>CM070549.1:67155911-68355911 GCA_036346405.1 Phyllostachys edulis
TTTTAAAGCATCAATCTCAAAAGCACCAGTAAACCTTTACTCAAGAATATGTAAGCTTAAAATAGTCAGCTTAAGAACATGTGACACTTGGCATATACTCAAGATTAGTTTAGCCTTGTAAACAACTCACAAGTATGGGTGTACTAACTAGTACAAAAATCATTTGCCACCTTACCATCAACTATAAGTAAATGAGATTCAGGTTATGCCCATGTTTAGAACATTCAACATGAGTCCACTCGCTCCTTTCTTTGTCTTGCTTGTTGACATCGACACACCAAAAATATTAGTTATCTAGTACAAATGGTCCTCCATATGACAAAGGTGACAGATGAAAAGTACCACTTGAAGTCGAATTATGCAACAAGGCAAAATAATAGTTAAGTAGGGAATTTTGTTTGTACACAACGCAATAATTGTAGGTATTAAACGATATTACATTAGCTTGTGTAGGTGTTCCACTACGTAGCATATCTGGCCGGTGGTTGTTAGCCTATCTTCTCAAAAAGCATCTATAGTTGAAAAGTACCATTTGAAGTTGAACTATACAATCATACTAACCATACAATGCAAGCAAAGACATATATGTACAATCTGTACTAACATGGCATTTGGACCAGACATTGAGCAAAACCATGTAATATCTTTGGTTAATATCACCAACGAAGACATTTGGACCAAAGACATTGAGCATTGACAAATCGGTGAAAAATCACATAAAGGGAATGGCAATAGTGCTAGTATATTAGCTAATGATCTGTTTTGAGCAAAACCAAACTTGCCACATCAGATCTTGAATCCGGTATATTCTCGCAAAAAAAAGGATAATGAATCCGGTATGTGTATATATATTTTGATGAATAAATCCGAACATTTTATAGTTCTGTTCTTCATTTGAACTCCATACTTCCAGGTAGCCGACTGATAAAAACAAACAGTTAATTAATTTATTAATTGTATGTACTAAAATACAGTAAATTGGATGGCCTTGGTGATAATTCCCCAAAATTAACAAAATTTCTTAATTTGTAAATCCTTCCTAATTATAATTTATCAGCTAAAGAAACTGGCCAAATTGGGTGCAAGTTTGCATCTCACCTGATGCTGCTATAATTATTTCTCTACTTCTACATATAAGCTTCACTTTCTCAATCTAAAAATTTTTAGAGGACGTTTTCTTTTGTTGATTACCATGATGTTCATGTCATAAAAATGTGCTCTTTCATGAATAAATTAATGGTACTGGATCTGATGGTAGGAGAAATAAAGAAAAGGAGGTAGGTGTCCTACAGAATCTTACATGTGTCAAGTTATATATATATATATATATATATATATATATATATATATATATATATATATATATATATATATATGAGGTTGCAAATTCAATCATCACATTTCGTAGTTCGTAGCACCCATCACATTCCACATCAACTTTGCTTTCATCACAGGGTAGTTGTGATTAGTTGCACACATTACCACAAATAAATTAACCAGATGTGACATTTCTTAATTAATACTAGCTATACTAGCTTTGCAATGAAGGACATGTACCAGATGGCACAACAAGTCAACAAAAACCAATTGGCAGCACAATGTTTATTGTGATCAAATTCTTTATCTATCCTTCATGTCCAGAAGATCATTATTAATTAGAGAATGAATCATAGTTAATTTTGAGGACTACTCTATCTTTTGTTGCAATTCCACTCCAGATAAATTCTACGAAAGATGAAGCTTCTCATCACATGAAGAGAGCAAAAGTCGCACTTTTGGTGAAGAGTTCTAATTTTAGTAGTGTGATTCTATACATGCCTACTCTTATTTTGACAATGACAGTGAAAAAATCATTGAAAAATTCCTTTTATGAAAAGCTAACCATGTAATATGCGAATATGTATGCACCAGTTTTCTGACTCTGGAACAATAGAGAGAAAATTCCGTTTATGAAACTAACATGTATAGAAACAGAATGGCAAATTGGTCTCTCACAAGCACAACTCATGTGCACACTCATGGATAATGCATTGGTATGACCACAATGTGTGTGAATGAACATTAAGTGGAGTCGAGGCGGCGGGGTGGAGCTGGGGCCGCGTGGTGGAGCTGGGGCGACGGGGTGGAGTCGAGGTGGCGTGGTGGAGCTGGGGTGGCGTGGTGGAGTCGGGGCGGCGGGGTGGAGTCGGCGCGAGGTGGACTGAGGCGGGGGTGGAATCGAGGCGTGGTGGTCCTAGGCGGCACGGGTGGAGTCAGGCGCGTGGTGGAGTCGGGCGGGGGTGGTGTCGGCGGGGGGTGCACTGGGCGGCGGGATGGAGTCCAGGCGGCAGGGTGGAGTCGGGCGGCGTGGTGGAGCTGGGGCGGCGGGGAGAGGATTTGGGGAAATTGGTTAGTTTTGTGGGAAGCTCTCTCTCCCTCTTATTTTTTCAGCTTCCCTCTCTTTTTTTTTTATCTCCCGCGCGCACACAGGCTGAACTAGAGGCTTCCCTCTCATTTTTTTCAATCCGGACGGTTGTACCCGTCAAGAAATTGTATTTTATTGATGGGTTTATTATAACCGTCAGGAAATTTTGAATTTTCCTGAGGGAGTTACTATTCCCGTCACCAAAATGGTAAAGCTTGACGGTCATTGCGGGCCCGTCAGTATAATTCGGGCCCGTCAGGTTTCCTTCGTTTCCTGGTAGTGGTATATATAAAAAAATAAAGGGTTTCAATGAATTATTTTCAATCAAGCCGCATTGGACTATCTTATAATTGGTATTTAAGTATACTGGAAGTGATAAAAAAATATAATATATGTGTTTAAATGGTATATTAAAAGTGAGGGTACATACTCCTAAAAGTATGAAACGGAGTCACGTCTATATCTATCTATCTATCTATACGTGAGAGGGAGAGAGCGTTGCTGCTTTACGGTCTGAATAAACGACAGTCCTCTTCCGGCTTTTGGCATTGCACGCAAATACGGCACCGCGCGAACATGGTGTGCACCGTCCAAAATCCGGACAGTGTGTGCATGCATGCCACAGTACTGGTACGCACTCTGTCTAGCTGCCTGACAGTGAAAGGCTGAAATTAAGCTGCCTGACTTCATGCATGCATCCCATATGAAACATGCATGCGTGACAACTAGTACCCCGACCATACACCACACAGAATTCACACCGTATATCCACGTACGTACATATGCAAGATTCATGCTGCATGTCGTGTACAAACTGCAAATGTATGTAAGGACAGAACAATTACTCAACATACCACTTGTTTTTGGAGAAGCAGAAAGATACATGCATGGAAAGATAACCTAGCACTTGTGCATGCTACCGACTAAGGATGGGTTTAGTTGGTGGGATGTGGTTGAATTAATGATATGGATGTGATCGTTCAAGCTAAGGGCGGTCTCAGCTATCGGGCGAGACTAGCTAGGCGGCTGCCTGAGGTAGCCGGCGTCGACTGAACACCCCCTCCCCTCCCGGACGCCGACAGTCCCTTGCGCCCTTCCCGCTTCCCTACTTGACGGCCAGCGCCTGGAGACGAAGTGCCCAGAGGCCATAGCCCACAGTGGCACAACCCAAGCCCCAAAGCAAGGCCCAGCTAAACCAAACACCACACCACATCTCATCTCACCAAACCTCACTGGCTCTCACTTCCCTGGTTCCCCGTTCCCACAATTTCCAAATTGCAAGTTCCAACCCTAGGCGGCGCACGGGCGAGCGACGCAGCGGCAAGTGGCAGGCCAGCAGGGTGAAGGAGGCGTGTGGTGGGCTGACACAGCGGCATCACGGTGTGGGCGCCTGGTGGCTTGGCGAGTTAGAGTGGCGTTGGCCGTCGGCTCGGCTGAGAGCCTAAGAGGGCATGCTGTGCTGGGCGCGAACCGCCGTGCGGAGGAGGCGTGGGGGATGGGCGAAACGATGGCGTCGCCGCGTCAGTGAGGCGTTGAGGCCTGAGCCTGATGCCTGAGCCGGAGGCTAGAGCCCTAAGGGCGTGTCGTAGTGTCACGCGGGTGGCCACTGGCCAGAGCCTAGAGCCCAGAAGAACTGCAGTCTGCAGAAGCAAGGTAGAAAACTAGAAATCAAGATAGCTCCTCTCCTGATAATGCAAAGGCAAAGTCGAAATGCAAAGGTAAGAGTTATTGAGCACTCAAATTACTGTGTTTCATACTAGTTATTATTGTTGTGATCTTTGTCGATAAGTATGGATTTGGCGATTGCTTTTGCTTGTTTTCTTTGTTTCTTATTAGCAGTATCTAGACTAGACATGTTACTGGCTTACGATCATCCAAGTTCTGCATATGTCATGTACAGATTAAAGAAGCAAGTGTTGGCCAAATTAGCTGAATCAGCTCAAGATATACTGGAAAAGTTGGTTGAAACTACTAAGATTCACCTTGAGGCCAAGAAACCACCTAAACATATAGTTCTGGATGAGCCATCTAAACCAGAAGTGGAGAAAGTGAGAGAAAAGATAGTCATAACGATTTAGGACAAAGACGACGGGCAGCAGCAGTTTCGTGTATACAAGGTTTGATTTTTTACTCTGTTACTACTATTAGCGATTTATAATAGCACATATACTCTTCTGTTAGATAGTTCAAATTCTCACACCAATGGTTGCAACAATGTGACATGTTCTAGTTTACATTTAGTTTCACATAATAAAATGCCGAATATACTTTCCCTTTTTCATTTCATTGTTGACACTCTACCCGGTGAAATGATGTCTAAATTAGTTCAATGCGTGCAATTTGGGGTTTTGACATTTTAGCCATCCATTTAACTTGCCGAACAGGAGTTCAAACTAACCTTGTATGCTTGGCTTGTGGCCACTACAATTATGAATTGTAGTTGTTGATTCCATTTAATGTCATATACTCTTATTAGTGTTATTAGCGAATCATTGCTTTGCTTGTGGGTAATACTCTTAGTCCACGTGGACGATTCCGCCATAGCTAACATTTAATCCTGGGTCTGCCACTGGTTCAAGCAGTCTGTTTGGTTGGTAGGATGGGGTGATACAAGATTGTGTTTGGTTGGTTGTATGAGATGATACCCGAATTCAAGTTTGGAAATAGAGGATGACATCCCAAGCCCACATGCCAGAGAGAAGAAGAGAAAGATAGACAAGGTGGCCCCCACATGGAAGTGAGACAACACAGAGAGTTTCCAAGGCGGCTTGGGCTTGGCTCGCCGGGGAAGGAGGCCGGAGCGGTGGCGTGGCTCGCCGACGAAGGGAGGCGCGGTGGCGAAGGGAGAAGGGGCCGACAGCTCTACGGACGGGCGATGTCTGGGAGGAAGCGGAGCACGCCGGGGAAGGAGGCCGGAGTGGCGGCGTGGCTCGCCGGGGAAGGAGGGCACAGTGGCGAAAGGAGAAGGGGCCAGTAGCTCTGCAAACGGGCGACGCCTGGGAGGGAGCGAAGCGCGCTAGGGAAGGAGGCTAGAGTGGCGGCATGGTTTGCCGGGGAAGGAGGGCGCGGTGGCGAAGTGATGAACCCTAAGGTTTGATTTGTTGGCCCGATCTTTCGATGAGAACGATAAGTCCGGTAGGCATCGCTCAACTCGACGATCTGGCTCACGAACATAAAGGCTCGAAACCCGCAATCGCCGGGTGATTGACAAGTCGTTATCAGCGGTGCACGAATACGGTTGACGACCACGAAGGTCGATTCTGCATACACCGAAGAAGCACGCAAGAACAAGATAAAGCAATCTGAAATTGCAAATAAAGATTGAAATATTGGAATTGGGATTTCGAAAGCGGTATTATGGTTGGTCTAGTCGACACAAGCCAATACACGAAGTTGCAACAAGGCTAACTTTTAACTAAACAAAATCCAAGAAAACTAGAGGGGGTGTGGCCTCCTTAAATAGGGAAGGAGGAGCCACAAAACTAAAGAACTAGCGGGGTGGTACTAAAGGTCGAGGTACTGTTCACATAAACAGTAACCACGTCCCGGGTGGGCCGTCGGCAGATGGGCCAAGTTCAGTATAATTACAAAGCCCAATTTGGCCCAAACAAGTGATATGATGTCTTCTTTTGATGATTGCGATCAGTTCAGAAGGAATTTGGAGGCGAGGTTAGATCCGTTGGAAAGAGGACGAAATAAGCTTTCCATCAAGTACTCGTGGACCTCCAACGGACTCCGTATGTGAAAGTTACGCCTGTTTTAAGTTGGTGCTGTTAGGCTGATTCCGGAGACCGAACTGGATTCCAAAACGGGTCCAGCTCGAACTGCTTGCTTGTCCTGAACCAAAAGTGACATGGTGGAGCTCTTGTACTTGGAATAGCAAGCATAGCAAATATGGTTGTATCCATAGGGGTCATGTCCTCATCATCCTCCCTTTCTTGAAAACAAAGCCGTCCTCGGCTTTTGATAAGCTGAAAATAGGGTAACAAAGAAGCCAAGGTGTATGCATGGTATATGTATATGTCATCTGTTTTAACGGTTTTTCGTTGTTGCACACTTAATGTTAGAAGACAGCAGCAATCATAAAAGATCATTGTATTATTAATCCAAGAGTAATCATAGATGAGAATGATCAAAATAAAATTTCTCACACAACAATTATTGCAACTAGTTTTGCAAATGTAAGTGAAGCATTTATGCAATTCAAATATCTGAAGTTGTAAACTTGCAGTGGTAGCACATATGGGCAAATCTACAACTTTTGGAATCAAACAACATTCATCCATATAATCAGATTTCAATCGAGCAATAGCAAACTCATCTAGCAAAGGTGAAAAGAATTGTAAGTTCTTTCGTACTTTAACATCATTATTCAGATTGTCAATACTAGATGGTGCAATAAGGGATGAACACATAGGCATTGGATGAGCACTAAATTTTATTTTCCTCTCATATTGAACAAGATTCAGCACAAAAGAATTTTTATCCAAAATAGCAAGCTTCAATTCATCCACATGATCATAAGTTATGCATATTCGATATACAAGAAATTGATTGTCTACACCATAATCTCCAATCAAATTAAACTTATACCCAGGGGTGTAGGCACGAGACAAGGATTTCGAACATGCGATTTTAGAAACTTTCTCCATAGCATGTGACAATTTCATAGGTAGATCCAACATAATGTAACATAAAGAATTAGTAGGAGAAATTCTAGTCAAAACTTCTTTATGCCTAACCAATTCCACATGATCATTATATGCTATTAACTCATCGCATGAAGTACTCACAACAGCAGGCAATTCAATTATTTTATCACATGGTGCGCTCAAGTCAATAGGTAAATCAATAATTTTATCACATGGTGCACTCAAATCAATGCAGTCTGAATTCTCTACATGAAACATGTGCACATCAGAATTGTTTTCCACTAAGTTTTGCTCTAAAATAGCATGAACAGTGGACAATTGTATTTCTTCACAAGCAAACTCACTTTGAGTAATGATAGCACCATGGTCTTTACCTTTTTGGCTCTCCTCAGATGATGTAGGTGCATCCATCTCCTCATCTTCCTTCTCGACCAATGGAGTTGGTGGTGCAATCAACTCATTCTCCTCTTTGGCATGGTTTTCAACTTCCCGCAAATTGTTAGTCATAGAAAAAGACACAAACACTGGTTTGTTCTCATGTTTCCTATCATCAAGTATTCTCAATTTCTCCTTAATCTAACGTTCAACTTTACAGGCAAGTATAAACAAATGAGAAAGAGAACCATATTCTTTGTGAACAAGAAGGTCCTGAATTGGTTGATTAAGTCCACGTAAGAATCTATTCTCTGTAGCTTCATCATGTTCCTCTAAGCCACAACGTAACAAACGAGTTTTCAATTCATGATAGTATTTCCTTACAGTTCTACGACCTTGTTTGAAACGTTGTAATCTAGCTAACAAATAATCAGCATGATATTTAGGAACAAATTCATCTCTCAAAAGTTTCTTTAATGCATGCCAAGTTTGAGGCACTCTTCCATGTCTACGTAAATACTTCCACCAAAGTATTGTATCCTCAATAAAAGTACTAGTGGCAGCTCTAATCTTTTGCCTATCAGACCATTCATAATATTCAAATTCTTTGTCTAAAGCTATCTCTCAGTCAATATAGGCATCAGAATCAAATTTACCAGCAAAGGATGGCATAGTGAGTTTAGTTTTACCAGAAGTACTATCACGATCATAGACCTCCCGTGGTGGACGATCTTGTCTCAAGCATGCATTTTCCTCTTGGACTTTCTTGCGCTCCCATTCAATGGATCGAAGAAGACGTGGATCTATTTGGTAATCATCTCGCGAACCTGACATAGTTAGTAGAAAACAAGGAAACAAATCACAAGTATATGTCCCTATCAACTACTAGGTTACGGAGGCTCATGATCACTCACACTCAAGCTTATACCGGTTCTTACAAGTTCTTACCCATGCGACAAGGAAGTGGTACAACCGGTGGTGGTTAGTGATACTCTCACTTGTGATCATTAGCGATTAGAGAGCAACTTTACTCTTTGAGTTAGTAGGAAGTGGAGCTCGGAAGGCTAGTATGTAGCAAAGGAATAGCAATTATTCAATTGACATGCAAAGTTGAAAAGTTCAAAGTACTAGTCACAAGTCTTGGTCCTAGTCTAAACCAAGCCTAGCTAGAGCAACTTCATAAAACGACTAGTAATAATGACCAAGTGCCAAAGCCCGAACAATCAACGCCAACGAACAATGGATGACTAATGTCAAAGCAACAAGAGGCAGCTCAATAATAAATTTTTTCTCTCTTGCTTTCTTCTTCTCTGTCTCTTTTTTTTCTATGTCTCTTTTTTTGGCTCTTTCCTTTTACCTTTTTTTGTTTCTCTTTCCTTTTAATCCTTAAGAGCTATCTGAAAGCTCAAAACCGAAAAGTGGACTCGGTCCTCCTTTGCTCTGAGGCAGCAGACACGAGGAGGCGGGCGTAGCGTGCGTCAGCGAGCAGCAGTGGTGGCGGCTTCAGCGTGTCTTGTGGCAGGCGCGGCCGGGCGGTCCCGGCGGAGTGGCGGCGGTCCATGGTGCGTAAAGCATGTCTGTGGCAGCAGCGTCAAGCGGCAACGGCAGCAGCGGCAGCGGGCCTGGGCGGCGCCGTTCTGCGGCCTGGTCGAAGCGGCACGCCTGCGCCTCGAACTCTGACGCAAGGTGGTGGCCGGGGTTAGGCGGCGGCGTCGTGGCCAGGCGGGCCGGCGTGGCAGCGCGACACAGTGGAGATGGCGGCAGCGGCGGCTCGAGCCCAGCGAGATGGTGGCGGTGGTGGCCTAGCAACCGACGGCGGCTCGCCTCTGTGACAGCAATGGGTTGGATCTGCGCAAGATTTTTTTTTTCGGTGTATGAATTACTGTGATGAACTTGGATCTGTCGATGAACTTGGATCTGTTCTTTGCCTTCTTGTTGCTTGCGATTATGCATTGTTTTTTTATTTTGCTGCGGCGGTAGAAATTGTGTATGATCCTGTTTGCCAAAGTAGTTTCGCGATGAGGGGCGATAAGCAAACTGTTTTTTGTCTTTTTTTTGAAGAAACGGACTAGGCGATCGAACAAGAAACCCTAAAGCGAGACTAATCTAGACAAGAAAACCGGCACTAAGACTCGGCGATGGAGCGACAATTCAACAAAGCAAAACTAAAAAGAAAAATTGCAAAGGCACAAATTGGCTTGGACGATGAACTAAACCTAATTTTTGATTTTTGGCTATATGGACTGTAGGAAAGAAAAATTTCTCACCGATGAACTGAAGCTCTGATACCACCTGATGAACCCTAAGGTTTGATTTGTTGGCCCGATCTTTCGATGAGAACAATAAGTCCGGTAGGTGTCGCTCAACTCTGACGATCCTGGCTACGAACAAGCAAGGCTCGAAACCACGCAATCGCCGAATCGATTGATAAGTCGTTATCAAGCGTGCACGAATACGGTTGACGACCACGAAGGTCGATTCACGCATACACCAGAAGAAGCGCCAAGAACAAGATAAATCAATCTGAAATTGCAAATAAAGATTGAAATATTGGAATTGGGATTTCGAAAGCGGTATTATGGTTAGTCTAGTCGACACAAGCCAATACGAAGTTGCAACAAGGCTAAGTTTTAACTAAACAAAATCCAAGAAAACTAGAGGGTGTGGCCTCCTTAAATAGGGAACGAGGAGCCACAAAACTAAAGAACTAGTGGGGTGGTACTAAAGGTCGTGGGTGACTGTTCACATGAACAGTAACAGTGTCCCGGGTGGGCCGCCGGCAGATGGGCAAATTCAGTATGATTACAAAGCCCAGTTTGGCCCAAACAAGTGATATGATGCCTTCTTTTGATGATTGCGATCAGTCCAGAAGGAATTTGGAGGCGAGGCCAGATCCGTTGGAAAGAGGACAAAATAAGCTTTCCATCAAGTACTCGTGGACCTCCAACGGACTCTGTATGTGAAAGTTCGCCTGTTTTAAGTTGGTCTTTGTCGAGGCTAATTCCGGAGGCCGGCGGATTCCAAAACGGGTCCAGCTCGAACTGGTTGCTTGTCTTGAACCAAAAGTGACATGGTGGAGCTCTTGTACTTGGAACAGCAAGCATAGCAAATATGGTTGTATCCATAGGGGTCATGTCCTCATCACGAAGGGAGAAGGGGCC
The DNA here is from genome assembly GCA_036346405.1 of Phyllostachys edulis. NCBI lineage: Eukaryota > Viridiplantae > Streptophyta > Magnoliopsida > Poales > Poaceae > Phyllostachys > Phyllostachys edulis. The sequence continues at coordinate 67,166,504 of CM070549.1, forward strand.
GGCAGCTCTACGGATGGGTGGCACCTGGGAAGGAGCGGAGCGCACTGGGGAAGGAGGCCGGAGCAGTGGCGTGGCTCACCGGGGAAGGAGGCTGGGGCAACAACGCACTTGGAGGAGGCGAGGGTGAACGGTGTGGTTCACTAGATTTCAACGAACCAACCGGTACAACATTTCAATGGAATATTCCTTTCAGTGGAATGGTTTGGTCCTAGACCGTTTGGTTTCATTTAGGGAACCAAACGCGTGAACGATCTCATTTCCTGAACTGTTTGGTCCTAGACCGTTTGGTTCATTGAACCAAACACACCCTAAATTTCAGGCTCGATAACATTTCTGGGTGCCATCTGTATTCCAATGTGCCACAGGCCACGTGATATATACTATCGCATCATTGTCAACTCTCCAGCTTAACACGCACGACGCATACCTCCCTAATCAATGCCCTTATATATACTAGAAAGCTGCGTGTGCGCGGCACGTGGAGACAAGAAACACGTCTGTGTTTAGGAGAACGGTAACTATGTAGATACAATGTATACAGATAGAGCGTCTGGAAGTAAGTACAGTAGCAACATTGTTAGAAGCAGTGGTGGATCCAGGATTAAAATTTAGGTTGGACATGATAGACCAATGGTATTATGCAATAGTAAAGCAAGACATACACAATCCACATTACACTACTACAGAGAAGACTATACTAGACGCCTCATCACAGACAGTTCCTCAGAATCTATCAGTGTTGTAATTATCACTGACGGTTTTACAAGTGTGACCGTCTATGTTACTAGGGATAGCTAGAACCGTCTGTGATACATAATTATCATAGACAATCAATTTGACGAGTTGCCTCCTTTCGGAGACGGCATCAGGCATGAGAAATAACCCAGTGAAGAAGCTAGCTATATACGCGTCAATCATCGTGAATGGCTATTTTTTTTAAAGGAAATAGCCAAGTGGAATGATCCCACATGGTGAACACCTATTTGGAAATTGTTCTATTGTAATTAAGAAACTCGGCATGTAATTACGAAATTATTTCATTGTAATTGATTCAGTAATTAAAAAATTATTCCATTTGTGATTGTACCTGTTTTCTTGTTTTCAGAGGGTATCGCTAGCAATTCCCGAGGTTAACCAAAAAATAGAATAAAGTCCCGGACTTCACATTGGGTGAGTCTTCGTCCCCCAATCTTTGTTTTGCTTTTTGGTGAAGTCCGCGAACATACTCTGATGGCCCAGTGCTTGCCACCGTGCTGCCCGATGTGTCAAAGTCTCCCACTGACATCCTACTAGGAGTCATAATCTATCTATTTATTAAAGCCCGTGGATTTCGTTGTCTCCAAAGGTGGCTACCTTGGCGAGAATTAAGCGGCCGTCGATCGCTTCATGAGCCGTCTGTCGTTCGCGTCTCGTGCGGCCGTAGCGTCGTCCGTCGTCGTTCGTGTCTTCTCGTGCCTTCGTCCTGTTGGTGACCATTCGATGGTGTGTGCATTGGGACTCGCCAGCGCCTCGCTCGCGTCCTGCCGAGCGGTGTGCCCTGTCCTGTCGACGTCTTGCACTTTTCGCCGCCCGACCTATCGCCCTCGCGCCGATAGGCGGCTTCTTGGTTCCTTCTTTGTTGGGCCATGCTTTTAGTGGTTCCCGTGGATGCATGTCCTGTGCCTTTGTTGGTACATCTTTCCTTTGTTTTTTGTTGTTTGGCCAGCTCGAGAGTATGACTCAGCTTGCTCATTAAAGAACCTTGAGGACTCAGCTTGCTCATTAAAGAGCCTTGACTGTTTTGCTTCTTGCTTTCTTGCTCCTGCCTGCTTGTGTTTCCCATTCTTGGTTTCATCTTTTGTGCTGCTTCGTTTCACTCGGAAACAGATTTAGTCCTTGCGATGGATACTCGAGAGATCTTGCGTTGATGGATCCGCACTAGATCGATGGGTTTTGGTTGACTCTTTCGTGCCTTACGTTCGACATTTCATCGCTCTGGTCGTTTTTGGCCCTGAGTTTCACTTTCACCTCAACTCCTTGCACTGGATTTTTCTTTAGCCTTGCTTGCGTACGTTGTTTCGTCGCTTCGGTTTTTTCCTAGCCTAGGTGAGCTCATCTTGCTTTAGGCGAATTGCGATCTTCTTGCTATTTTTTAGCCCTGAGCTTAAGCTTAGTATTTTCGGCTCTAATTGGTTTGTTTAGTTCTTTGCCGTTTGGCGATCAGCTGTGGACCTTTCATCGGGATGCCGCACAAGTTTGTTCTTGCTTTCATTGTCCTAGCTTTCCCTATCTGTGTGTTTCCTCCTTTCTGTACCCAATTCTATCAGTGTGTTACTTCACTCTTGAGTGTTGTCTGTTTCCGGATGTCCCTTTTACCCAGTATCATTTCATTTGTCTGTCTACCTGCCGTTTTTGGGTTGCCCCTTTTAGTCACTTGTTTTTTGCCTCTCTTGTGTCGCTTTCTTTAAATTCTTCACTTCGGTTTGTCCTGAGTAGTTACATGCTCTTAGGCTGCTCCCAATGGGCAGTATCTTAGTGCAGTTTCTTTAGTGCATGAGAAGTGTTATGATACTATCTTCCCAATGCATGGTTTCTTATGGTGTAGTATCTTAGGCTGTTTTATTTAATTATATGCATGATCTTTATACTAGTATTTGAGCATTGTGGCCTATTTGTGGCATGTACTAAAGCAATACATGTTTGTTGACACACATAGCGTAAATACGGGATCGATCACAATAAATTTTATCGTTGGATTTGAGACCGAACCTAACCCATCCAGATTAGATACTAGAGTACCCTCTCTCTTCATTAACTATGGTGTTACATCATCATTTTGCCTACACAGTCGACTTAAGATACCATCCAGGGTGGAGCACTAGGAGCAACCTTAACTATGTTCACGCTTCCTGCTATTGCCAGGTAGGTAGTTGCTTGTGCTTTCGACTAACTATCTAATGTTGTATTTATAGTTTGCATAAAACTGTCCTCCTTCGTTTATCAACTCATGTCTGTCTCTGTTCTGTAATCATCAGTAAGTCGTCCATATTCCCGCAATAATCCCTCTATCTTTGTTTCCTTTTACACTCTGCTGCTCTACCTCACCTACGTAAATTTCTTCGTCTCCTGCAAGCACCTATAGTCCTTATAGAAAACTTCGTTTTTTAGCTGTTTTGTTTCCTTTAGTATACTACTCATCATCTTAACATATCTACGTTTCTTACATGGTGCTAGCTAGAGTTTTGTTTGGTCAAATGTCGCCTTTGCTATCGACAACTATGTGCTTATCTGTACGCTTGATTTACTATCTTACGTTATCCTTGTGCTTTTATAGGGAATCCCCGTGCCGCGAGTTTATCATATTGTGACTATTGTTGTGCTGGAGTTACCGGTTGATCGTCATCTCTTCTATTTATTAAAGCCCATGGAATCGCCGGCTTCTCGCGCGGTACACGTCATCTCGAATAGCCTCTGTCGTACCTCGGACTATTTTTTAAAAAAAATTATACTACCTACTGCCATCTATCCTGATGGTGCTCATGGTCAGCTTGATCTATTTAGTCTAGATATACCACCTCGGATTGCTCAAGAGGTACGCTCTGTGCATCAAGGTTAATAGCTAATGTTCTGCAACCTCTCACTCTTTTTTTTTTTTGAATTATACTACCTGCTGCCATCTATCATGATTGTGCTCATGGCCAGCCTGATTTATTTAGCTTAAATATACCACCTTAGATTACTCAAGAAGTACGCTCCTCTGCTTCTATGTGCTTTACTGCCGGTTCAGTATGGTTTATTTACTGAATACGATGTTTTGAACTTACTTTTGCAAATGTACTCCTTTTTGCATCACTGGGTGTCCTGATTGTTCCATTGTTGTACTATCGGGCTGGTATGGAGCTTACATCATGTGTTAGATTTTGCTAAACTAATTTTACTTTTAGGACCAGGTAGTGAGCTTAGTAATCTGTCTTTTACAAAAAAAACATTACTATTGGTGACTTGATCTATAACACTGCTATTGATTATGTAAAATGTACATTCTTTCCTTTGTTTTCAATTATGTTATATTACTATTAGATAACTGGATCATGAGTTCGTTCTTGCGGCTTTTACGGAAAAAACTACATTACTATTGATTGACTTCAGTTTATTAACACACTGTTGGTTATGTAAAATGTACATTCTTTCCTTTGTTTCGGATTATGTTATATTACTATTAGATAACTAGATCAGGAGGCCGTTCTTGCGACAGCGTGGTCTGCTCAGTTAGGGTGAGCTTCGATCAGACCGTCTGTCCAGTCCAATCCTTTCTCGTTGTTGCGTGGGTCGTGTGATTGGGCTCGTGCCTTGCGTGGGTCTGTTTGGACCATACACTGCCCATCTCTCCTCGACCTGATAAACAATTTGTCAAGCTTATGGTCCTTCCGAATTAGTTATAACATTTGCGTGCAATTCGATACGACCATAAATAATAGAGGCTATTTGATTTGAACCAGGATAGAAAGCACATGATATGAATGGCATGGTAACCCAGGTATATTACATGAAACTGCAAGAAATCCTCTGTAACAATAAATATTGCTCTGCTTTTGGCACTGTGTGTGCAGGCACATTGCCTCCTTATGTTTTCTAACATATTAATTGATGCCATATGTTTTACTTTGCTGATGCTTTCTTTCCTCATTCGTGGTTACCAATTGTGCACATCGTGGAATTCCGGAAAAGAGGGTTGCCTCATGCCCATATACTTGCATATCTGGCTGATCAAGGTAGAGATCCTTCTCCTACATTCATTGATGATATAGTTTGAGCTTAGTTACTCGATATTAATACTACGCCTTTAGGCTATGATCTTGTTGAGTCGTTTATGATTCATGTTACATATGATGATGTAGATCCCAGGTGTCCTTGCATGAAGAATGGCCATTGCTCAGAGATATGCCCAAGGTCGTTCCATGCTGAGACCACTTGATCAAGATGTTTTTCCTCAGTATTGGCGTCGTGAAGATCTCTCTTATGATACAACTGTCCATAATGAAAGGTAAAACAACTATTCTTTAGTTCCACGACAATTCTATCCATCTCATGACATTCCATAGATTAATGATGTTTTCTTTGTCAGCGGTACCAGCCTGACCATGTCTCCCACAGACCTCCGATTCAATGCAAACTTTTCCAGCGTGACAATGGATTGTGGAAAGCAAAAAGAAGATGCAATACCATCCTATGTGTGATAGCCCCTCCAGTTTTTGTGATTGTCGTCTCTTCTTTTGCCCGATGCCATCGATTTAAGTTCAAGGAGCATGAACTATCTATGGTTTCCTCTTGTACGTTTGTAGCCAATAGGAAGCTATTATAGTTAGCTATGGGCATATCATAGGTGCTACACAAACATGGAGAGATCGTGCTGGCTAGAACATGTTTTTTTATTGTGAATCATCATCGTACCAACCGTTTGTAAATCTAATGAATCTAGCAACTATAGCATCCGTGTGTTTCCTCATCTCTACAAGATCAGTCTATGTAAACTATGCTTATGTAAACTTGAACTCTATTATGCATGTGAGTCAAACCTGCCCTCTTTTCTGGCGTGCAAACCGTACCATGCTGTCGTACCTATTTCCTCACCAAAACACAACACATTAGAAAAGAGCCAAGGCAGAAACAAGTAAACGCTAAACAATTTCCCACACTTCTTCTCCCCTTCCCGCCAATTTCATCATTAAAAAAATCATGCGGACACGGCATAGCACGCAATCTGGCCTAGTAGAATCAATGCTTGATAAACTGGAAGCTCTGGGATCTTTTTGATCTGCGCATTATGTCAGTATGGAGGTCTGTCAAATCAATATTGTCCTGCTCTTTGTTCTTTTTCTGCCCAACCATCACCTTCTGACATATTAAGGTGCTCCAACTCATAGAAATAGCTGGGTAAACACAAACAAATTCAAAAATCCAGCGACAAAGTACCGAAGAGGACCAAATCTCTTCTGATATTTATCAGAAAGTTCCAGAACTGCAAGAAAGTAACAAAGTTTTGTTGCAGTATAGAAATAAGATAAGGTTTCCAATCTTACATTAAATTGCATATGCAAATACATATGACACAGTGACTATACTCCATAACAACATACTGAAAATGCACGCGAACAACATAGTTCATTTACTACTGTCATTCTGAATCTTTTTAGAATCAGCAGGATGGGATTTTAGGTATAGGGCACATGGGTAATTAAGTGAAGCAGTCAGAAAAGTAACATTTTATGATCTGACTGAAAAGTACAGTGGTAAGTCTGAACTCTGAAGCAAGTGGACATGGCATGCAGATCAATTGTTTGATTTGAAGTCTATCAGAACTCATTCAACCATCACACGAAAAAGATTGATAATATTTTAATGCAGGTTGGATTTTTAGCTTCAATTATCATCTCCTGGTACACCTAAAGAAAACATGTCTTAGAGTCACAAACATATAGTAGCTCAAACCTAATGCTCATTTCATTTCATGGATGCCATCTGTTGTATATGAATATAGATAGCACCTGTTGATTTCTTCCTATGTTGAGTTACATTACATTCCTAGTTTTAGACAAGAAAAATTTCAATCAAAATTTTTTTTCTTTTGTCTTTTACTGAAAAGTTTCCATAGATAGCAAATAAGCGAGATGGCGTCCGCACAATCTTCGCCGCTGCCATCGACGTCGCCGAATGCGTCTGGCACTCCGATAAAAGGGGTACCTAAGCGAGATGGTAGAGGAATATCGAAAAAGCTTAAGGACCGAATGACTATCATGGAAGTCACCCCTGTTGGGATCCCTCTGCATCCTAAGAAAGCAGCGGTAGCATTCTGGACCACCAGCGGAATATTTGTAAGGGAACGGGTCCCCATCACCACACCAAGCTGGAAGTCTCTGATAAGAGAAGAGAAAGAGCAGCTGTGGGATGAAATTTCAAGGTTGTTTGAGATCCCAGCAGAAGTCCAGGGACTCATGCGACGGCAGGTGTTCCTCGCGATGGAAAAATCGTGGAAGACCTTCAAGAGCACGCTTGTCACGGAGTAAGTGAACAAGGATTGGACGCCCTTCACGAAGTATCCTTTCGTGTCGCCGGATACATAGGACACCTTTGTGCGGCTAAAGACGACAGTTGAATTGCAGGAGCAAAGTGCGACGCACAAGGCTATCCAGACACAAAACACTCACCCCCATAGACTCGATACCACTGGGTACGCGGGTAAAATCCCGTAATAAAGGAGGGAGGACGTGGAGGCAATCCGGTCGGAGGCCTCCCCATCATTTGCCAGGATCACAGACGAGCGTGCCCGAAACTAGTTAAGAGCGAGGTCATCAACCACGTCTTCGGGCACCATCTCTTTCATAAACTCGACAGATGATGAAGTGTCTCAACGTTTGGTAAGATATGTTGAACTACCTAGTTGTTAATAAGTCCATAATTTCATAGGGTCTAAAATAACATGATGGCCTCTAGCAGCAAACATTGAGTACCGAATCTTCCAAAGGCTCATTCGAAGCAGTTAGGGAGAGGGATATACTATCCATGGCCTTGGGAAACAAGGAGCACCCGGGTCGCACACGAGGCCTTGGGGTTTACGTACCTTGGAGGCTGGGATTCCCACATGACTCCAAGGTGTATATGAGTAGGAAGAGATTCAAGGCCGAGCGCGAGGAACGGTTGAAAGCGGAGATTTGTGTAGAATTTCAAGGACATATAACATCATTGGAGGAAAAACTAATCAAGTCCTCAACCAGTCGCAAGCCACCCCCATTATTTTGGGATCCAGTCCCCCTCAACGTCGGAGTAGCTACGCGTCTACGCCATTTTCTGAACATAGCGACGTCCAATTACCTATTGATGACATCCAGGTAATGTACATCTCTGGAATGCTACAAAGATAGACCTATTGGACGTCTTAGCTAATCGTGTATCGTTATGTAAGAGCCCACACCGTGCAACCTCAAAGTTAGGCTTATTGGCTCCATTCCCGTTGAGGCTGGGCGGGGGATGGTGTTGGAAATATGCCCTAGAGGCAATCATAGAGATGCTTATATGTTCATAACATTGGATAATATGTTATCTTGTTCCTAGAATAATTTTGTTAATATGTATTATCAAGTATGTGGCTTGATTGTAAAACTCTATATTTCTGCGATAATTATTCTTAAACGTTCCCTAGTCGGAAACATATGAGAACACACATGAATAGACTAGCATATGTATTGGTTGATGACTATGTTTCACAGGTCATAGATATGGAGATATCAAACCAATAATATGGACACATGTTAGAGAACATGGTGTTAGTTTGACCCACCTTGAGACACTGTTGAGATTGTTATGATTTCATGTGTCATCAGTTGGTCTCAAGCAATGATGATGTATAATCCTTAGGCCTGAGATCAACATAGTTTCCTACATGTGTAATAGTACTCTTAGGGGCTGCCAAACGTTAGTCCGTAACTGGGTAGTTATAAAGGTAGCTTTCGGGTATACTATGAAACATGCGGAGAAATATGACTGGTCGGATATGGGATTTGCCCCTCCTATCACAACAGGAGAGATATCTCTGAGCTGCTCATTGTGATCGAATAAAGAAAGTGCATGGCCATGCTGTCCATGGATGACTTAATATTTCACCTGGAGTTCAACCAGATATTGTGAGGCAAAGAGAGAATACACGAGTAGGTCGTTTAGTTCGATCAGATACGAACTAGTTGTATGGAGATACAAGCTAGTCGTAGGCTGGCCGAACATGATCACTAAGTGGTCGAAACCTGGTCGTAAGTAGTTACGAACTGGTCGAGACTAAATATGGACTGGTTGTGACTAGATACGAGCTGGTCGTAAGTGATAAGGACCTGTTTATAGATCATATTGCATTAAGGTTCGTCCGATATATTCTATGTGTGTTCGAAAATCGTTATGTCCTGCTAGGTACCGCTAACGACTCATGGTCAGAAAAGAGTTTTCGAGTCACAACCGATTACGCATCAACCTATAGGGTCTCACACTTAAAGGGCTAGGATTTGATTTGGATAGTGATTCGAATTCTTGTAGGCCACAAGTTCCTAATGTGCCTCAAGTTCGAGACCCATCATGGATGCCTATATATAGAGGGGCAGTGGCATAGGGTGGGATGATCATCTTTTGAAAGAACTCCTGAAACCCTAATAGCCACGGCTTCCTCAACCACACCGCAGGCACTAGCACTCCAGCACATGGTGTCCCAGTCCCATATGTGTGGATACCTTGGAGGTGTTGTTGCGAAGCATTAGCACTAGGACGATCCACAAATCATGACGATCACAGGAGCAAGAGAAGAAGACGTGTGACAAGTACGACCACTACTGCATCAACTCACTACATCGACTCTTCTTCCGCTACGAGTCGGTGCATCTAGTGGTAATCTCGTGATCTCTTACTAGCGGAGGTTCCTTGGTTGCGCGTTAGAATTTTTATTTTGTTTTATCGTAGCCTACTCGTGACCCAACAGTGGTATTAGAGGCATCCCATCTAGTTTTAGATTCAGATTAGATGCATATTGTGATATGTAGGAGTTATAGATATGATCTATCTCTATTTCTGTTGGTCGTAGATTGTTTTTGGCGATGGTCGATATGATCGTCCATGCGCGGTGGTCACGAGATGGGTTCATGATCGTTATTCCGTGATTGTATGTTCATGGTCATATCACGACTTGCCTCTACTGGTCGGTTTCCGCCATCGGGGCAGACAGTGATCGTAAATCCATTGAGCACGCGAAGATCAATCTGGTAGATCGAATCGGAGTTGCGATCGTAAAGGATTGATGTGATTAATCCAATGCGATTTACATGGACAGAATAGTAGATTAGATCTACGTAGTTCAAAAATTTTTGCAACAGGGCTCCTTACTTTGTGACCTACTCCACTCACCGTGACGGAACCGAAAAAAGGACCTTGGTATTTGGATAGGGCTACCACCCTTCTGGTGTGGGTTGCCACCCCTGTGAACTAGGATCTTAACTTGGTTTTTTGGTATTGCTAGTTCACACCATTCGTTAGATAGAATGTGATTCTATGCCTAACTTGTTTTTGTAGGATTTTGTGAATAGTATGACCTATGATGTATGAGATGCATGTATGTGTGTATTGTTCATGACCTGCGTGTCATGCTTATTGCAGCCCAAGGCTGCCTATATTTTTATAACGACATGCGTGTCGACTTGTGATGCTTCTTCACTCCTTGTAATTTATTAGTAGTGCTATTAGGAGTAATGGCTTAGTGGGAGTACTTGGAGGAATTGGCTATTTGGAGACATGGCGAACAGGAAGCATGACGATGGAGATTACCATGTGGAAGGGTCATACTATATCACAATGCAATTTGATTGTCTGTGAATGCATTTATATTCCTGTTCATTTATTTCTGTACATGTTATTTAATTGCTTTAAATGCTTTTACCATGGTAGAAGTATAATTCCCTCACATAATATTAAGTTAAATTGATGCCCTCCCAATTATCTGCACCATCCAAAGTCATGTATTTTAATGGTAGGTCTTGCTAAAGCAGAGTGCCGTTAATATTCCTTGACTAGATGGGTTTGTGTCAGACACTTACATGCATAGCATTGGTTTAAGTTGACAAGGTCATCATAACGGTTATGGACCTTGGGGCATAGGGTTGGGTGCTGGAGCATAGAGATGCTGCCCAACAACAAGAGTCATATAGAGATATGATTAGCAAAGGGTTGCTTGCCAAATTCGCTAATCTTCTAGCAGTGATGCCAAAGCTCACTAGTAGATTAACTAATTGTGGGTCTTGAATCACTAAATGTCATAAGAGGGGCATGGTATTTAGTGGGAGTATCTTTATTAAAATGTTTAATAGAAGTTACTTTTCTTGAACATATGTCTTAGTTTTGCATATTTTATGTTGTAGATCATGGCACCAACTGCTGTACCTACCTCCAGTTTTGCTTTACGTTCGATACTTGATAAAGAAAAACTGAACGGAACAAATTTTATGGATTGGTCCCACAACCTAAGAATTATTCTTAGGCAAGATAAAGAGGAACATGTTCTAGAGGAACCAATTCCAGATGTGCCTACTAAAAATGCTGCTGCTACTCTTAAAACCGCATATAAAAAGGCATGTGATGAGTCCCTTGATATTAGCTATCTCATGCTTGCTGCCATGAACTCCGACCTTCAGAAGCAGTTTGAGAACATAGAGGCCTATGATATGATCATGGCACTCAAAGGCATATTTGAGACACAAACAAGAACTGAGAGATATGAGATCTCAAAGAAATTGTTTGGGAGTAAGCTAGCTGAGGGTAGTCCAGTGAGCCCACATGTGATCAAGATGGTTGGTTACACACAGAGCTTGGAAAAACTTGGTTTTCCACTTAGTCAAGAGTTGGCTACTGATTTGATTCTTGTTTCGTTTCCTGCTAGCTATGGGCAGGTCATTCTGAACTTCCATATGAATGGCTTAGACAAGAATCTCACTGAGCTGCATATGATGCCCAAGACTGCAGAGGATAGCATTAAGAAAAGCAACAGTCATGTGATGATAGTGAAAAAGAGTACAAGCTTCAAGAAGAAGGCTAAAACTTGGGTCAAAGGTAAAGGCAAGACTAAAGTTTCAGATGGGATCCAGACTAACAAGCTTAAGCCCAAGACTAAGTCCGGCCCGAGTCAAGAGAATGAATGCTTTTACTGCAAGGAGCCAGGCCATTGGAAGAGGAACTACAAGAAATACCTGACTGATTTGAAAAAGAATAATGGAACTAAATCTTCCACTTCTGGTATTAATGTTATAGATGTTTTTCTTGCTGATTCTTCTATTAACTCTTGGGTATTTGATACCGGATCGGTTGCTCATATTTGCAATTCGATACAGAGTCTAACAAGGAGTAGGAGAGTTGCAAGAGGCAAGATGGATCTTCGCATCGGGAATAAAGCAAGGGTTGCTACATTAGCCTTCAGGACTTTGCCATTACTTTTGCCCTCAGGATTTATTATGGAATTAAATAATTGTTATTATGTTCCAGCCATGAGTAGAAACATTATCTCTGCCTCATGTTTGATGGCAGAGTGTTATAAATTCATTATTGAGAACAATGGTTAATTGTTCTATATTTTTGAATGAAATGTTTTATGGCTATGATCCCGTTTTGAATGGGTTGTTTATTTTAAATCTTGATGATGCACCCGTCTATAATATTAATGCAAAGAGGCTTCAGCCTAATGATATGAATTCCACTTTCATTTGGCATTGTCGTTTGGGTCACATAAGTGAGAAATGCATAAAGAAGCTCCATGATGATGGAATTCTAAACTCATTTGATTTGGAATCATTTGAAACGTGTGAATCTTGTCTACTTGGAAAGATGACCAATGTACCTTTCTCTGGCCGGACTAAGAGGGCGTCTGACTTGCTGGCGCTCATACATACTGATGTGTGTGGACCAATAAGCATGACAGCTAGAGGTGGTTTTCAGTACTTCATTACTTTCACTGATGATTGTAGTAGATATGGATATATCTATTTAATAAGGCACAAGTCGGAATCCTTTGAAAAGTTCAAAGAGTTCCAGAGTGAGGTACAGAATCAACTTGGCAAGATAATCAAATCTTTACGATCTAATCAACGAGGTGAATTCTTGAGCCATGAATTTGGTGATCATTTGAAGCAATGTAGAATTGTTCCACAGCTTACACCACCGGGCACTCCACAATGGAATGGGGTGTCCGAGCGGCGTAATTGGACCTTGTTGGATATGGTTCGGTCGATGATGAGCCAGTCGGATCTGCTAGTGTTTTTTTGGGGTTACGCTCTAGAAACTGTTGCTTTCACTTTAAATAGGGTACCATCTAAATCAGTAGATAAGGCACCATATGAGATGTGGACTAGGAAGAGTCATAGTTTGTCTTTTCTATGGATTTAGGGATGTGATGTCTATGTTAAATGTTTGACGTCTGATAAACTCACACCCAAGTCAGATAAATGCTTCTTTATAGGATATCCTAGGGAAACCAAAGGATATTACTTCTATAACCGAGAAGAGGGCAAAGTTTTTGTTGCCTGAAATGATGTCTTTTTGGAGAAAGAGTTTTTTTCAAAAGAAGTCAGTGGGAGAAAGGTGCAACTCGAAGAAATTCGGAAAACATCTGAAAGTGTTTCAACTCCTACTGAACTTCTACAAGATGAACAAAATATTGTTGAACCTGTAGATGAGGCATCAGCCCCACGTAGATATAAAAGGCCACGTCAATTGCCTATAAGGTATGGGCATGACGTATTATTATTGAATAATGATGAGCCTAATACTTATGAGGAAGCGATGATGGACCCAGACTCTGAGAAATGGCTTGGAGCCATGAAATCCGAGATAGACTTCATGAGAGACAATCAGGTTCAAATGGATCTATAAGAAGAAGATTGATATGGATGGAAATGTTCACATTCATAAAGCTCGACTAGTCACAAAAGGGTTTCAAAAGTTCAAGGGGTTGACTACGTTGAGACTTTCTCACCAGTAGTGATGCTTAAATCTGTAAGGATCATTCTAGCTATTGCTGCATATTTCGACTATGAGATATGACAAATGGATGTCAAAACGGCTTTTCTAAATGGAAACCAAGATAAGGATGTGTATATGAGACAGCTTGAAGGTTTTGTTGATCCAAAGAATGCTAGTAAAGTGTGCAAACTTCAAAAATCCATTTATGGGTTGAAGCAAACATATCAGAATTGATATATACATTTTGATGAGGAGATCAAAATGTTTGGTTTCATCAAGAACAAAGAAGAACCTTGTGTTTACATGAAGGTTAGTGGGAGTGCACTTGTTATTCTAATATTATATGTGGATGGCATATTATTGATTGGTAATGATATTTCTATGTTGGAATCCGTTAAGGTATCATTGAAAAATAGTTTTTCTATGAAGGACCTAGGAGAGGCGGCATATATCTTAGGGATAAAAATCTATAGATATAGATCAAGAAGGCTAATTGGATTAAGCCAAAGTACTTATATTGACAAGGTGTTGATTTGGTTCAACATGCAGGATGCCAAGAAAGGGTTCTTGCCTATGTCACATGGCATAAGTCTTAGCAAGAGTCAGTGTCCTTCGACAACTGATGAGCGAGACCGTATGAATGATATTCCATATGCTTCGGCTATTGGATCTATCATATATGCCATTATATATGCTTGGCCAGATGTATCATATACTCTAAGTGTTACAAGAAGATACCAAGCTGATCCCAGTGAAGGTCACTGGACAGCTGTGAAAAACATTCTTAAGTACTTGAGAAGTACTAAGGATGTGTTCCTAGTTTATGGCGGTGGTGAAGAGCTCGTTGTAAATGGTTACACCGATGCAAGCTTCCAAACCGACAAAGATGAAAGATGATTACCATTCGCAATCTGGTTTTGTATTCATTTTGAATGGAGAAGCAGTGAGCAGGAAAAGTTCCAAGCAAGAGACGGTTGCTGATTCTACGACGGAGGCCAAGTACATTGCGGTTTCTGAAGCTGTGAAAGAAGGTGTTTGGATAAGGAATTTCATTGCTGAGTTGGGTATGGTTCCGAGTGCCTCGAGCCCAATGGATCTCTATTGTGATAATAATGGAGCCATTACACATGCTAAGGAGTCTAGATCCCATCAGAAGTCCAAGCATATACTTAGGTGTTACCATCTGATTCGCGAATTGGTGGATAGTGGAAATGTTAAGATATGCAAAGTTCATACGGATTTAAATGTTACTGATCCGTTGACAAAGCCTCTCACACAGCCAAAGCATGAGGCGCACACAAGAGCTATCAATATTAGATACTTAAATGATTGACTCTAGTGCAAGTGGGAGACTGTTGGAAATATGCCCTAGAGGCAATCATAGAGATGATTATATGTTCATAACATTGGATAATATGTTATCTTGTTCCTAGAATAATGTTGTTAATATTTATTGTCAAGTATGTGACTTGATTGTAAAACTCTATATTTCTACGATAATTATTCTTAAACGTTCTCTAATCGGAAACATATGAGAACACATATGAATAGACTAGCATATGTACTGGTTGATGACTATGTTTTACAGGTCATAGATATGGAGACATCAAACCAATGATATGGACACATGTTAGAGAACATGGTGTTGGTTTGACCCACCTTGAGACACTGTTGAGATTGTTACAATTTCATGTGTCATCAGTTGGTCTCAAGCAATGATGATGTATAATCCTTAGATCTGAGATCAACATGGTTTCCTACATGTGTAATAGTACTCTTACGGGTTGCCAAACGCTACTCCGTAACTGGGTAGTTATAAAGGTAGCTTTCGGGTATGCTATGAAACATGCGGAGAAATATGATTGGTCGGATATGGGATTTGCCCCTCCTATCATAACAGGAGAGATATCTCTGGGCCCCTCGTTGTGGTCGGATAAAGAAAGTGCATGGCCATGCCACTAGTGGTCGAAGTGTCGACCACATGTTGTTATTCGACACTTGATCGAGAAAGTGTTGAACAGTCCATGGATGACATAATATCTTATCTGGAGTTCAACCAGATATCGTGAGGCAAAGGGAGAATACACGAGTAGGTCGTTCAGTTCGGTCATATACGAACTAGTTGCATGGAGATACGAGCTGGTCGAACGTGATCAGTAAGTGGTCAAAACCTGGTCGTAAGGAGTTTCGAACTAGTTGAGACTAAATATGGACTAGTTGTGACTAGATACGAGCTGGTCGTAAGTGATAAGGCCTGGTCGTAGATCATATTGTATTAAGATTTGTCCAATATATTCTATATGTGTTCGGGAATCGTTATGTCCTGCTAGGTACCGCTAACGACTCGTGGTTGGAAAAGAGTTTCTGAGTCACAACCAATTACGCATGAACCTATAAGGTCGCACACTTAAAGGGCTAGGATTTGATTTGGATAGTGATCCGAATTCTTGTAGGCCACGAGTTTCTAATGGGCCTCAAGTTTGAGACCCATCATGGATGCCTATATATGGGGGCGGTGGTATGAGGTGAGATGATCATCTTTTGAAAGAACTCTCGAAACCCTAATAGCCATGCCTTTCTCAACCGCGCTGTAGGCGCTAGCACCCCAGCGCGTGGTGTCCCGACCTGTATGTGTGGATACCTTGAAGGTGTTGTTGTGAAGCATCAGCACTAGGACGATCCGCAATTTGTGACGATCACAGGAGCAGGAGGAGAAGTCGCACGGCAAGTACGACCACTACTGCATCAACTCGCTACATCGACTCTACTTCCGCTATGAGTCAGCGCATCTAGTGGTAATCTCTTGATCTATTACTAGCGGATGTTACTTGGTTGTGCGGTAGAATTTTTGTTTTGTGCTACCGTAGCCTACCCCTGACCCAACAGATGGCGTATCCAGGCCCGCCAGGGATGCTGGTGCATGGTGCCCAGCTAGGGACTGGTTTCGTGAGGGTCTAGGTGAACATGGTAAATGACGTTTTCAGGGCCGTCCCATTGGAGAAGCCCCCAAACGACGAGATCATGACACTAGGGGATGATGTCCACACATTCATCCAGTGCCCCAAGTGGGACATCACCTTGGACCCTTCCGTGCTGGCATCTACCCAGCATGAACAGCTGGCCTCTCCACACAACCATCTATAGCTTGCAGCCTCTCTGACCCTCCCTTCGATGTCCCCACGTGCACCTGATCCATGTCGGCAGGCCACCATATCGGCTCCCATGAAGACCACACCAAGCATATACGAACAACGTGCCCATTCGTCTCCTGTGAAGAATATGTACCAGCGTGTCAGTAGGACCAAATCGAAGAATATCAAGGCGCCTCAAAAGCGTTGGATATTCTTGCTAGGAAAGCCATTTGTCTCGGATACACTCTTACTCAGCCTAGGAATGGGTGCCACTGCTTTGCATGCGTGGTACATGGGAAAGACCAACGAGACGAGGACACAACGCCCTACGTGTTTCACCGTCAAGTACACGGCGGGGAATTTTGTCCACGAGCCCTACTTCATCGCGGTGGTCTTCGACGACTTGTTCGATCTCTTCAACCTCGACGCCCTCAACGCCTCACTTTTAAGATGCTGGACACTGTAAGTGTGTAAAATTACGGTCTACATTCATGTAATATCGATAAATGCTATAACTCCTTGCTTATGTATAGATACATGATCCTAGAAGCCAAACGAAGAAAAGAACTGGTCGGTTTTCTCGACCCACACTTGATCTTTGAGCAATGCATCAACCACGATGCATCCTACGTCGAGGATTACATAACAACGGGACTGCATGCTCACAATGACAAGGAGTACATACTTGTACCCTACAACCAGGGGTAAGTGCTTCACTCATTGCTATACTCATTGATTTGTACTTCATATACAACACGAACTTAGTTTTAAGGACTATGGCAGCATACATGTGTTGGTGGTACTTGATTCTAATTGTCATTGTACCAAAGTGGAACAAGGTAATATACCTTGATTCTTTAATTAAGAGCCAACACGACTTCACACTTGTGCAACAATTAATCGAGAGATAAACTCATTTCATCCATAAATAACTCTATGTACCCTTCGTTTGCAATGGCTGAGGCTAACTTTTTCGAATCACATAGGTCGTTCACCGCGTACATTGCCAAAAGAGGGAGACACATGGAAGGGAACACCACACTGTGACATGTGACGTAATTTCCGGTACCCGCTAGTACACAATAATCCTATATCACACTTCATAATGATGTCTCTCAAGTTGAACAAACTTATGTATGTAATTCTATTTTTGTAGTGCCACCAGCATCTATTGGGCAGTGTATGTGAATTCTATGTTTGCCGCTATATGCACGAAATAATGGGTGCTAGGCCCAAGGATCCAGATGTTTGTCAATCTCACAATATATATATATATATATATATATATATATATATATATATATCAACATCCGTTTAAGTACAGTCCAAATGAATGAACTCTTCGAAATTCGAGGACGGATTGCCACCTTTTTAATGACGGACGTCATTAACCCAAAAGGAGAGTTTCACGTGGCCGAGATTGAATAAAAATTTTAGTGACAAACAATGTTTTCTTACTATATCTGTAAACATGTTGTAAAAACATTATGACGATTCATTTATAATCAATCTGTAAATTTGTTTATCTGTGATATATATGTGTATCTGTGATCGATATATGTGTATCTTTGATATATCTATGTATTTGTGTATTTGCTTGTATATGTTATCTGCATATTGTTTTCAGAGGGCATGGCTAGCATTTCCCGAGGCTAGCCGAAAAATAGAAAAATTTCTATATATAGATCGAACTATCACAGACAGTTTTGTGGTATCAACCGTATGTGTCACAGATGGTTCTGCTCACCAATCGTTTGTGATATGTAGCCCATCACAGACGGTTGGTAAACACAACCGTCTGTGATGGCCGATATATCACAGACGATTGGTAATGGCCAACGTATCACAGACGGTTTCGTGGTCGAAGCCGTGTGTGATAGTTGGCATTCATAGACTGTTATTTATATGAATCGTCTGTGTTGTGACTTATCATAGACGGCTCAAAAAACCATCTGTGATAATCGCCTGTTATCACAGACGCAATAAATCAGACAGTTCAGAAACCATTTGTGATGAGGGTTTAGAACCGTCTGTGATGACCCTATGTGTGGTAGTGTTACAATCATACTAATAAGAGCGTATGACACTAAATGAAACCCAAAACCACAATCCACATGTGAACATTTAAAGATGAAGGTAGAATATAGAAGATGGTACCTCATTACTGAAGATTACACAAAAAATTGCCACCAAAATTCCAAATCATTGAACATACTAGTTTGAACAAAAGATGTAGTAACAACCTAATAAAAGTAGATGGATCAGTGAGTGTTAAGATTAATTGATCATAAATCATAAAATTACTTGAATATTGACAAACCAAAAGACATACCAATAACACACTAATTACGTCCAGAAGGCCTTGGCAATTTCATTCTCTGAGATTTCATGCAATCTCATCACTATATTCCAACCAATCATGCCTCTTAAACCATGTTTCACGAAAGATCCTAAAATCATTTCCATATTTTTGCGAGGAAAAGCATGACCAAAAGGATGAGTTAGGCCCTTCAACAAATAAGACCTCCTCACTTGATCTCTAATGTTGGGATGAATTTCTGAAGGACCGGAAAGGCGACTAGAGGGGGGGGGGTGAATAGGAGCACCTAATCTTTTTCGCAAAGAATGGATTCAACTTGTAAATCACTCCAATAGCTATGAGAGCTATGAAGATCAAAGATTAAGCACGAGAGAAGTCTTATGTTGAATCCACTCCTCACCCCACATTTCGACAAACAAAAACAGAAGTTACGAACAAATCGGGACAATCGGTACAACCATGAACAAGCGGCGGTTGTCTGCATGATCGGCACAACCGCGAGCAAGCGGCGGTTGTACCGCATGATCGGCTACAACCGCAGATGTTAAGCCGGTTCATCCGATTGTCTGGAGCGAGCAAAAATCCGCTTCGGGTTTCAAAACGAAAATCAACGTAACTTTTGATCTCTGCGCCAAACTTGACCAAAATTGAACCACACCTTCCTCGAAGATATTAGGAACCTATTTCAAGCAACGATTTTAGAGATCCATGCCAAGGTTCCTATCCTTTTGTATTTGAGCGAAGGTGGGTTCAAAAGCAGAACAAAAACAAAACTTGATCTAACGACTTGCTCGTGGGTGGATGATGATCTAGATGACCTTAGATAGGTTCTCACATGTCCCAGCAAGCAAGATCAAGAGGAAGAACCAAGCAAAAACTCCCGAATTGACGAAAGCCCCAAAAAAATCACAAAAAGGGAGAACGAAGAACAGAGAGCACGAATAGAAGAAAACTTGATTTCCATTCATTGAATCAAGAAGCGAAATACAAAGAGATACATCCCCATACGCATGGACATTAAAACAAGAGGAATGATTACAAGTTCATCAATCCATCCTCTCCCTCTCCCTAAGCCAAGAACTCACATGGGAGAGCTACAAAGGGAACAAGCAGGGAGCACCCACTGCCTCCACCAACACTCTCAACCACTAAAGCCTAAAGCAAAAACAGCCACTAAAGACTCTTTTGACTCTAGCAAAACCCTAATTCCTTTTCAAGTGCTCAAGAGGGCATGCAGCCCCTCCAATCCTTTATATAGCCTTGGCTAACGGGTCTCCTCCCCGTTACGCCCGCTAAGTCCAACGGAGCCCGCTTGTGCGTGCCTTGCAATTTCGATTCACCCTTCACCTTCCGAAGCTTCAGCTCCTTGTCTCGCCGCCTCGCAACCACCTCGAGTCCACGTCGTCTTGACACATCGACCGTTCGACCTCGGCGCCACTGCGCCTAGTCCGATCCACCGTGTCTCGCCACGACTCCGCTCGGCGTCCTGCGGCCACACGCACAAGAAACACGAAACAGGAACAAGTTCTTCACAACTTGACCTAACGTTAGCTCAAACATGCAATATGCAACACATATGCATGAACACACTGGATATGACCTATCCAAAAACTCAAAACACCAAAATGGCGAACCTCACAATACAATCCAGTACAACCGCCATGTTACCAGCGGATCAACGCACTCGGTCGTCTGGCTCCAATACTGCGGTCGTTCCGATTTCCAATGAAGACCGAACACGAGAAGCAACTTCTCTGGAATTCTTCAACGCCATTTACCAATCGGTACAACCGCCTGCGATCGTACCGCCCATAACACGCCGGTCGTTCGATTATCTGGCAATACGATTGACTTCCGCAGCGCGTGAACGGCATAGCGACAAAGTCCGACCACACAAACCAAACTCGATGACCTAAAACCTTTGTCAATTACTCATCACTCACACGGACGACCTCCACATGGTCTCTCAATCTCCCCTTGATGAGTATATTGACAAACTCCAAAAAAAGCAAAGTTGAGTTTGAGTTTGACGAATCAACATGGTCCAAAGAAGAAGAGTGAAACAATTGACCATGTCGATGGAAGGAACACTAGAGCAACAACTAAAAGAGCAAATTGTTCTCCAAAGCTCTAAAATGATCCCAACTTGCTTTTCTTCTCTATTCTCCCCTTTTGGCAATAAACACATCAAGAATGCTCAAGAGAGAATATGACATGTTAAAGGATGAAAATGGTCAAGTTTGTTTATTTAAGCATTTTGAGCCATGAGAATTATCCATAATGACCAACATGTAATACACCAAGCCATAACTTAATAAAAAGGCTATCTAGATCATGACAAGATATGTATAAGCTAGCTAGAACACATAGATGACAATCTGAAAATGAGGTACATTATGTGAGCAAGTCAAGTCATCAATGAGCAAAGTCTCGCTAGAGATATCCAAGGATGATCTGAGCCATGTCAATAAGCTAAGCGGAACTAAGAAGCTTAAATTGAGACCAAAAAGAGTGCTATAAGCTCAAGATTGAAACATTGGTTAAGTACTTGATTCTTTTGATAGCTTTAAGCAAATTTGAGCACAAATGATATATGATCTTTGAAATTCAAGGTTGTTGACAACCAGATTTTTGTTTTATCATGTGCTAGACCTCAAGCCTTATCGACTACTTCAAGCGAGAAGCTTAAGAAGGTAGTCTAGGTCATCCAAAACTCCCCTAAGTTCATGTCAAGTGCAATGACAAGCCGTCTCATAGGGAAGAATTGGTGAAGTCAGTTTTTTCGCACAAAAGAGATCTTTTTGCCTTTTAACAAGTTGTACTAACTCATGTATCATCAAGAGACTAAAACAGCTCAATCTAAGGCTCAATATAGATTCATCACTCTACCCAGCCTATTTGACATGGCATGAATCATAAAAGGATAGCTCAAGAAAGACTAATCTCGAGTGCTAACATGACAAGTTTTAGTTTAAGTTGAGCAATTTTAATTATCTTATCATGGCAAAAGCTAGGCTACACATATGAAGTCATGATAAATCTAGCAAATAAGCACAAGTCATGGCAAGGTGTAAAGCATTGTAAACATGTCATAGCAGGATAATAATCAAGGCTCAATGTAGTTATATTACAATGCGAGAATGCTAGAAATCACGAAGATCCAGCCCCCTCAACAATAGATGCAACTTTTAGTTCAAGTTGAGTTAAGTCAAAATTAAGCTCGAAGCTCCCAAAAGAACTCCTTGAACCAAAACAATAAATCGAGAAGTCGGCAAAGAAAACATAAAGCAGCAGTCCTTAAAGCATAGATAAGATATAGAGAATACTATGGCTCGATGACTCTCATCTACCCCATATGACTCTAGGACTATCAAGCGCCTGCTAACACACTAAGGAGCAAACACGTTCCTGTCTGCCCAAGGGTGGCCCAACCCTTGCTAGAACCTATAAGAAGTGAGTAAGCTCAACCTAGTGAGAAGAGACACTAATAAGCGACATCCTAGAATCACAAGATAAGAGCAAAATCTAAACAACTAGACAAAAGAAGCACTCTAATCTATGCTAGGAGGACTAATCCCAAATGCACCCAAAATGCAATGCAACAAGAAGGAGCAAGAGCATAAATAATATAGTAAGCAATAAAACCCAAAGCTCCCCTCACTACAGTCCATAAGGACAAACCACCCCAAGCTCTCCCAGAGTGAAAACCTCGAACTATCCAATGGCTTGGTGAAAATGTCGATAACCGGTGGTCACTCTCCTGGCTGGAGCACTATATCGCCCTTCTCTACATGGTCTCTAAGGAAGTGGAAGCGAATATCGATGTGCTTGGTCCGAATCTTTGCTTTGGGTTCTTGGCAATGTTAATCGAAGTGTTATCACAAAAAGTGGAACAACATCGATAACTAACCCAAAGTCCCGCAGGTCGAAGCCATCGAGCACTTGACTACACAAGAATGCTGACAACATACTCGGCCTCTGCGGTGGATCAGCAACACCGCATCGCCTTGAAGACCAGAAACAAGAGAAGTGCCAAGAAATTGGCGGTGCGCAGTGCTCTTCCTATCTATCCTCTGACCGGTGAAGTCTCGCATCGAAAAAGGCTCTCAAGGAAAGACAGGGATGAGGAAGAGTACCAGATACCATAGTCAATGGTAGCTCGCAGGTACGAAGATCGCGCTCACCGCTTTGGCGGTGAAAGCGAGGAGAAGCTCAAAACGAGCGCACAAACACACGAAAAATGTATGTCCGGTCTCGAGGCGTTGAGGTACAAGAGGAACCAATCATCTTTGCGAAACTCCTTTTGATCAATGGCTCGCCATCCTCATCTGGGTCAAGATAAATTTGTAGAAGCCATGGGGTCGACACAGAGCTTCCCATCACTCATGTCGAAGCGCTTGAGGAGGTCACGAGTGTACTTTCCTTGATGAAGAAATGTACCCTCCAGTCCGCTTGATTTGGAAACCAAGGAAGAAGGTCAACTCACCCATCATACTCATCTCAAACTCGGTGCTCATGACATCAAAGAACCGGGAAACCAGTATGGGAAGAGCCGCCAAAGATAATGTCATCGACATAGATCTGAGACGAGCGGAAGGTCGATGCCATCTTGCGCGGATGAACAAGGTCTTGTCAACTTTACCCATCTCAAAACCATGACTTATCAAGTAGGACTTAAGCCTCTCATACCAAGCTCGGAGCCTGCTTAAGTCCATCTGGTATGGAAAAGCTTGAAAACATGGTTAGGGTATTTGGGGTTCTCGAAACACGGAGGTCGTCGGACGTAGACTTCCTCCTCAATAAGGCCATTGAGGAAGGCACTCTTCACGTCCATCTGGTAAAGCTTGAAACCCTTAGAAGCTGCAAAGGCAAGCGAGTTCTAATGGCTTCAAGTCGAGCTCTGAGGGCAAAGGTCTCCTCAAAGTCTAGACCCTCAACACAGGAAAACCCTGAGCTACCAATCTCGCCTTGTTTGGGATGATTACCCCATCCTCGCTCTGCTTGTTCTTGAACACCCACTTGGTTCCAATGATATTGTAGCCTCGTGGGGGCTCAACAAGTGACCGAGACCTTGTTCCTCTCGAAATTTTCTAGCTCCTCATGCATGGCATTGACCCAAGACTCATCGGATAAAGCATGAGAAACATCTTTGGGCTCAAAAAAGGCAATGAAGGCGAATGGAGACAGAATTGAGATAAGCGGATTTTGAGCGGGTAACACGCTCGAAAAGATCTCAATGATCTGCTCTGAAGGATGAACTCTCTGGATGTGTCTAGGAGGTCTGGGAGAGATGAAGAAGTGGCCTCTACCTCATGAGTGACGAGGTAGGAGCAGAGCCACTAGCTCGGAGGAAGCGAAGGCAAGGGTGATCACCTCGAGGTGCGGTGGAAGGCGGCACCTCAAGGAGTGGATGAGGGCGGGATCGGGACAACCGTCATCTCCATCGTCCTCATCATCCACAAAGATGGTCTCGGATCGCTCTAAAGAACACGAGATATCTGGCCTAGTCCCGGTGGCCTCGTCAAAAGTCACCTCGCGAGTCTCTACCATTTTGCTAGCCTCGCGAGCCTGACCACATAAGCCCGCCAAGAAGTCGAGTAGCCTAGAAAGATACCGCCACAGAGGCGTGACTCGAACTTATCTAGGTTCCCGGACTTCAAAATAAAGCACTTGCAACCAAACACACGAAAATGAGAGGCTGGGCTTTAGCAGTATCTCGACTCATAAGAAGTCGGTGTAGGAGTGCAGAAGAAAAACTCGATTGAAACATGGCACGCGATCGCAATGGCTTCAGCCCAAAACTTCCTCGGTGTAGAGTACTCATCAAGCATCGTCTGGCCATCTCGACCAAGGTGCGGTTCTTCCTCTCCTAGCGCCATTTCTTTGAGGGGCGTATGGAGAAGAGAACGGTGCTCTACACTGTCTCACCGCAGAAACTCTCAAAGTAGGAATTCTTGAACTCCGTGCCATTGTCCTCATGGATCGCTCGTAAGGCACCGGGAGCTCAGCGAAAGCCTACTAAAAGACCTCGGAAATGTGAGAATGTCTCATCCTTGAGGCTAAGAAAAACACCAAGAATACCTCGAGAAGTCATCGACCACAACAAGAACATACCACTTCCCTCCTGTTGCACTCGATTTGGTCCAAGCGTGGTCCATGTGGAGCAATTGTCGGTCATCGGTCATAATGCTTGTGTGGGAGGATGAGAAGCGGCAACCATCTTCTTGTGTCTTGGGCATGGAGTGCAAACAAGATCTTTGACCATCTTGAGTTTGGCGGACCACGAATGAGATCATGGTACGCTAACTTTCGGGTCAAATGGTCAAATCAATATGACCAAGTCTCCTATGCGAAAAGAGAGATCGCGGGACTCGAAGCAACCAAACACCGGAGAGGATCACGGAAGAATCGGAAAAATCAGCACGAAAGATCCTCCCATAACGAGAAATCCATAAACCGGACTACAGAAGAGTCAAGAATTTTGCAATTGTTTTTCTTAAAGCTCACCTCGAAACCGTCATCGGTGGTGAGAAACCGAAAGCAAATTGTCTGCGCAGCTTACTAACCAAGGCAACATCCTTAAGAATAAAAAAGCATTAATCGCCGACAAGACCTTTGGCGATGACGCCCGACGAAGCGTCTCGAAGGTGATCGTCTCATCACCGGAGCGCGGGCTAGGAGGAGAACCAGCGGAGTCTCCTATCATATGACGAGAACAACCGAGTCTACAAGCCAAACCTTCTCCTTCCCTACCCGCGAACTGAGTCAAGCAGTAAAGTCTCGATCTTGGGATAAATCAACAATGATTTGGCACCCAATCTTGAATAACACGTCGGCGGATGAAGTAGTCAAGCACGATGACCTCTATCTACCCTCGCTCTCTGTAACTCAAAGCGAAGGTCTAAGAGTAGACCGAAGTCATTCTTTGGGTCCGATCTGAAGGAAGCGAGTCGAACACACCGCAACATCTTGAACACGCCATGTGAGTAGCTATCTCGATGGGGAAAACGAGATCTACCCTCGGGACGGCGGAAGTCACGATGAAAGCGACATGAGGACGAAAACCGAAAACTTCGGAAAAACCAAGTCCTCGATCTTTGCACAAACCCATCGAAGAACCAAGCCTAGACCTCGTGTTGGTCTTAGGTGCACTCAAGGTCCAGGGCCGACCACAGATGCGCCTAAGAGACTCAACATAGTCTCTGTAGCGATCTTGGCGCTGAAGCATCGATCGATTGTGTGTCCATCCTTGACGAAGGTGCGGTGATACTTCACCTTCGAGAGGTAGAAGCGACATGTGAAATCACCTTCTTGTCGAAATCCTGGACATAGCCCGCCGACTTGAAATGGACTTTCTCGGTCCTGGCTCGATCTCGATCACACACAGTGCTATGGAGTGCGAGCACGGCGGTGGATGCTTCCTCATGTCCTCAAAGAAGTCATATCCTAGACCACGATTAAATCTGCAGATCTTAGATTGGTCTAGAATAAGATTGAGCTTCTTCTTGCCTCCTACAAATCTCTCGAGAGTGTTCATAAAGTCTTGACACTCCCGAGAGAGGTGCAAGAAGAGCGGGGGAAGAAGAGACAGAAGAAGGTAAGGAGCAAAAGAAGAACCAAAGAAGAGAGGGAAGAATGGCTTGTGCAAGCACACCGACTCTGAAGGGACAGATCCCATCTTGCTAGCCGGTTGGTTCACGTTGCTAAGCGTCTCATCCTTACCACAGGGCTTCTCCCCTTCTCCACAATCATATTGCAAGCACAATGTGACTTCTCTAGAAGGTCCTTAGTTAGCTTCACACATTTCTCATCCAAAGCAATCAAGTCGATTTTAGTTTGTTACACTTAATGCATGGTGAGCTAACAGGTCCTTAGAAGCAAACCGAGCCAACTTCCTTTCATGATCAATCATATCTTGAAACTGTTTGGAGACGACCTCAAGTTCATGATTAACTTAGGGCAGTTCAAGCATGAAACAATCGGCTCAAGTAAAGAAGCTTGTAGTTCACAAATTTTATGATCTGCCTGTTTAAGTTCATCTTCAAGTTATTGCAATTTTCACAAGACTCGAGGCAGATCAAGAAGCATGGCATAAGATCCTCTAGCGACAATGTCCTTACCCTCACATGAGGTGGGAGAAGTAGTCTCATCGGTAATAAGTAGGGTAATGACCATCCTACTCAACTCTAACTCGGCAAGTAGACTAACATTCTCCACCTTAACACTATCAAGTTTGGAGGACACACTATCATGTGAGGTCCTTAACTTCTCCATATCAACTTGACAAAAGCGAGCATGTATCACAATCATCACTAGAAGGAGCGGATGTAAAAGCAATAATCTCTAGTGACATCTATCTATTTCCTTCTCTAACTCAAAGACACCTAGCCTTAGCTTTAGCATGAAAACCTCCTAGCTTAAGAAAAGCATGATTGAGCTGTTCGTGGGTGGGATCTACCTCGTCCGAAGTCGGAGTGTTCATTGTCATTTGAGTTCGCCCTCGAGGGCCATGAAGCACATCTTGGGAGAAGTCGTCGCCGCCATCCTTGGGCTCTTGATCACCCGTCCGTCATCGTCGCTCCATCCCTCCACCTCGCCGAGGTCGAGGTCGTCGAAAGCGGTGAGGACGCTGTGGAAGAGCTTCTTGGCTTTGCCGGTTGCGAACTTCTTCTTCTTTGGCGTCTGAGTGGAGGCTTCTTGTTGCGGATACTTGTCGGTGTAGTCGTTCTTGCTGAACCGCCGTAGTCGTTCTTGCCCTTCTCGGCTTAGGCGGTTGCCGAATGTGGTTGGGGCCACCACACTCGAAGCAAATCACGGGTCCTCCTCTCTTCTGTCCCTCCTCCTTTGTAAGCGTGGGAGAATCTACGAGCAAGGAGGGCAAGCCGCTCATCCATAAGTCGCTCTAGCGATCATCGCTTATGTCACGAGAGCGACAAGGAGAAATTGCAAGAGGACTCGAAGTTGAAGCGGGATCGGTGACCAAGGCCATCGATCGTGACTTCGACCTCGAGAGACAACGTCAATCTCGTGAGTCTTGAGGCGTGAGTCTGGCGCATCAAGAGTCAAGGTCGAGAGGTCTGTCGTGTCTTTGATGGTGGTCACTTTCATCTCCCAAACACGCAGATCGAGTCTTGTGAGCATCGGCGAGCATTGTCCGAGTCGGGGTATGTGAGACCGACCGCTCGGAGGTTGCTCAAGATCTTGTGATAACGTCTGAAGCACTCATCTAGGGACTCACCGACAAAGCATCTCAAATTTGTTGTATTCTCGTTTGAACCGGTCTGTCGAACCGTCTTGATCTGGTGGTGCCCTCATGGTATCGTCGAGGTCACCCAGATATCGTAAGCGGACGACAGTGAGATATGCGTCAAACTCACTCGACTCAAACCACGGATGATGATGTTCCTTGCCTTTGCATTCGCCTCAACATCAACCATGTTCCGGCATTGATGTTCTCATCGGCGAGAAGCAATGAATCGAACCTTGACCTTTCGCCAGATGGCATACCCACAGGCTGGATGTATGTCTCCATTCGGCTCTTCGGAAGGGTGTCGATGCCATCAAAAACAAGCGGCTTGGTCGAGTACTTGTCCATCGCCACGGCTCTTGAGACCGTTAAGATCTATTGAAAAGAGCTAACCGGCTCGATACCAATTGAAGGACCTGAAAGGCGACTAGAGGGGGTGAATAGGAGCACCTAATCTTTTTCGCAAAGAATGGATTCAACTTGTAAATCACTCCAATAGCTATGAGAGCTATGAAGATCAAAGATTAAGCCAGAGGAAGTCTTATGTTGAATCCACTCCTCACCCCCACACTCGACAAACAAAAACAGAAGTTACGAACAAATCGGGACAATCGGTACAACCCGCGAGCAAGCGGCGGTTGTACATGATCAGCCCAACCCAACCGACAAGCGGCGGTTGTACGCAGATCCGCCTACAACCGCGATGTTAAGCCGGTTCATCCGATTGTCTGGAGCAGGCAAAAATCCTTCGGGTTTCAAAACGAAAATCAACGTAACTTTTGATCTCTGCGCCAAACTTGACCAAAATTGAACCACACCTTCACGAAGATATTAGGAACCTATTTCAAGCAACGATTTCAGAGATCCATGCCAAGGTTCCTATCCTTTTGTATTTGAGCGAAGGTGGGTTCAAAAGCGGGCAAAACAAAACTTGATCTAACGACTTGCTCGTGGGTGGATGATGATCTAGATGACCTTAGATAGGTTCTCACATGTCCCAGCAAGCAAGATCAAGAGGAAGAACCAAGCAAAAACTCCCGAATTGACGAAAGCCCCAAAAAAAATCACAAAAGGGAGAGCGAAGAGCGAGAGAGCACGAATAGAAGAAAACTTGATTTCCATTCATTGAATCAAGAGCGAAATACAAAGAGATACATCCCCATACGCATGGACATTAAAACAAGAGGAATGATTACAAGTTCATCAATCCATCCTCTCCCTCTCCCTAAGCCAAGAACTCACATGGGAGAGCTACAAAGGAACAAGCGAGGAGCACCCACTGCCTCCACCAACACTCTCAACCACTAAAGCCTAAAGCAAAAACAGCCACTAAAGACTCTTTTGACTCTAGCAAAACCCTAATTCCTTTTCAAGTGCTCAAGAGGGCATGCAGCCCCTCCAATCCTTTATATAGCCTTGGCTAACGGGTCTCCTCCCCGTTACGCCCGCTAAGTCCAACGGAGCCGCCCGCTTGTGCGACCTTGCAATTTCGATTCGCCCATCGCACCTTCCGAAGCTTCGCGCTCCTTGTCTCGCCGCCTGCAACCACCTCGAGTCCACGTCGTCTTGACACATCGACCGTTCGACCTCGGCGCCACTGCGCCTAGTCCGATCCACCGTGTCTCGCCACGACTCCGCTCGACGTCCTGCAGCCACACAGACAAGAAACACGAAACCGGGAACAAGTTCTTCACAACTTGACCCAACGTTAGCTCAAACATGCAATATGCAACACATATGCATGAACACACCTGGATATGACCTATCCAAAAACTCAAAACACCAAAATGGCCGAACCTCACAATACAATCGGTACAACCGCCATGTTACCAGCGGATCAACCGCACTCCGGTCGTCTGGCTCAATACTGCGGTCGTTCGATTTCCAATGAAGACGAACACGAAAAAGCAACTTCTCTGGAATTCTTCAACGCCATTTACCAATCGGTACAACCGCCTGCGATCGTCCGCCCATAACTTCGCCGGTCGTTCGATTATCTGACGATACGATTGACTTCACGAAAACACGTGAACCGCGCAACGACAAAGTTCGACCACACAAACCAAACTCGACTGACCTAAAACCTTTGTCAATTACTCATCACTCACACGGGACGACCTCCACATGGTCTCTCAATTTCCTTAATTGGTATGCGAAGTGCTGGATTGGCTACAACATGAACATCTGAGTTGAAATCCTTAATACCTTCGGTTTGGTGTTGTGGTTGTGGTTCTGGACCTTGTTGTCGTTTTGGACCTTGTGGTTGTTCGTCTTATTCAACATCAACTTGGGCTCCGGATAGTGCGGCTACCACCACTAGAACATCATCAACATCAGCTTGCGCTTCTTCGGCTATCGTAGCGTTTCCGCTTGGTCGAGTTGCTCAACACAATGCTAAAATAGATCTTCAAATCTAGCAAATCAAACAATCAACCAATCACAATCCATTCAATTTTTGAATAATTTCCTTAAATCCTCATTCTTACCTTTAGATTTGGACCTCTTGTTTTGAGGTTGAGGAGGAGCCATGCTAGCTAGTGGCTAGTGGCTGATGCTTAGCTGCTGACAGCTGTGCGCGCGCATCGTGCACGGCTACGGGCTGCCCACCTCGCTGCCTCAGCCCTCGGTCCTTAGCTCGCCGCGATGCTAGCTGGCCGCCATCCCGCCGGCGTCATGCGGTGTCGCCGAGCCCCACTTGAGCCTCTGCCTCCGCTCGTCGCTTCTCGATCACTTGCAACTCACCTCGATCGATGTCTTTGCTTGTCGCCACCTTTGTTTCACTAGGGCTAGAGAGTAGAGACAGTCAGACAGAGGAAGGAGAATGAACAAGTCCATAGACCACAAGTCTCTCTGCTCTGTGATCTGTGATTTCTCACACGCTGGGCCTTCTATTGGATTGGGCCTCCTAACGAATGCAACAAAAGGCACACGCCCAGCAGCACCACCACAGTCTACTCTGGCTTCTTCTTCCTTAGGATGACCCCAAGCGATAGAGTCACAAAGCAAGGCCATGGCGGCGGGGGTTACCTCAAGAGAAGTGTGTGTGGGTTGGGGGGGGTACTACGTCGGCGATCTTGGGCTACCTCGGCATCCGGCCTTGCTTGATTCTTTGGTCATACTGGTTAAAACATGGTTTAATAATTGCTAAATAAGGCTGCTAGAGCTGGCGAATTATACCAATACAATTTATGAAACATAGGACAACATGAAAAGCGATACACCAACAAGAACATAATAAAAGGAGATAAAGACGACGGTCCATATTAAGGTGCCTATAGGCTTGTTTGTTCACCAATTACAAAAGGTCGCAAAAGGCAACACGTCTATGAGGCTGTAGAATCGACAACACAAAAAATGTTCACATCGATATGACATAATACTAACATAAACGAACTATAGGTTTGATAAAATAGAGACGTCGTTTATAGCATAGGTGCGTAGTTGAGAAACAGAACAGACGCTGCGTCATAGAACCACACCCGGTAGGTGCTGATGTAGTAAAAACAGAACAAAGATAGATCAGGTATAAACTCGTACTAAGAGATAGGACAAAAATAAGAAAATATGTGTAAAACGAGGAATATACACGAGCGATACAACATGTTATTGAAGATATTATATTTGGATCTATTTTCTGGCTTCCTTGTCCAAACATTCTTTCGCTACACTGATGGAGGTTGATGTGTGTTGAGTTATTGGCTGCTATGGGCTTCAAAATAGATGTCGTCTGTAAGAAAGTGCTATCTGTTGGTTTAAACATGGTGAAAAGATGTAATGTACTAGTAGGAAATTGGTACTGGTAAAACAAAACAGAAGCAAATAGTAACTACACAAATACCTTTTTTGACTACATTGATGTCTATAACTATGCATGCAGCCATGCGTCGGTAAATGGCACGGCGAAACATTTGTAATGTAGTCATCCATAGCTATGTAAGAACATAACTAAATAGTAAATCTCCAAATACATGTATAACCATGTAAAAACTGCAAGTGTAAGCAAACTACACTATAGATGTGTTTTGAGGATCATAGAGATGATTATACCACACAGGGGCGAATCCACAGGGTAGGCTTCATCAGGCTGAAGCCTACCCTCCACCGACGCCCGAACCACCCCCCCGACAACCCAAGTCCAACCTCCAGTGTGCTGCCATGGCTACGCCTGGGTGACCCGCGTCAAACAAGAAGAATTGAAGAAGTCCAGAAGTAGCAGGAGCAAGAGAAACTGAGAACGTGTGGGCCTTGCGGCTTGTGCCCTTGCTGAAGCACGAAGACGAAGCCTAAGCCCAACTCCCCACTGGTCCCACACAGCAGTACCACCTAGGGGTGGATAACGAGTTGGCTCGGCTCGGTTTGGCTTGGCTCGATAAAGCTCGTTAAGAAAACAAGCTTGGCTCGACTTGGCTCATTAAGCTAACGAGCAGAATACCAGGCTCATCGCAGCTCGTTAAAAATCTCAAACTCGGCTCATTAGGCTCGTTAAAAAAAGTCAAGAGATTACAGCTTGGGGCTCGTTAGGCTCACTAAAAAGGAAAATCAACCTAATAAAATTTTCAAAAAGTCAAGAGATCATAGCTTAGAGCTTGGGCCTCCCTGGACCACCTAAGGGTTGCTGGGTTGGGCTGCCCTGGTGCTACTACTCAACTGTGCTGGTTTTTTAACGAGCAATTCATGAGCCAGCTTGAACTTGGCTTGTTAAGAAAATGAACTAAATTGTCGGCTTAGCTCGGCTCGTTAAGGGATTGAGTTCGAGACGAGTCGAGCCGAGACCTTAACGAGCCAAGCTGGCTCGCGAGTTTCGAGCTTTTTTCCACCCTTAGTCCCACCTCACGTTCCCCACTTCCCCTGTTCTAGTGTTTCCAAAATTCCCCAAATCCCCAATCGGCAATCGATTCCCCAATCAATTTGAGTGGTAGCGAGGAGAAGCTCTCCTAAGGGCAGCCAGAGGGAGCTAGGGCGGGGAGCCACCGCGGTCTGCGACACCGCCGGTAGCCGGAGCCCGGAGGAGGCCGAGGCAGGCAACTGGGTGGGGGAGGGGAAGCTGGAGGCGGCGATGAGGGGAGCGACCGAGCGAGTAGTTGGTAGATCTGGGTTTGGGAGCCAGTCGAGGCGTCCAGCCGAAGCCCGGAGGCCAGAGGAGGAGGAGGACCAAGGAGGGCAAGACCACGTGCGGCGTGCCATGTGCGTGAGGGATGGGGAGCCGCTGAGGGCCGAGGAGGCAAGTTGGGACTTGGGTGTGGCGTCATGGCCAAATGGGCACTGCCACACCCGTACTGGTTGAGGTGCCGAGGCGCTGACTCGCTGACGACGCTGAGGACTGAGAAAGAGGAAGTGAGGAGTTAGCCAGTCAGGTGAGGCCATGAGGGCCTGAGGCGCTGGCCACTAAGGTCTTATGGAATTGGGATTTGGGAGTGTGGACTATGGTCATCTCATCTGCTAACTGCTATTCAAGTTGAAGTTGAAGCATGAAGATTTTGTTATGAATAATGTGTGTATATTCAAGAGGGCCCATTGGGCAATATATATAGGGATGTACAAGGGGGGTTTCCATATATAGATAAGGAAATACAAAAGATTGCTATTCTAACACCCCCCCTCAAACTTATGGTGGATCACATACACTGAGTTTGGAGAGAAAATACAAATGTTGTGCCCTAGTCTGTGGCTTCATAAAGAAGTCAACAACCTGTAATTCTGATGGCACAAATTGTAAAGCAAGTACCCCCTCCTGCACCTGTGAGCGAGTGTATGAAGCATCCACACCAATGTGCTTAGTGAGCTCATGCTTCACTGGGTCCTGGGCAATACTGATAGCACCTGTACTGTCAGACAAAAGAGTCATATGTCCCATCACAAGCACTCAAAGATCTGCAAGTAGCCACCTCAACCAAGTAACCTCTGCTATCACTGCTGCCATAGCTCTCAACTCAGCCTCTGCACTCAAACGAGAAACTGCAGTATGCTTCTTAGTCTTCCAAGTAATCAGGGAGGAGCCAAGAAAAACACAGTAAGCAGAAAGAGAACGACGATTAGAAGGATCACTAGCCCAGGTCACATCGGAGCACGCCTGAAGCTATAGTGAGGTAGAGCTAGGGAAAAACAAATGATGAGAGATAGTCCCACACAAGTAGCGAAGAACATGAAGAATGTGACTGTAGTGAAGATGGGTAGGATGAGCCATGAACTGACTCAAGATATGAACAGCATAAACAATATCAGGACGAGTGCTCACAAGGTACACCAAACTCCCAACAAGATGGCGATATCGAGTAGGATCCTCAAGAAGATCACCATCAGTGCCATGAAGCTGTAGGATAGCTCCATGGGAGTCTCAACAGTGCGAGTGTCAGTCAGACCAGACCGATCAAGAAGATCCTGGACATACTTCTGCTGGGAGAGGTAGTAGCCCTCAGGCATGGAAGAGACCTCAATCCCAAGGAAGTACGTAAGAGAACTAAGATCAGTCATCA
Source organism: Phyllostachys edulis (assembly GCA_036346405.1). Classification (NCBI taxonomy): domain Eukaryota; kingdom Viridiplantae; phylum Streptophyta; class Magnoliopsida; order Poales; family Poaceae; genus Phyllostachys; species Phyllostachys edulis. The sequence continues at coordinate 67,201,187 of CM070549.1, forward strand.
AAAACTAGTCACTAAGACGCTTCTTCACATACATGATGAATGAAGAATCATCACTAGTGATGAGCATATCATCAATATACAGAAGAAGCAGTGTCCTACCCCGAGATGAGACATGAACAAAAAGAGCAGGATCATGGGAACTGGTAGTGAAACTAACAACAGTAATAACTGAGGTAAAACGAGCAAACCAGGCACGAGCAGCCTGTTTGAGGCCATAAAGAACACGACGAAGAAGACAGACGTGCCCATCGGAAACAGAATACCCAGGTGGTGGCTGCATGTAGACCTTCTCATGCAAAACACCATTAAGAAAAGCATTCTTAACATCTAGCTGAGAGATATACCACTAGCGAACAGAAGCAATCGCAACAAGAGTGCGAACAGTGGTCATATGGGCAATAGGGGCAAAAGTCTCATTGTAGTCACGACCGTACTCCTACTGAAAGCCACGAGCCACAAGACGAGCCTTGTAGTGCTCAATGGTACCATCAGACCGGGTCTTAATCTTGTACACCCACTTGCATGTGATCGGACGAGCATGCATAGGTGTCGGTACAATATCCCAAGTCTCCGTATGTTGAAGAGCATCAAGCTCCTCTGCCATAGCGAGCTGCCACTCAGAATGAGGAGCAGCCTCACGATAAGAACTAGGCTCAGTGACAGAGAGAGCATGAGTTATCGGAGCAAATCCAAGACAATCAGGAGGTCGAAGGGATGTCTGGTCACAAAGGACGTAATAAGGAGCATTATCAGGAGGATCAGATGTGGGTGTCGGCAAGATACCAGGGGAGGAGGTTGGTGAATGATGAGGACGTATGGAGTAGTGAATACTAGAGAAACGATATGGTGGTGCTGCAGGAACAAGAGGCGGTGCTGCAGGAGGTAGCACCAAAGGCAGAGGTACAGAAGGAACAACCGGAGACAGACCAGGGGAAGACTGTGATAGTGGAGAAATAGGTGAAGAGTCAGAAAGAGACAACCATGAAATCGACTCAACGGTGGAAATCGGAGGAGCTGAATCTCGATAGAAGAAAGGTCGAGATTCATCAAAGACAATGTCTCGTGAAATCCTGATCCGTCGAGCAGAAGGATCCCAGCAACGATAACCCTTATGCTCAGAACTATAACCAAGAAACACACACTTAACAGACTAGGCCGATAGTTTAGTGCGTTCACGAGGCTACAGCAAAACAAAACAAGTACAACCAAAAACATGAAGATGAGTGTACTGGGGGGCGCGAGAGTAGAGACGCTCTATAGGACTGACACCCTTAAGAGCAGTGGAAGGCTGCATATTGATGAGATATCACGGTAGAGAAATAGCCTTAGCCTGTAACGTGGTGGAACGTGAGAGGCAAGGAGAAGAGTGCGGCGATCTCAATTAGATGATGATGTTTGCGCTCAGCAACCCCATTCTGAGCATGGGCACCAGGACAAGAAGACTGGTAAAGAGTGCCCTACTCAGAAAGAAACTCTCTAAAGGTGCCAGAACAGTACTCGCCAGCAGAATCACAATGAAAAGTACGGATGGGAGAATCAAACTGAGTACGAACCATCGTTGCAAAGCTATGATAGATCGCAAGAAACTGACCACGATTAGACATAGGGAAAATCCATGTAAAATGGGAATAATCATCAATGAAGATCACATAAAGTTTATGCCTGCCTTTAGAGATAATAGGTGCAGGTCTCCATACATCTGAATGAACTAAGTCAAAAGGATGAGAAGACAAGGACTCACTAGAATGATAAGGAAGTTGTAGCTACTTGCCCAGCTTACAACCCTGAAAAAACATGGCCGTGTCAATAGTCACACGTCCAAGAACACCCTAACAAACTAATGAATAAAGACGAGACCCACACAAGTGACCTAAACGGTGATGCCACTACGCAAAAACGCTAGAGGTGGTGGCGGCGAACATGTGAAGAAGACGATAGTTGGCGAGAGCAAGCTGAAGTGCACGGAAGGTGGAGGCGATCAAGGATGTAGAGACCCTGACGATCTCTACGGCGCCGGCCAGTTCCAAGTACCATCCTTGTTTGTTGATCCTGGATGAAACAGGTGTGAGGGTCAAAACCAACCCTCATGTAGAGATCGGTGGTGACCCACCGAGAGAAGCCGCATGGTAAGTCAGGGAACATGGGAAACAATTGGAGCAGAAAAAATCGATGGACAAAGAGTGCCACGATGGTGACGGATAGAGGAGTATCGTCAGCTATCTGTACAGAGATAGGAAAAATAGGAGGTCCTACTGAAGTGAGAGATGTGGAGTCCGGTGTCATGTGGAAAGAGGCACCAGAATCTAGAATCCAAGAAGTACCTGGAGGAGACGTCTGAGCTAGACTGGCAGAACCTGCTGAGCTGTGAGAGAGCTGCTAAAGTAGAGCCGGGCAGAGCTACTGAACAGAGTCACCTCGCTGAGAAGGTCCTAACGTGCTGGTTTGTCCTCCCATCGAGGAAGGGCCTCCCTACCCCCCTTGGATCGTCCAGCCCCATGCGCTTTGTTCTGCTTTTTTTTGCACCGCACAACGCTGGTAGTCGTGCCCGAAGTTCTTACAATAATTGCACTGAACCCCAGTTGGTGCAAAAACAGGAGAAGAAACAGACACCTGAAGAGGGACTGTAGTCGAAGTAGAAACCATCGGTGTAGTCGAAGAAGAAGGGGTGGCAAGCACAGCCAGAACAAACTGTGCTGCTAACCCGCGATGAAGCTCCTTAGCACAAAGCGTCAAAAGAGCCTCGATGACTGTCGGTCATGGTGAGTGGCTCAGCAGTTGAGCCTTGACATGCTCAAACTCTGACCGTAGATGACAGACGAAGTCATAAAGGCGAAGGTGATCACGATCCGCCTTCTGCACTTGATGACACTCCTAGCAGAGCGGAGAAGCCAGCTCATCCAGCTGGCGCCAAATATTGGCCAGGGCTTGGAAGAAGTCGTCGACGGCGGAGTCCTCCTGGCGAAGCGTCTCCAACTCACGCTGAAGCGAAAAGAACTGAGCATCGCTGCTCTGCTGGCATCGCTCGCGCAAGTAGTCCTAGATCTGACGAGTGGCACGCAGACCAACAATAACTGGTTAGATGGAGTCATCGATGCTGACCACCAGGATGGCTCAAACACGGGCCTCATCAGCACACCAGTGCTTAAAAGCGTCTATGGCATACTGAAAGGCCTCATCAGCAGCATCAGCGGCCTCTGCCTCCTTTTTGGCGGCCTCATCTTCTGCAGGAGATGCAGAAGTAGGATGTCTGGGAAGAGGCTGAACCAGTGACGGTGGATAAGGTCGGGCACAGTAACATGTCCTCAGAGACGGAGACAATCTAGCGTGATCTCCATGAGTGAAGACCACAACCTGTAGTTCGTCCCATTAAGCTTTGTTCCTGAGAATGGGATCGCAACGGATGGAACGGAAGCCATCGGTAGGCGGCGCTGGACGGCACGGCAACCAAGGCAATGAAGTCTAACAAGTGGCGCCGGATGGCACGGCGGTTAGATTGATGTTTTTTTGCTTTTGTTTTTGTTTTTGATTTTTTTTAGGCTAGGCCGATCACACTAGAAAACGGCCCGCGAGGTATAGAAGAAACATAAACCAAAGACACACGCAGGGGAACTAGGGTTCCCCCGCAAAAGGCAGCGTGGCGGTGGCGGCCCGAGAGAGGTCACTGAAAGCGGCGGCGGCCCGTGAAAGGTCGACTCTGGCAGCTCCAAGCGGTGGCGTCGGGTCGGGTCCTTAGCGGCGTCGTCGGCTCCAAGAGGTGGCGTCGGGTCGGGTCCTCGGCGGCGACGACCCGAGCAGCGGTGGCGACTTCAAGTCAGGCGGCACCGCAGTGGCGTCGGCTCCAAGCGGCAGCGTCGGGTCAGAGGCAGCATTGTTCTCGGCGGCGGCGCGACTTTAAGCGGCAGTGGGCAGCCAGCGACGAGCGGCTCGCTTCTTCTCGGTGGAGGACCGAGCGGCAACGGCGGGTTGTTGTAGCAGCGTCTTCCTCGACGAGAAAAGAAGGCAAGGGTGGTCACCGGGCCAGATGCGATGGGGCGAAGGCCCGAGTTGGGCGACGACACGTGCGTCGGCGTTGGGAACGAATAGCGTCGAGTGGTGGCAGTGAAAAGCTAGGTTAGAGCCCGATGCTCTGATACCATGTTATGAATAATGTGTGTATATTCAAGAGGGCCCAATGGGCAATATATATAGGGATGTACAAGGGGTATCCATATACAGATAAGGAAATATAAAAGAGTCATATTCTAACAGATTTAACTTTGAAGTGTGAAGCCTTTATCCTGTCTGACAGTCTTATTACACTGGTATACCATATACTTAGAACTCATTCCTTAATTAGTCGATTAGCAATTTGTTAGAATATAGTGTGGTATTGTGGTATATACTCAATTAGCAATTAATTCGTAGGTTTGCAATAATGGAGAAACGAACTTTGCATAATTATTTCACAAGATCCTTAGTGGTATGGTTCTTTTATTTTGAATGTTCACGATCATTTAAGTACAATTTGGTATTGTATCACTAATTTTTCTAATTTTGATGTACATGTTATTACCCATTGGAACCATATTTACATGTTTTAGGGATGCACTTTCCATTAGCGAGGTACCTTCATTGTATTTCTTTCTTTTTGCTTTGCTTTTTATTCATGTATGAATTTGATTGTACAAGAATACAAGACTATATTTGTTACCAATTAGTTTAGTCATTCGAGGCTTTGAGCCCACTCTCCTTTTTCATTCTGGATTCGCCACTGATACCACATATATCTATAGTTATGTAAGAATAGGAATAAATAGTGAATCTTCATAGATCTAATGCATCCATTTCTAACATGGAGTTATTCTTGTATAGATACCATATTAATGTAGAGTGGTGTAACATGGAGTTATGCTTTTACAGATATCCATATTATGCTTGTACAGATCTATTGCAGCCATCTTTTGTCCACTGTATAAGCATAACTCTAGGATAGCATTCAACACAAAACAATGTCAAAAATTGCAAGGATTTCAATCACCAGGGAGATACAGCAGCTTACCAAACTTGCAAACAATAAATGGATTGCTCAATAAAAAAATCCCCCTCCTTTGTGATTGTTTTTCATAGATTAGCAAACTTTTTTTTTGAACGGGAAGCTCAGCAAACCTATTTCAATCAGCATTGCAGTAACAAACTTCTGAACAATAATCTAGTCACTTTGTTAAATATAGCAAGAAACCAATATGGTTGGCCACTTGTCTCACAGTAATGATAGCTTTTTATCTTTGTTGAACTTCAATGCACAAATTTTCTAGCCACTACTAATAGCCTCCTTTTAATGCCACACTACAGCATAGGAGAGATAGAAACGATTATTCAGATGAAACAACCAAATAACAGATAGACAGGATATGTTAGACATGCACATATACGGCTTGAAAAAAAATACATATAGTGATTTACAAGAACAGATTTCGGTTTGATTTTCACTAACGCAAGCTATTCTGATTAGCCAAGGAGTCTGCTTTTGGCCAGCAAGCTAAAAATAAGAATGTTTTTAGCTATCATTAACAAGAAATAATTAAAGAAAAAGGAAAACAGCAAGGACAAAAGGATAAAATTTGTACTATAAATCATCTATTTGGATTTGAAACAAATGGAACTAGATAAATGCAATACCTTCTAGCGAGAGAGAACCCGCTAGAATGAACCCCACTGGAATAAGAACGTTTTTAGCTATCATTAACCAAAAATAATTAAAGAAAAAGGAAAACACCAAGGACAAAAGAATATAATTGGTACTATCATTCATCTATTTTGATTTGAAACAAATGGAACAGGATAAATGAAATACCTTGTAGCGAGAGAGAACCCACTAGAATGAACCCATTGGAAGGAAGACCAATGAGGATATCTCCCTCCACAATCTTTTAACCGTCAATGACCTTATCCATCTTTACGGCACCCATAGCAAAACCACTTAGACCATATTCACCTTCCGCATAGAAGACATGTATTTCTGTCGTCTGTCGTAACCAAATTTTAGTCAATGATAAATGCAATTGTTTTCTACAAATATATTGTTGCTTATATTCAGAGTGGTTATGGTCCATATGGAAATATGGAATGCTTCAGGAGAGTAAATTCAATGCTAGAATGAAATAGACAGCCGTGTCAAGTTTTTGTGGTGCTTTCAGTTTAATTTGGCTATGTATAAAGAATATAAATAGTCAAATAGCCAAACCAATTTGTTGCAACTACACTGATGTTCATAGTCAAATAGCTAGAATATTTTGTTGCAAATAGCCAGAACATTTTGTTGCAATTACACTGATGTACAAACCATGCTGCTATAAACCTTAACATCATAAGAAATGAGGTTCATGATGTGAAAATAAGACTAATCCTTGGTACCAACATATACAAAGTTTCAGGTCGCGTATGCAAATGATGGAATCAAACATTTACTCTCTCAAGAGAAAGTAGGCCATCCACTTTGATATAATAAAACAAATCTGACTTGCACATGTGCGTTCGAGCCTTTGGGTTCAGAATGATGGTATGGATCAGTCATCAGTGAGAGGATATGTCACATAGTGACATAGATGCAAGCAATACAATGTTAATGTACACCACATTATTCATCCACTTCACAAGATTGTCTATGAATTCAATATTTTTCTAATAAAACTGTACTAAAAGTAATTGTTGCATATATAATGGCCAGTTATTGGCTCATTGCAGTCGCACTCCAGATTTTACCGAGTCATATGTATCTATCAGTTTGTCAATCCAACTCTTTCAGCAGCTAGACTATTTATATTTTAGAGAAGATGCACATTGTATACAGATGAAAATAATCTTGAATGACTAAGCATCAACAATTCAAGATGTTGGATCTCAAAATCAAAATATAATAAAAGCAAAGAAATCATGCTTACTCAATTCATCACTTTACATATTTGTACTCAGATGAGTGAAGTGTGATATGCAAGAAATTCGTTGCACACAGATAGAATAAACTTTGATTCTTTGAATGAGAGTATGAGACCACTAACAAACAAAGAATTCTGGAATGGAACATCTTATAAAGTTTATACTTAGTCATTTTTTAAATACGTCATATATTCCATACTTAGTCATTTATGAGTTCAGTTATGAGACAGAATAACAGAAAAGTCAAAAAAGTTATTAAACCTTTGAAGGCGACAGGCAGCAGAGGAAATATGAGGAGAAGGGATGAACACAAGAATACCACAGCGGCGGCCAGCAGAGGAAATATGGGGAGAAAGTACCGAGGCCAACCAAATCTAGCTCGTAAAGCATGATGATGAGAAGCACAGATGATTTACCTCCGAATCGGCGTCACTGCTGCGGCTGTCCACCTAGAGCTGTGTCGTGCTCATCCATTTCCTCTTGTCGTCGTCCTCCGCCTTGGCCTCCGTGTCCCTGTCTTCCTTTCTCTTCCACACCTCCTCCTTCATCACCTTGATCATTGCACCAAACCACAACCCCACTAACCACATCAGAAAACCGCAATCAGCCCTAAAAAATAAAACAGAAACAAATAAGCAACAAATAACCAAGAGGCATCACCATCGGTGAGGAGGCGCACGCAGAGCGGCAGCTTGTGCCTGAACACCTCGATCTTGCGGCGCTCCTCCTCGAGGTTCCTGATGCAAGTGTTCACCGCCAGCGCCTCCTTCGCCGCAGCCGCCATTCGGTGGGCGCACCGCGCGGCGTAGAGCTTCAGGTCTAGGCCCATCCCGACCCCCCCCCCCCCACGTCCAACCCCATGAACAACACGCCACCAAGAAACACTCTCACGCCACACCACCCTCCCAAGTCCCAGATATTTGCAAGGAAGCCGCAGCCGGAAGACAAGAAGAAGAAACTTGAGGAGGATAGGACAGCAAAAAAACAAGAGAAACGTGAGGACAAAGACCCGGAAAAAACCAAATCTGCATAGATCCACGAAGAGAGACCCCCTCCCCCCAAAAAAAGACAAAAGAAGCACAGATTAACAGAGATCCATCCCCAAGAGCAGATGAAGAAAACTGTAGGAAGAGACGAGCCAAACAACAAGCGCCAGTAGCCGAGGACGGGAGGAGGAAGAGGAGACGGAGGCGGTAGCGTTGCCGGAATCCACAGCCATCGGCGCTTCGGGAGAGGCAGCAGCGCCCCAGGTGGGAGGAGACAAGGGGAGAAGAGAGGATGGGAGAGGGACGCGACACACGGGGAGAGGCAGCGGAGGTGGATAGGACGAGGCGAGGGGAGAAAGAGAAAAGGAAAAGAACCCAGAGTCGGCGGTGGGAGGAAAAGCGAGGCAGTGAGGACACGCGTTCAGCCGAACAGCAGCGTGAGAACGCATCGCCAAACGCGGGATCAGATCGGACGGCGCCAGGCACAATCAGACGGACCAAAAAAAAAGGACGACGTGGCCACCCCCCATTCCAGCCTCTTTTATATAGAAAGATGTACTATCAGCAGCCGTCTATCTGACATGCTACTATATATATGAACTTGAAATTTTAAAAGGTGGAACAAAACACCATCAACTACATCTAGAATTTTTTTCAGAATTTTTTATGCTTGTTTGATACCCAAACAAAAAGTTTGTGCATATGTGCACCAAATGCACTATGTGCACTAGATATGCACCCTATAGCAGGTTGATGGCTTGATGCCGTTTGACACCTGCTACATTACAGCATCTGAAGTTCAGGATATATAGCTAGCTCATGCATGTTTTAATTTCTAATTTCTTTTGACAGTGAGGGTGGCAACAAGGTATATAACCCCTTCTGTTTCTAGCTAGGGAGAGATCGACCCCATAACATGAGAAAATTAAATAAGATGCGTATCTCGATCTGAATCGATCGCATCACCAGCTAAGACAATAATTAATCGATCGATCATCCTCCAAGCCATCGAATTGCATGCGATTGATCGTTGTATTAAGTTGCAATCGCGCGCAGGAGATTCATCAGTCGACCCTTACAGCATTTATCAGGTACATGCATGCGGCAGTGGCATGCAGCTAGTTGAGCTTCTTCTGCGGATCCTAATTGCCATGGCCAATATATTCATGCCTGGTCCAACATCTTGGAGAATTGCACATCATATATATTCAGATAAATTCAGCGCGTAATTAATTAGTGCACTGCCTGCAGAGATATGGGATGCCAATCCTTTACGACTTAACCCATCGATTGGAACACCATTATTTCAGCAGCCGGCTATGTGGCTAGCTAGATTCAGTCATCTGCAGACTACAGATCAGTTCACCACGCTCAAGGAGATCTCGATGGATCAACCATCCATATGCATTATACATGCCTAGAGAGTTTAATGCATCTTGATCTCAGGATCACAACATGAGCAACTCCTCTGAGGTGATCTTCCGTCTAAACAAATGACTGCGGAATGCCGATCAACAATTCAACAGATTTGACAAACTTACAGGCAAGTACTGTAAACAGAAACGGTAGAGCATCACTTTTTTTAGATAACGGAAGAGAAAAAAATCTTCTTCAGCCTCTGCATTAAGGATGCACACAGGCCATTTCATTAATTAGTCTAAAGTACCAAAATAACCAAAGCTGTTAAAAGTGGCTTAAAATCTTAAAACCAAAAGACGATTGAAATTTAAACTCAATCATTGTAAATCCTAGGACTAAGCCATCACCCATTAAAATTGAAGATTTGTTTCGCCATAAACTCCAACCTTTGGCTTCCGGCCAACATAGATTCCTTCTAGGTTGATTTTTGCAGATTTACCTAATCACTCAGCCAATACCCATTCAATAAGATAACCTGCAGGGGATTAGTGAAGAGTCTTTTTGTCAAAAACAACATCATTTTGATATAACCAAATAGACCAACATAAGACACTAGCTTCCACCAGCAGTTGTGACTTTAATTTTTTCGGAATACCGGCTCACCAATTCCCAAATATGTTTGCTATGCTCGCAGAGGGAAATAAATTAAATACACATTGAACAACCTACTATGCGACGTGCAAATGGGCAGTCAATAAAGAGATGTTGAATTGTTTTATCTTTAAAACAGAAACAACACTTTTTGCTTTCCCTCCAATATCTTTTAAGCAGGTTATCTTTAGTTAATACTACCCTTCTTTTGAGATACCATAGGAAAATTTCTATTTTTAATGGAATTTTGATTAGCCAAAAAAATTCCTAATGGGGGCTTGATAATTGCCAATTAGTGCTGCATATAAAGTCCGTGCCGAAAAACTTCCAGACTTATTCAAATTACACCTGAAAACATCCTTTTGAGAGCTTAATTGTAAATTAGAAATTCTCAAAATTAACTCATTCCAAGTATGTAACTTAGGCCCAATAATAGGTCTTCGGAAAGAAATATTTAAAGGAGTTGATTTTAGAATATTTGCCACTGTATCATCCTTTCTCCTCACCACATTATAAAGGAGTGGATATTGTCCTTTCAGTGGAGAATCTCCTAACCAAATATCTTCCCAAAACCTAGTTTGTATTCCATTTTTAACCTAGAATGAACCAAAGCGAAAAAATTGATCTTTAATTTTCATAAGACCCGACCAAAAATGAGAATTCCCAGACTTATTAACCACCTGTGAAAGACTCTTCTCACCCAAATATTTCCTTGTTAGCAAAGATTACCAAACTCCTTCTTCATTAAGCAACTTAAACAACCATTTCTCTAGTAAGCTTTTATTTTTTGTGTCTAAGTTCTGAACGCCTAGACCGCCATGCCCTTTTGACGAACACACTAAACTCTATTTAGCAAGCCTATATTTTCATTTAAAACTATCACTTTGCTAGTAAAATCTAGATCGATAAAAGTCTAGTCTTTTGAGAACCTCTCTAGGAACCTCAAAAAAAGAAAATATAAACATTGGCAGACTGCTTAGCACCGAGTTAATAAGTACTAATCGTCCACCAACAGACATATTTTTTCCTTTCCAACTGCTAAGTTTTTTCTCAACTCTATCCTCAACCCCTTTCCAATCACGATTCCTTAATTTTCTGAAATGAATGGGAATACCTAAGTACCTGAAAGGAAAAGCATCAACTTCACAACCAAATAACTTCGTATACTGTGGTTCAACTTCTTTAGTAGTACCAAAACAAAAAATCTCGCTCTTATGGAAATTAATCTTTAAACTAAATAATTGTTCAAAGACACATAGAATAAGTTTGAGATTTTTTTGTTTGTTCTAAATCATTATTCAAGAAAAGGATCTTGTCATCAGCATATTATAATATTGACAACCCATCATCAATCAAATGAGGAACTACTCCTGATAAAAGTCCTACTTCTTTAGCTCCTGAAATAAAGATGGCAAGCATGTCCACAATAAGATTAAAAAGAATAGAGGATATAGGATCACCTCGCCTAAGACCCTTCTGAGTTTGGAAAAAGGATCCAAGATCATCATTGACTTTTATTCCAACACTCCCTCCCTTAACTAAACTTTCTATCGAGGAACACTTAGATGAAAAGCCTTTCATCCTCAAAGTTTGAAGTAAAAACATTCATTTTACTTTGTCATAAGCTTTCTCAAAACCAACCTTGAATACTATTCCATCCAAATTCTGTTTACGTAACTCATGGATTGTTTCATAAAGGATAACAACTCCATCAAGAATAAATCTCCCTTACATGAACGCCGACTGGGATGGTCTAACAATCTTTTGAGTTACACCCATAAGTCTATTAGTAGCCACTTTAGTAAAAAATTTAAAACTAACATTTATAAGACAAATAGGCCTATATTGTTGTATTTGCTTAGTATCCGTTTTTTTGGAAGCAATGTAATGATCCCAAAATTCAAGCTAAAAAGAGGCAGTGAGCAACAATTAAAATCATGAAACATGGCCATCATGTCATTTTTAATGACTTCCCAAAACACCTGATAGAACTCGGTTGGGAAGCCATCTGGCTCATGTGTTTTGTTATGTTTCATTTGAAAGATTGCTTCTTTCACCTCCTTTTCAGTGAAAGGTTCTGTAAGGAAATTATTTTCCGCGTCTGAAACTTGAGGTATATCATTCGTAAAAGCATCAATCATAGATAAATGATTAACTTCGGATGGTCCAAAAAAACCTTTGTGATAATTGGTGATATGCTTTTTTAATTGTACATCACCCCAAATTATCCATTCCTCTTGTTCGAGCTAAAAAATTCTTTGTCTTCTATGCTTACCATTCACAATCAAATGATAATAACGCTTATTTCTATCACCCTCCAAAGGAAATTTTGCTTTGGACCTTTGGTACCACTTAATTTCTTCTTCTCTTAAAAGTTGTGCCAACCTCTCATTAGCAACTTTTTTAAGATTAAGGTCTTGATCAGATAACCGCAAAAACTTAGCTTTTTATCTAGCTCATCAATTATCAAGTTAAGTTCTATCTTTTCCTTTTTTATAAGTCCCACTGGTATTTTTAGCCCAACCACGAAGATATCGTCTAAGAGATCTAACCTTGTATTACCAAATTTGTAAGGTAGAATGACCTCTATTTTTCTTTTTCCATACATCAGCCACCATCTCTCTAAACCCCTCCCTACACAACTAGCCTAATTCAAATTTAAATAAAGGTTGACTTTCTCTAAAAGGAGCCTCTCTCGTATTTAACAACAACGATGTGTGATGAGACAAAGGCCTTTCAATAGCATTAACTGTGACCAAAGGAAATTTATGCTCAAATTCTGTATTCATTAAGACTCTATCTAGCTTTTCAAATGTTGGATTATCTAACGAATTAGCCCAAGTATATTGTCTACTAGATAAAACTATTTCTTAAATCCAAAATATTAATCACAACATTAAAAAAGAAAGACCATCTATACTCAAAGTTATCATTATTTTTTTCACCCAAATGCCTGATGATATTAAAATCACCCTCAATTAAAATGGGAAGTGATTCTTTCCTACAGGCATGAACAAGTTCATTAAAGAAATTCTCTTTGAATTGAGTTTGAGTTGCACTGTAAACAACTACAAGAACCCAATGGAAATCACCCTCTCTATTTTTTAAATGAAACTTTACATAAAAATCACCAGCATCAATAGAACCAATATTGTAGACCCGAGGATACACCCCTAAAAGGATACCCCCTGATCATCCTCGTGGCGGAGAAAAATGCCACAAAAAATCCTGTCTACTACAAAGATGGTTAAGACTAGCTACTGAAAAGTCTTTTTTTACCAGTTTCAAGAATGGCCACAAAATCTCAATGCTGTTCCTTAACTACTTCACAAATGTAACGATGTTTAGCCAAGTCTCCCAGACCTCTGCTATTCCAAAAAAGACCTTTCATTTTAACTTTAATTTGATTGGCCTATTATGAAAATTTCTCCCTTTTGACCTCTTTTTATTTGTGACCAATGTAAAATTAGAGTGGTCATCCTCCAAATCAACATCTAAATCACTACAAAAATGATTAAGGGCTGAGATATCGTTGCAATCCAGATTCTCATCCTCCAACTCCTCAACATCTACAATTCCTTTATTTTTTAATCTTCCTAATTGAAGAGTCTTAAGATTGTTAATTGTACTACCAATCTCCGCACTATCATTTCCTAAAGAAATGCCAATGCTAGCAATATTTTCAACAACTTGCTCATCAGAAAATGACAAAAATGAAAATTTATTACCAGACTTACTTGGATCAAGTTCGAGATTACGAACTTTAGCACATCGTGTAGCCTTCTAGACCAAGTCTTCATCACCAGACTTCTGCATCTTGAGGCGTTCACTCTGCTTAGGCTCCACCATTTCATTAATAGGGACCCACGTCAGTCGAAAAAACCCAGCTGATTTTGATCTTCTTATGTCCACCTTTCTGTTTACTGTAGCCAACTTGGCAACCACGGCATCATCACTTATATCAACAATTCAACATAATTCATTAGTTACCTGCCCCTAGAAGCTGGAGGCTCCCATTTGTAACAATCTTACGTAAATAGATATATGAAGCTAGAAACTTGCTTTTACTTATAAAAAACATACTTGAATAAATGAGAAATACTACAAAACGCTATAGCATTTTTTCTCAATCCAACGGTACAAGGAATCCACGTCCGATCAAACCACGTGTCCTGCTCATAGCCATCTAATTTCGAAGCATGGAGGATGGAGCCACTTCATCGACCTTATCCTTTCCTTGACTCCAACCACGTTGCATTCATATCCATTTCTAGAACCATCTCTCTCTCTCTCTCTCTCTCTCTCTCTCTCTCTCTCTCTCTCTCATCAATCACTCAATCCCAATCCACGCCGGTTGAATTGCCGTTGATGCTAGAGTATATCTATGTGCCATCCCACATTAGGGTGGCTGAGGGCAGAGGGCACGGCCACATGTCATCGTGGGAAGGTGAGGAACTGTGGCGCGGAGCGGAGCGGGCGTCATGACGGAGCCAGTGGGTGGATGTGACAGCACGATGGGGAGCCTGCATGCTGTCATGTCGCATCGTTGCCTCGGTTTTCGTGTTCCACCACGCTGCACGCTTGATGACGTCACCCGCCGCAAATGTTGTCACTATCAATCTAATGCCACTCGCCGTTGTAGGCAGGAAATACAACGGCCACGACGTCATGGCGAGCGCGAAGCTGTGGCAGCGAGTAGTCGCGTGGTTGCAGGTGAGCACGTCAGGATTTTTTTGTGCTCTTGTGTGATTTTTGATGAAACTTCTTAAAATATGTTGAAACTTGCTAAAACTTCTTGAAACTTTTTTGTCTAAAACTTGTTTAAACTTGAGTTCCAAAATCTAAAACTTTTTGAAACATGTTGAAACTTGTTGAAACTTTTCTGTCTGAAACTTATTGAAACTTGAGTTCCAAAATCCAAAACTTGTTGAAACTTCTTGAAACATGTTGAAACTTATTGAATTTTTTCTGTCTGAAACTTGTGGTAAAAAAAATCCGAAACTTGTTGAACCTTCTTGAAACATGTTGAAACTTGCTAAAACTTCTTGAGATTTTTTTGTTTGAAATTTGTTGAAACTCTTTTTATCTAAAGCTTGTTGAAACTTGGGCTTGAAACTTTTTGAAATCTTCTGGAAACTCTTTTTATCTGAAACTTTTTGAAACTCTTTTTATCTGAAACTCGCTGAAACCTAGAATTTTTAAAATGTTTTCACGAGACTTCTTGAAACTTCGTGAAACTCGTTGAAACTTCTTGAATCTCTCTTGTCTAAAACTTGTTGAAACTTGAGTTCCAAAATCTGAAACTTGTTGACACTTTTTTAGAATCTTCTGGAAACTTCTAGAAATCTGAAACGTGTTGAAACCTAGTCGAAACTTCAAACTCGAAATCTGAAACTTTTAAGAAACATAAATTTCACAAAACTATTATACAATTGGTAATACATTCCAATAGTATAGTGTGGATTAGCAATACCCTAAATAAATATGTGAAACAAAATATTGACAAATACCATACAAGCAATTTTACATTCTTGAAAACAACCACATTTTAGGCCCTCCTGTTGGAAAAATTAGAAAAAACTTTTTAATAAACACATAATATTTTGAAAAACTTCATGAATGCTTAAATTATAATTTTGAAAATAATATCTCTGATTTTGAAATTTTTGGATGTTACGTGGACGACGAACCAATCTCGCATCGGAGTCCCATGTTGCGCACGAGGGTCGCGCTGTCTTGGCCCTCCTACCACATGTAGAAGCAGACGTCATTGGAGAAGGATGGGCTGGAGCCACAGCCGCTACTGTGGTGGAGGGCGTCGAAGTCAATGACGTGTGGGTTGATGAGGAAGGACGGCGGGTTCTGCTGCAGCCATCGGTGGCTGGAAGTAGGCCTGCTAATGGGTTAAAACGCAACCCAAACTCACCCCAACCCACTTCAATGCAGCACATCAACCCAACCCAGACCAGCACAGTACTCCACCTCCAAAACCCAACCCAACCCAGCCTATATGCAACTCCAACCCAACCCAACCCAATTTCCTCAATATGTGTTCAACCCATTTCTCAACCATTTCCAACCCATCCCATCCATCCAGCCCAAGTTGGCCTTGTTCGAGGAGCATTGGTCCTCCGTTGCTTGCTCAGATACGCTTGTTGGTTTGGACGGAGAGTTCCACCATTGGAACCGCTTGATCTTGCCTTTTTCTTCTCGGTCTTGGCCTTCTCTAGTTCTTCGGCCGCTTCCTAAGATCCTCCGATGGAAACTCGACTTCTAGTTTGCGATCCTCGACACACTTTATGACGACCGCATGCTGTTGCTCCTTCTTGTTAGTGTTGGTTCGCAAGAGAACCAATATTAGACCCTCTAGTTTGGTGCTAGGAACAAAAATGCAAATACTGAAAAATCCTTTTTGGATGCGACAGCAAACTGAAATGTAGTGCTAACTAGCAAGCCGATGTAAAGCAGTATAACCACACCAAGAAGCACACATCGGCACCTTTAAGAATGTCCTGTTGACACACTACTTAGACTTTATCAAGAATTATGCACTAACTTCAAAAAGTTTATTTCGACTTACCCCAGATTGGCCAGTGCTAGTGCTTAGGTTATCTAAAGTAGAGGATATCTTCTGTGTGGGGACCCTCGGGTTATTTCCGTAAGACCAAGGCATTCCCGGCCTTATGAAGATAACATTGGGTCTCCTGTGTGAATGGATTCCAACTTAACTCTAGCTAAGCGAGAGGCTTGACCGAAAACTAGAGCCCCGACGATCATGCGCGCTGCACCTCTGCGAGCACTACATGATAATCGGTTCTCCAACGGTCCAAGCACTACACTTAGTGAGTTAAATCGGAATTCATAAAAAGCAAGCATGAGATCATGTTGGCTCCCAAGATCAGCGACCAACATGCCCCAAACTCACATATAGCATTGATCACATCCATACAACATTCATACCTTCGTAGTTCAAAAGACATACAACATAATAGTTCAAGTCTACAACTATTATGAATAGCCGACCGGCAAATTCAAATAAAATTCATAAATTAACAGCGGAAGCAAGTAAATAAACCAAAAGTCCAGCATGGTATGCCCCATAACCCATCGGCAACCGACTAGGAGTTAAATGATAGCACTACTCGTCAGTGTCGTCTAAATCGACACCAACGAGCTCAACGGGCTCAAAGTCTTCCTCACTTGAAATTGCAGCATTCGGATTGAGTACAAATGTACTCACAAGTCTTACACAAATAAAAATTAGTTATGCTAGAGGTTGTTCCAAAGGATGGCTCACACTAGCTTAGTTTTGCGAAAGATGCAACAATTTTCAACCTACACATACTAGTTTACCAAATATTATTTTACAAATAGATTTGAAGTAGAAGTAAAGCATGTGAATAAGTAATAAATTGAATAACAAATGAATTAAACAAACACCATAGTGGCAGCCCACTTTGATCCAAGAAAATGCATGAACATCCCATTCATGCCGAATACCGAGTTTACCCATAATTAAAATACAAAGTCTAATGATAGTAACTCCCGAACTCAAGCGGTTGTCCATAACCGTGGACACGGCTATTTGAATAGTTTTAACTCTGCAGAGGTGTACTACTTTACCCACATGACTCGATTAGCCTGTAAGCCTCCAGATGCCTCCGAAAATAGCACACTTCCTTAGGTATGCTGGCCGGGGAGAATTGAGATATAGACATTTTTGGCAAGGAAATCCTATTGAGTTAGGTCTCCCATGTGAGATGTTTTCGTACCTAGTACAAGCGTCTGATAGCACTTGCTAGGGGGCTCACAAGTTGTACTGGAAATACCGAGGTAATATAAATATTAAAATTGGTGCTCCCATGCACACTATAGAAAATTACCTCGGCTCCTATGGACAAATGATCAACACAAGTGCCCTTACACCACCATGAGACTTCACCCAATAAAACCTTTCCCTTACTTAACCGTACAATACCCATATCCCGCGTGTGGTAGTATGAGTGTACTTGAATCAACGACGTTACCAAAGTTCGGTCCTTAATGGTCCGGACAAGACAACCACATACCCAAATCTCGTGCACGAAGGCACCATCACTAGCAAGCACTTGTCCAGACCCTAAAACTCATTTAAAATGATAAACTTTA
Organism: Phyllostachys edulis; assembly: GCA_036346405.1. NCBI lineage: Eukaryota > Viridiplantae > Streptophyta > Magnoliopsida > Poales > Poaceae > Phyllostachys > Phyllostachys edulis. Next base: position 67,219,246 of record CM070549.1, read on the forward strand.
TCTCATAAAATAGATACGAAGATCTGAAGTAAAATGAATATAAGAAAGTGTATGTTTCCCATAATTGTCGGGTTATTCCCGACAATCAAACTACCGTTCTAGACTTGTATGGCTAAGAAAACTCGAACAATAATCCACACATTCCTATAGTAAGCACTTGGTACTGGAGTAATTCAAGATTAACCTCATTGAATAGGATATAACTATTCTACATATCACAAAAATAGCGACATCATCAAAATAGCATGCAAGCAATTATCATTACACTAACTTAACCAAAACTGGGATCAAATATGATGCAAAAGAAAGTTCAAATGATGCTTGCCTTGCTGGGAGTTCACTTTCTCACTCTCGTTTATATACTCGTTTACTTCCGGCAACTCGGAATCTATAGAAAGACGATATCGAATAAACATCGAGAAAAGCCGAAAAATGCAAACTGTTAAAAAATGCATGAATTTTCTACTGTAGCTAGATGATGATTTTAGATGAATTTAAGTGAAATAATTATTCCATTTGGACTTAGTATGTGAGAGTTATGAAGGTTTCAATCTCAGTTTTATGAAAAATCCGATTTAAATTGGAATTGGTTACTGTTCACCAAATTTAATTATTTGGTCAAAATTTGTAGAGTAGTGGCGGGAAAAAGGATTACATAGGTAATTATAGGATAATAATATAAGATCAAAATAACTTGGTTCATCCTATTTGGAGTTGGTTTGCACTAGTTATGAATTTTTGAAGTTAAAAGAATTTGTAGTGTACAAATAATTGTATTCCGAATTTTTCCAAATCATTTAATAATTTTTGCACACATGCTAACCTAGCCTCTGTTATGAAAAATGAGGCCTATGTATTTCCTTTTTATTTTCCATTTTATTCCTAAAGGAAAACATCTACCGACAAATCAAATCTTCTCATAATCATTGACTTAACTAATTCTCTGGCATTGAATCCACTCACATGCATAACACTCTCTGATCATATTCTCATATCTTGATCTAAATCCCGTACTAACCTTCACTAAGGCATAATCAAGGTAGTCAATCCAATAAATAATTCCTAGACTCATAAACTTCCATTTACACAATCCACCATCTAGTAGTTATATGAAATCCACCAAGTGATAAGCATATGACCATGACTAAATCTATCAATTTCTATTTACTAGACTAATTAAGCTAATACTAAATATTTAACTCTACTAGTTTCACCTTGGCAAGACAATCGCATACACCAAAATTTCCACCGATCGAAATTTATTTGACTTACCGACACCTAATAAGCTTTACAATTTAGTAGCACATCCAACATTTAATAGTTCACTAATAGATCAACTTACATCCATTTCACCAGACTAGTCGTGTACAACATCTATTAATCCAATCACATATGCGTCTCTACGATCGACTAATAATCATTTAGCTCCTTATAAAAAAGAGAGTACAATTTCATTGACTCGGCACATAGAATTTACCTACTAATTACATGGCAATCCAATTATTTATTCTCAACCAAATAATCCAATGCTACCTTCTCCAAATTCTAGCACAAATGACTCACATAACTTTTATTTAAGGCATCCGATCAATCTACTCATGATTAAATAAATTATTTGAGTCAACCTCCATATCTCATTAACTATTATCACATAAGCTATTCATCAAGTAATAAATCATAAATATCCTTATGCGTCCTATCTCCTAAAATTACTAATCCAACATGAGGAAAAATCTCCAATTAATGTATTATCCAAAGATCACCACTAACATCCATACAACTTCAAAATAATATCATCCGATCAAATAATCAACTCATATATTTAATCTAGCATCTACCAATCAACAATACACATATCCTGTCACAACAATCTAATTATTCACATCCACCAATATATCGATACATAATCACGTCTACGCACAAATATAACATAACCGGAGAATTATACTGGTCTTAAGTTACCAAATCATTTTTATAATTAAACATGCATAAATAGATGCCATGCTCATGACTAATATGTAACATGCACAAGTAATATCATAACGCGGTAACAAAAATAACACCAAAGATTTTATCGCAATGCTAGGTGTACGAATCGCCACCAGGCGTTGTCTTTTCGGCTCCCCGTCTGTGTCTGCCATAGTCGTCGCCGACCTGGTGCACGTCCGCATCCGCGCCCACGGTAATCGTCGCCGAGCTCGTCCTCGTCCGCTTGGCCATAGTCGTCGCCGACTTGTCCATGTCTGTGTCCTCGAGCCGCTACTGAGTCTCGGTCTTCGCGTTGACACCACCGCATGCATGTGTTGCATACATGAACGGCAGCGCCGCCAAGACGCTGCTCGGTGCCACGCAGGCCACGCCGATCTTCTTGCCGCGGCGCCCGCGTCGATGTCGCCTCTCCGTCTGTCGCTCCACTGCCTTGCGCCTGCTGCCAACTTGCCTACACCGGCTTCGCCTCTGCATGGCTCGCTCCCGGCTTGCCTATGTAGACAATGCCATCAAAGAGCACAACAACGCACCGCCGAACACCACTTAGCAGCAACATGTGCATGCACGTTCCATGCAATTGCATACACTCACACACAACTAAAAAGTGACGTGCTCCATGCAAATTGCATGCACATGCACTCACACACAACTAACGTACACTACTCAGCCATAATTCATGCCAAGTGCTTCAACGTGTACATGTCTACATTGGATAAGAACACAGACGGACATTTCAATGTTTCAAGCATCATGTGCTTTCCACCTTTTTCCTATCTGCTCTTTTCTTCAACTCGTCTCGACGGGGCAGCCGGGGCTGGCCGCCCCCCCTCTGCCGGCCACGCCGGTGCTGCTGGCCGCTTTGATGCCGCACCGCCAAACCGCCCCGGGCCGACATCGCTGCACCAGCCGCCTTGCCGCTGCAGCGCGACCGCAGCCCACGCTGTCACGCCGTGCTCTATGCTGCCACGCCGCTACTGCTGCAGCCCCTCCTTGCCGGGCTGCGCCCCTGGCGTCCGGGTCGCTGCATGCGTCACCTGGTGCATGCTTGCCATGGCGCCGTGGCTCCTCGGCTGTTGCTCCATACCGCCGGCCACCTGCCAACGCCGCTGCAGCTGGCCACTCCTCCTCAGCCGTGCCCGTGCCCCAGCATACACCTTGCTCCCACTTCTTCTTCCTGGATGCAGCAAGCCAACGACAGCACTGCCCTCTCCTCCTCCCATTTCTCGAAAGCACTCAAACGGTCTTGCATGCGGGAACAAAACACAGAAATGGAAAGCTTGAGTGATGAGGATCGTAGCTGCATAACATGCATTGGAGGATTTTAGGTTTGTGATTGGGAATGGAAGGAGAGAAGTGGATGTAGATGAGCTGTGTTCATTCTTGAGAAAAGATGGTGTGCTGTTGTTGAGAGAGGAAGAAAGCATGTTGGGGAAAATGACTTGGCAGTGGGGCTTGGTTGTTGAGGCAGGTTCGGCTAAGGAGGCTGTGTAGTGGAAAAAAAAGGGAAGCAAAGAGGGTGAAGATGGAGAAGCGGCTGCTGCCTTGCCGCCCAGCTCTGCTCAATGGCGGCAGCTGCTGCTGCTCTGCAGCCAGTACGGGCTGAGGGAGCCAGGGAAAAACGGAGAGAAGCTAGCTGCTGCAGCTGCCAAGTGAGACCAGGTGGTGAATAAAGAAATGGTTGGAGGAGGATGGGTGGCTGTGAGTGGTTGTGTGTATTGGGAGAGCAAATGGACAGTGGTGGCTTGGTGATTCGACTGGGCAAACGAAATGGTTAGAGGCAAGTGGCTTTGGTTGGAGATGAGAAAGAAAATGACAGCCGTAGAGCATTTCTTTCTCTTTTTCTCCAACTCGCTCGAACGAGTTCGTATGTGCGAATTAACCACTGAACTGAAACACTCTTGCAATGACAATCGCAATGGTATAACATGCGTTATCAGATTCTTGATTCTCGGTTGTGATGCGAGGAGAGAAGTTAGGGAAAAGAAAGGACATGTAGGCAAAACGTCTGCGGTCGGTCGAACCGGAAAAGAAAGCGAAGATATTAATGCATGCAGGATGACATGATTTTTCTGATGCATGCAAAACAAGAAATCAAAATAATTTAATTTAATTTTTTAAAAAGTGGTATTTCAAACAATTTGATTTAATAAAATGCAACCTTTTAATTAATTCAATTTGATTTTCAAAGCAATAGTTTGATTAAACACTGAAATTTTTTTTAAACATAGTAAAAAATTTAATATATCGTCAAATTAAATATTAACACTCCGATTTCTGAAAATCGGGGTGTTACATTCTGAGTCCTCCCGGCAGGATTTCAAAAGAGGGACGGGGAAAAAATTTTCCTGAAGGCCAGCCTCGTATGCAAAGTTCATAGCATCAAGTTGTTGCCCCTTGGTGATAAGTTCTTCAATGACATCTGCAAACACAATTCAAAATCAGATAAGGCAGCTTAATTCTGGCCAAAATTACCTAAGGAGATGATCTATCATTTTGAAAAACAGTAACATGACCGATAACAATCACTAAATCAGTCCATACAAAAATACAAGGCAACAATAGCATATGTACTCAATTTGGCTAACATCCAAAACTATCAACCCAGCCCGATAAGGTCATAAGCTCATTAGCAATACATCAAACAAATTATAGGATAAACCAAGGACAAAATAGTGTAATACAGGGGATGTTGAAATATGACAAAAGCATTACAGGTTTTGATTTGATGAAAAGGCATAAATCTTTGATGTCGACTAAAAAGCTACTCATCATTTGATCAAAGATCACTTTTTTTTTACCGACTTGGTGTTATTGAAGCCTAAAGCATGGCAAATAACATGGAATCGAGAAGGCTAATGTCTGCTGATGCAGTGATGCTTACAGCAGGGCAAATAGGGAATCAATAATATAGAGCTCATTTAACAGAGAAATAATACATTAGAACTATAATGATGAGCATAAGAATCCAAACGAACACCTCGGAGACCGTGTCCATCACGAACTGGCGGATCGGCCGACGGCAGCTGAGAGCGTCGGGGCAGCTTCGGCGCGAACACGTCCACCTCCTTCCGCCGCGTGACCAAGAAGCCGAGGAAGGCCGCGGAGTCCATGTTGGAGCAGAGCGACCCGAGGCCCTTGGCGACGTCCGCGGTGTCGGAGGGGGAGCCGGGCTGTGCTGCGCTTTTGGCTAGGGGGGTCAAGGCGGGAGAGCGCGAGCGAGACGGAGCTGTCGATGGAGAGCTCCCGGCGGCGGAGCAAGTCGAAGTCTTCGATAAGCTGCTGGTATGCAACCACGTCGGCTTCGCCAACAGCAATTCTTGCCTCTCCAGACTCATGCGAAGCCATCCTCACCGTATCCTCGTCATTGCCTCCCCATGCGCCGCGCCGGGCCGTCGAGAGAGGAAGGGAGCCAACCATGGAGCGACCCTATTGTAACATCCACGGGTTCAACCCGTTCTCAACCCGAATTTCTGAATCCATCCCACTTCAACCCAACCCTTTCTACAAGGAAACCCAACCCGATCCAATTCATTGGCTCTTTCAACTCGTTGTCACCCATCCAAAGCCAATTCAATCAAGAATCCAACCTATTTAACCCATTTAAACCTAACCCATTAACACCCCTGGATTGAAGACACAGAGCGGTGGAGGTGCGTTCGGATAAAGGACTGGTCGGAGATGGTAGCACGCCAGGCCTTGCACACGGACTTGAACCGCAGGAGGGATTTAGCCAGGAGGCGGGTGAGGATGTCCAGCACGAGCGTGCCTGTACCGTGAGGTGCAAGATGATCAACCGCACATGGCCCTCACTAATTAAGGGGCCCTATTTTCAGCCTAACATTTCATTATTAATTGATTAATCATGGTATTAAGTAAAAGTTGTCCCTTCAAGTTTCTCTTTCTCCCTTCATTTTTTGTTGTTGTTGTTGGCTATCATAAGCAAAATTAATTCTTCCCCCCTTAATTCTCATTCCGATGTTGGTGTCACTCAATGTGAGTTTCTTTGCGAGTTCAAGGCCTAAAGCACATAATTTTTCCTCTCAAGCTGGTGTTGTTGTCTTGTACTCTTGATCTTTGTGCATCACCGTCATTGGGCTCTGGTGTTACGTCACTTATACGCCGCAATGGACCATTTGTGCTGCGTCGGGGCCGCGTGGAACTATACGTGCACGGTTACGGTTGTGCCTAGATGTTTACTTTTCCTATATACAGCGTCTGTCTGGCGATAATTTTTAGCATAGTGCTCCCAAAATGTCAGCCCCTGAGCACGAGCTCGTCCGGCTGCTCAGGGAAGTCCATAGCGTGCGTGCACCGAGGAAACACTATGATTAATGATCAAACGTAGGTTGAGATGTGGAACAATTTCTTATCTACAAAGATATAGGCGTGGAGATATATCCTGAATCGGATCAAACTCCGTGTCCAGTTGTTATGGCGTCCCTTTTATTTTGAGAAAGATGCCATGGCTAGCTGCGGAATACCGATCAACCATTCAAAACATTAAATAAACTTACAGTCAAGTGTAAACAGTAAGCGTCAGTAGAGCATCAATTGTATCAACAATGCAACAGATTCCTACCAGGTAAAAGGAGGCTGGTAGGGAGCGCAAGAAGGGTGGCCAGGTCGCCTATCTTTGCTTCGGCCTTCAAATGCCGCTCCTCCTATTTCCACCGTCCGATCGGATCTGAGGCTTAGTGGACATGCTCTGGATTCTACTCTCCATGCGTGTTTGTTCTGCTCGAGGGGACCCATGTGTGCCCTCGGTGCCTTGTTTCTCGTGCCTCCTATGTGTGTATTCTCCATCACAAGTTGCCTCCTTTCCTTTCCTCTTTCTCCCCTCGCCTCTTCCTATCTGCCGCCTTCGCCTCCTCCCCGCGCGCCGCCTTCCCCTCCCGTCCTCTCTTCTCCACTTGTCTCCTCCCATTCCGGCAGCGCCACCGCCTCCTTCTCCTCTCCCTCCTCCTGTTCTCCTCCATCCCGGCCTCCTCCCCGCGGCCTTCGGCTCCCAGACTCCCAACGCTGTCCTCCTCCCGACGCTTCCTCCTTGCTCCGCGTGTGTTGTGCGTGGTGGTTTTCTTCTTTATTGCACCGAGGTTGCCTCCTCTTCCCTCCCACTCCCCACGTGCCGCCACTAGATTCCGGCAGCACCACTGCCTCCCTCTCCTCTCGCTCCTCCTGTCCTCCTCCATCCCGGCCTCCTCCCCGCGGCCTTCACCTCTTCCTGGACTCCCCCACATCGTCGTGCTCCCGGCGCTTCCTCCTTCGTCGTGGGTGGTGGTTTTCTTATTTATTTGCGCTGAGGTTGCCTCCTCCATCCCGGCCTCCTCCTAGCACAAAAATGGTTGCCTCCTATGGTGTCGACCATGGGCGGGGATTGCCAGGAGCTGGCCCAGGCGGCGGTCATCGGCCTCCCTAATGCCTTCATCATTGCCAAGTTCATCCCCATCATCATCTCCTTCAAGGAGGACAACCTCCGCATCACCCACTCCCCTCCTACTTCCCCCACCCCCTCCAGTTCCCTTGCGCCCCCGGCCACCCCACCCCCCGGCCCCAACCACCTAGCTCCTACGACGGCCATGGTGACACCAGAGACAGCGATTGGGGGGGGGGCATGGAGAGCACAGAGCTCGACGAGGAGTTCAGTGTCACCTCCGGTACGAGCATCCCCCGAGGAGGCGCAGCTGAGGCTCTATGGCCTCTACAAGATCGCCACTGAGGGGCCCTGCACCGTGCCGCACCTATCCACCCTCAAGCTCAAGTCCCGCACCAAGTGATAGATTCCACCCCTTGTCTTGGTAAATTTGTGGGGATTTGGTTAAATCTTCTGTTAGAGCTGGGTTTACCCTTACTGTTTGGAAACCAGGATTTAGGAAATGGATTGGATTTGATCGATATCTAAGTTTACCTTCTATTATTGTAGGAATTACTGATCAGATGTAGATGTTCATGTGAATTTCAATCTTCTGAGAATCCGTTCTCCTCCGTCTGAACTCCGATTGAACCAATTCAAGTTTATAAATTCATGTAAATTCAATAACTACCTTCCAGTACCGTTCAATTTCAATTTGGAGTTTATTTCATTTGCCTTTTTGAATTTTGTTTGTTTTGCGCTTTGTTTCTCGTTAGACGTTGAAATCCCGGAATCGTCCGAAGGAGCTGTAGGTCAAGGAAATAGAAGATTGCAGATAAAATAAGACCATCATTGCTATAGCAAGGCAAAGTGTATCATGTTGAACCCAGTTTTCTAAAATTTCATTGATTCAAATTATTGCATTCTACTTTAAGTATTTATTTAAATGCTTTTGGGTTTAGTTATTAATCCAAGTTGTTTATATACACCTTGTCTATTGTTATGTCATGATCTTTTGTTACCCTAGGTTGGTTATTGTTTAGTTGGTATTATCGTAGCACCAACGTGGGTTGGTTAGAAACGAGTAAATTGCTTAGCCATACAACGAGTCATCATTTCATGTGAGTTGCAAATATGAATTTGACTAAGTGATTATGGAACTTTGTGTAAAACTGTGTGCATTGTGTGCTATTACTCGTTGATGGCATGTGTTGCACTTAACCAACAGAGTGGAAAAAGATTTAGACTGAGGCGAGTGGTGGAAACTCTGTGATATGGTGGAGCTCCGTGCTTGGGATATATGAATTGTGGTTCCTTAGTTAGAAACTGGAATTGTAACCTTGGTCAATTAAGGACTTAACTTTGTGCGCCATTGAACTGGGCCTTATCATACAACCACATGTCTGATATGGGACGGGCCTAACTTAGTAAGTTATGGAGTCTCGACATTGACTACTCAGGTAGTAGGTTAAGCTCTGTGCCAGGAGTGGAGGTGTGTTTCTACCTCCGTGGCGATTCACATTTATGAGCGGTTCACCGTCTTCAGGTCCAACGATGTGTGATGGGCTAATTTCCTGTGTGTGCGTTGGTGCCGTCAGTAAAACACGTCGGGAGTGTCAATGTTTGAGATGAAGTTTCTAAAATGTTTTGTTATGATTAGTGCTAGCTATACTGATTATATCGTGTGGGTAAAGTGTACAACCTCTGCAGAGTGTTAATCAATCTATTCAAATAGACGCATCTGCGGTCATGGACATGCACGGGGATTTTACACGAGGGGTTGATTTTCATAAAACAATTGGGAAGGGACAGCTGTGTGAATTAATTCATGTGGCTGTGTGAAAGAATTTGATTAGGCTTTGTGTCCTTTGTGAAAACAATCGTTAAACTATTATTGTTTAATTTTTTTGAATTATGCTTTCAATCTATTATTTGTATTCAATTGCAAATGTTGCTTTTATGCAAAAATAACCACAGAAGCCATTTCTTTGTAATAAGCCATCATTTATATTTGCATTATGTGGTGCAACTTGTTGAGTACGGCTGTGTACTCAATCTTGCTATAATCATTCAAATAAAGTAGAGGAATAGTCGGTCAACTAGGTCTACTTCAAGGATCATAGAGAACTAGGTCGCGCTACTCCAGCCGATTGCCTGTGGGCATATGGATGGGCTTCACTGAAGTTATTCCGTTACCTTTTGTTGCAGCTTCGTTACGCTATTCGCCTTTTAAGACATTAATTGTTACTATGATAATTATTGTTATTTACCTATTTATTAGTCATATTTGTATATAGAAATGATATTTTGTCGATGTTTCCATATGTGCACTAGCGTGATCCTGGACTAGTGCAGTATACACAGAGGGTCCAGAATTGCATTTTTGGGTTCCGGCACTGTCCCATACTAAACTTGTAGTAATACGGAATGGCTTAACAATCTGCAGCTCGTAGATCGATCCTTAATTGATTGGGCGACTACCAGAAACAATCCCTGAGCCTCAACCATTCACTGAATTGAGCCCGTGCATAAACCTGCACCCACCAACTATTCAATTTGCCCAAGTCTAAACCAATTTTATTTTATTTTATTTTTCAAAGTCATTTATAAACTTTCATGGCACACCAATGCTATGGATACAATTTTATACCACATTTGATTTTTAGTTGTAAATTCTCAAATCAAATATTTCAGATCTAAGCATGGCTAAGCTTATTTTTTTCTAAAATGTTCTAGTTCATACTATTGCATCAACTAGATTTTATCAAAGGTGGCAAGGTATCGATATTTCAATGTCAAGATTTGTCCATACAGATGTATTGGGATTAACTACAATTTCAAAACATGTATTTAAATTATATTGAATAGAAATAAGGATGTAATAATAATTCAAAATAGAATTTAAATAATTTAAAATATTGGGATCAAACATGATCAAATATGTAACTTGCATTGCTTAATTAATTGTTGTTCTGAAACGATGTAGAAATCTGGTTCTTCGAAGTCGTCGAAATCTATACGCAAAAATAAGCCAAATTCAAATAAAATTCAAATAAACTACAAATTAATTAATTTAGGTTCTGGGATATATATATATATAGATATATAGATGAATTTATAAATTTGAATCACTTGAATCGGAGCTCGAACGAAGGAGAACTGGCTCTCGGAAGATTCAAATTCACATGAAAGGATAGAAAAAGATTTTCTAGAATTTGTGGAATTATTTTTCTAAAGGAAAATCTATTTATTGCATCATAATGACATCAATGAGAGGATTTAATTTTTTGACCGAAATATTTTTCTAAAGAAAATTGACATATGGGTCCTCGGTCCATAGTCCGAGTCCACAAGAATGCATTGGTCCACGGTGGATCAGGCTTAGGAAATAGTGGCACTTGCCAAGCGGACGAGGAAGTTGATGTGACGCACACATGGTGACAGCCACGTGGCGGCCATGTTATGCCGGCGAGCGGCGGAGCTCTGGACTAGCCGTGAAAGCTCCCAAGCTGAAGCGGAGCAGACGACTCTCTGGGGGCTGTTCGAGACGAGACCTATCCATGGTCCAAAGTAGGGAGCCCTTGAAGAAGGTAGCATGCTGTCAGTTGCTACGAATAGGGTACAGTGGATCCACCTGAGTGTCCCTCGAAGAGCCCTTGCTGTCGTCGTTGTCAATGGTGAAAACCTCCACGCTCGTGTCACACTGCCACCATCCTTACCTCAGGTGCCAGTGGACACAGAAGGATCTAATCAAGGTTAGTTATTAGTAGGTTAAGTAGAGGATTAGTACTGTGGAGAGTTGTATGTGCTCAGCAGTACAAGTGGTGTGAGTTCCAATAGTATATGTCCCCTTTAGACAAGAGCAATTCAGGGATTTAGTCTCTGGCGTCAATTGAATTAGCAACATAAAGTTGAATTGGTTCATGTCGCCCCTGTCGCCAATTGAAATGACGACAGCTCTCTATCACCAATTGAATTGGCAATTAGCGACAGGAAGCTGAATTGGTCCCTGTCATCCTATCACCAATTGAATTGACGACAGTTCTATGTTGTCAATTCAATTGACGACAGATGTCTAGTTTTGTAAAAAAAAAATCGTATTTTTTTTAAAATGTATTATATGTCGCTAATTTAATTGGCCACAGTAGTCTAGTTTTGTTATAAAAAAAATCATAATTTGTTTTTTTAATGTATTATTAAAAAAAACTTTGCATCACGTCGTGCGTGACAATAGACATCTGTCGGAATCCGGATTGGATTGGAATTGGATTGGATTGCGGCATCCATTCCCATTCGCACTCACACCCGCGATTGCGATCCTCCCTCCCACCCCTTCTCTATCCAGTATCCACCGTCCTTCGTTTCCTCCTCCTCCTCCTCGAGCGGAACGAGGTTGGTTACATACAGCACGGCAATTACTAAGAAATCGCCGCGCTGCCCAAGAAAAGAAAAGAAACCAAGCGAGCTCTTCTCTTCGCTCTCTCCCTCTTCTTTTCTGTAGTAATTTCTTGCCTTTTTTTCCGTTGCATTGGAACCGCAAGATCAAGAAAAAGAGTAGAAAGAATTCAACGAGTTAATAAAGGAACCACCAATCTTGATTGAAATCTTAAAAGAAAGGAGGAAGGAGGGGGGTCATTTGACTTGATTTGCTCCGATCGGTGGTCGCTGATCTTGGGCTCGGATGGTGCCGCCGTCGCTCGACTACTGGCGGGGGTTCTTCAGCGGCGCGCGCGCCACCATCTTCGACGCCATCAACGCCGCCATCCGGGTAGCCGCCGCCGACCACCCCGGCGAACTCCGAGTGCGCCGCGACGCCATCGCCGAGCGTCTCTACACCGCGCTCATCGTCCTCCCGCCGGCCGAGGCCGCGGCGGCGGCGCCCGCCGCGGAGCCGCCGCTGGCGCATCAGGAGCTGCACCAACAACTCGTCCCCGAGGGCGCCGGCAGCGTCCCCAGCCTCTGCAGCTCCGACCGCGCCGAGGTCATCACAGACGACGGCGCCGCTGCCGCCGCCCCTCGCCGCGACAGCAATGACCCCGTCGTCGCAGAGGCCTTCCGCGTCAAGGCCGCCCTCTCCAACAACCAAGAAAAGGTTCTCGCCTTCCGACCACCGCGCCGCCGCTTCTGTCTTTGGTCTTGGTATTACCTACTACTGAACCACTGATTGCATTTGTTTGTGTGTTCTCCTATTGCAGTCGGAGGCCGAGCTAGTCCAGCTTCTCCTGAGGCTGCAGCAGTTGGAATTTACGGTGGACACCATTAGGGTGAGCTGGGATGAACTGCTGCTGTACGTGCTTGATGAACTTCCATTTAAGTCTTTGTTCATATCTGTCAATTGGTCATAGGTTACCGAGATTGGCACCGCCGTCAAACCGCTGCGGAAGCACGGTTCGAAGCAGATTCGGCAACTCGTCAGATTGCTCATTGAGTAAGTTTGTGTTATTCGTAGCACGAATCTGTCAGTTTCTTCTTATTGCTTGCCAGTCATTTTAGGCAATCGTTTCCTCTTGTGTAATTTCTATTTTCTCCTAATGTTCTACTATTGACATCTTTGATGTTATTCTTGACGTCCACTGAAGAGGTTGGAAGGCTATAGTTAATGAGTGGGTGAGCAATGGAGGTGCCATTGTAGGTGAGGAATGCAAATTTGATGTGCCTTTTTAGAACTCAAATTTAATGTTCATTGTAGGTGAGGTGCCCTGATATGATCTTGCTGAAACAATTCACAGATCATACTCCGCAGTCGATGGACGCTTCTTGCTTGGACCAGGAAGAAGGAGGGCTGCCTTCCCCTCCCATGGATGAGGCTGCTCTTTTCGGCACACCGTGTACTTCCATCCGGCTATCTGAGGTACCGGTCATTTAAACATCATTTTTTTAAAAAAGGAAAAACCATCAGTTTGTTACTTTGATTAGCATCGTTGGAATTTCACACGGTTCTACATATGATCTGACAAAATTCCATCTTTGCTTCTCCTCGGAAACCTGCTCTGGTTTCGAAGTTCTTCGATGAAATGGATGATGATGGAAGTGAGTAATTGCACTTCCTCGATCCCACGCTGTAATTGTTCTTGGTTATGCATTGCATTAACACAGTTGCTGCCCTGTAAATTTTTCTGCAGACATTAGAATCAACGCCAAGGAGGGCGTACAGGTACAACGTTATCCTCCAAACGAAGAGTCAGTCAAGAAGGAGCCTCCAATGGGCCAATGGTATGATCCAGAACAGAATTGGAGGCTTGACCAAGCTGCAGTGAGGCAATCACGACCGCATGAACCTTCTGACGGGCAAACGAGGCAGCAGTCCTTTGCGGGGGTACAAGGAAAGCCATCAAGTGCAGCATTTGGTCCCGGGAGACCTCAGAGATTGCATTTTGAGCCAAAATGTTCGGAAGTGTGGCCTAAGAAGCAGCAGGATGTGTCAGTGGCTCAAAGAAGACCAAAACCAACTATGCCTAATGTAAGCATACCGTATTGTTGAACAGCTATTTGTTTATTTGATGTGTATGCTATTGTTCTAAAACATTTCACTTTGGGTATAGCAACCATCGAGTCAGCATGATCACGCAAAACTCGAGGCAACGAAGCGAAAGCTTCAAGAAGGTTACCAAGAATTCAATAATGGTATGTCTTCTGTTTTTCTTACTTTTTTCAGCACCTGAGAAATTCAGTGATAGCCCTCCTAATGCTTTCTAAATTCCTGTCGTAAAATCTCATTCTGTTAATCTGAATGACCATCTAGGTTTAAATTCATTTGTTATTAGATACAAAATTACCAGTGCATGTTTTGATGAGAACACTCTATTTCTTGAGTGATTGATGTGATGAATGATGACTCCGATTCAACACAAATGCAGCAAAGAAGCAGCGAACAATACAAATGGTGGATCCGCAAGACCTGCCGAAGCAAGGGAACCGAAACATACAACCCAGTGGCAAGCCAAGGAACAGCAGCACCAGCAGCATTCGGAATCGGCTGGGCATCCACCGCTGACTCCATCAAGTTCCACTAATTTAGGATATTCCCTTTCGTCAGTTCGTGCCAAAAATTCTCCTCTTTTTCACCATTGGCTGCTGCTTATACCCTTGATATTTATCGGTCAAGTTTTTAGTCCACCACTGTACGTAATAACAATAAGGCTTCTTGCAAACTGTGTTTTCCCTCTGCGCGAAAACACATAACCAGGGATGCATTATTGTTGCACTCGTAACAACCTTGGGGCTTAAGTGGCTGATTCCAACGCTTGTCAAACTTGTAGAGATAATACATTACATATCTAAACTCTAACACCAGTTCTGATATTTTTTTATACATGTCAGACCCAGATTTGGGCATCTAGATCCTCTGTGTATACCGAGCTAGTATCATAATCAATAGCTAACTCACACAGTATAATATCGATGAGTATTACATCGATGAGTATCATATCTATACATGTGTTTAAATAAAAGAGTATGTTTAAATAAAAGAGTACTTATTATTACATGCCTTAAGGTCAAATTCTAACAAAACGGGGTTGAGTTCAAATAGCGAGTAGCAGTGGAAGATAAATAAACAAAAAAGGGACATCCATGGTTTGCTATAAGCAATCAACTAGGGCTACCACCTGGTTATCATCATTATCTTTAGTTCAAAGCTAGACGCATAGAAGTATTCATACATCGGGTCTTCAGTCTTGTAGTCTAAATTCACATATCCGAGCAACAATGAGTACAAAAATATTCAACAAGTCCTCACACCAAAATGCAAATATGTAGATGTTTGGCTTGCGAAAGGAAGGGTTTTATGGTTATTTTAGCACAAAGTAGGTTTTGCTCAAATACTATAATAATTTTCAAACATATGACCTAGCCATTTGACTTAAAACCAAAATCTTGTTTAAAAGCAAGTTTCAACATGTAATAAGGTTCCATCCACCTATTACTACTCATGAGGTTCTATCCACCTATCTCCAGATGTTAGGTTCCATCCACTTGACTCTAGATATCAGGTTCCATCCATTTGACTCTAGACATCTAGTTCCACCCACTTGACTCTAGACACCAGGTTCAATCCACTTGACTCTAGATATCAGGTTCCCACCAATAGATTCTAGACATTATATTCCATCCACATGACTATAGACATATGGTTCTATCTGTCTACAATTATCTCGTTGCTACCATCATTTTTAAGCTAACACGTACCCATCCTAGTTTTTATTGAAACTAACGAAGTGTGGTTTTCTTAACTATACCTGTAAACAGGGCACAGTTATTCGAATAGATTACATACTCTGCAGAGATTGTACAACTTTACTCACAAGATATGATCAACTCATAATGTCGGCAATGACACGCTTCCTTAGGCGTGCGACGCAGACAATTATAACAAGGCTTTTTTGATACTTAAACACGACACTTCTCCCTCTCGGTGGGTACACTCCTAGAATGCTACCAACAACATGTTATATTTTCAATGAGGGGCCCGTCGTTGTGAGGGAGGTCAGCATCCCTTCTCCATGATAGCCATAGTATAGAGATTCAACCTACTACTACGTGGGAGTTATACCGAAACTAAGCAAAGTACTCGACCAAGTCAGCCAGGCGACATTGGAATCTATTTAAGCGTAAAACGACGACTTCGAATAAATACATGTGAACACAAATAAATTCAAATGAACTCCAAAAATTATGTGAGTGGTATTGTTGGAAAGGTTTTGAATTTAGATGAATTAGAAACCAAAATTAAGTCTTTTGGATTTAAAACGAGGGAGAGTAGACTCTCCAAAGACGAGAGAAAATTCTAGAAAATCTTAAATCCCTGACAGGTGGGTCTGATTACATTTTCATTTTCATTTATTTTTCTTAAGAAAATCCCTTACAGCTGATAGGTGGGGTCCAACCGAGTTCTTAATTTCTCTACTAATGATTTTATTCATGAAAATCTGAGGGACTAAAAGGTGAGACCGTGGTCCACCCAACGGTTTACGAGGCCAGGGGCCTACACGTCAGCGGCTTCGGTCTACGGACATAGACAGGTCTAAGCAACGGGTTTTAAGGTTGGGGCCCGCGTGTCATACACCCGTATACTAACCTATGCCTTAATTATATTCATTAATTACCGAGGGTCTACATGTCATACAAACATTAACTACTAACTAACCGTTAACTAATTATGGGCCCACATGTCATCGACTCTACTGTTATCTCCTCCCCTCTAGAACAAAGGTGCGGCAAAAGTAGCCATGGTTGGGCTCTAAGCGTGCTTGGTGCCAGCAGAGAGGGCTTCGGCCACCACCCGCAACATCCAAAATGGGTTGCAAGGTCCAAGATGACCTTAACAATAGCAACAACATGATGGGAGATGGACCGAGGCGACAACACGATGGCAAGGACGGCGACTGCGCTACTATGAACATGGGCAACTATCGTGCGATGCTAGAAACTACGAAAAGAAGGTTAAATCACTAACTGCGGGTTACCACAAAGCTAAATGTGCTCTCGGTGCTTACGAAGAAGTGGCGCATCGAAGCTCTCCACGGCGAGGTGCTATGGCACGGCGTTGCTACGGTCATCTAGACGCGACATTGTCTAGCCTACCATGTTTGCAACAAGCTAGAACATAAGGGAATGGAAGGACTCACCTGGAAGCCGAGTGAGGAAGGAGATCGATGGTGGTGGCGAGGTGGTGTGCTCTGGGCCGACGACGGGGACCAAGACACATTTCGGTGGCTCTGTTGAACGGCAAGGATGAAGAAGGTGCACATTAGAGAGAAGAGGTCGACGCGACCAAGATGCGCGAAACAACGGAGGCTGAAGCTCACCTCAACGACAAAAATTGAAGGCCAAAGCCAGCAACTAGAATTGGGGAAGACAGCTCGCGCAGAGGAATCCTTCTCCACCCAGGACGGAGAAGAGAAGCAAAGCGGGGAAAGCAAAGGACAAGATGTCACTTCATGTGACACACTTGGCTGCAACATTTATAGGAGGAGTGGGAACGACTGGGGGCGAGCGTGGCATGGCACAGGCACCCGAGCATAGCGACGTCTATGGGTAAGCCCACTGGTTATCATCGTCCTGGGCCTTCTCAGCAGTGACGTGGTTGATGCGCCCTTTCCCAAAACATGGTATAGCGGTCTATGGTGTCTAAGTTGGTCCATGTATTGCTGTCAGTGTCATTGGTGCTCTAGCGGGGGTGGCGATCAGATTGATCATGGATGGGGGGCTTTTGAGGGCATCCACTAGCATAATGACCATGCTCTCTACAATGGAAACATATGATCCTTGCTGCTACATGCCTGCTGATGGCCTCCTTGACTTGGGTTGCAAAAAGCGGGGTTGGTAGGACATGGCACTACATGTGGCATTATGGGCGGTGCAGTAGGGATGAATCTGTCGGGAGTGTAGGGTCCTCCTCAAGCTCCCTAAGAGGTGCTCTGGTGAAATCCCTGTTGTGACATCTGCCTCTTGCAATTGTTCTCGAAGATTATGCGCTGTTTTATACCACGAGCGCTTTATCCACTAAGTGTTAGAAATCGGTGAAGTTGTGAGAAGACAACGACGGACTAATCCCCTCACGTAGGCCATCCATGAACCTTTTTTGCTTCTCCTCGTCATCCTCAATGTCTGTGGGGGGCACAACGAGATAGTTGGTTGAACTTTGTGAGGTACTCATGAGCTGTCATGTTTCACTGCTTCAGTTCACGGAATTCCTTCTTCAACCGCATAAGTCCAGTAGGGATGAAGAACTTGCGGAATGCGGTCGTAAATTCATCCCACGTAACCATGTGGTCTTCCTCTTGGGCTGCTTTGAAGTTTTCCCACCAATCCTCAGCAAGTCCTTCAAGCCGGTGGCTTGCGAAGAGAACTTTCTCCAGGTTTTCACATCTGGCAATATCCAACTTCTTTTCTATGGTGTGAAGCCAGTCGTCGGCATCTAGGAGTTCCCTTGAGGTTACGAAGGTAGGGGGCTTGGTCCTCGTAAATTCCCCTAACTTGGATGTTCCTCCAGCTGACGCTGAGTTCTGGGTGAGGATCTCTAAAAGCCGGATCGACGGGCCATGACATTGGCCATGATTGGGTTCTCTGGCGGGGGTGGTGGTGGCTGGTTACGGCAGCCTCCTGCCATCCCGTCGGGTCACCAGACTAAAACCATCTCCTAGAAATAGCATGAAATAAGGTCTTACATGATTGCATTACCTAGTGCACTTAAGCGGATAAGTAGTTCACGAGATACAAAAAGTACATAGGTATTACATCGTCTAGGGTTATGCATAAAGACAACAACTTACTTCCCAAAATCCAACTACGTGAGCTCTAGCAACCTATCCTATCAGTCTAGTCCTACCCATTCTCCTTCATCTAATCAGCTGCTGTCAGGGGATCGTCATCCACCTAAGGCTCGGGGCTGGCTGAGGAATAATCCTCGAGATGGAGATGTCCATCGGGGTATACTGGTACCCAGTCATGGTGGAAGCGGCAACGGAAGACCTGCATGCTGCAAACGCGGCGATGTGGCGACTGCGATGGTCCAACCACAAGCGAAGTGTCACCCATCTGCTTTGTCTTGCCATCCTATCGGCGGGCGATGTCGAGCTCGCGACGAAGATCCTCCATCTCCTGTTCCATCTGTGCCACTAAGCTGTAGAGGTGATGTATGTCGGGACTTCGAGTAAGCAACCCCGGGACTCTCTGTATATTCTGAACTAGTCCCATGATCAGTAGCTAGTCCGCTCAACTTCAACATCGATGTAATCAAAACCATACAACAACTATAGAAGAAACAGACAAATTAATAATAATAGCAGCAAAAAACCTTATGGTCAAGGTTTTTACAGAGTTACCACGCAGAGTTTACAACAAAAGAGAGCTCGCAACAGAAAACAAAACACTTGTGGAAGCCATTCGACACGCCCACAGGCAATCGAGTGGAGGACGTCTCCTAACTCGCATGGTCTTCGAAGAACTCATCTTCAAAGAGCTCGGAACTCCCTGGGTCCTCTTCAGCGACTGATCAACTAGAGGGCATAAAGCTGTGAATACTTTTAATGTACTCAGCAAGTCGTAGGGAAATGTATACAAATAGTATTCATATCAGGCTTGACAAAGATAGCTTTATGGTTACTTTGCAGAAAGCAGAATTTGTTAGAAATACAGTAAGTAGATTGCAAAGCACAAGTTGAAAGACTAATACATAAGTAATTAAGTTTCTTTGAAACAACACATGAACACCCTGTCCACTTCCCAGACTACTCGTGAACACCCTGTTCACTTCCCAGACCACTCGGAACCAACCACGATAGCAATTTTGAGAGAATCTACCTCTTGTGTGAAATCACCAAGCATTGTCCATAACAGGGGACACGGCTATTCGAATAGTTTTACACTTTACAGAGGTTGTACAGCTTGACCCACAAGACACAACTTCTCTAGTTGGTTGGGCATCCGTCGATGCCCCTGCTCACTACCTGAGGTAAGCAGTCTAGAGCACGTGACAAGGCCTTTACAAAGCTCTGTTTTGACCCGGTTCTGCTCGCTAAGGATTCGCCTTTCTGGCCCCCTCTTGCACCATTCTCAACCAAAACAGAACCGACTCAAAGCATTGCTAATTAGTTGGCTAGGTCCACCCCGTAATGAACTTTTGGTTGCACAGTATGTCCCGGATCAATGACTTACAAGGTTAAGTCCTTAGTGACTACTCAGGCGAGAGAACCATATCCCAATATGCTTCCTGCACCCCCTTTACTGCACGATCACTCGCCCAAGTATAAATCATTTTGGGTTCATCCCGGCCAAATGACCACCCTAGCCATTGCATAACATCTTTTAACAATAGTGGCAGCGCCACAATTCCATATATCATTAAATCAATTTCATCATCATTGAATCATGTGATCAAGAGACATCGCATAACTAAAGTAGGACTAAGCAATATACGCACCCATGTTGGTATCACAAAAATATCCAACTAAGATTACCCAACCTATGGTGTCCAAGGGTACATGTCAATCACAAGTATTCAAAGAGCCATACTGTCGAGAAAGTATTTAGCTATTTCCTAAACTATTTTTATACAATTAGCCATGCATGTTGGTATAAAATAATATAATTTTGCAAACTGGGTACGACATGATCAAAGGTCTACGACTTGCCTTCGTTGAAGAGTTGAGATACTTCGGTCGAGGTTGCCGGGTCCAAGAACTCTTCAAAGAAGCCGGAATCTACATGTACAAAAAGAACCAAATAAATACAACAAATCCAAACAAAAACCAAAAACTACCAAACTAGAATCAAAAGAAATGTTCTGAATTTAGATGAATTAGAAACGGGCTCTCGGGAGGAGGCTCGACTGGTCGGGAAGAGGTCCAACTGAGAGGGTAGTCGAGGGAGGTCCTAAGGGGGAGGTCCAATGAAGGATACGACTACTCAACGTGGTCATACAAAGAATACAAAAGGGGTACGACTACTCAACGTGGTCGTACAAAGAATACAAAAGGGGTACGACTACTCAACGTGGTCGTAAGAGGGATACAGGAAGGATACGACTACGCAACGTGGTCGTAGGAGAAAGAAAGAGAACAGGGCACGAAGGAACTCACCAGGACAGAGAGAGAGACCGGAGAAAACTGCAGGAGGACGGCGAACGGTGCAGGCGCTCCGGTGAATTCTTCGGCGACGAGGAGGCGACGGCACAGGCGCTCTGGCGAAACCTTCGGCGGCGAGGAGGCGACAGCGCAAGCTTCAGCCGGCAGTGGCGAAACTCGAACCAAGGTGAAACTGGGCGAGAGCAAGAAAGTTGGGTGAGGAAAAAGGAGGTGAAAGAGGGCTGCTCAAACTTTTATAATCAGTGGAGACGGGGAGAGTCGCTGAGAGACTCAGAGGTGCACGCGTTCAAGGGTAGGTGAAGGAGGAGATGGGGGCAGGTAAGGGAGGAGACAAGAGGGGGATCAGGTACTGCAGAAGCGACAACATTTAATGCGACACAACGACATTTAATGCGCGAAGACTTTTGCGTCAGTAGTGACGCGACGGGAGAAAGAAGAAGGTGAGCAGTGCTGACAGGTGAGGCTAGTCAAAACTCGAGAGGGTGGTTCAACCAAAAGGGATGTCGTGACCAAAGGGAAGGTCGTGACCAGCTCCAGGACCACCCGGAGGTCTTCCAGGACCACTCGGAGGTCTTGGACAGACGGGGAGGTCCAAACAAGAGAGAGGTCTGGACTGAGGGAGAGTTCCAAACGAGAAGGAGGCCTAAACAAGAAAGAACTGGACCGAGGGGAAAATGGAGTGAACAGAGAAAGGGATTTCAACACCAGAGAACTCCAACAGACTCAAAATAAACCAAACTTTTGGATTAGTTGAAGTTCGATTTACTCATTTAAATCACTTTTAATTCCAAAATCTCAAGTTAAGGTTTAGAACTTCAACAAATTAAATGGTTATTTTTATTTTAAAATTTTTAAAAAACTCAGAAAATAGAAGTTACAATGTAGCTCCTTCAGAGTCCCCTGGTATGCAGCATCCATGGTCCTGGTTAGTGTCATCTGGTGTATCCTCGTGGTGTGAAAAAGAAGTTGAGTGTCTCGTTGCTTTGGCGAGACGGGTAGTAGCGGTACGATGTCCTCTGTAGATCGCCGTCGTAGATATCGCAGAGGTGGCGAACTGACTTGCGGGTGGCGTCCTCCACTCCTAGCTCAAAGCTGCCTCGCCGGTACATGGCGGGGAATCGATAAGCCTGGGTGTCATCTCCCTCTTGTCCATAGATGACAACCTCCGTCATTTGACGCGGTTTCCGAAATAAACTCGATGTCCCTCGAAGAAGGCGCGCCTCTGGTACTGCAGGTATCCTAGTAGCTCTGCCAAGCGATCGACCGAAAGACCCATCTTCTCGCCGTGGGTAATCTTGCATAGCTTCGGCATCTACAAAGAATTTTGAGGGGCGGGCAAAGATTAGTAATTTGGTTTGATAAATTAAATGGAACTAAGACAAGAGTAATACGTTAAGAGTGAGAAGAAGAAATAGCAGCAGAAAGCTATATTTTTCGTAATGGTTTTTTCTTAAATAAAATAATCACTTTAAAAACTCAAGATCCTTATACTAACTGCTATTCTAACTATGATTTAGTCTATAGTCGATATGGCTCTGATACCACCTATTAGCGGATCCAGATTTGCATCTAGACCCTCTGTGTATACTGAGCTAGTCCCATGCTAACGACCTAAGGCAGCGCGGCGCAGTGCTACGGTTATCTAAGCGCGATATTGTCCAGTCTACCATGTTTGCAACGAGCTAGAACGTAAGGTAATGGAAAGACTCACCTGGAAGCCGTGTAATGAAGGAGATCAATGGTGGTAGCGAGGTGGCGTGCTCTAGGCCGACGATGGGGACGAAAACACATTCCGGTGGCTTTGGTGCACGACAAGGATGAAGAAGGTGCGCATTAGAGAGGAGGTTGAGGCCACTAAGATGCGCGAGCAATAGAGGCGGAAGTTCACCTCAACAGCAGAAATTGAAGGGCAAAGCCGACAGCTGGAATTGGGGAAGACAGCTCGCGAGAGGAATCCTTCTCCACCCAGGACGAAGAAGAGGGGCAAAGCGGAGAAAAAGCAGAGGAGAAGATGCTGCTTCACGTGATGCACTCGGCTGTGGCTTTTATAGAGGGAGGAGCGGGAACGGCTGAGGGTAAGCTTGGCGTGGCACGAGCATCCGAGTGGAGCGGAGTGTGGTGCGGGCACCCGACTGGAGCGGAGTGCTGAACAGGCACCCGCGTGGAGTGGAGTGCAGGGGCCTGGTGCACGGATGGGATGAAGTTGCGGTGGTGTGAGAGGGCGAGAGGCTCGAGGCACTGCTAAAGAGCTCGAGGTGGAGGCTGGCGTGGCTCTGGCTCGACCAGTATAAAGAGCTAGCTACGGGAACAAGCACAAGCGTCTCCGTGTGACTGACAGAGTGGCGAGGGCCCACTTGTCGATGAGTCTTGCGGCAAGAGAGGAAAGCTAGTTGGACTGCTGCTCGACCTGCTCGTGGAACGCGAGGGAAAGGAAGAGGAAGCGGCGCTGCGATGGTAGAAGCTAGGTTGGTTCTTGTGAGGATGGGCCTCGGGGAGTGGGAAGAGGCTGGACCGGCGGGGGAGATGCGGTCCGAGGGAGAGAGAAGGAAAAGAAATGGATTTGAATTTTTATTTAAGTTTCAAAAACTGATTTGAATTTGAATTTGAATTCAAATGATTTGGGGGTTTTGCACACAGTTAAACTTGTAGATTTTTGCAAATCCAAATTTGAGATAAGGAAATTGTTTTAACTTTTTGTATTGTAAGACCAGGGTTTTGGAACTTCTTGAAATTCAACAAAAGTTTTTGAAATTCATAAAATATTTAAATTGGACCAAATTTGAGCTGTTAGAATACAATACACCAATGCAAATGTGTTCAGTGAAGAGGACATTGCCCTCGTTTTCTTGATGAAAGGCATATTGGGGCTAGTCTTTTACACGAATTTTTTTTTAAATAATCTATTTTTTATTTGAAATATCAAAAATATTCCAGCGATATTTGTTTTTACAAAAATATACGTCTGTCGCCCAATGGTTGGACGATTTGATCTGTCGCCGTAGGGTTAGCGGTAGTTCTGTCGCCATAGGGTTGGGCGATCGTCTTGATCGCTTAATAGCCGGGCGGCGAGCTAGTCGCCCAACCCTATGGCGACAGAACCATCGCCAACCCTATGGCGGCAGGAGCTCCTTTTGCCTTTTTAATTATTGTTTAATTGAGTTAATGAATAACATTTTGTAGGTTAATTAAATTTAGCAAATCCATGTTATTTATTTTGAAAATAATAGTGTTGTCACGATGTTGGTTGCTCTGTTTGTTATTTTCAGTAGAATATCATGGGTCTGAAATTTGTCGGACTTCATAATAACATTTTGTGATCGTTGTATATTGTTGTAGTCACGGTAAATTTCATTGAATTTTGTGAGGGCGATTGAGACGATAATGATATGTAAGTACAAAGGTAAGTGATATCACGATGAAGTCGTCTGAGCGTATATGCGTATGTAGGCACGTAGTCGATGTCGTACTTTATGAAGCTTATCTGAGAATATGAGTGAAGGGGTTGAGGGCGCTCATTGTGATTATGACGATGGCCTAAAACATGGAGGATTCAATGTCGGTGCGAATGGTTCTTTACGGGATTGCGATAGAAGAGGCATACTTGCAATATAGTCTTGCTTTGATGGGTCTCCTAACCGAACTACATTACAATCCACGTCACGGAAGCACGCTACACGTAGTCACATGGCATGATGGTTCGCTAATTGCTTTAGTCATGCTCGGTAGTACTACGGTACATTGTAACACAAGCATCCGGACTATGTAAGTATACATGCCTTTAGGGATAGTAAAAACATGGGGGTAGGGCGTGGGACTACTACGTAATGACTGAAGCTCTGCGTGGACCGGGGCCATTTTCCCTTCCTTGGCATTTCGGCGTTGAACTCCTCGGCCGGCCTTCCCTTCCCTTGTCGCGGGAGTGTCCACGTCGGTGGTATATCAAGTCGTCCATATCCTGCGATTCCTTCATGTAAGTACACCGTATATTTAAAATTGTAAGGAGGATTTACATTCTTCATAACTCACATCGTCAATCGCATTACGCCCGGCGGCCGGATCTGTTGTGGCGGCGGGGCTCACCAAGATGAGCCTTTCCCTTACCCTTGTCGCGGATCGTCCACGTCGGGCCGGTATGTCGAAGTCGTCCATGTCCTGCGATTCCGTGATGTAAGGGCACCGTATAGTGAAAATCGTAAGAATGATGTTAATTCTTTGTAACTCACGTCGTCCATACGGATGGCCTTGGCGATCGGATCTGTTGTGGGCGGCGGGTCAACCGCATGAGCCTTTCCCTTGCCTTTGTCGCGGGGTATGCGTCGGGCCGGTATGTGGAAGTTGTGCATGTCTCCGCGATTGTATGACGGATGTAAGTGCACCGTACGGGGAAACCTTACGTAATAAGGATGTAAACTCTTCATAACTGACGTCATCGATATGGATTACGCCGGCGATCTTGGGCTCCTTGGGTGCCTCCTCAGCGAGGTCCGATGCGTAGGGTTTCCACCGCGCGAAGTTCTCGGCCGCACCGAGTAGTTCAAAGATGTACCCTGTTTGGATGAATGCCCTGTCGTACATCTCCGGGCCGTCGATCCACTGGAAGAAGTGGCAGCGCATCTCGGGCTGCCATTACGTGGGGATGAAGTTAAAAATTTATGAAATTGAACGTTGGGAGAGGAAAATCGATACGCGCGAAAGAAACACTTACGGTGATGCCCGCGTGTGTAATACGCCCGCGTCGTGATTCTGGGTGTGTGGACTGAATGATCTCTGCCGGTTCGCCACACACACACTGCGGGATCGGAAAACGTGGTGGTACTGGAGCATATTTCATTGATTTATCTGGGTATTGTAGCTGTTCCCTCTTCTGCTTGAGCCACTTTTGCTTCTTCAACAACCTCGCGTAGAAGTTTGCCGAAGAGTCCATAGCTGGGTATGTGTTATGTAGTGGTGTGGAGAGTTGGGTTTGGTTCAACCCTCTTTTATAAGCTCCATGGTTGGCATGATGTCGTTAATTTCATGCAGAGTAGAGAGTCTTGTTTTTTAATTCTGAAAAGCTGAGGGAGGCATAGTGTTGTCACGTCTTACTTTGCAGTGAGAAGTCATGGCTTGCTTTATGGAGTCTTTGTCTTATCGGTCCGAAAAGTCAAGGCGAGACAGTGTTTTCACGTCTTTCTTCTGAGTCTTGTCTTTTCGGTCTTAAAAGTCGGCGAGGTGGTCGGGGTTGTCAAGTCAATCTGAAAAGCCTAACCCTAAACCTAAACCCTAAACCGGGCAAAGTTTGTCTCGTTTGGTATTATCACCGCCCAAAGGCATGCAGTGTGGTCTTCTCCTTTGCGCAAAGGCGGCCCGTGTAGTCTTGTCACTTTGCAAAGTCTGTCTCCTTCGGTCTTATCATCTGCATAAAGTCGACCGTGTAGTCTTGTCCTTTGCGCCAAAGTCATCTTCTTCGGTCTTATCATCTGCGCAAAGTGCCCGTGTGGTCTTCTCAGTTTGCAAAGCTGCCCCGTGTGGTCTTGTCACTGCAGAAAGCTGTCTCCTTTGGTCTTATTACTGCATAAAGCCGCCCCGCTTTGTTAGTCTCCCCTCGCGGGCCTATAAAATGCACGCCCCACGTTCCGAATTACGACCACTCGACCCTTCAAACCGTAGGAGGAAGAACCTTCTCCGTTTTACAGTAACATACGATGGCAGACGCCAAGGGACCAGTCCAACCGGGTTCACCGAAGCGGGACCTTCTCCCCGAAAGGATGGAGGACTTGGCCCTAACCACGGTTGATGCCCAACAAGCGTGTTCAACCTAAGTGGCGAAATGCGGACACGGGAGGACGCTATCGTCGCGAGCCATAGGCGGCTCTTTCGATGGTGGGCGACGTTTCTTCCGATGCCCATACTCGGGGTAAGTAGTTTTGTTTATATTCTCGGTAATACATCGACCATACTAACCGTCCCTTGTAGCGAGATGGCGAAATGCAACTTCACCCGCCGGATCGATCCTCCCCATGAGCGAATGAGTAAATTTAACTTGCAAACAAACAAAATCAAAAGAGTACAACAGTACAACACTTAAATAAACATTACGTGCAACATACGATACATGTCTTACGGCATTACGTACATCAAATGAAAATTGGGTAGTACCAGAACAGCTACATAAACAATACAAAGTACAAATGACAATGTGCACTGATTTGCCATTTCGGTCCCACTTTCACACCGGAAGAAGTGCTGACATCCTTCCATAGCAGTGCCTACTCCCCAGCTGGTGCCTTGCATCGTGCTGGGTCAGGGTCCTCGGCGCGATGCGCAGCGTGTACCGCGCGCCTCGCTTGTGCCGTCCATATCATTCGTATCTGACGACGACTGCCGACGACCCTTGTTGCCCTTGACATGTCAATATCCGAATCCAGATCCTATTTGCAATATCCAAGGTGGCGAAGTTACCCACAACCACAAGCCCCTAAGCTCGCCACCACGCTGCACCACCCTCTCCTTCAAGAAATACTCGGACACAAAGTTCAAAGGGTCCATCGCGATAGATCCGCATGCAAGCGAGCACATGAGAGCATGGCTTGTGTAAGAGCTTGATTTGTTGCACGTCTGGCTAGGCTCGTTGACATGATCTCCAAGGCATACCTCGTGGGTGACAAGAGAACGAGCCGTCCCAAATCCGCTCTATCCCGCAAGAAACACGTCGAAGCGATGCTCCATATTGCCCATCACGCATTACCGTGTGCGATCGCCCTTCGTGTCTTCGCTTTGCATGTATGCCGTAATCTTGAGCAATACGGTGTTTGAGGTTCGTGGCATGAAGTGCGGCATTTGCATGCCTCTCCACGAAATACCCGATTGTGCGTGCGAGAACACCTTCCACGATGGCGGCGAGGGAAGAGAACGGCCCCTAAGAACCCGGTTGTACACCTCCGCAAGGTTAGTGGTCATTATGCCGTACCTTGCCCGTCCGTGTCATCGCCAGAGACCACTTGTCCAATGGCGTGCCTCGATCCGATGGGAGAAGCACTCGATGTTCCTCGAGGTCCTCTGCCTCGGACCACCGGTTCAGACTCGCTCCTTGGTTCCTCGTGTCCACGTGTTTCTGCTTGTGTTAGTCGGCGGCGCCCATAAGCGTCAAATTTATACTTCTGGTTCTCGCATAGCCGACCTCTTGAATAGCTTCACCAAGGGTTGCTTCGAACTTCTTGAAGAAGTTGGCCCCAAATGGCGAATACACCATCTGCTTCGTCATATCCGGCCAAGGAGCGGCTCCTCCGGGTCTTCTGAAGTTTTTATGGCCTTGACATCCCGGCGTGCCGATCATGAATCACGCACACACCAGATTTAGCTCCAACAACTCCCACCTCGGATGTTGAAGGAACCACAACCACCGTGAAAATTCTCACCTTCGACAAATGCGATGGCTAATGGCGAAATTTGATTGTTGCCGCCAACGCCTATGGCGATGAGGATCTGCCTTTGTATTTCCGGTCAAAAGTCCGTCAAGCGAGATCACGGGCAGCATATGCCTAAAAGCCTCGATCACGAGGATCGAAGGCTCTGAAGGCCCTATGCATTACTAAAAACCTCGCGAATTTTAGATGGCATGTCCTTCACAAAGAATGTACGTGCGGGTTTCTCTCTGCAAAGACCTCAAGCATACGAGGAAGGTTGTCGTCGCCGCCTCAAAAGATCCAAACCGTCTTTCCATAGCCTTCGCTTCGCACGCCACGCCTTCCCATAGCTGATCTTGTACTTGAATTTCTTCTCAATAGCCACCATAATGTGCACGGCCTCCATATCCTTCTTCTCCACTATCTCTCCATACATCAAATTAGCTATGAATGTCGGCGTTATGTTACGATGTTCGCACAAAACAACTGCTGAGCATGCACGAGTGCGGCTCCACCTTCGAGACAATCGGTGAGTCTCATACTTTGGTCTATCTTGCGTGCACTCGCCAAGGACAACCGGATCGCTTTCGCATTTGACGATGTCTTGCTCTTGGCTAGATTTGATGACCAAACGTCCATTGCATAGACATAGCCCATACTTAATGGCATCCTGCAAGGATGTCTTATCGACAAACATTGAGTGCAACCGAACCTCCGTGGCATGGTACTCCCACGGCGATTCGTGCTTTCGTCGTCGCGACATAGACCCTCGGCGTCAAATCTGCTCCATTCGAGGATGGGAGCTCCGCCCTCATCGAATCGCCCTCGTCGTCTTCTTGTAAAGCGTCCTCTTCAGCCAAGGCCATCCGGTCATCGCTTTCCATTTGATGCAATATGTAATCCCTATGCTCTCCTTCATCAGCCTGTCCTGTAGGCTCATCATGTGGTGCCCGATCTTCCTCTCCTATATGTAGCGCGTCGGGCTCATCACAAGCAACATTCTCTGAACTCTTCGTAACACAGCCCTCCGGGTCCTCTTCTTCACCAACATGCCGGGCAACCGAGCTGCTCGCAACACCCGGATTATATCCGGCAGGGGGGCCCTGCACAGCTTCTTTTGGGCATGGTTGCACAAGTATCACACACTCATATCCACGGCGCCGACATCCTTCTATAAAGGCCTTCCACATCTTCGCCGTCGCATCGCCTTCTCAACTCCCAGCTGATGTTCGTGGAAGACCGGCTCCAAAGCCCTTGTATGTCGACGCTGCACACCTCAGGGTTCAAAGAGAAGCTGCGGGTCAGCCAGTGCTTCACATCTTCGATTAGTGCATTCTCGCCGTCCGGGTGTACCAGAGTGGCTTGCTGAAAACTGCTCAAGTCAACACCGCACGGACCTTCACGAACGGTGCCAACACCGTAATGCACTTTCAATGTAGTGGGTACAGGCATGACTTATTGTATGGCTGCAAATATTTCCAACATTGCAATTAGTCATTTCAACGCATACGATATGCAAATCGCTACATTGTAATTTACATTTGTAAGGCCCTTCGCCTATCGTCGAACAACTACACGACAAAGATGATCAAGACATCATTCATTCCCTAAGGCGAGGCCGCAATGAACGTGTGGTACCATATTGATTCAACCTAAAAACCGAGCTATTCCATAGCGAGGCATTATCCAATTCGACGCTAACTTGCAACCCAAATGCTACAAGTGGCATCCCGGTCTTCTACCAATTACCTAAGTCGGTTAGTTCGTACTAATTTACTTCTACTAATTAGTTTATACAAAGTATTCATCCTCCTTATGTCTTTGCTTTTTTGGATGAAATTGAATCGGTTATTATATCATGGAAGCATGCACTACATGATAGGAATATTAACTATGATTGTGCTTTAGCTGTTGGTGTTGGTATTCTTTGAAGTTGGCGCTCTAAGCAATCTGCGACTCAAAATAAACTTTTAGAAAACTAAAAGATTAAGTGAAGGCTCGAGAGAAGATTCCCATATTGAAAGGTGAGATTCTTGGACCCTTCATCCTTCAATTTCAAATGACTACCCAAAACTCAATCCAATGAATCCATGAATTGCTTATTTGTTTCCTTAAATATCAACCAACATTGCTTATTTGTTTCCTAATTTTTAATCATCTTTTACCACAACCCTGTTGGTACCATTCAATTTCTCTTATTTATGTTTCATTTGTGGCAAAGACAAACCAAATTCTAATGCCTCGACAATGAAGTGATATCTTGCTACATTTTTGTAATCGAGCATATCTATAGAAATATTTGGTACATACATAAGGACGTTTCATATCTATGCACCTTGAACAATTCAAAAATCAAAACTACATTATATGAAATTAAAAATATTATTTTTCAAATAAGATATGAAACTGAAATTCCTTTGTAAGAGAATTTACAAACTGAAATTCTACATATACTATTTATTTTGATTATGACTTGAATGCTTACATTTTTGGAATTTGATACATTAAGGAAAGTATTGCACTAGTACCGTATTGGAAAAGTTGAGACTCTTTAACTTGTGCATTGTTAAGGATATAAAATTGTATTAGTCTAGCATTAGTACCGTATTGTGTTCCATGTACATTTGATTTAATATATAAATGCATCAATTACTT
Source organism: Phyllostachys edulis (assembly GCA_036346405.1). Classification (NCBI taxonomy): domain Eukaryota; kingdom Viridiplantae; phylum Streptophyta; class Magnoliopsida; order Poales; family Poaceae; genus Phyllostachys; species Phyllostachys edulis. Next base: position 67,250,211 of record CM070549.1, read on the forward strand.
CCAGTCAATTCATAGCATGCATAAGCCATTTAAGCTTTTTAATAGAGAAATAGTTTCAATCATCCAATGCAAAACAGCCCTTAGATTTATCTATAAGTATCCTCTACCTCAAACAGACTCTTAAATTATTAATAATTAAAATCTAAAATACCAAATGCTAGTCACAAGACAAGATAACACATATTATATCACATTTTAGGAGTCAATAGATGATTTCCTAAACATACATAAATCCAATGGATTGCATGAATCTGCATCGAGAACTTCATCGGTGCTAAAAACTCTCTTCATTATGCTCCAAAGTTACCTTTTGTTTCCTATTTGTCTTTGCGTTTTGGTGAAGGCCATCAGTAGTTGAATGTCCGCAAGATCTATTTATTTTATCTTATTACTATGCGCTTGGTGTTTGAGGATTTTCTAAAGTTTTTTATCGCTTCTACTTACATACAAACCAACAAATCTACTTTTTTTTCCTAACTATAGTTTTCATCTGACGCTACTTATACCTAGTATTTTAATTAACTAAATACCTACTTAAAAAATACAAGACAAAATAAATCAAACTTACCTCCTCATAATCCAAATTTGTCTTCTCTTCTTCCTCTCCTTCTTTTTTTTCTCCTCTCCCTTTCTTTCTTCTCCTGTCACGAATCGCTTAACCTCTGCTAAACGAATCGCCTCATAGGACCAGCAGGAGGCTATATAGGTTATCCATCGCCGACCGCTGGCGATCGAACATGCAGTCGCTCTACGGTTGGGCGACTGTATCCTATCGCCCAACCGTGCGGCGACTGTAATAATTACGCCAACCGCTCGCCTCCTGTGCAGTTTTAAAGCCGGACGGTTGGGCGACAGGCTTGCAGTCGCCCAACCGTTGGGCGATAGGTCCTTGTCGCCCAACCATTGGGCGACAGACGTATATTTTTGTAAAAAAAAATATCGCTGGAATATTTTTGATATTTCGAATAAAAAATAGATTATTTAAAAAAAAATTCCTTTTACACTGACTTTAGTTAGTTAAGTGTAGCTTGCTCCAGTAAGACTTGGACTCAAATGGCACAAAAGTACAAGACAATTGCATGTCTGGGAGCAAAGTTTTCCTCTCTTTGAACGTGTAGTTCCATTCCAAGGTCCAAATCAGTGAACTTTGTGCTAGTTTATTTGACTGTTCCTGGTGGCTTCCAAGTTCAGGACTCATGTGGTGTGAACACAATGAACCAGGCACTAGCCGCTTTCTAGAGGGCATAAACGAGTCAGTTGGTCAGTGGTCACCCTGTGTCTGAACTCGTGATTATGGCTTGGTTTTGAAGCGATATGTGTAAATTGCAATTGCCATGGGTCTTTTTTGTGCGGCTACAGTGTTCTGGTGTGTCACTGTTCAGTGGGCATGCCCCATGCCGCGTGGTGCGTGCCGTGTCACCTGCGTTCTTGCAGTTGTGTGACACGTGGTTGTCTCCCCGAAGCCAACCCGAGAGCTACGTCGATATACTGTGTCCAGCAACTCCGTGTTTCAGTATGTGCCTTTCAATCTACAGCATACCTGAAATTGCCATTTTTGGATAAGGGGCTCAGTAGTAGTTGTAACGCAGTACGTGAGTAGCTTTGTAACAAAGTTCAATTCCAAGTAAATTACAATCGAGTGGGTTATTTGCGTGAATGTTCAGGATCTGAATCTATAAGCTCGTGAGTTTGTTAAGCACTCAGAACTGAAGATAAGAACGCCAGCCCAAACGTCGAGCCACGTGCATGCTGGTGCAGTGGTACAGGTAGCACAGAAACATCAGAATCTAGCATGATCCTTTTGGGCGTAGTGACATTGACTTCTCGCCATCCCTGCCGTCTTTTTGTAGATGCTCATGTTTTTCTCCTACCTTTCCAGCGGTCAAGTCTCCGCCATTTGTTTGCTGCTTTCCATCGCCTTTCTTTTGCCCTCAATCCCCATCAAATGTCTAGTTTACAGTCGTTTCTCCAGCCAGCAGCCAGCTGTAGCGCACCATCATTTTACTGGAGTACTGCAAAACATCTAATTTTAATAGCCGTGGAAGAGGTCGAATAGTTTTTTTTTTAAAGAAAAGATGACTGCATGCGTTTGCACGAGCAAAGAGTGTCATTATGCGCAGATATAGTTTGAATTTTGTGGAATAGAACGTAAGATATGAAAAATTTATGTATGTGCAAGATTCGTTTACGAAGATGTTTTCGTACATGTAGTACGTCCGGACAGCGGTCGTTGGGTGTATGGACTAGATGATCTTAGCCGGTTCTTCGTACACACTTCGGGCGTAGGAACTTCGGTGGGGCCGATGTATCTTTCATAGAACAATACAGGTAGAGTTTAGTCATCTCGATAAACCACTTGCGCTTTCGCAGTATCTTTGTGTAAAAGTTCGCCGATGTAACTGTGCCGTCACACCAATGCTTGGATAATTCTAGAGACATTGCAAGCCCTGCCCCTGGTTCTGGGGCTAAGTCCTCCCACGCCGCCACCCGTGGCGTGACAGTACTAAGCTGTCATACCATGGTCACTGGCGTGGCTAACCTAGTTTTTTTTTTCAATCATTTATGCATTCATATATTCATTCATTCACTCATACATTTAATCATTCATCCATTCATCCATTCATTGATCCGTCCATCCATTCAAACAATTCATTCATTCATGCATGCATTCATTCATCCCATATTAGAAAGGTACCGGTACTATACTAAATTACATCACTTACGCTTGCAGATCAAACTTGTGCCTGGTGTGAACCTAGATGCTGGATGCTCACCGTGGGTGCCCTCGACGACATTGACGCTATTAATGTCCGCGCGATCACAGCGTTTACGACACGGAGGCGTGGACTGAGTTAGCTATGTCGTGATAGGTGCACCAACAAGATCGGAGAGGACCATCTTGTTGGGCAATCTAGCATCGACATCGTTGTCGTCATGTCGTGCCATGGTAGTGGATGTTGTTGCCTACGAAGATGTATCCCACGATGATGTAGCTCGCGATGATGTAGCATGCGATGAGCCAGTCCTAGCCGGAGAACATATTTCATAACTCCTTCATCGGTTCCATTCGGTTTCCGTGCCAATGATAAAACTCCATGCCTGGGTTCTTGGCCTACATAGCGCTTAGGATCCGAGGAAGCGACCCATAAGCCTCCTTCCAATCACCCCACAATAACTGTACTATCACTCTCTGCTTTGCCCTCCATATTTTTCTGTACTTCATGCGGTACTTAATGAACCCAAATATATCCTCAATAAGGGTGGCGACGGTCATATTAGGGTCGACAGCCACAACCCCAGTTATTTACCTTACAATGAAATTAGCGGTTACCTGAAAGTGCTTCCCGGACACTCGTGTAGTCCCACAAAAGTGAGACTGCTTCACATTCGTTATTTTTCATTGTTTGTCCATAGTTTTCCACCCCTAGACCTTCCATCTGCACCCACTTTCGTACCTCACGATATACCTCTTGTTCACATCTGAGTATTGTACTACAAACGGACGATGGTACCTCACGGAGTATTCTTGCAGCCAAACCTTCATATCCTCTATGCTTGAAAACACGTCCTTACGTATGTCATCATTCTCCTAGTCCGCAATGCTATCCCTGCTCTTCAGCCCATTTGCACAAACATCGTTACCAACCATTCTGACATCCTCGAATGCATGCACCGACGGGATCTCACCTATTACACTATGAAGAACCCAACAAAGCGGAGCGGGCGCTTTGTTTTCGTTCGAGCTCCAACCTTCATCGTACTCAATGTCACGGATTGTTCTATCTCGGAACACCTCCTCGTCAAGCTCGTTGTTCAGTACGGTGCCATTGAAATTAGTCACAGGGTCACTAACATGGTGTGTTGAAGAAACATATACATATGACAAATCTACCAACAGGGAACATCCTTGTTAAGACCGACACTAATGACCTTTTGGAACAGTTGCTCCTCCATTGGGGGGCCTTGCGAAAGTTCCACAACGGATTCCAGTTCCTCTATGGTGCCATTCACCACATCCACATTCTTTCGCATATCATCGCCAACGATTGTCCTATCAACCACAGCCTCCAACGACCACACTTGAGATACGAGCACAACCTCCTCGTACGTATCCCAATCATCGTCGCGCGAGATTGGCATCTACAAGGCATGCACCTTTGAACCCAGCTTAGCATCATACCGCCTCTCTATTCCTACAACGACCCTGGGCTCATCCCATCTAAGGGTCGACTTAATCCTCGTCACAAGAGTTTGAAAGGCTGGTGATTCTCGAAACACAAGTACAGTCACTTCTATGCCAACAAAGTCGACATCACGGAGGTAAAAACGTGTACAATTTTATCCATCCACATCCAACAATGTGAACAAAACATTACAAAGTCAGTACTGCATGCCATAGGTACCAACTACCACACATACTACTGACGAACAACTACACTCCACAGTAGTACTAAGCATTCCATATATAACTAATGCTGACCGGTATACAACGAACATAAAATTCATCGACTACCAATTCCGCTCAAACATGAAATTCGAGCAAAACTCTAAATCCATCAATCTAACCGATTTCATCCAAAATAAATAGAGGGAATGAGTGAGATTACCACGGGGATGATCTCCACGGGTTTACAGCCTCCGAATCAGCTCCAAATCGACGAATTTGGGGAGGTTGGGGGCAGGGAGGAGAGAGGGCGCGTAGAAGAAAGAGAGGAGGATTAGGGAAAAATAAAGAACTGGGTGGGCCGACGACACCTAAGTCACCTCTGTCATGCCACGCCGCGAGTTATAGCGTGACAGAATAGTTTGACCACCCCGCGAGCTATGGCGTGACCAAAAGGATCAAAATTGAAAATAAAGTTAGCGAGAGATTAACTTTAAAATATTATTAAAAAAGATTAAATAAAAAATTCAAGCTACATGACACACATTACAAGGTGATCTCCGCCGTTTGATACAGTGTTTTCCTATTAGTATTTTTTTCGCTACGATAAAAACACTACGGTAAATAACACGCCTAACATTGGAGTAGTTCGGCGTCACAATTCACAACTTAATTGAGGGGCGCCATAGGTCAATAATGCTAGCAAACAGTAGAAAAATAGCGACTGTGGAGGGTTCTGTGGCGAAGTCAGCTCCAAGTAATAATAGTAGAAATTGAATATGGTCGGAATTAAACGTCGGTACTACGAGTCTACGACTGGGAATCTGGGAGCATTGGAGAAAGGAAGGGAAGAAGAAACAGGTCGGTAAACGCCGGACAAGCAAATGATGTCGGCAAATTCGCGTGCTCATCCATAGCACCTCAATTCTTGGACGCCCCCACCCAATGCCATTACCATGCCATGGCTAGCTCGTCGTCCTCACCAGGGGACAAATGCTCCATTAATTTGGTAGTACATGTTGTAGTAATAAAGCTGCCGTTGATTAATGCGAGAATTCATTATTAACCCTTCTGTTAGATTCGTATTCAGAAAATATCCAATTTTCTGACGTAATTCATTTTTTACCCTATGCTTGATTAAATATCCTCTTTGTAATTTTTTTAATAATTTCTGGACATTTTCCGCTATAAGCCACGCGAAAAGACATTTGTGTCCCTCGGTTGCCTTCGAGCATCGTGGTTTGGCGCGACGTAATGCGGGTAGGTGGCGAAGCAAGCGGCGAGGTCGCCAGTGTCCGCTGCTCGCACCGGAGCACGCCGTGGACAAGCTGAAATTGGCCAGACTATGTGACGCGCCGCGGCTATACCTACGGTGCACACGCCTCATGCCCAAGGACTTCGCTGTCATCGAGAGGTTCGAGTGCTAGCGCTTCGCCCGCCGACACGATCCCGCGCTCGATCTCCTCCAGCTCCTCGAGGACGCCGACCAGCGGGAGAGGGCGTCACAGGAGGCGTACCTGCAGCTCGGTGGGCCATGGCCTCCCTCAAGCAGGCCTGTGCGGACGCGCCGTTGTCTTCGATGGATAGGCAGCACGCGTCGTGCGTGAGGGCCCGCACTTGCCAGGGCCTGAAGCTGCTGATGCGGCACTTCGCCACGTGCGCGAGGAAGATCGCGCCAGGCGGCTGCACGTGGTGCAAGCGCATGCTTCCGCTCTTCGAGTTTTTGGCCTAAATAACACTATTTGGACCGGCATTAGCAAAAATAGTGCCCTTGTAGCCGTAATTGCAAAAATGGTGCTCTCCACCGTTCCTAGGTGGCACGAACGGCTCCCGTGCTACCATGTCACCCTTGTCCGCACCACCATGGGACAGACAAGTCACGTCTCCACCACCATGGGATGGATTCCCCTCGTCCACAACACCATGGGACGAACAAGCCACATGGCACGCGTCCGTCCCACCGTAGCATGGATTCGGCGCATCCGTCCTGCCCAGCTTCGGACAAGGCCCGAAGCAAAAGACCCAAAACACGGAGATCAAACCCTCAGGTCTGGTCTGACTGACGGCTATCGGGCGGTCTGACCAGCGGCTCAAGCGCGGTCTGACCAAACCTGACCAGAAACAGAACCGACAACCCAAGAACCAAAACGAAAATCGGTCTAACTCTTGATCTACACTGCCAAACTTGGCCAAATTTGGAACACACCTTCCTAAGGATATTAGAAACCTATTCCAAGCAACGATTGAGTAGATCCACGTCAAAGATTCGACCTTTTTCCATTTGAACGAAGATTGGTTCAAAACCAGGCAAGAACGAAAATTTGATCCAAACACTTGCTCGTGGGTGATTGATGATCAAGATGATCCTAGATGTATTCCTACATGTCACAGCAAGGTAGATTGGGGCAAAAAACCAACAGAGAATCAAAGGATCAAAAAAAAGCTCAAAATCAAGAAATAGAGAGTACGAACAAATAGGAACTCAACTTTGAGAAATCTTGCATAGATTGATTCGTGATTGTTACTGGATTACAGCCACTCCCTCAAGGAGGACAAAGCTCACAACATGAGCACTCCAATCAATCCATCCTCTAAAACCCTAAGCCTCTCCTTTCCTTTCTAAGCCCTAAGACAAACTAGGGTTTTGCAAATGAAGTGCTTGGAGGCTACTTGACAGCACCCCCTCCTATTTATAGTGAGGCCTAGCTTCTAGAAAAGTTAACCCTAATGGGCTCCCGTTAAGGCCCAACACAAACGGGTCACACACGCACGTATTTTAAAGCGTCGTCTTCACTTGTCTTGACCTAATCTGCTTCTCCAACGCATCGTCTTGCGCTGCGGGTTTGCCCAAGGTCACCAAGGCGGTATTTGGTGAAATTACTAAAATACCCCTTCTTGATCTTTCTCCGAAGACCAAGTCCAATCTTGGTAAAGCACTCGCCTGCTTCGCCACATGTAGGTTGATCAATGACTCTCATCATGTCGGCAAGTCTCTCCCGTCCGGCTCCCGTCGAAACCTCCATGGCACTTGCACCGACTCCCGCGCCACTTGATCCAACCAGTCGCACCGAACTGCCCGTTCGGTCATCTTTGTCCAATTTGCGCCAAGCTTGAATCCATTGACCTCACCTGACATCCTTGATCGTTCTGGACCTCAGCTCTCCAAGCTTAGTCCCAATCATCCTTGCCGTTGACCGTCGTTGACCTTCAAGCGTCCTACACAACAATAGACAAAGAAATCGATTCTGGGAACAAGTTCTTCACAACTTGACCCACGTTAGTGAAAATATGCATCATGCAACACATATGCACTATAGCCCATGAACATTACCTATCCCAAAGCCAAATTTCCAAGATGGCGTAAGAATCAAGATAAGTCCGGTCGGATCATAGCTTCGGGTTTGGCGGATCGAACCGAACAGCCGGTCTAACCGCTCTCAACACGCCGGTCTGACCGCACCAGTTCTGACATCTTTTCAACTTCGCCGAAAATGCGTGATTCGACAAACCTTCAATGCCATTGCCATTTGTATCATCATTCTAAGATCATGCACATATCCCCATGATATCCACACGAAGCTACTGAAATCTTTCTACGATGAGCATCACCAATGCCAGCTATGGATCACCAAGGACGCGGATGGCCGCCCACCGTTGGCATGTCGAACCGGGAACGAAGGATCTCGAATTCTCTGTGTTCATACACTAGTCCATGAATTCTAGTGTACACAGTCAAACAAAAGTGATAACACAAACATATCACACATTTTATTAATAATTATTCAGAGTTTATTACAAAGGGCCTGAGGCCAAATAAAGTAAAACATAGTGGAAGCAAAGTAGTAGTAGTAGGCCACACGACTTGCCACAGGCAATCGTTTGGGTCCTCACCGTCCTGGTAGAAGTCTTCTCCTGAATAATAATATTCAGCAAGAGTGAGCACAACTACCGTGCTCGCAAGTTACACCTGGCCAAGTAATGATTGAATGCATGCATAAAGTAAACAAGGGTATTGGTAGGGTTTATTTGCATAAAGCAGCATTTTCAATTTTAAATAATCATATTAATTTCCAAGGCCATTTTTATACTATATCTAAAATCAGATTTTAAATGATAATTTTATAGTATGGATAACCTCCATATTTGAATGGTGAAGGATACCCTCCTATCACATGGCTAACCGCCCAATTTTACCACAAAGATTAACATCCTGAAAGCATCTGTTGAAATCATTTTAAAACCAAAAACAAGTCTAACTCGGAGTGGCTTTGCTAAGTATGTCCATGATCATGACGCCAATTATTCAATAGTTTCTACTCTACAGAGTTTGTACAGCTTTACCCACACGAGATAATTTGCTCTTTGAGTCGGCCAATCCACGCTTCCTAAGGCGTGTGACAAAGCAATTATCACAAGGCCGTTACAATGATATATCTCAAAGTACTCATGCCCGCTAAGGTTTCGCTTCCATTGGACTGACCGTCCTCCGGGAGCCCCCTCTTGCGCCAAGTGGGACTATTGTCTAACCGACACCCACACATACAACACATCACAAATATCTATGAGGTATCCCAAATTAATAAGCCAGGTCCTACCCATACAAGACATGTGGTGGTACGGTAAGGCGTAGCAGACTACGCTCAAAGACCAGTCCTTAACTGACTTGGGCGTCTTCCAATTTAAACCCTGGGCCTTAATCTTAACCAGATTAAGCCCGTGCATAAACCTGCACCCACCATTCATCCATTTCGCCCAAGTCCAAACCATTTTTGATTTTATTTTAGATAAAACCACCTTTATAAACTCTTTATGGTAAAACAATACCATAGATTCAAGTTTAAACCAATTTGAAATGATTTGGCTAAATCCTCCCAAAAATCATAATCATGGTCTAAGCATTTGCTAAGCATGTGAATATTTTCCATACTAATTTATCTATTGGTGACAAATGAATGACATTTCAATATTCAAAATTGGCCATAGAATAACAATTGGAATATCTAATTATTTAAACTGGGACTTGAAATAATTGAATAAAAGTAAGCATGCATTTAATATTTTAAAAACTGAATTAAATAGCTTTAAAATATTGAGAGCAATATGGTCAAGGGTATAACTTGCCTTCGCTGAAGTCTTGGAATTCTAAGTCCTTAGAAGGATCTACTTCTCCGGAGTCGTCGAAGTCTATACGCGAAAGTACGATAAATTCAAATGAAATTCAAATAAATACAAAAGACAAATCAAACTAACTCAAAATCAAAGTTTTTTAGTTTAGTTAGCTAGATGATGATTTTATACGAATTTAGCAATTTGAAGTTTGGATGCAAAAGATATGAATTTTAGAAGTTTAAACCCTAAATCAGATTTTAACGAATTTCCTGAATTATTTTCCTAAAGGAAAATGCAATTATTGCGTAGAGGTGACGTCAGCCACAGGGTTTCGGGATTTAAAAGAAATTAAGTTAATTTCTGACAGGTGGATGCCACTTGTCATAGACACGGTCCTCATGGACTAAGTCCATAGGGCCTTTGGCTCAGGGGCTGCGCAGATTTGGTGCCACGTAGGCAAAGCTGGCGACGTGGCACCCACGTGGCTATGAGGTGGCGCCACGGTGGCGCACACGTGGCCCTGCCACATTGGCAGCAATGGCGCTGGCATCGGAACCGAGGGTCACCGGCGCTACGGTGCGCGGCGGCGGGCGGCGAAGTGCGCAAAATAGAGAGGGAGGGACGGTGATCACGATGCGCTTACCCACTCGGCGAGAAGGGGAAGGAGGTGGCCGACGATGAGGAAGAAGCGGCGGCGGGATCGGCTTCAACGGTGGCGCGGCGATTCGGCGAGGCTCCGGCGATGCGAAGGCGAGCTCCGGCTTCGCGGCTTCACGACGAATCCGATGGTGGCGGCGGCGAGGAAACGGGGTCGACGGTGGCGGCGCTAGGGGCGGCGGCATGCTCGCGACCGGCGGCGAGGGAAACTTGAATTGCATCGAGCACACGGGGAGAGAGGGAGAGTGAGTGAGGGGGAAAGAATGAGTGAGGTGAGGGGCTCCTCGTGCTCCCTTTTATAGGGGCGGAGGAGGCCGGGAGAGGGAGATCCGGCGCGCGGCATCTTCGGCGGCCATGGCGTGATCCGGCGAACATGCGAGCGATTGAGGGGGCAACGGGCGGGAACGGGCGCGGCGATGGTGGGTGGTTTGAATGCGCATGTCCGCGCAAGAAGAGGGGGCGAGAAAGGCGGCAAGAATGGAGCTCACACGGCGCGGTAATGGCGGACGCGGTTTGGCTCCGTAGGGAAGAGGCAAAGGAAGGAGAAGGCGTGCGGGCCCACTGTAAGAGAGAGAGTAAAGGAGGGATGCGGTTGCCGCTTGATCGCGATTTGACGGTGTGGAGCGCGTGCGGCGTGGGGGCGTGATGGTCGCACAATTTGCATCCAACAACCATGACGGAGGCGTGCGGGAGAGCGGCTGCACGGGCTGAGAAGGCCGAATGGGCCGGCGCGTAGGCGGGAGAAAAATGGGCCGAGCAGAAGATTCCGCCCAAAGAAGGTTTTGGAATTTTAATTGATTTAGCAAATTAAAATAATTCAATTAAATCATTTAGGCTTTAGAAAATAGCAAATAAAATCTAAAAATTCTAGAAAAATTCACAAAAATCTCCAGAGTTATTTTGGACTTAATAAAATTATTTCCAACTTAAAGTTGGCTTTTAATTTTGCAAATAATTTATTTTGGCTTTAAAATATTTAGGAAAAAGCTTTTAAAATTCCAGAAAATTTCAGAAATTAATTAAATTTTTATTTTTCAATTTAAATCAAATAAAACTTCAAAAGCTTTAATAAACTTTACTTTTGACTTTAAAACTTCAGAAATTCAAATGAAGCAATGAAACTCTTTCAAATTTCTGAAAATCCAATAAAATAATAACTTTATTTAATTTTTAAATTGGTAACAGTACTTTGGGATGTTACATGGCGCTTCGGTCCAAGAAGCATTACTGGGAGCTCGATGATCGCTACGTCCTAATCCTTCAAGACATGAGCTTGTTGCTCTTTATGAGGCTGCTCTCGGTTGGACCCTACTTGACCCTGGACGACAATGTGATGTTAGCACTTGTCGATAGGTGGAAACTCGAGACACACACCTTTCACTTTCAAAGGGGAGAGATGAAGGTCACTCTCTAGGATGTCTCATTCTTGATCGGTCTCCCAATCAGAGGTGAGCCACTTGTTTCTCGCTGTCCACCAGCGGACTAGAAGGCCCGGTTGGGGCATCGGTTTGGCATACCTATCCCGAACAACGTCTGTGGTGTCCCTTGGACCTAGCTGAGGAATGTCAGTCAATACCCGCCGGATGCACTTGACGAGGTTGTAAGGACACACCTCATCGCTTTCCTTCTCCATATCTTCGGTTGGGCCCTGTTTCCCACCACACAGGGCAATTGGGTGTACCCTAGCTTTGTTCGCATCGCCAACTCTTTGGCTGATGCAGAGGCTGAGGCCATGTCTCAGTACAGTTGGGGTTCAGCCGTCCTTTTGCGCCAGATACAAGGGGTTGAGTGACGCTTCACGGCGCGACATCGGTGTGAAACTGAGCCTTGTCGTCTGCTACATGCTCCTACAGCTGTGAAGTTGGGACCACTTCCCTGTTGGGTGGCCCGCCTTCGGAAGAGCAGTGCACCAGTATCCCGAGTTGCACGACCCGATCGATGGGCCCACTATGGACTACCGATGGACAGGCGCCCAGTTGTGCTAGGCCAAGGACAGACCGGCGAGGTGCTGCATATTGTTCCACAACGAGTTCGAGTCATTGTACGATAACGACATCATAAGGGCTCCATAGACCCCAGAGTTCATGAACACGACAGCGTCGCACAGACTGTTCGTGAAATGCATGCAGGACGCCGAATTTTGAGTGACAACCTGCCACCCGGTGTTTACCCTTATGGTGGAGCCTTATGCGCCACAGCACATAAAGTGACAATTTGATTTGTACCAACTTGTGCCCCTTCCCGATAGCAGGATCTTGCAGCGAGCCATGCACTTGTGAGTCCAACTCCATCCAATGTAATGTTTGCATTTCATACCCACGTTCTCTATTTTGACACGAATCCTTCTCGATTGCAATCAATCGAGGGCGAGTTGACATGCTGAGGACTAGCAAGCAGTCCAGCATGAGTGGGTTATGGCCTGGACGGAGATGGCGCATGTTGAGGTCCTATAGGAGCAGAGACTGTACGACGTACGGACATACCGCCTGTACATGGAGTGGTACATCCCACGGTCACGCATGAGACTAACCCAACCTCCACCAGAGTGTTCGGAGCAAGCGACACACCAGGAAAGGCTCCATCACTCCTTCGATCGTCACAACGCCTCGCGGCGTGACAACACGGTAAAACACTGACAATCTTTGTTTGTTCCATTGATGATATTTGTATTGTTTGCTACTGAACATGTGTTGTCTGTCATTTCATTTTGAGCGGCTGCAGCAGATCACAAGCGCATTGGAGGCTGCCATCCGCAGCCCAGAGCACACCCTACCGGTGCTTCTGAGCACTTTGAAGTACATCTTCGCGGAGTTGAAGAATTTAATCAAGAACATAAGCTGCGGTCGTTCAAGAGACGATGCCCTACTCATCATGCACCAAGTGGGCAGACCATGCTCACCTGCTAGGTCATCACGGCCTAGTTGGACAGCTCAAATCTACTTTTCTAAGGTAGACTATACTTCTAGGCTAGCCACAAATCCTTCGGCTACCACCTCTAGCTTCAGCTTCTGAAACTCCTTATGAAGTTCTTGGCAATTTTCTTTTACTTTCGAAGCATTGCAGTAGCACTTACTGTCGATGTTTGGGACTCTCGTCATAGAACGGACAAACAAGAATATAAAAAGGAAAATAAAGATTACTATCTATTCGCCAAAGAACTCAAAATGGTGAATGTGTATTGCAAAGGGTATGCTCTAATTACAGGAAAAGTGGATATGAATACACGCGGATTAGGACTTGGATGTGAATCTATGTTTCAAAGGCACATAGGCCGGACTATTTATAGTATTACAAACGTCGGCAGTTAGTAGCAGTGGTGCCTCTTCGCGTCAATGGTTGCGTCTCTTCACGTCAATAGTCGTGTCCCTTCGTGATGACCGTTATTGCCGATATCTCCACGTGTAACTATTATTAACCACACGTGGGTAACCGCTTTCTAGGACCTCCTCTACGGGGGAGAGGTCCTAGAGAGGTCATGGAGAGGTCCTGGAGAGATCCTGGAGAAAACCCATAGGGGAGGTCCAATTGGGCCTCCGTGAGAGGTTTTGAGAACGGTCAAAGGAAAGACTTTATAGGTCCACCTTCCGACTGCTTGATTGATCCTGGGCCCAGAAGATTAACTCAGGCCCAATAAAAATCTAGCTTATCTATTAATAAGTAAATAAAGATATACCCAAATAATTGACTAGTCAACAATCCTCGTCAGCTAGCCCCTCAACTTCAAGTGAAAATAACTTACTTGAAGAGATTTTTAACCAGAACTGGACTTGGTCAAGAAGATAGTTTTACTTGAGTTGTAAATAACTATTTCCTTTAAGAAGCAGAAGCATTAGTCATATATGTTTATGGAAAAAATTCTCGAAGGGACGATTATGCTTTATTCTTCATCGATTTATTAGGAACAGACTCTAATAAAATCTTATCTGTTAGACTTCAATCTAGTTTATTTAATTCCACCGTAAGTTACTGGTTTATAAATAACCTCCAAAAGAGCAAGAAGACGAAACATCCCTTTAGATACTCTCTATCTTTCCTGTCTCCACTTTATCATAGAAAGCTTATCCTCAAACACCCTTAGTTTGAGTAGATGATGTATCATGATAGTAGAGATCATGAAAAAGATAGATTTTATAGAATAAATTTGACTTTTTGAACACCATGATGTTATAATCTTTGGATTTCATGCTTCCAAGGTGTTCAAGAAGTCAATTCATTCTGCGAAATCTTCAAGAAATTGGTGGAAGGAAAATTCTGATGATCAGGTGATCTTCTCTTGAGACGCATATCGAGGTAACTTCTACGTTTAAGTAGTTTTGTATCCTTCCACCCACAATGGATACGGGATGAAGATAACTTTAAGAAAAAAGAAAAAGAAAATCTTTGCAACCACTTTTTCTTACACATCTTTGACGCGCGAAACAACCTCCTTAACCAAACATGACGTGCCATGTCACCGCCAATCGAGGTGTAGTCGTTACATCCTTGAGGTAGTGGGTTTTAAATACACCAAGGGTATATATACAGATCTTTTACATCTCCTTAGGCACATTTTTACCATAGTTGCTTTCACTTTTCCTTTCCATCGAGTACCTTTAGTTCTCCACAAACCTTCGAAAAGAAGGACCCCTCAGTCCGCCATTGAACCAAAGCAATGGCGGGATGGAACCTATCAATGCTGACAGTAGAGGAACTTGAAGGATTGGAGCAAGACGGGCATCTATCAGAGAAGGCTCTTATCGAGTGTCGTGCACTGGACAGGGAGATTGAACCAAATCTTTCAGCCAGTTTCATGGTACTTTTCGTGCCCTACCTCCGGGCAGGCCTCCGTTTGCCCGAGAGTGATTTCTTGATCAAATTTCTTAATCATTATAGATTAGAATTGGTTCACCTTGTACCGAATTCAGTTCTGGTACTTAGTATTTTTGCCCACATGTTTGAGGCATTCTTAGGGATAGGCCCTAGTCTACGTCTGTTTATGTTTTATTACCAAATCATTCGCAACAAGAAAGGTGCTGGTGCTTTGGGATCTTTTTATTTTAAATTTTAAGATACCAGCAAGAGGATGTTCTCCATCTTGGCTACCAAAGATATCAGTTGGACATGGCGCAAGGAATGGTTTTATTCCGAAGTTCTAAAAGAAAGTAGAATCACTTACAATCGCATTGCACCACCGGAGTGGTCCACCAAAAGCCGAGCTGCTAACAAGGAGATTAGGCTCTCAGATGATGAAAAGAGAGTGGTCCTGGTGATCAGCAACCTGGTAGAGGGAGGTCTAACTGGACGAAAGATTGTTCATGACTTCCTCAAGAACAAGATTTTTCCTCTTCAGAAGAGCGAAATACTATCATGTAATCATGATGTCCCTGAAAATGGTAACATCTTACTCATCTTTTTACTCAAACTGGATTTTCATAGTTAAAGTAAAGTAACTTTTTATTATGCTGTAGCTCTCTCAAATGATGAGGTCCTAGTTAGGACCTCAGTCCTGTTAAAGGATCGGGTTCTAGAAAAGGAATCGATCAATATAGAGGAGCAACCCCCAAGCTTGATTGAGGCGACTTTATCACTTAGAAAAGATCGCACAGTGGTAAGTATTCATAGAAATTAACTAAACATAAGAAGTAAATTTGCTCATGCCTAATTTATATGTTTCTGGACAGACGACATCAAAGAAACATCCCATCTCAGATGTCGGTGCGAGCTCTTCTCTTTCTTTGGCAAAAAGTGCAAGGATTATGTCCAGACCTCCTATTGCGCCAAAGAAGATAAAACCCACACCTACTTCAACTTTAGCTTCTCCAAGACCTTTTGCTTCAGTTCCAACTCTTTTAAGATCTTCTACCCAAGAGGTATTGAAAACAAAAGTTAAGACTTCTATTTCCCGATATGTCTCTAACCCCCAGCCAATGTCTTCTATATCAACTTTCATGGCTGGGGTGGTCTAGGGTAAAGGATTATCAGAAGAGTCCAAAGAGGAGGTCCCTCTTCAGAGGGTTCCAAGGCCAAGGACCTCCCTAGCCTTAGTTCCCTCCTTGTTAGAGCAAAGGAGAGAACACACTTTCACTGTAAATGGGGATTTTATGTCGCTCTTTAGCGAAAGCAGCTGTGAGATCGAGTAAGTTCTTTGATTATAATTTTATAATTTTGGCTCAAAAATGACTAATCCATTTTTTAGCCTTTCTTTGCCATCAGACCCGGAAAGGGGACAACTGACTGCTTAAGAACAATTTTCGCCACCAATTATATTGACGACAGAGGAATCCCCGGGCAGAAGAAATTCTGCTAATGGAAGGACCTCCTAGGACTACTGAGGAAGTAATCCAAGACGTCCTGGCGACAACTGCTGGGACATCCTAAGGTGCACCGCTGGACATGGAGGTCCAAACAGAGAGATCCTCTTTAGAGGATCGGATGGAAGAGGTGGTCCATGAGACCACCCGTTTAGAGGAGATGGTCCATGAGACCATCGAGACTCAAGATGAAGATGATCATACCTTGGTAAGATTTTTATTTCGTTCTTTGAATTTATCAGTATAAATCTAACTCATAGGATATCTTAGGAGCCGCAAAATACCAGTACTGATCCAACCAGAGGAGTTTTTCATCTGGTTCAATTGGATCAACCTGGAGATGAAATTCCTCTGGGAAATCTTCCTTCTGGAACCAAAAAGAAAGACCTCCAAGACCTCATGACATCTATCAAAAGGTGCTGGAGAGTCAACATTGACATGGTAGAAGAGATAAAAACTTTTGTAGAGGAGAAAGAAAAGTAAATACAGGAAATTATTATTTAATCGTAAGATTCTAATTAAATAATTAAGTTATGCCTCTATTCATTTTAAAGGGAATGCTTACTGGCAAAAGCCGGATAAGAAAGTGTTGAATCTGCACGTCATGCTCTTAGATTGAAATTATTTGAGGCAGATAAAAGATCTGAGACAAATGCGGTGGTCATGGCAGAGAAGACCGAAGAGATCCACCTCTTGACTCAGAAAAATGAAAAATTACAAGAGATCATGAGCAGACAATTTAAAGAAAGTCATGATCTCTTTGAACAGAACAAGATGCTCCTTAAGGAAAAAGAAGGTAAAAGACCTCTCTTTTTTTATTTCTTGCAGAGCATTTGACCTATTATTTGCAATGCAAAAATTTTATTCTCTTTTTTCATTCCTTCTTAGAACTAGAAAAGGCAAAAGAGGATCTTCATAAGACCTTTTCTAACAAAGATCTTCAAATTCAATACTTGAACGAAGTGGAGAAACCAAGTCGTACTGCCATACAAGAACTTGAAAAGAAGGTGGAAATCTTAATGTAGGCTGGCAAGAAAATTACCATGGTTAGTGGAAATAGCTTTTCTCAGATCTCAGTTTCTCTATGAGAGATCGCAGAACATCTAAAGGCTCCGGTAACTCCTCTTGCGACCAAGATTACCTTGGATGACCTTAGAAATAATATCTATACTCAAATCAAATATATTAAAAAACACATACCTGCTATGAAGAATACCATATATCAATCTTTGACGAGGGCAATGGGTCAAGCTTTAAACTGAGTTTGATTGAAGATTGATCTCCTTTATGGGGATTTCGTCGATCTCCAGAAGCTTGTCCCTGCGCCCAAGTTTAAGATAAAAGAAGCAAGTATTGCGGCTCAAGCCAAGATCACACCAGTGGTGGCAGAGATCATCAGGAACATTGAAGCTAATGCTCCTGCACTTCCCTCAAGTGCTCCTGGCTCAAATATTCAAAAATGACATTGTAATGATATAGATATTTTGTTTTAAATTATATGAGATAATGAAAAGATTTTGTATTTGATAATTGTGATTATTTATCAAAAGTTGATTGACTTTGTCTTGCAAATTTAAATTTTTTGCAAATCGAAAGTCATATATTTTACTAAAAGCCGACGGACTCCGAGGGATTTGGCTACTCGAAGCCCGGCTAGAAGTCCTTCATACTCTACCACGTTGTTAGTGGCAGGGAATAGAAAATGTATGACATATTGGAGTTGATCACCTTGTGGTGTTATCAACAAAATCTCAGCCCCCGAACCTTTAAGCTCGCGGGAGCCATCAAAATACAATGTCCAATGATCGTCTGGCCCTGAACTATCCTGAGGTTGATCCTCGATATTCGTCCATTCAGCCACAAAATCAGCCAGGACTTGGCTTTTTATGGCTGTTCAGGTAGTAAAATGAAGATCAAACTCCCCAAGTTCTACTGCCCATTTGGCTATGTGACATGTTACCTCTTAGTTATGAAGTATATTCCCAAGAGGAAAAGACGAAGGTACTGTGACTTTGTCAGATTGAAAATAATATCTCAGTTTTCTAGAAGTCATCAGAAGAGCATAAATTAGTTTTTGGACCTCAAGGTATCTCTCCTTCAGTGAGACCCTCCTCTTTATGCAATAAGCACTACGCTGACCACATTTGGCATTGCTGCCAAGTAAACTAGTAAAGGTTTACCTTCTAAAGGCGAAACCAATACTAGAGGATTTGAGAGATAAGCCTTTAAACCTTCAACGGCTTTGTCAGCTTCTTCGGACCATTGAAACCCCTTATTACTCTTGCGGGTCACCTCAAAGAAAGGTAAACCACGTTCTCCTGATCAAGAAATGAAACGACTAAGAGCCGCCATTCGACCAGTTAAGGCTTGGACATCCTTCAGTGTGGAAGGTGGTCGTAATTGTTCGATGGCTCAAATTTTCTAGGGATTAACTTCAATCCCACGAGAGCAAACAAGGAAACTAAGCAATTTGCCAGAACTAACCCCAAAAGTACACTTTTTAGGATTAAGATTTATTCCATATTTATTTACATTTTCGAAGGTCTCTATGAGATCCTCCAAATGGCCATTCTTAGTACTACTTTTTATAACAAGGTCATCTACGTAGGCGTCTAAATTACGCCCCAGCTGATTGCTGAACGTTTTCTGCATCAAACGCTAGTACGTGGCCCCAACGTTTTTTTAACCCGAACAACATCTTGATATAGCAGTAGTCACCAAAGGGAGTGATGAAGGCAGTCATTTCTTCATCTTCTTTCGCCATGCTGAACTGATGGTATCCGGAATAAGCATCAAGAAAACTCATCAGTTCGCAACCCGCAATGGAATCAACTAATTGATCAATGCGAGATAATGGGAAGTCATCCTTTGGGCAAGCAATATTTAAACTGGTAAAATTTACGCACATGCACCACTTACCATTAGACTTTCTTGATCAGGACCGGATTTGCAAGCCACTCGGGGTGATCAACCTCCTAAATGAAACCAGCTTCAAGGAGCTTATCGAGCTCTGCTCTGATAGCTTCTTGATGATCTAGGGCGAAACATCTCAGCCTTGGCTTGACTGGTTTTTTCTTAGGCTAAATGGCTAGCCTATTCTCAATCACCTCCCTTGGGACCCCGGGCATATCGGATGGCTTCCACGCAAAGACATCTGAGTTGGCTCGGAGGAAGGTGAGGTGCTCGTCTTCCTATTTCTCACCTAGTCCCGCGCCAACCCAGACTGTCTTGGATTCGTCATTGGGGCTAAGTGGTACGACTTTTACCTCCTCATTGGGCTGAGGAGTGGCCTTGACCTTCACGTACTTCGTTATTTTATCCTCCAAAGTAAGATCTTTCAGAGGCAATTGATCGACAAGTTCTAATGACTTACAATCACATGAAAATACGACGGCCTGGTCACCTTGCACCACAATCACGCCCTTTGGCCCAGGAATCTTGATCTTCTGGTAGGCGTGGTGTGTAGCTTCCATGAACTTTGTCAGAGACAGTCTTCCCAAAATAGCATTATAGGCAGACTCAAAATCAACTACTTCGAAAGTAATTAACTCTGTTCGAAAATTAGTAACCGTTCCGAAGGTTATTGGTAACACTACCTGCCCTATTGGCGTAACTGACATACCCGGCACTATCCCATAGAAGGGACTTGTCATTGGTTTAATCTTAGAACGAGGAATTTGCATCTCATCTAAGGTTTTAACAGGTCTAAAGAACTACCGCTATCTACTAATACTCTCCCTACTCTGTAATTACTTATGGTAGGGGAAACTACTAGTGGTAATTTATAAGAAGTAAACATACCTTAGGGACATCCTTCTTAGTAAAGGTTAGGGAGGTCTCTGACCACTTGGGGTATTCCGGACGACCAGGTGGGATCTCAATGTTGTTGACGTTTCTCCATGCCGCCTTGTAGTGCCGTTTGGAGGTATAAGTGGCGGAACCCCCGTAAATGATGTTGATGTGGTGATCCATCCTTTGAAACGGTATTTCCATGTCCTTGTCATTACCTTGGACCTCTGGCGGTCCGCAATCTTCTGGTGGGACAGGCATTGGACCTTTCCCATTGTAGTAATCCTCCATCTACTTCTGCCAAGTACGGTAGTTGTGGAGGCCATGGCCAGGAACTTTATGCAATGGGCACCAGCGATAAATTGCTCCTGGACGTACTCGTAGATCGTGGGGTAGTTTGGTCGTTTGAACGACCTCCTTGCCTTCTTTTGGTCCAAGGACCTCTGTTTTTGTCGTAGGGTGGTCGCTGGTCAACTACTTCAACCTCCCTGGTGGACTGCTTGGACCTCCCCTTCTCCTTCTTTTTAGGTTTTTCTTTGCTGCTCGTGGAGCCTTTGGACCTCTTGGATTTCTTTTCTTTGACATCCTCGAGGCCTGGCTGAGGAGGGGTGGTTCCCTTATCCACCATTCGGTTCCACTCCACTGTCTCATGGGCATCAGAGTACCGATCGGCCATGTCGAAGAGCTTTGACATAGACCTAGGCGGATTAATGTTGAGGGCTTCTGTGAACCTTCGATATCTCATCGCCTGTTTAAAAGCTCGAATCACAGAGTCATCAGAAACATTTGGTATAGTATTACGGACCTCTATGAAACGTTTTACAAATTTTCGTAAATTTTCTTCGGGGGTTTGATGGAGTCGATGCAAATCATCCTCCTTCCCCGGCTTTGCATAACAACTTTTGAAATTGTTTTGTAATGTATTACAAAGCATCTTCCAGTTATATATGGATCCCTCAGACTAATTAAATAGCCAGGTCATGGTGGAACCCTTTAAAACTATGGGCATATAATTAACCATTACATTATCACCGCCTCTAGCGGCCTGAATGGCGGTAGTGTAGACTTGGAGAAATTCTAACAGATTTTGCATTCCGTCAAAAGTCTCCATACTCCCAGGCTTGAACTTCTCTGGCCAAGCAACATTTCTCAGTCCAGGAGAGAAAGCTTTGCACCCTGCATAAGGTCCGACACATTGTCGTGTATTACGACGATTATCATGACCAACAGGAGATCTGGGACATTTACTACGTCCCGAAAAATGGGCATCATGCTCACCTCAGCCTTGAAGGTGACGGCCAGGAGCACCATAGTATCGGTCTTGCCTTCGTCATCCAATCGAGGACCCTTCTAGGTGTGAGCCTGTTTGGGAAATTACAGTAGGCTGTCGGTAGAAATATTCTCTGCTACATCTTGTAGCTCTTGTGCAATGGCATGCATCACTTGCACTCCTTACTCCGGAGTTAATCCATCCGGAGGTCATGCGATAGCGCTTGCTAAGTAGCGAACGCGTTCCGCAGGGGAATCCTCCTGCATGGGGGTTGGTAAGGTATTTGGTTCTCTTACCATCATTGCCTGCGGTGGTGGCGTATGCATCGCCAGCAGTGGCACCCTCGCTGAGGAGCTAGGGGCGTCGCGATAGTAGTATTCGCAAACCTGTGAGATGTGCGCTTGTGTGGCGGCACGTATCTCGGCTTGTCGGGTCTCTTCCTCTCGTTGGAGGCGTTCTCATTCTTCCCGCTCCTGGCGTTGTCCTGATGCTTTAGGATTATCGCCGGGATTGGGTTGATTGTCATCAATGGTGGTGACCTGACGACCGCCGAAACAGGCGAAAGGGGTGAACATGCCTCATCCTCTGAGGAAGAGGATGAGTTGTATTGTAGGGTGAATAGAAAATTCTCCCGAGATGTTCTCTCTAGGCCTTCAGTGTGGAAGCCGCCAGGGACATCGTCACGGTTTGCCGGGCTCCAGGTACCTTCCGAATCTCCTCCTCCAAAGGAGACAGGCTCGGGATGGTACTCATCCACAGCGGGACTTGTGGACGAAGGCTCGGCCGGCGTGGAGCCAATGGAGGCAAGAGATTCAGTGGAGGACAGTGCCTTAGCAATGGCCCTAGAGGAACCATGGGCATTGCCGGATACAAGGACGAAGTTTTTCTCCATGTCGTCATCGTAGTCGGAGATGTCAAAGATGCTTTCATCTCTCCAAGTAGGCAAGTTGTGATTCATCAGCAAAGCACAAGACACACTACCAAAATTGAGTAGGCGAAGATGATGACAGTGCTCCCCACGGTTGGCACCAGCTGTCGACGTCTGGGACTCTCGTCACAGAACGGACAAACAAGAATATAAAAAGGAAAATGGAGATTACTATCTGTTCGCCAAAGGACTCAAGATGGTGAATGTGTAATGCAAAGGGTATGCTCTGATTACAGGGAAAGTGGCTATGAATACACGCGGATTAGGGCTTAGATGTGAATCTATGTTACAAAGGCACGTAGGCCGGACTATTTATAGTATTACATGTGTCGGCAGTTAGTAGCAGTGGTGCATCTTCGCACCAATGGTTGCGTCTCTTCACGTCAATAGTCGTGTCCCTTCGTGATGACCATTATTGACGATATCTCCACGTGTAACTATTATTAACCACACATGGATAACTGCTTTCTAGGACCTCCTCTGCGGGGGAGAGGTCCTGGAGAGATCCTGGAGAGGTCCTAGAGAAAACCCATAGGGGAAGTCCAACTGAGCTTCCGGGAGAGGTTTTGGGAACAGTCAAAGGAAAGACTTTATAGGCCCACCTTCCGACTGCTTGATTGATCTTGGGCCTAGAAGAACAACTCAGGCCCAGTAAAATCTAGCTTATATATTAATAAGTAAGTAAAGATATACCCGGATAATTGACTAGTCAACAATCCTCATCACTTATGACTTAAAGCATCTGCAACGTCATTGGCCTTATCGGGATGGTAGTGGATTCTAATATTATAATCTTTTATTAATTCCAACCATCTCATCTGCCTCATGTTCAGATCAGATTGAGTAAAAATATACTTCAAACTCTTATGATCATTGTATACCTCACAGCGGTTACCAATGAGGTAATGACGCCAAATTTTTAGAGCATGCACTACGGTAGCTAGTTCGAGATAATGGGTAGGTTAATTTTCCTCATGAGGTCTCAATTGCCTTGACGCATAAGCGACAACCCTTCCTTCTTGCATCAGGACACATCCTAATCCTTGATATGAAGCATCACAGTAGATATCGAAATCTTTTCGAATGTCTGGCAGAGTTAACACTGGGCTGAAGTCAAACGTTTCTTCAATTCTTGAAAACTTTCTTCACAAGGTAGGGTCCAAGTGAACTTCTTATCCTTCTTCAACAATTGTGTAAGGGGCTTAGCAATTGTTGAGAATCCTTCGATGAAGTGGCGATAATATACTGCCATTCCCAAGCAACTGCAAATCTGAGTTACTGTCTTGAGTTGCTCCCAATGCAGTACTGCCTTAACTTTACTGGGGTCAACTGCTACTCCCTCGGCTGTCATCACATGATCAAGGAAATCAACTTCCTTTTTCCAGAAATCACACTTGCTAAACTTAGCATATAACTGATGCTCTCTCAGTTTCTCTAGGATTAACCTCAAATGCTCAGCATGTTCTTCTTCTGACTTGGAGTAAACCAAAATATCATACAACTACAAACTTGTCCAAATATTCCATGAATACTTTATTCATCATGTTCATGAAATAGGTAGGGGCATTAGTCAAACCAAAAGACTTGACTAAGAACTCATAATGCCCCGTACCGCGTTGAGAAAGCGGTCTTCGGTATATCCTTAGGACAAATCTTCAACTGATGGTAACCTGATCGTAGATCGATCTTTGAGAACACTCTGACTCCTTTCATTTGATCAAACAAATCATCAATTCGGGGTAATGGATACTTGTTCTTGATGGTGACTTCATTGAGAGATCGATAATCGATGCACATTCTCATACTTCCATCCTTCTTTCTGACAAACAAAATTGGTGCTCCCCATGGCGACGAACTAGGTCTCACGAAACCTTTCTCCAAAAGTTCTTCAATTTGCTTCTTCATTTCTACTAACTCGTCGGCTGGCATCCGATAGGGTCTCTTAGAAATCGGTGCTGTTCCTAGCACTAGATCGATGACAAACTCAATATCACGGTCTGGTGGCATTTCTGGTAATTCTTCCGGAAACACATCTGGATATTCCTTGACAATAGGCACATCTTCTAAAGCAGCTATCTTCAGGATATTAACTAACAGATGTCCATCACGCACTGAGGTAGCTAGAAATTCTACCTTGTTTCCCTTGTTATCCTCGATTCTTACGGCTCTACGGCCACAATCTAGTACAGCTTTGTACTTTGATAACCAATCCATGCCAAGAATGACATCTAAGGCCTGGGTGTCTAAAACAATAAGGTTGGCTAGAAACTCAACTGCAGCTATGAGTAACTTAGCTCCTAAACATCCCACTTTAGAACTTAACTCTGCTCCAAGTGACTGGACTAACAGAGTATGCTTAAGACGCGTAACTTCCAAGTTATTCTTAGTTGCAAAAATTCCAGAAACAAACGTATGTGAAGCTCTAGAATCAAACAAAACTGATGCAGGTACTGAGTTTACTAGAAACTTACCCAACACAATGTCTGATGCTTCCTGAGCTCCTTCTAGAGTGACGTGGTTGACACGACCTGTGACCACAGACTGCGGTGCTCCTCCTGGTTGGCTGGTAGCTTGAGAAACTCCTTGATTGTTCTGTACTGGTGTCTTGGCGGGTGTAGCTCCAAGATTGAAGCGTACAGGAGTAATTGTTCCCTTTTGCAGACACTGGTTGGTGAAATGTCCTGGCTGATGGCAAGAATAACACACCCTTTGCCCATTCTGCTTGTTGTTCCCTGGATTGGGGCTGGTTGGCGCTGGGTTGCGAAAGTTCTGAGCAACTAGATAAGGTGCTGATGTTGGTGCAGGTGTCCTGAAAGAGTTCTACGGTGGAAAACAATTAAACTGTTGCGGAACCACTCTTGCTCTCTGCTGGGACTGGTGACTACCTTGCTGAGCCATCCTACGTTTGCGATTATCTTCCAATTCTTTGCGTTTGTCTTCAAGAACCAATGCCTTGTTAACCAATTCTTGGAAATCTGAAAAAGTATGGGAAAGCAAACTGACTTGTAGTCCAGTGTTCAATCCTTTTAAAAAGCGACTCTAGCGAGCCTTTTTGGTGGTGACATCATCTGTAGCATAGCGAGCTAGCTGAGAAAACTTATTGAGATAGTCCGTCACTGACATAGCTCCTTACTTGAGAGCACGGAACTCATCCTTCTTCAGATCAATTATCCCTTCCGGTACATGGTACTGATGAAAGGCTGTGGAAAACTCTTCCCAAGTAATATTTTGCGGCGTCTCATGCGCTACACAAAAGTTCTCCCACCATTCGGTAGCTATGCCTCCATCTAGTGAGTGGCGTACAAAATCTTCTCATGGTCGCTATATTGAATGCTCAGTAGCTTTCTCTCAATGACTCAAAGCCAATCATTGGCCTCCACTGGTGAGACATGCCCAGAAAAGGTTGGTGGGTGAGTCCTTATGAATTCAGCAAGCTTGGATGGTTCATGGTGACCATGAGCGACTAGGGCTCCATTGTGGTAATTATTGTTACTGTTTTGATTATTCATACTTTGGATTTGATTCATCATGGTGTATATTATCTGTGTCTGGGCTGCCATGAAAGCTCCAAAATTATGTAGATCAATTGGGGGTGCTTGTGGCGATACTGCTCCTGCGGGAGTCTGTTCATTTTATTCTGATCCCTGAGTTCCGGATCCACTTGCAGCAGCATGGCGAGTCTGAACCATCTGGTGAAACTTCATAGGTTAAATAAGGTAGCAAGCAGAAGATGAGTTAAAAACTAATCGAGGGGGCAGGTTAAACCCAACAAACACAGCTTCAAGAAAACCAACTGAAATACCTTTAGTAATAGGGTCTTAGCATGGCTGCAACAAACGCCTAAGGGCCTTTGCAGCTTATACTCGCACACAAGAAAATAAGACGAACCTAAGCACATAATCTACCGCCTAAAGGGCGACTCTCTAAATCTAAAACTGGCTAAGCCTGACTGAACCTAAACTTTAGCGAACTTAGTCGCTACGGTAGCCTCCACAACCCCGACAACGCTCCTACCTCAGAGACTGAAAGTGGTGGCCTCTTCAAGAATCGATCTGATGCCCCAGATCGTGCAGCGAGAACATGCGCCCTGGTATAGGCACAACTGGCTCCTCTGGCTCTGCGGGCTCTGCTGGGCCTTCATCTAGATCTTCTTCGGGATCCTCCTCTGGTTCTTCTGGCTCTTCAGGATCTTCCTCTTCTTGTTCCTCCTCAGGCTCGTGCTTGCTGTAGAGAGCTTTTTCCAGTACATCAATCCTTTCTTCTGCTCTCTCTAAGGTCTCGTGAGCGACTCCAACTCTGTGGCTGTCTCTCAATGACTTCTCTGAGCCGCGAATCGAAAGCAAAGTGCACCATCAGTAGCATTGCCTTCTCCATCCATAGACAGATAATGTGCTGGTAGATCCATGGTTGTAGCTCCGGGATAGTAGCGGAAGACGGTATCTTGTAGCTTACGTGCGTAGATGTTACATATCATGAGGATGGCAAGGCATGACGACTCCTGGACTCCTTCCGCGAAGTTGATCCTTCTGACGGAGATGTTCAAAGGTTGGCTTGCTCTGGTGTCCCTCCTAGCGTAGACAGTCAAATGGAAGATCACTCCGTGATCTCGGCCGTTTACCACCCAATGGTTGCCACGATACATTGGACGATCAAAGCCTCCAAGCACTTGCAACATCTTCCAAAGCTTAGCGGCAAGTCCTCCCTTATGCTCTCCATAATTCTAAAGATGAGGCATTTGTCAAGACAGGCAAGAGGGTAAGAACCAAATTAAAATAGCGAGGAGAGGAAAAGATTCCAGCAATAGTTGAGTCAAGAAATACATGAGAGGAGTTAAGCAGTTCAATTAATCTTGTAAGTTAATTTTGCTTTAGAAAATAATTTGGACACTCTAAGACAGTCGATCTAACTAAGGTCAAGACCTATAGTCAGTACGGCTCTGATACCACCTCTGTCGCTAGTGCACACAGTGTCAACATAGATGAATATCGATCCACACAAGACGATTAAAATATAAACGAGTATTTTGATAAATAAATAATGGTTTTGACCTTATTATCGAGTTTACACTTATAAGCAGTGGAACAGATAACTTCAGCAGAATCCCATCAATTCGCCACAGGCAACTGATTGGGATCAAGACCCTATCGATCAGGCACCTTCGTAGAACTCCTCCTCGAAAGTAGGCGATGACTCCCCCTCTTCTGTTAATTTGATTTAGCAAGCATGAGTACACAACTGTACTCGCAAGTCATACCACAGAATGCAATTATACATGATGGTTTATTCCAAAGGAATGGCTTCTGTGGTTCTTTTACATAAATGCAACATTTGCAATTTGAATATGAATAATAGATTGAAAACGTACAGTAAAACAAATAACAATATTAATTTTAACAGTTATTTTCACAAAGACACATAGCCTAATCAAGTTATTCACACAGCCATATGACTTAGATCACACAGCTTCCTTCCCAAAGGTTTTATGAAAACTACCCCTCGTGTGAAATCCCTGAGCATGTTCATGACCGCGGACGCGGCTATTTGAATAGATTAATTAACACTCTATAGAGGTTGTACACTTTACCCACACGATACAACTAGTGTAGCTAGCACTAATCATAACAAAACATTTCAGAAACTTCATCTCAAGCATTGACACTCCCGATGTGCTTTGTCGTCATACCAACCCTAACACAGTGCTTTGGCATAACACACACCATTAGACAGGGACACGGCGAACCGCCTCGTGATGTGACTACTTGGTAGAACACACCTCCACCCATGCAATACAGCCTAACCTACTTTCTGAGTAATCAATGTCAAGAATCCATAACTTACTAAGTTAGGCCCGTCCCATCAGGCATGTGGTTGTACAGTAAGGCTCAGTTCAGTGGCGCACAGAGTTAAGTCCTTAATTGACCAAGGCAAGACTTCCAATTTATAACTACAAAATCCCTATGCACACAATGTATTAATCCCATGCACACAGCTGCACCAAAGCACACAGTACCACTTGCCTCCGTCTAAATCTTCTCCCGCCCAATTGGTTAAGTGCAACATATGTCATTTACGAATAATAGCACACAGTACACACAGTTGTATCACATAGTTCCATAATCATTTAGTCAAGTTTATACTTACAACTTACATGAAATTATGACTCGTAGCATGGCTAAGCAATCTAATCGTATCTAACCAACCCACGTTGGTGCTACGATAATACCAACTAAATAGTAAACCAATCTAGGGTGACAAAAGATTATGACATAATAATAGACAAGGTGGATATAACAAATTGGATTAATAACTACACTCAAAAGCATTTAAATAAATACTTAAAGTAAATTCAGTAATTTGAATCAACATAACTTTTGAAAACTGGGTTCAATGTATCAAAGGTATAGCTTGCCTTGGAATAGGTCTAGGTACTGATCTTGCTCTTGATGTGCTCCTTCTTCGTCAAAGTTTCCCGTAGTATCGACGTCTACTCGCAAACGAGGCAAATAAACGAAATAAATAAATAATAGAGGCAAAAAAATCCAAAAATTAAACAAAAATCTCAGATAAATATATCTTGAATTTAGATGAATTTATAAATTTGAATGGGCTCAATCGGAGTTTGGATGCAAAAGATATGGGCTTTGGAAGTTTGAATCTAAAAGAAAACCCTAATTTGGATTTATTCCGAATTTCTGAATTATTTCTCTAAAGAAAAATTGGATTATTGCGCAATGATGACATCAGCAAAGGAATTTCCAGAATAACAGGAATAAAAAGAAAATCTGATATGTAGGACCACAAGTTAGTCTCACGGCTCATGGTGGACTAGGTCTACCGAGCCAATGGATTTAGGGCTAGCGGGACTGCCACGAACGCACACACGTGGCAGCTGATGCGGCGACACGAGGGATGACACACCGGTGCGAGCGCTGATGTGGCGAGCCACGTGGGCGGACACGTCAGATCGGCTGCGGCTCTCAAAAACCAACGTTCCGGCAAACGGCGGTGATCTAACGGCGGTGAGTGGTGCTGGGAGGTAGAGGGTGACGGAGGGAACTCGATGAGGGGCTCATGGGTGCTCAAGGACCACTGTGGCAGCCGGCGGTGAGGTCGAAGCGGCGGAAGGTCCTCGGGCTCGACGGAATTGGCCCTCCGGTGACGTTCCGGCGAAACAAAGGCCATCACGAGGTAGTGAAGCTCCGTGCGATGTCAATGGTGGCGACGAGGGACCTCGAGTGGCCCTAACGACGGAGCAAGGGCTCGTCGGAGTTGGCGGTGGCGCAAACCCTTCTTCGAACTCTCTCGGCGGCTAGGGTTCGGCGCGAGAGCTAAGGCGGCTAAGGCTAGGATGCGGAGACCAAGAGCTCTTGATCCCCTTTTTATACGGGCGACCAGAGGAGTCCGAGACGACTATGGCAAAGAGAAGATCCCACGGCGGCGTAGCGATGAAAAGAGAAGAGTCCAAGTCGGGGACGATGAACAGTAATTTGTGGGGCCCGCTTGACAGCGATAGAGGCTCGGTGAATGGCGCAGAAGGTATAGACGATAGGGTGACGGTGGGACCGTCTTGTGCATGTGGAGAGAGGAAAGAGATCGACAGTGGGGACCACTTGTCAAATGGGCGAAGGCAAGACGCTGTGAGTCACACAAAGGTTGGGCCGAGGCAGGAAAAGGAATGGGTTTAGGTCCAAGGACTGTTTTGAGATTTTAAATAGGTTTTCTATTTTAGAAAATAACAGAAATTCCAAATGGCAAAAGAAAATAGCAAATGAATTTGGAAAAATTTTAGAAAAATCTAGAAAATATATCAAAGCACATATAATCCAAATAAAGTAGTTTTGACCATTGTTCATGTTGACTTTAATCATATTAAAATTTTTTGACATCCAAGGTCCATATTCAAGCTTTTGAATTAAAATCAAATAAAATAAAATGGTGAATTTTCTCCCTAGTAACTAATCAAAAGATTTTTAAAGCTCAGAAAATTGGGATATTCTGTTGTGAAAGTGCAGTGGCGCGGCATGCTAGGCACCATGGGAGGTCAGAGGCGTTGCAGGCGCAGGCACCGCGGAGGTTGCTGGCGCCGCTAAAACGGCTGTTAGGGCGCAAGACGCTGCTTATTATCGCAGGCGCACACATGGCGAAGCGGCATGCGAGGTCATCCAGTCAGATGAGACTCGGGCGCGTCTGGCGCGCGCTAAGGCGTCTTGGACGCCTTGAGCCGCAGGCGGCTGCAGGCGACGCCTTCGGCTCTGGGCGCCGCGAGGACACGGGCGCACGGGGTTGAACTACTATTGTCCTTACTAACCATGTATCATTGTCTGCTTCAGGGGCTGTGGATGGGTCAGATATGCGGCTTCCTTTACCAGAATGTCGTTCCCTGTTCATCACCCTCCGAATCAAGTGGGAAAGATTAGACCTGACGACGAACGGCAAAGATGACGGTTTTGTCTGCTGAGAATTGATAAAGCTTGTTAGCATCGTATCATGAAGTTTTGCTTGCGTTGTGGTTGACTGGTAGTTTCCAACTTTCCATGCAATCGATTTCGCCGAGGGCAGATTCGGAATCCACGATAATGGCAGGAGGAAACAACCTTCACAGCCTTCAATCACTCCCTGTCCCCCGCCCACGGCCCGATGTGGCTTTGCCTCTGGATGACCAGCAGAGTGTAGTAAACTAGTACTACCTCGAGGCTCAAAGCACCATGCTGAGCCTCGTTCGGGCCAAGCTTCAAATGTGGCAAGAGAAGGCGACATGTATAAATACTGCCAGGATTTGGAACAGGGGTTGGCATTTCAAATTCTTTACGTTGACTGCCATTGCCATGCCTGGGTCCACGTAGTGGTTGGCATGTTTGACTGGCTGCAGCGTGGGCCCACACGCCTTGGCGTAATTCGAGGCCCATATCTCGAGCTGAGGTTTGTAAGGCTGGTCCTAATGGGTGGTTTCTTACTACAATTTCTTATTGCATGAAAAGTATTTAGATACAACCTTCTTAATGCATGGTATCCTAGAGTGTGGTATCCTAGGCCTTTGATATAGAGTATTTACTAGTATTTCTACCTAGGATACTGTGTATGAGTGGTATCTAAATAAGATACCAATCTGCTCTCTCTCTTCTTTAATTACAGTGCCATATCAGATTTTTGCTTGTGTGGCAGCCTTAAGAAACTTGCCAAGGTGGAGCATTGGGACCAGCCTAAGGCTGCTCTCAATGGACAGTATCTTAATGCATAAGGAGTGTTAGGATACTATCTTCTCAATGTATGGTTTCTTATGGTGTAGTATCTTAGACTGTTTCATTTAATTACATGTATGATCTTTACTAGTATTTGAGCATTGTGGCCTATTTGTGGCATGTACTAAAGCAATACTTGCATGATCTTCCCAATGCATGGGATTGATCACAATAAATTTTATACGTTGGATTTCGAGACCGAACTGGTATCCAGATTAGATACTAGAGTACTATCTCTCTTCATTAACTATGATGCCACATCATCATTTTGCCTACATGGCATGCTTAAGATACCAGCCAGGGTGGAGTACTAGGAGCAGCCTAAAAATGTCATGGTCCTTGAGATTAACCGCGATCTCACTGACGGCGACAATTTCGATTAAACTAATCACTAATCAGCACTACGATTACGATGCCCCAAATTTTACCACCCTCTAAAAAAATGAGAGGGTACGAGGAAGTCCACTAATACACACGCTAGGAAATTTTACGGAGGCATTCGGACCTCACGCAAGGAGGGGCGTAGGGCGTAGTGAGGGCGCCGCAAGGAAACGAGGGCGTGACGCTGCGAGAGCGCCAGGGTGTGATACTGTGAGGGCGCGAGGACGCCACTAGAGCGCACGGTGGTGACGTTGATGTGGAGCTCGGGCAGCGCCGAAAGGGTGCCACCAAGGTTGATGGCGCCGAAGGGGTTTGAAGGCGAAGCGGCGTCGATGAAGTCCGGGGCGGCACCGAAGGGCTTGCAAGTGGCCGAGGTGGAGCCCACGCTTGAGCCGAAGGCGGAGCAGGCGAGGTGCCCCGAGAGGGTGTGAAGGTGCACCGAGGACAGAGGCTGAGCCGAGCCGAAGGCGAAGCAGGTGAGGTGGCGGCCCTTCGGCCGCTGCATGGAGTCGCTCTGGAGGGGGCCAAGCCCCAGGCTGGTGTTAGTGCGGGCCAGAGGGATTGGAGCCACGTGCCTCGCTCCAAAGGGTGTCGCTCATCCCAGGCCATGTGGGATGGGCTTCGGCAGGGTGCTTCTGCCGAAGGTGGGCTTGGCAAGGGTGCTTTGATATTGCGTCGACAAACACTTGTCTCTGTTTTGAGTGTTCTTCGGGTGTATGAGTGAGTTCTTCTGAATAGCGTGTGTGAGTTGTTCTGTTCTTCTGAACTTCTCTGAAGTTGCTCTTCGGAATTGCTCTAACGACTCACTGCAGCTTGTTCGAAAAGATTCAAGAGTCTGAACTTCTCTGAAGTTTAGCAGAGCTTTGTTAGCCGCAAGGCCGGGGTTTAGGCAGAGGCGAGGTGGCCCAAGGCCGACGGAGGCACGGTGGCTGCACGAAGCCGACGCAAAAGTGCCCCGAGGCCGGGGCTCAAGCGAAGGCGAGGTGGCCCCTAGCGCCAAGCGTGGTTGAGCGCGTAGAACCTTAGGAGCCCTACACGATGATTGAAGGCACTTTACCAGGGCGCGCGGGGCTCTTGGAGTGATGAAATGTCGGGGCGCGGGCCTTGGAGTGGCGATGGGACGCGCTGGGCGTCGAGGCGCAGGGTACAGGCGAGGACATCCACGCAACAAGAGTGTGTAGCGTGTGAGTTTCCAACAGGCCTTGAACTACCTCTAGTGGGTTGGTGGCCAAGCGCTTGGGGCAAGAGGTTCACGTACACCCCTTGTGCAGACTTGTCAAAGTATAGAGCATTTTAGATGAGAGGTGGTAAGATTCCTCAACACTAGCCCCTGTCCCTTAGGCGCTTGCGAGGGCGCCCGAGGGGCAAAGAAGAATGCTGAGGTCTTGTATCCTGTTGACGAATATGCTTGCCGCGGTATGTAGGCAACATTTTTGACGTGCACTTAGCAGGGCGTTTTTTCCAGGGCGCCAAAGACTTGGCCAAATTCCGGCTTGACAGGAATGCAGACGCTCGAGATTTAGCCAAATTCTGACTTGATGCAGCGCGAGGCACGAGGGTTGAGGAATACATGCGAGGGCACCTATGACTTAGCCAATTTTGGCTTGGTGGGCACGCGGGTGCCCAAAGACTTAGACTAATTTTGTGCTTCATATCGCGTGAGTGCTCCACGTGAGGATGGGTATCAAATTGTCGCTTCTCGTTGGCCCTTCGTGTGGGGTTGTTTTTGTTGTTCCATTCCTGGAGGTGGAGCACTAGGTGCAGGGCCACCCCACGGAGGCACAACCTTCAAGGCAAGGGGTGCGCCCAAGCAAAGCCTATGTAGGCGAAGTCATAGACGCGCGGCCACCCCACTAAGGCACAGCCTTCAAGGTGGGCAGCGCGTCAGCACGAAACCTATGTAAGCGAAGTCGTTGATGCGGGGCCACCGAGCCGAGGCATAGCCTCCAAGGCAGGCGACGCATTAGAGCGAAGCCCGTGTAGGCAAAGTCGTGGACGCGGGGCCGCCCCGCTGAGGCATAGCCTTCGAGGCGAGCGGAGCGACGGAGCAAAGCCTGTGAAGGCAAAGTCATGGATGCGCCGCCGCCCTGCCGAGGTATAGCCTTCGAGGCGGGCGGTGCTTTGGAGCGAATCCTGTGAAGGCAAAGTCGTGGATGCGTAGCCGCCCTGCCGAGGCATAGCCTTCAAGGCAGGCGGTGCGTCAGAGCGAAGCCCATGTAGGCGAAGTCGAGGACGCGAGGCCGTCCTGCCGAGGCATAGCCTTCGAGGCGGGCGACACTTCGTAGTGAAGCCTGTGAAGGTGAAGTTGTGGATGCACGGCCGCTCTGCTAAGGCATAGTCTTCGAGGCGGGCGGTGCGTCGGAGCGAAGCCCATGAAGGCGAATTCGTAGATTCGTAGCCGCCCTGCCAAGGCATAGCCTTCGACGTGGGCGGTGCGTCAGAGCGAAGCCTGTGAAGGTGAAGTCGTGGATGCACAGCCGTCCTGTCGAGGCATAGCCTTCGAGGCGGATGGTGCTTCGGAGCGAAGCCTATGAAGGCGAAGTCGTTGATGTGCAGCCGCCTTACCGAGGCATAGCCTTTGAGACAGGTGGTGCGTCAGAGCGAAGCCTGTGTAGCCAAAGTTGTGGACACGGGGCCGCCCTGCCAAGGCATAGCCTTCGAGACGGGCAGCGCATCGGAATGAAGCTTGTGAAGGCAAAGTCATGGATGTGTAGCCGCCCTACCGAGGCATAGCCTTCGAGGCAGACGGTGCATCGGAGTGAAGCCCGTGTAAGCGAAATCATGGACGCGGGGCCGTCCTGCCAAGGCATAGCCTTCGAGGCAGGCGGCGCGTCGGAGCGAAGCCTATGAAGGTGAAGTCATGGATGCGTAGTCACCCTGCCGAGGTATAGCCTTCGAGGCAGGTGGTGCATCAGAGCAAAGCCCGTGAAGGCGGAGTTATGGATGTGCAGCCACCCTACTGAGGCATAGCCTTCGAGGCAGGCGGTGCGTCGGAGCGAAGCCTGTGAAGGCGAAGTCGTGGATATGTAGCCGCCCTGCTGAGGCATAGCCTTCGAGGCGGGCGGTGCTTCGGAGCGAAGCCTGTGCAGGTGATGAGAGACTAAGGGCTACAAAGGAGGAGCTAAGAGATATCGAAAAGAATTCGCAAGCTGCCGAAGAGAAAATAAGAGTCGCTAAGGAAAAGCCGAAGGTTTCCCAGGAGAAGGCAGGGATCATCCGCCAAGTGAGTGTGAACTTGGAAACACATGGTCGAAGTCCTCCCCCTCTTGGGTTGATGAGAGTCGTCGAAGTAGAACTCTTCAGAATCATTGCAGTTCTAGCTTGAAACGTTGCGGGGATAGGTAGATAACACGAGTGTCTTTGCATGAAAAAAAGAATGATCAACACTTGTTTCTTGTAGCAAGGTATCGTTTGACATGACAGATAATCGAAGCCGTTGCTGTGGGATAAGTAGAGTTCCATCACTTTAGATACTAAGATCTCCGAGGTGATTGCCTTATCTAGGCATGATAGTCCTTAATCGACATTCGAGCCTGGTCGATGGCAGATGATTCGAGCTACCTAGAAGAGGTGTACATATGGTGTTGAAGAGCAACACAAAGATATTAGGGGGTTGCATTCTTCGGTAGGCTTGAGAGCGCCCACGAGGCTAAGTCGTGGGGCACCGAATGGTCACTAGGGATGGTAGCCCCCAGTGGACTTGGAGATGCCCATGAGGCTAACTCATGGGTACCTTGGATGCGTGCCCTCGACAATAAGTCATGGGCACACCAGTGGCGTCCACGAGGCTAAGTCATGGGGCGCCGATAGCCACTAGGGATGGTAGCCCCTAGTGGACTTGGAGGTGCCCATAAGGCTAACTCATAGGCACCCTGGACGTGTGCCCTCGACAGTACGGGCACACTGGTAGTGCCCACGAGGCTAAGTCATGGGGCACCGAATGGCCACTAGGGGTGGTAGCCCCCAGTGGACTTGGAGGTGCTCCTAAGGCTAACTCATGAACACCTTGGACATGTGCCCTCGATAGTAAGTCACGGGCACACCGGTGGTGCCCACAAGGCTAAGTCATGGGGCACCGAACTATAAGGGCGACAGAGCCCTTTTACCCCATAGGCGGATTTTTTGTGGTGATTGGGAATACATGAGAACGGTTAACCCTTGCCAAGCAATGGAACTAGGCGTGCGGGGACTTGGAGGTCATTCGGCGCGTGGCCTGGAGTCTAAGGAGGACGAGTCCTTAGCACATCCATCAACTTGTTACTAGGCCTAAGTTGTCTCTCATTCCCTAGGTCTAGTAGGACACGAGCCGCCATGGTGGAGGCGATGGACGCCCAAGGCACCATGAACTTTTTCTAGGAGAGACCGCGGAGGTCGTATGCTCTATGCACCATGAGGGTGGTCGCTCATGCCCTAGGATCAGTAGGACACGAGCCGCCATGGTGGAGGCGATGGACGCCCAAGCCACCTTAGACTTTTGCTAGAGGAGACCGCAGAGGTCGTACGCCCTATGCACCACGAGGGTGGTCGCTCATGCCCTAGGTCTAGTAGGACACGAGCCACCATGGTGGAGACGACAGACGCCCAAGCCACCTTGGATTTTTGCTAGGGGAGACCGCGGAGGTCGTACGCCCTATGCACTACGAGGGTGGTCGCTCATGCCCTAGGTCCAGTAGGACACGAGCCGCCATGGTGGAGGCGACAGACGCCCAAGCCACTTTGTACTTTTGCTAGGGAAGACCGCGGAGGTCGTACATCCTATGCACCACGAGGGTGAAATCTCTTAGAGTGAAAGTGTCTCGAGAGCTCATACAAGATTTATATATCGGAACTGTTTCCTAACAGTAGCGCGTTAGGGGGCAGCCCTCATAACGAGCCTTCATCGCTTGCGCCGCATGGACACATGTGTCCCGGGGGTGATGGTCGGTCTCAGAACCCTTAGCCTTCTAGCTGTGAGGGTGCCTTGAACTGTTCGCTCTTGGCTGGGGCTCGTATCGACCCACACAAGGAAGGAGGACGTACGTGGGAGTCCCAGGGCATGTAGGGCGTTGTCCATCCTGGGGTGGATGGCCATTATTTCCGACGAGGGTGCTCGGCTAGGGCTCCTTCAAAGAGCGGATGGGCCATCCATGGAATCATTGCCCTCCGGAGCCGAAGGGGGCTTTGTGGACTTAGAGTATTTTTTGGTAAGAGACATAGTCTTTTGTCAATTAGCTACGTCCCCACGGTCGGCACCAATATTGTAGGTGTAAAAACCGAACACGAGTGAGGGGGTGGACGTCGGCTGTCTGACAGGCCATCGTCCACGATAGTAAAAAATAACACGAGGATTTATACAAGTTCGGGGGTTCAAGAGGACCACCTTACTCCTGTTGATGAGCCAACAGGGGGTTACCTCCATGAAGAGAGCCCTCGAGGGCTCACCAGTTTGAACATGCTTCTTTATTGCTCAAGAGAGTTCTCCCTTAAATAAGGGATACATGGGCTATTTATAGGCTCTTGGGCTTGTACAAATGAACAAAATACCCCTTGGGGGATAGCTACACTATAAGTATAAGTGAGGGGTATTACGGTCTTTTGTGAGTATAACTGTATTTCTTGGACCTGTACGCGAGTCTTTTGTAAAGCGGGCCCTGTCAGTATGATGGATGGATTATTCTTACAACAATTGATATACTTGTTCTCTTTTACTTATATTTTGAACATGGATACAGTCTCCAATATACATTTTAGACCGCCACTTTTCTAATATATATTAACAAAATCGATTAGGAATATAATGATATGAAAATAATTTCAATGAAAAATATATTGATGCCATTTGCATGTGGCAAATATAAATCTTAATACTTTGTGTATATTAGTGGTAAAAGTTTTAAAATGTTGAGTGGGCGTATTTGAGGACGCTATCTACTCCCCAGTGTCAAAATATAAGTCGTTTATGACATCGATACAGTCTCTAATGTGACACTTAGACCATCAATTTATTTGAAAATATGTTATTTCAAATAAAAATAATTATATACTATGAAAGTATATTTAATGATTGATCTAGTGACATCAATTTCATGTTGTCCATCTAGATAATGTTTTATATATTAATGATCAAATCTTAAAATGTTTATGGAGCGATTAGGGGTCGGATGTACGATGGGAGTTTTCCCACCGTACGGTCCAATGCAACACAGTGCAACATTTTTCTCTACTTGTTGCAACAAATCAAACATTCATATGCAACATTCTCTCAAAATCATATAATCAAACACAACAAAAATTCTCAGAAATCAAACAACAAAATTCTCAGAAATCAAACACAACACACATCCGGAGGACATCAACATACCAAAAAAAAAAAGATGCAACATCTCAGAAATGATATGCAACAATTTTTTTCCTTGTGTGTAACAAATTTTTCCCTCGTGTGCAACATCTCAAAAATGATATGCAACAAATTTTACCCTCGTGTGCAACAATATTTTCCATGGTTGTAACATTTTCCCGGCTCTCTTGATCTGCTCCCGCGACCATCTCGCGAGGGAGGAAAGGATACACGAGGGAGGAGGAGGCGGATTTGGAGGGCAGTGCCGACGCGGAGGAGCTGTGCCGGCTCACTGGTCGGCAGGCAGGGAGGAGGCCAGTAGGAGGAGCCAGCCGCATGGAGGCGCTCAATAGCAACCTGAATCAACAACAACAGAAGATGAAATTTCAGATCTGAAATTTGTGTGAGGAGGTGGAGTCTTACTCACGGATCAGGATGCACAGAGCAACGGAGGGAGGAGGGAACGACGCTTGGGGAGGAGGCAAGGACGGCAGCAAGGATTTGGGCGAGTTGGTCTTGCCGCCACACTTTGGGACGGCTTCGACCGAGGGGACGAAGAGAATGGAGCCACCGGATCCGCCACCGAGGCCGGTGCAAGCGCCCTCGTGAGTCGCCACCACCAGATCTCGACCGCAGAAGGCTCGAGAACGTGTCATGCGTCGCCGATCCGGACGCTTGAGCTCGGGAGACGCTATCGCGGATCCGCCTCGAGCTGGGGTAGACGCCCGCTACTGATCCGGCGCCTAGAGCTTTGGGAGGACGCGTGGCCGTCAGATCTGCCTGGAGCTCGGGGACGACGCTCCTCTGCCGTTGGGAATCGCCAGTGGTGGAGAGGGCAGCGTGAGCGAAAAGCAGTGGGAGGAGAGGGGGGAAAGAAGGGGGTGAGCCGGTGTGTTGGTGGACGAGCGATTGGGGATGGCGACAGGTGGGTGGCGTCTGAGAAATGAGCGGGGAACGAGGGAGAAGGATCGAGAGAGAGTGAAGTATGTGGACCGTCCGGTTGCACTGGACGTATGCATAGTATCGATTCCCAAATGTTTAACCAACATAGACACTAGAACAACTTATATTTTGACACGGAGCAACGGAGGCAGTATTCAAGAACAAATGTACTTATCTAACTGTTGTTCAGCCCATTGACAAATCGATAGTTCAGTCTGTAAGACGATTCGGGGACCATTTGTTACGCATAGTTAAAAGGATTCAGTTAGATCACGGAGTTACATATCTGTATTCTTCTATTCTTTTTTTAAGGTCATATATAATAGGCTTACATCAGTTTATAAACATTAATATAATTTAAGTTCGATATGGATGAAAAAGAATAAAGAGAGAAATATGATGTCTACAACTCAGAAATTGATCAGAAGATCAAAACTAATAAAATCATTAAAAATTATGTATTATCTACATTCAGAATCGATCAGATCACCACAACCCATCAGATGAAATTGTTTTTAGTCTTTGTCTACGGATTTACATAAAGAAATATATAGATAAGAAATTTATCTATACCATTATACATGCCCCATTGTACGTGCCTTAGACCCCAAAAATCCTTTAGACCCCAAAAATCATAAACAGTTAACAAAGCCCAGTGCTAATCTATGACGTGCATTACCACGCGGAGATGCCCCATCGACCATCTTAAAAAGTACAAATAACTCTCGAGAGATCCACGCCTACCAGCTAAGGGCTTCCAAATTCTCCCCCAACCACAAACAACCCCTCTTCCCTGTCGCTCTCACAGTAACATCAACAACAACTTGAATGCAATACAAAATCGACCGCTCTGTCACGCAGCGGCGGATCTACATATATCTGTCGCGCAATTAGCTTGTGCGGAGGCTGAAGCCCCAAATTGTATCGAGCACATAGTAGCCCAGGATTGTAATTTGTCGGAGTAATTAATAAAGCTCTCTTTTCATCGAAAAAATGGCCATGTACTAACTTTTTGCGAAACCTGTTTGTATTTGCCGATTTTTACATTCAAATTGTAGAAGTTTATATGCTGATTTTTACGTACAAATCGTAGAAGTTTATGTAATTGATCCCAC
Source organism: Phyllostachys edulis (assembly GCA_036346405.1). Taxonomy (NCBI): domain Eukaryota; kingdom Viridiplantae; phylum Streptophyta; class Magnoliopsida; order Poales; family Poaceae; genus Phyllostachys; species Phyllostachys edulis. Next base: position 67,290,631 of record CM070549.1, read on the forward strand.
GGCTACAAGTTTCGGGATCCACCGCCACCGTCGCCTCAAATCAAGCATGCATAAAAAAATCTGATAAAACCAAATGGAAATAACTAACATGACACTGAGATCACTTGGTGATGTGATCTCGCGAAAGGGGGCAAAAAAAATATGCGTGGTGCATAAAGCTTGTGGCTTGTGAGAGCACGTTGAGATCGAAAGAACACTAGTAGCAACTTGGTCGAGTAGGCTTTTTCTGACTTCCAATTTCTAGCAGTGTTCGTAGTGGGAGAGATGGGCAGAATTTCTTTGTGACGAGGGGAGTGACCCACTTTGACTTGATGTCAGGCTAGCGAGTGATCCCAACACCAACAGTTGGTTCCATTTGTTTGATGCCTCCTTTCGCCACCAACCTGAATAATTTTGTGCGATCGGCATGTGATGTTGTGGTCTCGGGACATTGAACCCTTGATTAGTTGTTGGTTTCTTCCATTCATGGATCATAAGACAAGATCAACTAGTACATTAATTGATTGCTTGGACCAACTGCAACTTGTGATCATATCAGTGGTCACTGGGGCAAGCAAATGTGCAGTTGCTTGCAACTGTTTCCTTCCTGCAGGTGGTTGTTTCTGCATTGAACATTCGGGAGATGGTTTGACATTGTAGCTAGACGTTGTATTCATGTCCAGGAAATGGGTTTTCTCTAATGGGCTGATTACATCTTGACTCGTCTGGAAACTAAGGTAGTATACATAAAGAACATTTCGTTGTTCCATTTTTTATCTGAACCACATGCATACATAAGATATTTTCTGCCGGCAGAGTAACCTCTTGGATAGATTCGTATCCTCTTCCCTGAGGTTCAAATGGCACCATGCATTTATACTTCTGATACATTCGATCGAGAAGCGACGGTCCCGATCAAGAACGACTGTAGCAAGTAACAATGAGAAAAACATTGTAGCATTATGGCATTATGGCAAATATCTGTAGCAGCAGATCCGAGCCGCTCGTTTTTTTATCTGACGCCTGAGGAAGAAGGAATTGCAACTTAGGGTAGTCCACTGCCATTTGAAGTTAAACCTCAAGGCAAAGGATCTCACCACTACAAAAAGGCTAATACTGGACGCCTTATCACAGACGGTTAACTAAAACCATCTGTATTATATACAATCACATACGGTTTTAATTTATAGACCGTCTGTGTTACTGACTCTGCTAAAAACCGTCTATGAATAGGTAATATCACAGACGGTTCATGATAAAAACCGTCTATGAAGTATCACAGACGGTTCTTAATACAAACCGTCTGTCATAATATCGCTACAGTTTCGGTGAGTTTCGTCGTTGCCTGTTGAGTTTCTTCGTCACCATTGTCGCCGATGTGTCTCTTCGTCGCCTCAATACCGCTTCGGCTCCCCGATACGTCTCTTCATCTCACGCGCCGAATTTATTCCTTTTATTTTTTATAAAAAGGATCATTCGCCATCGAAGATCATCCCCGTATATAACTCTACAATATATATATACTTCTAAAGCAGAAATGACTCCCCCTTCTGTTTCCTTGTCGCCGGTATTGGTGGCCTTCCTAGTCATGCTGTACAAGTACCTCTCCGGTCGTACTTTGGCGGATGCCATAGAAGGACACTGTTTCAACAGTGTCCTCACTCCTCTGCCCGAGGATTTGCCGGAGCAGATGACTGCCACCTTCTGCCGTCTTAACATCCTCCTCCGCCGCGTTTTTCGGGTGATCTCCCACTTCCAGCGAGTGTACCGTGTCATCGACGTGGTCCACCACAATGATGTTGTACGTCTCCAGGAGGCTTGCCGTCACATAGACTGCTTAATCGAGGCGGTAGGCGACCAAATCGACCATACCGAGACCCCTCACGCAAGGGAAGAGAGCCTATGGGCTCAATTCTTCTTGATTCAACAGTCTGAGGGTCTTCGGGGACACTCGAACTAGCGCGTCAGTGGGTGGACACATTTCGGGCTAATTATCACGAACCGTCCGATGCCAACGCTGCCGCCTACGACGTTTTGAAGACGGAGATAGCAGCCTAACTCCGCCACTAGAAAAACTTTGTTTATTTAGGTTTCTAAAAAACTTTGTTTATTTAGGTTTCTACTTTTTTTAATCTTTATAAGAAGCGACTGGCCACGCTGTTTGGCTATATGTAAATTCAAAAAAAAAATCTAGTTTGGAGGTGAAGTTACTATATTATAGTTGAACTATATATCACAGACGGTTTAGTGGAACAAATATCCGTCTGCAAATTTTCAGCGTTATTCAAATGACAAAATTAACATATAAACATGTAATTTCTTCATGTCATGTGAATGTATATATGATAATTAATATGCTCAAAACATAGAACTTGAGAACAACCATGTCACAGACGATTCTATTATATAACCGTCATTAATATAGTCTCATATCACAGACGGTTCCATGACGGTTCCACGATAGAACCGTCTGTGATATGAGACCATATTACAAACGGTTCCATTGTGGAACTGTCTGTGATAAGTATCATTGACGGTTTCATAATAGAACCGTTTTTGATAAGTCTCTTTATATTAGGAGCCCACTCGTTACTCCCCAGCGCCCTTACTCTCGTCCGTTCTCCTCCCCACCCGTGTGACCCCATCGCCGACACCGCCCTTCTTCCCATCACCGACGGTTGTAACACCATGGTTCACTGCACAAGACACTCGTACGATAAGAGTGTCTTGTGCAGTGTCACCGTTGTGCCACAACTACGGTGACGCTGCCTTCCCCTCTTCCTCCTCCCCCCAGCGTGCGCGACCCCGGCTACCTCTAGTTCCACCGACCTCGGCCTCGGCTACCTCACCACCAACACCGGCGATGTCGATCGAGGTAAGACAGATCTATTGGTTTGTGTTGTTGGTATTCATGTGAACCGAGTTGCAATATGGGCTACCTTGTCGGTTGATGGTCGGTTTGGACACCCTTGGCCTTGTTGTCTTGCTGTTTTGCCCTCTGTGACTGCTGGCTGGCTGGATGGATGGATGGATGGATGGATCTGGAGGGGGGAATGGGGTTGTGTTCGGGTGTGACTGCTGGTATGTTCCTAAAGACATTTTTTTATTTTCGATACGTATGATGCAGGGTGTGCCGCTAAAAAAACACATTGATGCAACATTAAGAAGTGGCAATCTGAAGGGGGGGGGCAATTTGGTTGCCTCCTGGAGAGGATCTTAACAAATGCCTGTCTATTAATAGTAAGACTATAATCACCATCTATTCTTAGGATAAATAACACCATGTAAGTGTTTCATATACTAATGCCTTATTTTTTGCTTGTTCATACCTATTGATTTCTTCAACCAGGTGAACATCTTATATGGTACTTTGATGGAGTTCTGCACATCTACCATAGGCCCAATAATGTCAGCTGGACCCAAGTAAGATATATGCCTCTTTGAAATATACATGAGACATTTACCAGTTTAGGTACTGATGCAGTTCTGTTGACCTCCTAATTTCATTGGCGATAGTTTTGGATTGTTTTTTTAGAAGGAAAAATAGTAGAGGAGAGCCTTCTTCATAGAATATACTAAAGTAGGGTAGAAATGTATAGATATATTTAATTTTTTTTTCAAAACCACCCCAACTAATGACAAATCGAGCCCTAGCCTTTTGCTACACTCAGATCTCAAACAATATGCTAATTTGTAACTAATCTTATGGTATGTTCCTATATGGTATTCTACTTTTGAAAGCTGCAATTAACTTTTCAGATTTGTAAAGATTAGGCTAATTTGTAAAGCTGTATTTAGCATACAAATTTATGGAATTTTTACCTAGCTTGTGCATCTGATCATCAATTTTTTATTAATTGGTGTGTATTCTATTCCAAAACAAGATCAAATGAGTCAAAAGCTACTACAACACCTCTTCACTTATCTTTCGCTATTCATTTCACCTTTGTCTGTGTAACCGTGTTCATACCGGTCAAGTCCCTTGCGCCCTGTGCACGCACTATCATTCTATTCTGATCTCTTCTCTATAAAGTCTCCAAACAAAGGGTTGCTTGTGCCTTTAAAACCGACTTCATTATATATATATATATATATATATATATATATATATATATATATATATATATATATATATATATATATATATATATCGAGTCCCAGTCACTTTGGGGGCATGAGAAGGATGAGACAAAGAACCATGGGTAACCTCATCGAGCTTGTAAGTTCAAGAAGCATGGTTGTCAAGAGAGTACGTGGATATCCAATTACTTGGATGTCGTCGATAGGTAATTGGACTTTACATCAAGGAATGGTTGGTTGCTGATACATAAAGCATGAAGCCACTTCCAGTAGTACCTGCACGCCCACACCATGTTCGAGAAGTGGCGGGATGCGCAGTATCTCGATCGAAGTGGCTTCATGTATCGAGAACCAACCATTCCTTGCACTCTCCTAGCAACCATACTTCTTGAACTTGCGGGCTTGATGAAGTTGCTCGTGGTCGCTATCTCATCCTCCTTAAGACCTCCCAAAGTGGCCGGAGACTATGAATATATATATATATATATATATATATATATATATATATATATATATATATAGGACGCTTGCTTTAAATACTCGTAGTATGTACTCCCGCTTTCAATATACCACTTAAACACACATATTATACTTCTTTATCATTTTCAAGATACTTAAATACTAATTATAAGATACTCCAATGTGACTTAATTGAAAAAAAATTATTGGAGCCCTTTGTTTTTTGCTATATACCCTTTTTCATATATAAAAGAAGTATATACACAAATTTTGCTATAAAAAGTGAAATTTTCATGGAACTCACTTTGGGGTATCTTATAATCATTATTGGAGTATGCTCAAATAGATAAAGGGGTATCGTCATACGATTTAAGTGGTACATGAGAGGTGGGAGTACGTACTCCCAGGAGTACCATACTATATATATATATATGAAGCCAGTTTTAAAGGCACAAACAGCCACTGCATGGAGACTTTATAGAGATCAGCTATTACGGACAGTTCCATCTACAAACCGTCTGTGATACATAATTCATCACAGACTGTTTCATCTAAAAACCATCTGTGATAGGCAACTATCATAGACGGTTTTGAGTTAATAACCGTCTGTGATAGTATACATCACAGACGGTTCAAAAACTATCTGTGATGATCTCATGTCATCACTGACCTATAAACTCAGACGGCTCACGAAACCGTCTGTGATAACATTTTTGAACCATATGTGAAGACCTTCTCTATAGCAGTGTCTTCTTCCCTCTTGGGTCTACTGGAAGGTCATATCCCCTTTTCTTTTCCTTCCAAAAGTAAAACTAGGTCATATCACTAATAAGGCATTGCCAAATTGCGCAATGTAAGTGTTAGAACTAGAATTGAGCGCCTTTCACCTTTGATCTTCAAGCAGATCAAGCGTGCACGGTAGTAGCAAGCATGCATGTAATGGTAGTATTCTAAATTCAGGTACGTACCAAAGCAAAGCATCAATGAAGCTAGCTTTCAACACAGGGGGAGGGAGCATCGTTCGTCTGAAGGAATAGAAAGCACAAAGTTGTGCCCATAGCTTAGCAGTTAAGGATCAAGTGTCTGCACAAAGGCTACCTTTTTGAGGTTTAGCTCTCACTCCCCAGTCCCCACCATTGCTTGCTATAAAGCGCTCAGATTTTTCTTCCAAGTGTCATACAGTAATATGTGATGTGCACCTTGGAAGCAAAAACTTTGTTGTGACTAGCCTCAAGTTAGCAGCAAGCTCGTGCATGTGTCAATGTTGATTTATCATGCATGCACACAGTGTTTCTCCAGCTACAAAGCTATGTTTATACTTTATAGTACTCTCTATATGGAGATACAGCAGAGGTAGTCCCAAGTATTAAACTCAAGATTGTGCCTCATTATTCAGACGCGCTAAAGTTATTGGGCGACACATGAATTCATCATGGGGGTGAACCAAACTAGTACACTCCATATATATATGCTTGAGAACACATGCATGCCTCGGTTCAGAACACAAGTAGAACAGTTGTTGCAGCGGTAATCGACATTTCTGAAAAAGAAATTAACAGGGAATCAATCGTTGTAGACCGGCAGTAAGTGCCAACCAATTGCATGTCTCCCGTCTCTCCTACACGGAGGCCGCTGCGCACGTCGTGATGCCACGGCATGCCACAAGCCCACAAGGCAAGCGCGCCCGACCTGACCTGCGAATTGAAACGAGCAAGCGACGAAGGGTATGGACAGACACATGAATCAAGTTGGGTCCTGGGTGTCGATCGATTCGCCGACACGTACGGGCCTAAACGAGGCTAGCAGTAGCAGGCAGCGACCCCAAGTAAACAAACCATCACTCGATGCACGGCCATGTCTGACTATCTGACACACAGGCTGCACACTGATGAGGTCTGAGCTCTGAAGTTGGAAGGTTGCTACGAACGTCCGAGTTTGAGAGAGACGGAGATAACGGTGGGCAGCCCACGGTGGGCGATCGCGGTTGCAGTACTCGCTTGGGCCAGAGAGGCCGAACCGAATGAGCAGTGAGCAGCGCGACGCCACATGCCGTGCCGCGCGGTTGATCTGGTCGCGCCGCACGTACTGGCCGACGCGCGGGGCTCAGGCTGCGAGACGGCCCATGCGCTGCTCAGTGTCAGAGCGCTTCAGTGATGAATGAAGCGTTGGATTTTTTTAGAGCATTTTCGGTAATTTCTCAATTAGAGAAAAAAAAAGAAAAGAAAAGTAAAGGAAAGGAGGTGGGGGCCTACCTATCGGTGGGAGAATAGAGAAGAGATAAGGCTGAAGACTAATCTTTGTGTGTGTGGCGCTAGCTTGCGCTCGAGCGTAGCGGCGATTCCGGAAGGGAGCTGCACTGCCCCCTGTGCCTCGGCACCGATCGTTGGCTGCGACCGCGTGGTGCTCCCCCTCCTCTCTCTTCTTAAGGCACCTTGTTCTTCCTCTTGATCCCCAAAAAATTGAGTGAGCTTTTCTCCCAAATCTTGATTCTTCTTCTTCCCAATTTAGCTTCGGTTTTGGGCTTTGGAGCTGCTGCTCCGCCGTGTTGACTCAATGCCGTCGGCGGTGAGGTTGGGTCTTCCTCCTTGCGCATTCGACTGGTTCCCTCTTGCGCCCCCTCCCTCTCGTTTGGGTGTGCAGTGGTGGACTTGCGCTTGTGTTTGACTCCTGGCGGCTCTTGCTTGGTCTTGAGGAGGCGGAAAGGTTTGGTTTTGGTGCTTGATGTTCTCGGGTGCACTCGGCCAGTTCACTTCGGTTGGTCTTGTGCATCATTCTCCTGTACCTTGGCTTCGTCTTTCGGTGTCTCCCAAATTGCGAAGATTGGCATTGTATCTCCACCAACCTCATCTGGTATTCGCGGCATAGCGGGAAGATTGGTTTTCTGAGACTGCGTGATTCACGTGTCTTGTCCGGTTCTACTAGGTGGCTTTGAGCGCCATCCGTTTCGTGAATTTTCTGGTTTTCTATTTTGCGCATCACTTTGCATATATGTGCTATACCAAGCAAAATCTGAAATTGGATTGATACTAGTACTGAGAGATATTGCTTAGTGATTCTGTGGATTCGGTTTAATAGCTCGATGATGATTCTCAAAATCTAAAATTGAATTGATAACTAAAATCAGACTTGAGCCAAATTGGATTTCTTAATGTTGTTAGTTTCACTACAACAAAATAGGCCATACTGGACGCCACATCACGCATTTCCTTTGAAACCGCTCAGATTATATTTATCATGCATTTATTTTTAATAAGAACCGTCCGTGATATGTAACGATGGCTAGAACCATCTGTGATACATAATTATCACAGACGGTTCTTATTAATAACCATCTGTTAATCATCACATATGGTTTTAAATACAAAGGGTATGTGATGTCTTCGAATATCACAGACGGTTTGTATTTAAAACCGTCTGTGACTCATCATAGATGATTTTTATCATGAACCGTCTGTGATTATAATCATATCACAGACAATTTTGTAGATAAAACCGTCTCTGATACTTTTGTTTTGTTGGGCGGGGAAATGAACATTTGGATTTAATGGGCGAGCTGCCAAAACTCGCTTTATATTAACTGAGTTTTCTCACACCTAGGGATGGCAATTGTGCTCGACATTCACAGCGTTCCCATGGCGAATACCCTAATAGAGGCGGTATGGAGTCTTTCTTTACCCACGGGCATAGAAACGGGCACAATTCCTTGCCCATCTAAACGGCACGGCATGGGTAAGCTCCACCTGCACTCGCGCCTGACACCACCCGCAACTATATCGACAAGTGGGACCGTGAGACACTCCACTCTATGAAACCCTAACAACTCAACTCCCAGCCTCCCACTTCTTCCCAGCCGCCAGCCCAACTCTCTTCCACACACCGCTCCAGATCTGCTCCCCGCCCCCCCACTCCAGATCTCCTCCTGGCCGGCTCTCCCCCGTCCTCCTCCTGCCCAACTCTCTTCCTCCGCGTCTCGACGCCGCCGGCCCGCACCCCTGCGGCCTCTCCTTCCCGTGCTCGCATGGCCCCATGGCAGTCCTCCCGGTCCTCTGCGCCTTCCTCCTCCGACCCTGTCTTCGCCGCCGTGCTCGACTCCCTCCAGCTCCTCTCCTCCTCCCTCCCCTGCCGCGCCCGGTTGCCCCACCTCGCGTCGCCGCCTTCCTCGCCGCCTCGCGCCCGACCGACGCCGCGCCATGGGCCCCTTCAGCGCCTTGACGGCCAAGGTGGCGTCTTGCGGTCGAGATGGGACTTCGCCTCCGACGAGGCCGCCGCCGTGGCGGACCAGTTCGAGGCCACCGTTGGGATGAGAAGTACGGCTGGAAGTATGGGTGTGGAGCCAAGGGATGTGCAAAAGTTTTCCATGCTCCTGAGTTTGTTCAAAAGCATCTGAGGCTCAAGCATCCTTGATTCCTTGGTCTCTGTGTTGATTTTGAGAGTCCAAAAGGATATCTATTTCCAAAATTACATGAAGTATGCATATATATGCCCACATACAATTGAAAAAAACACTATTTTTAAACGTGTCAAAAGCTGATGCTTCTCCTGTTGTTTATTTTTGATGCAGTGATCCAAATGCCCCAGGTGGAATACCAGTTATGCAGCAAGCTGCACCAGTAAGAATCTATGTGCTTTTTAATTTGTCCCTTTTTACTAACAAGCTTCTCAACATTTTCTTGTTTGTACGGTAGGGGTGAGAAACTATGATGCTTGCCTAGATGAACTTTATAAACGAACTACATGACTCCTAGTCTTTCTCTGTCTTACCGGGTGTACTCAAGAAAGAAACCTGCTCATTCCTCTGACAATTTTTTTCCTCGAAGAATTAGTTGCTTCTTGCTCCATTTAGTTGTTTATCATCACTGCATTACAAAACAGGATGTTTCTTGAGGGTTCTTGAAATCTTATTCATTGTCCCTATTTGATCGAGATCAATAGAAGCTCATCATCATTTGTTGCGCTTTATTAGCCACTAGTCAAGTCTTTGTTGTAAATCTTTTACTGCTTGTTTCCACAAAGGTAGACTAGAATCTAGGATGATTGTTGTTCTCTCCTTTTGTGTTGTTAATACGTATTTATACAGATGAAATTGGTTTATTGGCTTAAATTTCCTTTAGCTACACCGTGACTGAAATTGATTTACTGACTTAATACTTTTTGTGTACTCGAATTTGATGCCAAAGATGTATCGTATTCTTTTGTAAACTTGGCTATTTATTCAGCTGTCTTGGAATACATGAATAGGTCACTTTCTGTTGGTAGATAAGAATTAAATAAGCTATTTATTCTTCCATGCTGTTTTCTTTACAAAATAATAATAATAAAACAATCGCCAGATTTCCAAATACCTTTACTAGAAAAAAATTAGTAATCTGGTGACCTCAGTAAGTTGATATTTTACTTGTAAGATTTTTTTATGTCGCGTCTCTTACGATGCTATTCAATTTTTATCAGAACCTCAGCAACCCGTTCTCTCGCATTGCATGTTCTCATTTTTGCCTTTTAAATATGTTGGCTAAGGAAATTTACATCATAAGAAATAGCGATGTTTATTAAGATGCCGAACTTGCAGTTCTAACATCTTTGTTGATATCCCCACTCTTATTTGCAGGACAGAATGAGACGGAGACCTGATGAACAGATGCTTGGAGCTTTTGATGTACAGGGTTCAAATGCCCCATTTGTCCATGAATTCCCTGCTCCACCAGTACTAATGCCTGTGCCCGGTGCTGGGTAGCAACGTAGCTCAATGAATGGAAACCTTTTGTTTTGGACCTTTGGACTTTGGTTGCTGTGTGTTGTGTAGGATTTGAGCCTCGCTTGCTTGCAGGGCTTCTCTCTTTCTGATTATTGTAAATAGGAACAGTGAGCAATAATTTGGAGATGATGTTCATCTAGGTTGTGAATTGAAATGAACTACATTGTTTATGTGTGATGAGTATGCCCGCGGGCGATGGGTACCCGCGGGCGATGGGTGCCCACGGGCGGCAGTACACTGTTCGTGGGTAAACAGGCATGCCCGCGGGCGACGGGTACCCGCGGGCGACGGGTATGGGCGAGGTTCTTCGCCCGTTGTCCTTCGCGGGCATGCCTGTGGGGGAAAATTGGGGTCGCGGGCATGGGTATGGGCGAGCACTACCCGTACCCGCCGCACCCGATTGCCATCCCTACTCACACCTCACACCTCCATCTCCTCCTCTGCCATCTCTCCTCTAACTAAGTGCCGTCGTCTCGCCCTGATCTTGCGCCCGCGGCCTCCCCCTAGCTTGTCACTCGCGGCCTCCTCCACCTCGCCCCGGCCTTGTCGTTGCCGCCCCCCGGACCTAATAGCCCATTGGCTCTCCCGACATCGTCGTCCCCAGCCTCCTCCACATCGTCATCCCTGCCGCCCACGACCTCGTCGCCCTCGGCCTCCTCCACCTCGCCCCGGCCTCGTTATCGCCGGCCTCCCCCAACCACGTCGCTCCCGGCCTCCACCTCAGATCGTGCACTGTCCGGTAAAACAGCCATAACTTTTGCATACGAACTCGGATTGCGATGTTCTTTGGCTTGTTGGAAAGCTAACAAAAAGTTCAATCCGAAAATTCATAAGTCCCCTCATACCATCAAAGACACATAAATTCAGACGGTTCAAAAACCGTCTGTGATGACCCTCTTTGTAGTAGTGTTCGTATACAAAAGTTATTGCTGTTTTACCGGACAGTGCGTGATCTGAGGTAGAGGCCGGGGGCGACGATGTTGAGGGAGGCTAGGGGTGACGGGGTTGCGGGAGGCCAGCGATGACAATGTCGGGGCGAGGTGGAGGAGGCCGAGAGCGACGAGGTCGTGGGATGCCGGGGCGACGAAGTGGAGGAGGCCGGGGGCGAAGATGTCGGGGGAGCCATGGGCTATGAGGTCGGGGGAGGCCGGTGACGACTAGGCCAGGGAGAGGTGGAGGAGACCGCGAGCGACGAGCTCGGGGAAGGCCACGGGCGCAAGGTTAGGGCGAGACGGCAGCACTCAATTAGAGGAGAGATGGCAGAGGAGGAGATAGAGGTGTGAGGTGTGAGGAGACTCGGTTAATATAAAGCGAGTTTCGGCAGCCCGCCCATTAAATCCAAATTTTTGTTTCCCCGCCCAACAAAACAAAAGTATCATAGATGGTTTTATCTACAAACCGTATGTGATATAATTATAATCACAGACGGTTCGTGATAAAAACCGTCTGTGATGATTCATAGTCGGTTTTAAATACAAACCGTCTGTGTTATTCGAAGACATAACAAATCGTTTGTATTTAAAACCATATGTGATGATTCACAGACGTTTATTAATAAAAACCGTCTATGATAATTATGTATCACAGACGGTTCTAGCCATTGCTATATATCACAGACGGTTCTTATTAAAACCGTCTGTGATAAGTACAACACAGGCTGTTCCAGAATGAAACGTCCAGTATGGTCTGTTTTGTAGTAGTGATCATTTCTAGTTGTATGTTAGTAATAATCATTAAAAATATAATGATATGAATGTATTTTTAATGATTAATGTAGTGATATCATTTTTGGCATGATAAATCCAAATATTTTTATACATATTAATAGTCAAAGTCTTAAAAAATTAACTGCACACGTTCTAATAAAGAACGGATGAAATATGTCACATGCGCATGCCGACCCAGCCGGCTGCCCTGGCGCCGGGCAAGGGCGGAGCTACAGTAGGTGCATGGGGGTATAGTCGCACCCCCAAAATTTTTACACAAAAAACTGATATATATATACCTCCCTTAATACATAAAGTATATACTACACATATTAATATACATGTTCTCCAATATATAATTTCATTTCAAGCTGAAAGAAAGAATACCGCCCCACCCCATTTCTTATTCAGTTATTCGGCCCAAGTCCGGAGTCGACGAGCCCATTAGCCATTGCCGGTTGCTTCTCCTCTAATCTCTCTCCCCAATCCCCATTTCTCTATTTCTCTTTGTGGATTGTGGTCTCCACTCCAGATCTGACGCCAGACACCGCCGACTGCTTCTCCTCGACGCTGCCGTCGGCGCCTCGGGCTCCCTGCCTCGCGCCTCGCCTCTGCGCCGCCTTGGCCTCACTGCGCACACACATGCTGCTCTCGCCGGCTCGGCCTCTGCCTCCTTGATGCACAGCCTCATACACACACACACCGCAGCTCTCAGGCGGCTTGGCCTCCGGTCACGTGGCCGGCCATCGGCCGCTCCCTCTCCTGTGTGTGCTTTGGTTAGCGACTATTGACTTAGTGCTCTGTGATTTGTGATTGTGAATGGCAAAATGGGAAATCCGGAAATGGGTGATGTAGTACTGAATGGGAAAATGGGTGATGTAGTACTGAATGGGAAAATCGGTGATTGTGAATGGCAGAATGGGAAATGGTTCCATATGTTTGGAACTTTCTATGATTTGCTTATTGCCTAGTTTGTGGGTTAAAATGACTTATGGTCAAATGTTGTTTTGTTGTAAATATAGGTTTGTAGAGCACTAAAATATGAAGAATAAAGATCTAGCATCTTTATGGGATGCTCTGTGTCTTAAGTTCGTACCTCAACGTTAAAATCCTGGCTCTGCCACTGGCGCCGGGTATCACCACGTACCACGCGTGCCGCTGTGCTGACCGGCCACGGGCGTAATTTAAGAAAGGGTCAAAGCAAATGTGTTACAAGAGGCAATTAATGTTTAAGCAATACCGGAAGAGCAACATGCATGCCAATTAATATCCATAACGCATCTACTACATCTCTTCTTCTTCTTCCGGCGAGGAAAGCAGCACAAGAAGTACTAAACCAGGGTGGTTTTGGCAAAACCTAGTGCTCAGATGTACTAATTAATTTAGTGTGCCTCGAAATACATAGCAATTTGTTGTACACGTACATGACCCGATTCTGTACCTGCAGATCGATGACACAATTGAATAATCCAGGTCAAGTCGGTGACTTAGCTTAATTTGTCCCATCTTGTTGCTGCTGATCAAATGCCTGAAAACTTTCTTTAAAGTTTATTTGCGCTTCCTGTCAGGAATATTTTGTGGTCAGACAGATACAAGAAGGGAAGGGAAAATACAGCAGGGTTAAAGTAATTTTTCTTTGTACAGAAGGTCACCTTCACTGAGTAATCAGCAAGATGCCTCGTTAATTGAGCAATCCCTTTTTCGTGTTCTTCGACCTTAACAGTATGATCCTGTGTGGGAACTATTTTTTTTAGGAACAGTAGATCACAGATGTGCACATGGCGTTGTAAGCAAATTATACTGACCTGCTTCCAGGATATGTTTGAGTTCGTCACTGAAACAGGCAGTAACCCCTGCCCAGCTAAGTTGAACCTAGAATCATACTCTCCCTCTTTTCTATGCCTGTAGGGAAGGGCTTTTATTTTGACCACAATATTGCAACCAAAAGACCATTCCAAGACAGAAATGTTAGGCAGCATGATCAACTGTGCTGAGTTACCTGGTTGGAGAAAGGGAACGAGACGATGGAGTAGAGAAGTGTGATGGACCACCATTCTCCACGGCAGTCGGTTCCCGTGATTCTCTTTTAATCCTCCATTAGCCGGGCCACTGTCAAGGTACTTCTGTTTCATGCTTTCCTGCATCAGAGGCTCTCCACTATCCAAAACTCCATTCTGATGAAGGACGGAGGTGCTTCGACGATATGTTGACGAACTGCTGTCAGATAACTTCGAGCCGTCCATCTTATTAGCAACAGAAGCGTGGCGCTCTTGACCTACTACACGAAAAGAGCTTTGGGATGTAGCATCTTCGCTCTGAAACCAAATAAATAAAAACTGAGCACATCGCGAAACAATATGCGTGCCTCTAGTTACATTAACAGCATCATTAGAACACATTCTGCTGCATGCAGCAAAAATAGATTTGCTACTTACAATCATCTGCAATTGCTGCTGCTGATCGATGATATCACGTAATTTGTTTCATCTCAAGTCATTAGAACATGATCATCAGTTCTTAACTGATGCAAAAACTACTCGCTCATTGGTCGACGCTGAAAAAGGACATCAATTTAAAACTTAAGGTCGAAATCATGCGAGCCACCTAGCTTTGGTTTTCTTTTCCGTTTCGTACAGCTTTGATTTAATTTATTCTGTAATCTGTATATATGTCAATCCACACGCCAAATGATCCATCTGTGCACAATGCACTACATGTGTATAAATTAAGCTGATCAACACATTAATCGGACGCGTGCAATTCATTGGATTACTATCACTGCCAACAAAGCCTTATTTTTCATTGTATAAATTTGGTTTGTTCATGCACGAACTAGATAGATAGCAATTGATGATGGATTCTTCCTTCTCTTCTGCAATGATACCTCTTCTCTTTCTTCTCCCGAACGCCGCCGTCGTGTCGGCTAGTTACCCGGCGGCCGGCGGCGGCACCTCCTGCTACACGCGCATGTTCAGCTTCGGCGACTCCATCACCGACGCCGGCAACCTGGTAAGCTTCTCCCCCCTAACGCCTCCGCCGCGACGCTTCCCTACGGGGAGACCTTCTTCCGCCGCCCCACCGGCCGCTTCTGCGACGGCAGGCTCATCGTCGACTTCCTAGGTACGTACGTACGTCGTCAGCAATGCATGGGATTATGGAATAGGCATGTAGTTGCACTGCACTCTTTTAATATGCATATGCATGCATGCATGCGCACGCAGCGGAAGCATTGGGGCTGCCGTTCTTGACACCGCTCCTCGGCGGCAAGACGGCAGATGACTTCCGGCAGGGGGTGAACTTCGCGGTGGCCGGTGCGACGGCGCTGAGCCAGGATTTCTCCAAGGAGATGGGGTTTGACCTGGCGATCATTCCGCCGATCTCGCTGGAAGCCTGGAAGTGCAGATGGAGTGGTTCAAATGTCCTTAAAGAAACCTCATTATACGAACATTTTATTTGTATTTTTACCGGTGCAACAATTGCCTTGGGTAGAACGCAAAGAAATCGAGAGAGGGAAAAAAGCTACGCTAATACACAATCAGTTGAAAAGACAATTTCTCGCCAATGTCAACGGTAGGGAGCGACACGTGGTTCCTTCACCAGACGTTCGGTTGGATGATGGTGTCAAGGGGGTGCGAAAGGTTCAGAACATTCGCGAAGGGACCCATCGACATGGATCGCACAGTGTTGGGCCAGCCCATCGATTCGGTACCAGTATCTCTGATATCTTCTCTCATTCCTAGCAGAGGGTTCCACTTTCTTCGTGGTGTTGGATTCCAAAGCACTCGTCAGTCGATGAGCTTGGTTTTATCGCCAAGGGGAGTGAAATCCAGAGATTAGGGGTGGGAGCCAGGTTGTCCAGCAGATTCGGGAGCCCGAACCTTTGCTTTGATCCTTTGCGGCCGTGGTTCAGGAAGGGGTAATGAATCGCGGTCGGGGAAGGTATCCTCGACGATTCAGGGATGGTCTGCGTCAATGGGCGGGGGGTAAACAGAGCGCTCTGGAGGAGTGGATGGAGGATGAACTCCGTGAGAGGTTGAGGAGAGAACAGGAGCAGAAGAGGCGGATCCAAGAACTTCCACAGGGGGGAACTTCGAAATCAGGTATGAGTTTGGGCTGTTTTGATAGATCTAGATCGGATTTCTGTGGATCTGGGGGTCAGGATAAGGCTTTGCATGTTCAATCCAAGGGGTGGGAAGGTGATTTTCGTAGAGATTCTTCAAGCAGGGAGGGGGGAATCCGAAGAGATGATCCTTTTCGAACTGATGTTAGGGGTGATTCTGGTGGAAAGGGGGTAACTTCCGATCTGATCAAAATCGACCTGGATCTCATTGGGAGGAACTGGTGCATGTTGATAAAGGTGATGATCAGTGGAAGAGTTGGGGGAACATTGGTCCGAATATTGGGGTTCTTGGGGATGAAGACAAGGGGACTTGTTTTAGGTGTCTACAATCAGGGCATCATCAGGCGAGGTGCACTAATCCCCCAGTCTGCTATAAGTGCAAAAAAACAGGTCATCTGACTTCTAGGTGTCCAAATGATAAACAAAATCAGGGTATAAAATTATTTGGATTTGGGGTTCCAAATAAGGGGTTTTATAGCTTACAGATCCCTGGTTTGAAGTTATCTGAACAACAAGATGCTTCAAGAATGATTGAGATAAAAGAGGGAGTGGCCACTGTGCAGAGAATTGAGGTAGAACTGAAACATCTTATATAGGATAAGTGGGATTGGAGAATTCGTAAGGTGTCTGAGAAGGAAATTGCTGTTGTCTTCCCCTCTAAAGAGATTCTGGATACCTGGTCAAAAACAAGGGGCGTTGAAATGGCTCTTCATTCCATCAAGGCTAAAATTGAGAAATCCAGTATTGATCCTGCAGCTTCTTCGATCTTGATTCCTACTTGGATCAAGATGTATGGGGTTCCAAATGCTGCTAAGTCTGTATATATTGTAAAAGAGATATCTAGTACTGTTGGTGAGCCTGTGGAGGTGGATGAAATTAGCTTATTGAGGGTGGATCTAGTTCGAGTGAAGGTGTTTTGTTGCAATCCCTCTGCTATCAATTGTTATATAGAGATTTGTATTAATTTTGTAGGATATGAAATTAAGTTTGAGGCTGAGGGGGTGGATTCTGTGAAGAAGGGAGGGATTCCTAGTGGTCCTGAACATAAACATCATGGTAAAAAGAAAGATGAGGAGGATAACGAGGAGGAGGAGGAATCTAATGGTAGCAATCACAAGACTGAATGGGAAAAGTTGGCTGAGAAATATGGAGGAGACTCTATTAAGACCTCAGATCATAAAAGTGGAGGTGGTTCTAATAAAAACAAAACTAGGAAGCACTCTGAGGTGGATTCTGGGGAAGGGGAGATAAATTCTGGGAAAGAGGATAGAGATTCTCAGTCTATCCCATTCAATCCAGATGAGCAGGCTTTGGTTGTGATGCCTTTATCTTATAGTTTCCCTAAAGAAATGGCTCATGAGGGGGGCCCTGCTTTGCTAGAATATGACACTGATGTAATTGGGGGTTCAGGGCAGGATAGCTAGATTGAGGGGGATGCTTTTGATGAGGATTTTGATTCCCATTGCCCTTCTGATGCTATAGTGGTTCATACTAAGACAGGTCCTACCTATATGCAAGCAGCATTGTGACCTTGTCTGCAGTCTCCTGATAAAGGCAGGGGCACATCTGGGAAACAAAATTTAGAGTAGCAAGCAGTTAGTAGACATTTGAGGCAGATGGAGAGTCAAAATCAAAAGCTTTTGTTCAATAAGGATTAGGTAATAGATGACTTTATGGATTTAGATTCTACAGAAGAGTTAAAGGAAGTGGTGAGTTTTAATAAAGGGGTGACTGCTCAAATTGTTGAAGAAGATTTAGTTCATATCTCTAATCAGGGGGTCTTGACAGAGGAATGGATCATATCAAAGAAAAGAGGGGGCAATAATAAATTTAAAGAGCCTTAGGTGGCAACTAGGAAAAGCACTTGTATCCAAGATCAAGGTATACCTATGCAGAAGAAAGCAAGCTTGTTGAAGTCCATTCAGAACCTGGAGACTTAAGGTAAATCTAATCCTTTTACTATTCTTAATGATGCTTCTTGTAGTTATTTAGAAAATGTTGCTTCTTCTTGTGGGATCATCTTGGGATCTAATACTGAAAGTCCACATGAGGTGATTTCTGCTTTCAAAGCTAGTGAGTTAGCTAGAGCTGCCATTGCCAAGGTAGCTCTGGAGATATCTAGCAAGTCTGAATAAAGAGAAAATAGTCTTGATGCTAAAAAAGGGGTGGCAGAAGGAGTAGAGGATATGCTGAACGTTGTTGATAATGAAACAAGGGGTGTAGCTGGGTTTAAAGTGAATAAGCAAGTCAGGGGGAAGCTTAAACTAGGAAAGACTTCATCTAAAAAGTGCAACACATGAAGATTCTTTTTTGGAACATCAGAGATTTGGGTAAATCAGCCAGGAGGGGTCAACTTAAAGAACTATTCTACAAATAGAGATTTGATGCGGTGGGGGTGCAGGAGACTATTAAGGCAGATTTCACTAATAGAGAGCTTAAAGCTTTATCTAGTAATGGTGATTTTGGATGGAGTTGGCTTCCTTCTCAAGGTCATTCGGGTGGTATCCTTTTAGGGGTAAGGAAGGATAGATTGGATATTGAAGGGTATGATCATGGCAAATTTTTTGTCAGCATGGTGGTGAGGCATAAGCAGATTAACTTTAGATGGGAACTTGTGACAGTTTATGGCCCAGCCAATCATGAGTTATCTCAAATGTTCTTGGTGGAGCTTCATAAGAAGTGTCAGCTTTCTATGTTGCCTCTGGTTCTAGGGGGTGACTTCAATTTAATCAAAAAAGCTGAGGGCAAAAGTTCTATGGGTATCAATTACAGTTTGATGGATAAGTTCAATGATTTCATTGATGATAACAAGCTTTTGGAGGTCAATAGGAGTGGACCTAAATACACTTGGACTAATAAGCAAGCTAACCCTATTATGGTCAATTTGGATAGGATCTTGGTCTCTACTGCTTGGGAAGCCAAGTATCCTCTTTGTTATGCTTCTAGCCTAACTAGAATAGGGTCTGATCATATTCCTATTATTTTACATTCTGGAGTGGATGGAACTGTTCCTAAAGGGAGATTTTATTTTGAGAAAAAGTGGCTCTGTCAAGATCATTTCAGGAAACTTGTCAGGGACAAATGGGAGGAAATTAGTAGGAAAGCCCCTGAAAAGAGTTATTCTCTGGATATCTGGAATGGGAGTTTGGCCTCTCTCAGACAGTTTCTCAAAGGGTGGGGTGCAAATCTGAATGGAGATTGCCTTAGAGAAAAGAAGGTCATTTTGGATAATCTGAATATGCTGGATAGGAAAGTTGAAAATCAGACTGTTAAAGCTGAGGATTGGATTTGCAGGTATAAGGTAGAGAGAGATCTAGAAAAGATTTATGATACGGAAGAAAGTTTTTGGCAGTAGAGGGGAAATGTGAAATGGATACTCCAAGGGGATGCTAACACTAGGTTTTTTCATACTTGTGCCAATGGAAGGAGGAGGAAGAATTTGATTTTTAGTCTAGATAATGGGGATGAACATTTAACTTCTGAAGAGAGCATTAGAGATCACATCTATAATTATTATAAGGCTCTGTTTGGTCAGGAAACCAATCAAACTGTTCAGCTGAATTCTGATTTCTGGAACAAAGATTATATGGTTTCTGATGAGGATAATGACAGTC
The DNA here is from genome assembly GCA_036346405.1 of Phyllostachys edulis. Taxonomy (NCBI): domain Eukaryota; kingdom Viridiplantae; phylum Streptophyta; class Magnoliopsida; order Poales; family Poaceae; genus Phyllostachys; species Phyllostachys edulis. Next base: position 67,310,341 of record CM070549.1, read on the forward strand.
TTGTCCAACCTCTCTCTGAACAAGAGGTTTTTACTATTATTATGGATTTGCCAACTAATTCTACACCTGGACCTGATGGCTTCCCTACTTTGTTTTTAAAAATTTTCTGGGAGATTCTAAAGAAGGTTTATATGGAACTGGTCACAAATTTCTTTAAGGGGGACCTGGACTTAAAGAGACTAAACTTTGGGGTGATTACCTTTATTCCTAAAATCAAGGATGCAGTTTCCATTAATCAATTTAGGCCTATTTGTCTGATTAATGTGAGCTTCAAGATTATAACTAAGATCCTGGCAGTAAGATTGGTTAAGATCGCTGACAAGATTGTTTATAAAAAGTCAAACTGCTTTCATTAAAAACAGGAATATTCTAGATGGTGTGGTTTCTCTTCATGAGATTCTTCATGAGCTGAGAGTTTCTAAGAGGAAGGGAGTCATTCTTAAACTGGACTTTGAGAAAGCTTATGATAAGATCTAGTGGGGTTTTTTTTGGAATGTATTACGAAAGGAAAATGTTTTTCTAAGAAATGGGTTGATTGGGTGATGAGATCCATTAGGGGTGGCAAAGTAAGTATTGATATTAATGGGAAAGTTGGTCCTTAATTTACTACCCACAGGGGTTTGAGACAGGAAGATCCTTTATCACCTTTATTATTCGATTTGGCAGCTGATGCCTTGGTTGAGATTTTAGTGAAAGCTCAAGAGAAGGGTCTGATTAAAGGGGTGATTTGTCACTTGATTCTAGGAGGTGTCACTTTACTTCAATATGCAGATGATATTGTTCTGATGATTGATTGTGAGGAAGAGTATATCCTTAACCATAAGTTTCTTTTGTATTGCTTTGAATGGATGTCAGGCCTCAAAATCAACTATCACAAAAGCGAGGTTTTTGTTTTGGGGGTGGATGATGTGGAGGCTATTAAAGTCTCTAATAATTTCAATTGCAAGTTGGGGGAGTTCCCTCTTACCTATCTGGGCATAAATATTGGAAATATGAATTAGGGTAATAGGGCAACAGGTAAAGTGATTGATAAGATGAAAAGGAGGCTTGACAGTTGGAAGAACAATTTGTTGTCTTCAGGGGGTAGATTGGTCCTAACTAATAGTTGCCTCAGCAGCCAACCAATTTGTACTATGGGGTTTTACCATTTGAATGAGGAAGTTCAGCATAAGATGGATTCTATTATATCAAGGTTCTTCTGGAGAGGGGCAAGTGATCGTTTCAAATACCATATGGTCAAGTGGGAAGTAGTGTGTAGACCAAAGGACTTCAGTGGTCTGGGTGTGCTCAATACTAGATTGTTGAATAAGTGTCTTTTTTGTAAATGGTTCTGGAAGTTGAATAAAACTAAGGATGAAATCTGGTTTAGGATGTTAAAAGCTAAGTATTTCCCTGAGGGTGATTTCAGAACCTCTGTTCCTATTAGAAGTTCTCAATTTTGGAGATCTCTCCATAAGGTTCAACCTTTGTTTAACAGGGGGGGGGGGTTTCCTTTCAGGTGGGAGATGGGAGAATTATCTCCTTCTGGCATGATATATAGGTTGATGATTGCCCCTTAAGATCAGTTTTCCTCGGTTATATAATATTTGCTCTAATACAACTATCAAAGTAGCTGACTGTGTGGTGAGAGGAACCTGGTGTATTCATTTTAATAGAATTTTGGGAAGGAATAAGTAAGACAATGGGGTATTCTCAAGGATCGGCTTGAAGGGGTGGATCTGAATGGGGAGATGGACAATATGGTGTGGTGTTTGGAAAGTAAAGGTCAATTTTCTGTGAAGTCTCTTTATAGGAGTTTAACCTTTGGTGGGGTTGTTGACAATAGAATGAAAAAGCTTTGTTCTAGTAAGATTCCTCTCTGATACGGGGGATGCCCGATCTTCACGACGTAGGATCGATGATAACTTTGGATCCGTGCAACTTGACAAACCGATAGCGCTAACCATTGTCAAAACAGCAACCTGCGACAAAAGAATTCGCCCAACCATACGCTCGTGATCCCATCTAGCTGACCACACAAAGTAGACGTGTCACTACTCCTGCGAAACACAAGGAATCACAAGAATAACAGAACAGCACAATAGATTGAAACTCCCTATTCTAGTGGGGGCAATATTGCTCAAACCCTAGAATCAAGAGTATATTGATATATGAAAAAATATGACGTCCCCCCTCATGGTGTGCAGCGCCTTACAATATATAGTGCGTATGGGCACAACTCAACTTGGGATTCGGCCATAGTTTGGACTCAACACAAAAATAGAAACTAGAATTACATCCGAAGTCTCACGTGTACTCGGCTAAAGAAAAAGGCACGCAGGCCGTGATCAACTTGAAAGCCATGACCAATTACAGATCAATTTCCAATTGGTTATCTTCAGAACTTGCCAAAACAGTTTGGTCTCCTATTCCCTTTTTATATAGATTGTTTCCTTGCTTTCCTTCTCGGCAAGTCACGTAATACACATGCATGAGGGCAAGTCACGTAGTACACATGCATGCATCACATGAGGGCAAGCCACGTAATACACATGCATGAGGGCAAGTCACGTAATACACATGCATGCATCACATGAGGGCAAGTCATGTAATACACATGCATGCATGTAGACCTTGCATGGCACAACCACAACCGAAACTCCATGCTACAGCTACCAAAGATTTTGTTCAATGCTTCTAGCTCCATTGTTCTCGGTCTCGCGTGCTTCTATATGTGTATAACTGCACAAACAAAACATGGAACTATTAGGTAGTGACATATTCTCGTTAGTAAGATTAAAATCATTTAAGAGCGAGTTCACCTGTTGGTTAATTAATTTAGCTCTTGCTCATGTAATCAGTCCAATCGGGATGTCCTCATCATCCTTCCCCTCTTGAAAAGGAGTCGTCCTCGACTCTAATTCTTTTGGTCCAAAGAATGGTGACAAATCAGCTACATTGAATGTAGAACTCACAACATAATCATCACCCGGAAGCTCTATCTTATATGCATTGTTATTGATCTTCTCAAGTAATTTGAATGGACCATCTCCTCGAGGCATCAACTTGGACTTATGCTTGTTCGGAAAGTGTTCTTTGTGTAGATGCACCCAAACCAAGTCACCCGGTTTAAATAGCATCTTCTTTCTTGACTTGTTCGCCTTCTCAGCACAGTAACATGCCTTCTTTTCAATTTCTTCTTTAGTCTTGACATGAATTTGCTTCACATATTCAGCACGCTTTGACGCCTCCTTATTGGCATGTTCATGTAGCGAAAGTGGCAACAAATCAAGTGGCGTAATTGGTTTAAAACCATAAACCACCTCGAACGAACACAATTGAGTAGTAGAATGTACCGCCCTATTGTACGCAAACTCCACATGCGGCAAACAATCTTCCCACTCTTTTAGATTCTTCTTTTAGAAAAAGCTCAACACACAAGAGAACGACTATAAAATTTGAATTTAAGTTCAGCAACAAACAAACTCTATTTGGCCCAACTTAATATTCCATTCAGAGGAAATTCTATCATGAATAAATCCAATGAACATAAAGTATTAACTAGATTAACCAAATCATAATGGCAAATAATCTCAACCATCAGAATACCATTTATTACAATCCAATATTCTCAATTGAAAGATAAAAACAAGTTCATTAACTAGAAGGTGAAATATGTGAAGTGAGTGAAGTAATCCATGTGACTGATCCCTCCTAAAGCATGCCGTCTTTAGAGTTTACCTAAAACAAATAAACACTAGCAAGAATGAGTCCACGACTCAGCAAGTACAACCGAATAATATGGAAAATATTGGAATAAGAACATAACATTCACAATATCCGAATATGAAAGTGGAATGGCAGAAATCTTATGCAGGAATGAAATGCATGCACTTCTCTTCTGCTTATACCGGTATAGCCAGTGAACACCCGTCGGTGTTCACTCATGCCCGTATTATCCAAAATGCAGGGATCCAATGCCCGTTTGAAGAAACATTCAAAACGAGGATCCAAATTGCCTATATTGGAATGATGAGTCTTACTTACCCATATTGGAATGATGGGACTTTACTTCCCACTCCCGTAGGAGTATCATGAATGAACGAACGAACGAATGAATACATTGATATGAAAGACATAATCTCAAGAAGCATGGATTAACGTCCATGGAAAGAAACAAGAATTATTGGAATTTACTCGCAGTCCATAGAATTTAATCATAGCATGAGCATCAAGCATTATGAACAAATAAAATCAATACAATACAAAATGTACTTGCCTCAACCGTGAGACAGATGACGACGACGGAAAAGCTTTAGCCCCGGTGCTCACCACCACCTGGCAACCACAAATTATACTAAGTATACCAACCAAACGTGCACAGCATTTCAATGGAACAAAATGAAATCAATCGTTCCTAGTCAAAACCCAAAAATTAACCGATATACTCCTAAAATCCAAATCTGTCCAAATAGACAACTATCAAAGGAAAACCCATAACTTTTGAGTAAAAACTCCAAAAGTCATGAATCCAATTTTCTTGGGATCTACATAAGCATAGGTACAACTTCTCAGGTGACCGAAAGATCAAATTATCACATCTAAGCCTTTGATTTTAATCCCGAAGACCATTTTATCATCTTCGGTATTTCTGACTTGGGAATTTCATAACTTTTATTTGGTACATCCAAACCCATTTTTCTAAGACTCTTTGAAAACTACCAAAAACTAGCTTTCTCAATAAATTCATCACAATTATCCCTATTGTGCAACAAAGGTTGCAAACAACCAAGTAATTCTCTTCTGCCCACAACAGAAGGACAGATTACAACATTAACTTCAAAAATTCATATCTTTCGTTCTAAATGTCCAAAAGTTATTAACTTTATCTTTCTGGAATCATCATAAAAATATATAGATATCTCATGGAGATCAAATGACCAAATTTGTCCATCTCAAACCCCTAATTCACAGAATTAAACTCGCTGCCCGAATCTAGTGACTAAATAAGCACCTAGATTTGCAAAATTCATAACTAATTCATCGTTCATCCAAAAATTATGAATTAACACTTCTGGAAAATTCACGCGAAAACCCACATATCTCTGGGAGACCCTAAACACTGAATCTGCCCAGAATTAACCCAATTCCGCGTGTCAATAGAACAACAAACTAACCGATCTACAGCAGCAGGCACAGAACAGCTATTGGATACAATTCGCATATGAACGATCTATCAAAACTAATGGGGAATAAGAAATTACCTACATGAACGACGCTGGACTTCGCTGAATCCCCTCACGAAGATCACCCCCACCTTCTTCTTCTTCCTCTGCCTTGTCCTCTCTTCTTCCCTTCCTTCCTCTAGCTGCTCCTGGATCTTTGCTATTTTTCCCGTCTTTCTTCCTCCATGGCAGCACTCACACCTCCAGCAGCTGGGCTCAGCCAAGGAGTGAACACCAGGGAGGAGGCACTTGAAGGAGCAGGGCGCTGGCCAAGGGCGGCAGCAGTAGGGGTGCCGGCCCTAGGGCTGTTGGGAGGAGGTGTTGGAACAAGGGGGAGACGCAGGGGCAAGGCTGGTGGCTGCACAAGGGAGGAAAAGTGGGGGTTAGGGTTGGATGTGCCCCCCTGGTTCCCTCTCTAGGTCGGCCCCTCATGGGTTAGGCTGCCGTGGGCCGAAAGTCCACTTTCCTCTCCCTTTCTTTAGAAAATTTTGAAACTTACGCCTCTAAACTCCCTCTAAAATTCTCTCTAATCCTTTTAGGTGATCTAATGAAAATAGGATATTACATCCTCCGGATTGGTACGGTATGGTGGACGGTTTGGAAGTGATGCGCCGGGAACTAGATCAATTTGATGCTCTATTCCGCGCAATGGCTGAAGTCCCGCTGGTATCTCCTTCGGAAACATATCCTCAAATGTCTGCAAAAGAGAGGAAATACCACTAGGAAGAGAGGTTAAGTCGTTAGTTAAAAGCAAAATAGTTGCACTTTTGTACACAAGCACAAAGTGCATCTTTGATGGGTTATTGCTCACATCTCTCAAATATGATTTTGTGGCTAACATAACCAACCCTCTCTCACTCTTACTTTTTCCTCTCATATTTGGCTTGTGGCTCTCACTCACCGATGTGTGGAAATTACTCTTTTCTTTCTTTTTTACTCTCATTTTCAACAAGCTTCTTTTGCTGAAATTCAGTATGTATTTGACTAGGAGTCATTGAATTAAGTTCATTTGTCTTCCCCTTCCACTTAAAAGCATATCTATTGGAACCACTACAAGAAGAACATACATACAACAACACATAACTCGCAACAGAAAACATATACGTTGCAAGGCCAACTTATTCACACACACATGAAGCTGTTCGGCCCACCACCTCCCACCTCCGATTAAAACTGCTCCCATCTAAATAAGATTTATTGCTTCCTCCCGTGGTCCTTTCGCTTCATCTTCCTCTAAACAATCCTCACCCTTTGTCTAGGGTTCCCCGACCGTCTTGCAACCGCCGCTACGCCGACGCTCGGTCGGGTTAGCTCCGCAGCTCATGCACCACTGTCTCCGCCTGCCCGCTATCTGCCGCCGCTTTGCTCTCGCACCCACCTCCCTACCGCCTCCGTCGTCACCCCGGACAACAGAGGCCTCGACCGAGGAGCAAGAACATTCGCTCGGCGGCGGTCGGTGGCGGGCGGCGGTGGCGTCTGGCAGACACCAAGCAGGCACGGGCCGCTTCGCCGGCGTCGACCATGTCGAGGGCACCGCAAAGGCCATCGTTGGCCCGCTTCACGACCGCTTCCACGCCGTGCCCTCGATCTCCTCAAGTTCCTCGACCGCAAGGTAACAACGACAAACCCCAACCCAAAGCTTGCTTTGTGTTCCTAATTTAGCAGGAGACGCGATGTCGCCGAGGATGCGGTCAGTGGTGTCGTCACCGAGGACGCACGACTCCACGCACCACATCATCTTCACAAGCCCGCAAGTGCGGCTACCGAGGTGTGCACCACCGCCGCGAGTAACAGCTATTTGTTTGACCACGCAGAATTGCTTGTTTGAATTCGGTTGTGATTTAATTATTCTATTTAGGGGTTAAGTGCGGATAATTACATGAGCATGGGATGAATCGTATGTGGAATGGAGTGGTTTCTCTTGCTTGCAGAGATGGAATTGCTTGTGCTATTTGGTGTGCGGTGAAAAAATTGCCTATTTTGGGAGGCGCCGGTGTTTCTGGGCGGTAAAGTTGGGAGGTAGCTGCAAATTTTACTGAGCTCAAGATGGTCTGCGAAGTATGGCGTGGTAGAATACTTACTGTGTCGTGATGACTCGTGATCTACCTTGCACACGATACGTCTGTCATATGTGCTAGTTTTGATGTCTAGTTGGTAGTGGTGTGGTGTTGATAGCTAGTTCTCTTCCTCTGGATTTTTTGTTCAAGTAGTGTTGCTAGAGTCATTGCGAAGGATGGGAGTATCGCTCAGAACCTATAATCGATGAGATTTGGTATAATGTCGCTGCTTTAGGAATACGCAATTTAACGCTCGCATGTGCTGAATATCAACTAGATTTAGAGTTTAAAACTATAGTCCATGACATTGGGGGCATCTGGTGTTAAATTATACTCAATAGTAATTGGAAGTGCGTATGTGAAAGCTATACGCTGGTAGTCTGTTTTGAGCATATAGTTAGAAATGTGTTTGAAATGCAAAAAAAAAAACTTTAGGAAGACACAAAATATATTTCCTTTATGTTTGGCCTCTTGAGTTTGTTCTCCTAGTTTTCTTTAACTTGATGAAATTCTGAAATGGCATTTTTCATCAGCCTTATGCACCATTTTTTTTCTTGCAGTTACTGCAGCCTTTGACGGTGTGAAGGCGAGGGACATATTAAAGGAAAAATCTTTCAATATAGACCTTATTTTAACTGAAGTTGAACTTCCTTTGATGTCTGGGTTCCTCTTGCTCTCCACGATCATGGAACATGACGCATGCAAGAATATCCCTGTCATAAGTATGTCTTAAAATTGAGTTATGCCAGTCATTCTCATGTTTTTAGTTTCTATTGCCACTACTTAGTCTAATGCTTTTTTTTTGGGGGGGGGGCATGCAGTGTTGTCTTTACATGTTTCAGTTAGCACTATTTTCAAATGCATGCTGAAGGGCGCAGCAGATTTTCTTGTCAAGCCAATACGGAAGAATGAGTTAAGGAACTTGTGGCAGCACGTTTGGAGAAAACAATTAGTAAGACCACATTCTTACATCCTTTTAGCATGACTGTGTTTTTATTTTATCGCCCCCCCATGTGATTAGCATCTGCATCATCACTAATTTCTGCTTACAAGCATTGGCAGTAGCAGTTTGAATGATCAACCTCTTTTTGGACTAATGAGTTGAGTAGAAATATCATCTTTATAGTTTTTCCAAATGATCAATCGTATGTAACATTTTATCTTTGCCCAGTTTGCCCTGCATCTAAGTGTGCCCGAAAACCATTTTCCCTTGCCAGAATGTGTTAGTTTGACTATGTTCTTTGTGCTGATAGCAGTTGACCTTGTTCCTAGTTTTGTTTGCTAAAGTACATTGGTACCCTCCGTTGAGTGGATTTGAGCACAGATAGCTGATGGTAGCCTGCCAAACCTCCTATTGGCAAGTGATCTCATCATTCAGTTTTCTCACGTGCACGCGGTAAGGCGTGGGACTAGGGCTATGGGGCACCGCCGTCCGCCATCTCAGACAGAGACAACAACCGTCCAGGTCTGGGAGAATGATGAAAACCTCAAGAAAATCTGTGAAGGTAGAGGTTACTCTTACATGGTTTGTCCTTAGACTTGCAGTGGTGATTTGTTGTCTTATGTTCTAGCCTAGTACTATTTGGTGACGGTAAAATAAAATACAAGAAGTTTAACATACATTCATTGCTTTGCCCGTGGTAGGACATTTGTGATGTGTGTCCGGAGAAGCTGCCAAATTATGAGGTTAAGATAAAGAATTTCTTTGAAGAATACCTACATACCGATGAAGAAATATGCTACTGTCTTGTGGGAAGTGGTATGTATTTACACAGACAGCAAAAATGAAAAGGGCACCCTGCTCTGTATAATTATATATATAGTATGTTATCAAGGATACTTTGATGTGAGGGACCAAAATGATCAATGGATCCATGTAGCAGTGAAGAAAGGGGGCATGATTGTTCTGCCTGCAGGGATGTATCATGGCTTCACATTGGACAGAGGCAACTACATCAAGGTACTTTTTAGGTTTTATCACACATGTGTTGTTTTCCTTTTGTTATTTACTTCACAAATTTTTTCTCTTTTGAATGGACTTTTAACTTACTAAGATTTGTTCACATTTTGTTCATCCCATTGCACGTCATTTAGTTGTCATTGATCAGAGATGATTCTGCAGTTCTTTAAAATGTACAGATTATATTTCATCTTTAATTATGTCTAATTATGATCAAACCAAGTATATTCCTAATCAGCAAATCATCACCTACTGAGATGAAATTTATTTCCTGTTAATCAATTACATATCTACTATTCTAGTGAGATTTTAAGCCCTCCATTGTTTGTTTGCTAAAATCTTTAGTCTCATGCTTGCATGTGGTGTATCAGATAGTTAACTTCAGAATCTCTATGATCTTAATATTTATATAAGCTCTTAATATTGTATTCTATGCTTACTTAGTTGTATCAATTAGATCTATGTTTGTCTGGTTGTATCGATTAGATTTTGACAATTTGAATGCATTTGACATTATTAGTTATATTGACTATTGAATCACATTGTGCCTCGGTATTTTTACACTACTGGTTCGCCCCGGGTCTTTCTAATTCCTAGTTCTGCCACTGGATAGAAGGAAACAGATTTGTCTAACTTGAATTTCAATTTTGTCATAGTTACTCTTAAGTCTTGATATGCGTCTACTGATGATTGTTATTGTGTACATTGTTCAATTGCGAGGAAATTAATGGGAACATTTACTCTTTTGCATAAGTACAGTGTAACCAATCGAGGAGCAACCAAGAACTTCAGGCATCCTGATCCATATGTACTTAAAGCTATTTCTTGGGGAATTTTGCTGGTGCAAATTTTTACAATCTGATACATAAACACTGTCATGAGTAAGCGGGTATTTATGATCTCCTTTTGGACTATACTTTGGTTTCTAGGTCCTGGTAATTTCTGTTTGGTGCATGTCAATCTTGTTCCAGTTCTGAATGTTGTTGGTGAACATGCAGCTGGACTGTTTGGTTGATTCATTTACTATGTTCCACTGTAAATTAACCTATTATTTCCCATATCTTGGTCTATGTCTTGGAATGCAGATTGCTGTCGTAGAGTTTGCTCGGCATGCCATGAATCTCTCTAATGCGAACAACACAGAATTTGATCCCAATGCCAAGACCCCGTGTGCTATTTTTATGCCTAAGGTAATTCTTTTGTGAAGTCGCTTGCAATTTTAATTGTGAATTAAACATCACACTGGTCACCATTGAAAATTTAATGGCAAGAGATCAACTTTGTCTGTCCCATGTAAATCATCTTGTAATGGCATTAATGGACTCCAATTTTTTTTTATTGTAGGTTGATAAGATAAATGGATGATGCTATGGATGATACGTTGAATGAAGGTGGAGGATGGTGATATAGGCAGATGATTTTCATTACGTTTAGATTTCATTATGTTAGGAAATAATGTTCAAGCAAAATATTTATATCATGTTTTATGTGGATGGTTATCTATGTAATGCAACAATTCCTTTTTAATATATGAGTGTTCTTTTTTACCATGCTTAGACCAATAATGATTTTTTTTACTTCGACTTCTACACACTTATAATCGTTGCAACAACTTAATTATATCCGTTGCCCAAATGGCAAAACTCATATGTGTGTTGTAAGTACCAATGCTTCTATGCATTGTGACAATATAATTATATCCATTGTCAAAATAGTAAAAGTTATCCATGCATGGTAAGTACCAACGCATACAAGTGTAGTTACAACTTGGCTATATCCGTTGCGAAGTAGCAACACCTTTTTATATCTATTACCAACGCTTGTTTATCTGTTGTAATAGACCTTCGCAACGGCCTCAATAGCAACGCATATTAAATGCGTTGGTATAGACCGTAGCAACATTTATTTGGATTTTTACCAACGCATATATGCGTTGGTAAATGGGTGTTCATCTTGTAGTGAACGGCCATCATGTTGCACACTTCTATCATATTGCCATGGCCTTCCCAACAACAAATGGCACACGGTCATAGGCACCACATCACACTCAACGGTGTCCTCATAATCACCAATCTTGAAAGTAACATGCACCACGAACTGAACCTTCATATCCCCACATTCGCTAAACCATTGCACATGATATGGACGTGGATGTTTCAACATCTTTAAACCAAGCTTCTCACACAATTCAACGCTAGCCAAGTTATGACAACTACCTTTATCAATAATAAGTTTAATTACCTTGTTGTTTACCTTGGCTTGTGTTTGAAATAAGTTGAATCGCTGTGGATGTGCATCTCCTTCTTGTGCAAGCATACTCAAATTTCTAGTGACTACTAGTTCCTCTCTCGTTTCATAACTCAACACATCAATCCCATAACTGTCATCCGATGCATTTTCATATCTCTCCTTTTCACGACTGAGCTCAACCTCATCTTCACTTGCGGATTCATACTCGCTATCTTCCGTCACAAGCATAACTCAGTTGCTGGGACACTCTCTAACTATGTGCCCACGCCCTAAACACTTGAAGCATTTAATTTCTCTACTCTTTGCTGTAGCATCAATTGAGGATGTAGGGGATAGAGCCATCTTCTTCTCACTTGATGTAGGTGCTGATTTTGCAATCGAGGAAGAACGAGCATTGGTATTTGAACTAGTACTAGCTGAAGATGTACCTTGTCCCAAACTGAAACGTGCTTTGGTGGCATTAGATGAGGATGATGGAGCTTTCAAGTTGAACGATGTTGTCCTTGGTGCTGGTTTCACATCTTCTAGTAACTGCTTCTCTGCATTTGTCGCTTGATGCACCAAACCAACAACAGTATTGTAGGGCTGATATTGCACTATGCGTTTAATGTTTTTATTTATGCCAAACAAAAAACGCGCAAGTGTTTGCTCTTTATCTTTGTGCACATGTGCCCTAATCATAGCTTGCTCCATATCCTTATAGTATTCCTCCACCGAGTGACCTCCCTACCTCAAATTCTGTAATTTATCAAAAAGATCACGTTTATAAGTGTTAGAAACAAAACGTGCTCTCAGCTCTTGCTTCATTTCAGCCCATGATGCAATTGGAGGTTCCCCATTATCTTCTCTTTGGTTCAACACTTGCTCCCACCAAATCAGCGCATACCCATCAAACTCAAGTGACGCCATATGTAGTTTCTTCTCTTCCGAATAATTGTGCATTTGAAATATCTTCTCTACCTTGAGCTTTGATGTGAGATATGCATCTGGATCGGAAGCACCTTCAAATTTGGGAATATTGAACTTGAGCTTCCCAAATTTTTCCTCCACGTGCTGCTCATCATAATGACGACCATGGCGTTGATAGTTATCATTGTGGTGTAACCAAATGTCATCGCCAAAGTCCTTAATGTGGGCAGCACTGCCGCGTCCACGCCCACGCCCACGGCCACGGCCTCTCCCTTGGCCATGGTCAGCGCCCAAAACACCTCCCCCACGCCCAGGAAAGGGTGGTCGAACTGCGTTGGCAGTGACTCGACCCGCTTGAGCTTCTCTAGAAAATCGTGCAGCCCTCCCCTCATCGGTCTCGTCAAGCTCAATGCCTTCTTCATGGACACTAACTGGGCCCCGCTCTTTGCGAAGCTCCTCTAGTATCTCCCTCCTCAAGACGCTCATATTGTCATTCAACTGAGTGTTGAAATCATTTGTGAGCTTCTCAAGGTCAGCTTGTGTAACATATGCTGGTTCTCCTTCTTTTCCTGACATGGTTAACACAAACAACAAAGAAAAACTATATATGTGGATGTGGAAGTTTTTATTTGTGGAAATCACTCATCCTCACCTTCTCTTACCAACCGAAGTTCTTATGAGTACTTGATGGAATTGAAGAGTTGCACGCACTTTGGTGACAGTAGACAACATAAGGTGATAGGTTAAGCGAATTCAATTGCACAAGCACTGTTAGACAATGGCCTTTTGTGGAGCTTGGAGGGAAAAGTGTTTACATATGCAATCTAAAATTTCTAGATATTTACCTATGCAATCTGAAATTTCTAGGTGTTTACCTATGCAATCTGAAATTTCTAGATATTGTAAAGCTAGGTAACAATCCAAACTAAAATTCAATGCCTAGTTGCTGATCTTATGATATAAGCGAAGAACGAAGTAACTCACACGCAAAGATGATAGAACTTAGTGCAATCAAACTAATGAGCTAATATATAAAAATATAAGTGATGAATAACTAATTCATATTGCACAAGTTATAGAGAGACGCTAGCTAATTGCTCAATGATATAAAATAGAGCACAGGATTGTTCAAAATAATTAAATAGCACAATCTGAAATTTTGACAACGATAGGGTATGCTCACAATAGGTGATCAGCCAAGTATTTTTCTTCTTCTTCTTTTTCTGTCCTTTTTTTGTTGATCATTTTTTTCTTTCTTTCTTTTTTTTTACCTGACCAATCAAATTATCACAAGAGCAACACTTAAAACCCCACTTTTGTCTATGAAAGTAAATAACAATTCAGAGGTGTGCAAGGTGTATTAGAACAGCCCTAGAGCAATATCAATAGCTAGTCTCAATAGGAGCAAAGTATTCGCAAAGGATTGAATTGGCTCACAAAAAGATATATACGAAGTTTTTTTTGTACTGCTACTGTAGCACATGCACAGTAACCAGACACTGTAGCTGCGCGTGTGTAACATCCCAAATTTCCAGGGTTTTTAAAAATTTTCAAAGTTTAGAAAGTAACCATTTGATTTTCCTTAATTCACCTAAGCTTAAATTGAGATTTCAAAAATAAAAATGATTTAAACATGAGTAAAATAAACTTCAAAAAAAAATCCAAAACTATTTTATTTGATTTATTCAAGTTCCAAAATATTTTATAAAATTTTCTTTAAATTATCGGATTTATTTCTTTCGGATTTCTTTCGTTTTCTCTTTCTCTCCTCCCATTTGCCGTTTTCCTCCCTGAAGCATTGTCTCATGCTCTCTTTCCTCCCGTGCGTCAAGCAAGCCCTGCCATCTTTGCTTGCCCCATGTGCACGCCTTGTCCCTTGCCCTGCTCCCTCGAATCCCGCTGCCCTGCCCCCTTTTGACCGGCTGCCCTCACCTAGCTCCTGCCACCACCACGTCGTCCATGTGCTGCTGCACGTTGCCGCGCCGCATGGCTATCCTCCCTGTGCTGTGCAGCCTGTGCTCCCCTCTCCCCCTTGCTGCCGAGCTTCCCCTTTTCTTTCTTCCAGAGCTCCCCTTGCTCCCTTCCTTCCCTCCTCTTTGTCTTCCTCAGCCGAAAGCCCTTGGCAGTGCACCTTTCCCCCTCCATTTCTTTCTTCCAATCGATGCTCTCTTCTCTTCCCCAGCCACAGAAACCAGCAGTCCCCATTCTCCTTCCTTCCCTCCCAACCGAAGTTCATCACTGCAGCTGGCCGGTTCTTCCCCACTGCCGAGCTCATTTCCTCCCCCAGCCGAATCAGCCAGCAGCCCAGCTCCAGTGCGCCACCTCCCGTGCGTCCTCTACCCGTGCAGCTCCCTCTCCCTCTCCTCTTCTATAAATGGGCCAGCACCTCCTCTAGCTCCAGCTACCCCTCCTCCTTTTCTTTCTCAACCGAAACCAGCAGCCCTACCCCCTGTGCCGACCTTCCCTCCCCCAGCCGAAGCTCCCTTCCTCCCTTATCTTCCTCCCCTTGTGCTGCTCTTGTTCCTTGCTGTCGCCTGCTGCCAGCCCGGTTCTCCCCCAACCGAAGCTCCCTCTTCTGCTCCATGTTCTTCCAGCTAGCCGACCCCATGCATGCATTGCTTGTAGATCCACTTATCTTGCTTCATGAAGTCTAAGAACTACTACATGCTCCTCCCCCTTGTGCTCCTTCCTCCACCCCTCCACCCTTTCTTCTTTTCTCTTGCGTGCAGCCACTTCCAAGGTCGTGCTCTACTAGCACTACTATGCAGCAGCATCCCCTCAACACACGAGAGAGCTTGGTGACGCTGCAACAGCCTCACATCTTTTCTCTGCTAATGTTCTCTCGTTGCTCACTCACTGAGTTGTGTTTTTCTTATGCATGTACAAGAGAAAGTGCAGTTGCTCATGCAACTAACTCCTTCGTATGCAAGCCACTGCTAGCTGCTGCCTGCTCCTCCCCTTGCTGTACTGCTCCCTCCTCGCCTCCATTTCTCCCTCAGCCGAAGCGCCTCCAACTCCCCTCTCTCTCTTCTTTTGGCCGAAGCCAGCACTGCCGAGCTGAGCATGCTGCAATCACCCACTGCATGCATCCTTACACTAACTCATCTATCACACATGCATGGAGGACTAGATAACTCATGCACGCACGTACTAGCTAATACATACTCATGTAGTAGTGCTTGCATTAATGTGTTTGTTGCATGCACATAGCTGCAAGTAGTTTGCATATAGCACTATAGTATGGTCTGCATGCATATAGCTTTGTATTAGCAAGTTGAGGGAGAGTTTTTCTTGTGCTGTGCTTCATCCGAAAAGGTCCAGTCGGCATATAGCTTTCAGTTCAGTGAGCTCTGGTGTGTTGAGTTCGATGTGGCTGCATGGGCATGAGATTAGGAGTTAGTAGTTTGCACGTCTACATCCACATGCACATAATCATGCACCAAGCTTTACCATCTCCGTTCTCCCTCCTCGGTCACTCATTTCTCAAGCCGACCGCATCGCGGTGTGCCCCTCGGCTTCCTCTTCATATCCCTGGAATTCGCCCCTCTATCTTGCCGCAAGCAAAAATTTTCCATCGACGACCGAACCACCTTCTGTTATTGTTTCCGATGCCGTCTTTGATCCCCTGATGACATCGTCACCACCGTTGGATTCTCCTCGCGATGTTCTACGTCGTGCTCCCTTTCTTTTCTCCGAAGCATCGCCGGTTCATCGGCGCTACTATTCCTCTGACACTATTTTGCACGCTGCCACTGCACCGGACCTTCGCCGGCGACGCGACCACCACCATTGGGTTCGTCTCGCTCCCGGGATTCTATTTTGCTATATCACCGGCCGCCCCTCCCTTTCCCTCGCTTGCACCATCATTTTTGCCGAAGCTAGCACTATTCATGTCGAATTGATTTTCTATATTTCATGTGAAGGCAAACTTCCGGATACTCGTTCTCCTCCATACGAAGTCCGATTCCATCGATTCTCATTCCTAAATTCATCTAAAGGCGGTATCTTCCTTTTGGTATTCATTTGGTAATTTTTGGGATTTTATTTGGAATTGTTGTATATATTTGGCTCTTTTCGCGCGTGTAGATTTTGGCGTTCCCGAAGAAATCCTGGAACCGTCTGCCGAAGCAACTCAACCCTTCAACGGAGGCAAGTTATAGACCTTTGATCATGTTGAACCCATCTTTATCAAAGTATATTGTTTGATATAAACATGCATTGCTAATTTTATAATAAATGGTTTCGGGTTTAGTTAATTACTTAATTGTCATATGCCTCCTTGATAAATTGCAATCGACATGTATCCTTGAATGACATAACTCCTTGGACACCTTAGGATGGTTAATTACTAGTTGGACATTATTGTAATACCAACAAGGGTATCGTGTTTGCTTAGCCATGCTTTAGTAGACGTCGGTCTCGCCATGAATCATTCAATATGAGTTTACCCCCAGCACACCGGTTCGTGGCTTGTGTAGTAGCGGCCAGTGTTGCTGATTAAAATGAAGTGTGGTCCGGTGTGAGACCACGACATTTGTTGTCACCTTACTAAAATTTGTAGTGCCATGACTAGGGTGGTCCTCTGGCTGGGTTGAACCCAACATGATGAATTTGACTAAAGGAAATTATGGAACCGTGGCGGAGCCACTTTTGATAAAAGATGTTGTGCCATGATTAGGGTAGTCATTTGGCCAGGTTGAACAAAAATAATTTATGCTCGGACGAGTGGGTGGTGGAAAAGGTGGGTGCTGTAACGCACACTTGGAATGTGGAACCGTCTCGTCTGAGCAACCAACTAAGGACTTAACCTTGAACCATTGATTGATCTGGGCCTCAACCGTACAACCACATGTCTAGATTGGGATAGACCTGGCTGACTAATTAGCAATGTCTTGGTTCGGTTCTGTTTTGGTTGGGAACGGCGCAAGAGGGGGCCAGATGGAGGCGAAACCCTAGCGAACAGAACTGAGTCAAAACAGAGCTTTGTAAAAGCCTTGTCACATGCTCTAGACTGCTTACCTAAGGTAGTGAGCGGTGGCATAGATATATGCCGAACAAACTAGAGAAATTCGTGTCTTGTGTGTCAAGCTGTACAACCTCTGTAGAGTGTAAAACTATTCGAATAGCCGTGTCCACGGTTATGTACATGCCTAGTGATTTTACGCAAGGGGTAGATTTTCATAAAAATGTTGGAATGGTTTAGATGGGAAGCAATCTGTTTGTTGGTTGTTGGTTGGAAGCGAACAGGGTGTTCACTAGTTGTTTCAAAGAAAATTGATTACTTATGTATTAATCTTTTAAAAATTGTGCTTTGCGATCTACTTACTGTATTTAACAGTCAAATACTGCTTTCTGCAAAGTAACCATAAAGCTGCCCTTGTCAAGCCTTGCATAAATACTATTTGCATACATTTCTCTATAACTTGCTGAGTACATTCAAAGTACTCACGGCTTGCGTCCGCTGTTTAATCAGTAGAGGAGGGTGAACCAGGGAACTCAGAGTTCTATGAAGAAGACTTCTTTGAAGACTATGCGAATTAGGTCACGTCCTTCACTCGATTGCCCGTGGGCATATTGGGTGACCTCCATCGGATGTTTGGTTTCCGCTGCAAGCTCTCTCTTTTGCTGCTAGCCCTGCGTGGAAAACTTTGTAAGACTTGACCATAAGGTCCTTTTGATATTAAGAGTTAATTTGTCTGCTTCATCTATAATTTAGGTGTATGGTTTTGATTACACCAATGTTGCAACTGTGTGCATGAACTACTGATCCAGGGAATAGTGCAGTTATACACAGAGGGTCCTGGATCCGGAGATCTGGGGTCCCTACAATGTGGACTCTTTTTCTTTCCGCGATGGTCAGAAGTAAATACCAAACGAGCCGATGCTTTTGGTTTTTTTCAGACCGCATCAGAGAAAACGGAACAATATTCGGTACACTGCTTGCAAAGACAATTCTTCAGAGTAATGATTTTTTTGTTCGTGCGATTGATGGCGGTATCACATAAATGATCATAGCAAACCGGAGCGCTATTTAGCATGTCTTTGAAAGCACACGCTTCAAGATGATTTTTTGGGTACCGACTAACAGCTAACATATTGAAAACAAGAAATTAAAGCTACGCAAAGGAAACAAAGACCAGTGACTAAGCACAAGTTCTAATGGATCGAGACCTAACCAAATGCACTACAAATTTAGATTGAACTACATGCTAAAAGGATTTTTTTGTGGCTTTCTGTGTATAGGATAGAAAATAAATAAATCTAACTACGGGTAAATTGATCCTACCGTGGCAACCGATACTCTGATACCAAGATGATACGGGGGATGCCCGATCTTCACAACGTAGGATCGATGATAACTTTGGATTCGTGCAACCTGACGAATCGATGGCGCCAACCACTGTCAAAACAGCAACCTAAGACAAAAGAATTCGCCCAACCACACGCTCGTGATCCCGTCTACCTGACCACACAAAGTAGACAAGTCACTACTCCTACAAAACACAAGGAATCACAAGAATAACGGAATGACACAACAGATTGGAACTCCCTATTCTAGTGGAGGCAATGTTGCTCAAACCCTAGAATCAAGAGTATATTGATATCTAAAAAAATATGACGTCCCCCCTCATGGTGCGCAGCGCCTTACAATATATAGTGCATATGGGCACAACTCAACTTGCAATTCGGCCATAGTTTGGACTCAACACAAAAATAAAAACTAGAATTACATCCGAAGTCTCACGTGTACTCAACTAAAGAAAAAGGAACGCAGGCCGTGATAAGATTGAAAGCCGTGACCAATTACAGATCAATTTCCAATTGGTTATCTTGAGAACTTGCCAAAACAGTTCGGTCTCCTATCCCTTTTTATATAGATTCTTTCCTTGCTTTCCTTCTCGGCAAGTCACATAATACACATGCATGAGGCAAGTCACGTAACACACATGCATGCATGTAGACCTTGCATGGCACAACCACAACCGAAACTCCATGCTGCAGCTACCAAAGATTTTGTTCAATGCTTCTAGCTCCATTGTTCTCGGTCTCGCATGCTTCTATATGTGTATAACTGCACAAACAAAGCATGGAACTATTAGGTAGTGACATATTCTCATTAGTAAGATTAAAATTATTTAACAGCGAGTTCACCTGTTGGTTAATTAATTTAGCTCTTACTCATGTAATCGGTCCAATCGGGATGTCCTCATCACTCTCAAAGTTAAAATCTTCTTGTGGCAAACTTATTATAATAGAATTCAGACGACTAATTAGCTTAGAGCTAGAAATTGGAAAGGGGAGATGAATTGTATCCTGTGTGGGGTGCTGGATGATGCGAATCATGTTCTTTTTCATTGTGTTCTTGCTAAGTTTGCTTGGTCATGTTGCATGGAAGCTTTCGGTTGTAGGAGATGTCCAGATTCTCTTAAAGATCTCCATCTTAATTGGCTAGACTTGCGGGGTGTTAATAATTACAATATCTACTTATTCAGTTTTGCAGGTTTGGACTGAACGCTTTGGAAAATAAAAAATAAGATGGCGATCGAAAGATCTTTCCCTAAGCAGCCATCTGAAGTTGTATGCAAATTTATGTCATGCCTGCAATGTTGGAGGGTGGTAATCAGAAAGGAGGATTGTCAAGGTCTGGAAGATGTGCTGATGACGCTTGAAGGCTGGCTTAAAAGATTTTGCGATGAAGTCTAATTAGTTAGTTCTTTGTTTCTATTTTGTTGTCTTGTATTGTGGCATCCTGTGGTGTCTATTAGTTGGTGTTTGGTGTTTCTTTGTTCTAGTAGGATGATCTTGGTAAACGGGTATCCCCAGATGGGTACTGTTGCTATCTGTATTTTGGATATTAACTTTCTATAAAAGCTGGGTATTATTCCTGTTTCAAAAAAAACGCAAAGAAATCATGTCAAACTCTCTCGGGTTTTTTTTATTTTTTTGCAAAAGTAAAGAGAGATTTTATCAAAATTCAGAAGTAGCTTTAAAGTCTTCAAGCACAAAGTGCTCAATACAGCTTGGGGTGTCAGCCAGCCAAACCGCCATAGACTTCTTTTTTTTGCGAGGGTAAAGAGAGATTTTATTAAAATTCAGAAGTAGCTTTACAGTCTTCAAGCACAAAGTGCTCAATACAGCTTGGGGTGTCAGCCAGCCAAACCATCGTAGACAGGGTATGACAGGCATGATGGCTTAATTCATGAGCTACCCTACTTTGAACTCTCTTAACATTGACAATCTTTACCTCTCCCAAATTTGACGTCAGAGTTTTTGCATCATCAGTGATTGCTGCCATGCTATACAGATCTTGGTGTGAAGCCGATAGATAGGCCACACAAGTAGCATTATCAGACTCCAAAATGACTGGCCCCTGGAACCAGTTTTGTGCCAAATGCGGCCCTTCCTGACATGCAATGAACTCTGCTTCTTCTGCCGATGAGACATGATGAAGCAGCTTCCAGCTTGATAATAACACCTCTCTTTTATCATCTCTGATAACAATCGCAGAGCTAGCTTCAATGGTTTCCTCCACAAAAATGCCATCAACATTGATTTCTAGCCATCCAAACTCCGGGGGCTGCCAGAATGCTCGGGTAGAAGAAGACCGGTTTGAAGTGTTGCTCTGAATTGTATTACTGCAGCTTGACAACTCTCAATTCCTTTTCCTTTACTATCTGGAGGGTGTAAATTTTTCCACTGGCACCTAGTTGCGACGAAAGCGTCAATTTCATGAGCGGCCCTTTCCAACGGATAGTGAACACTTCCATGTGTTAATGCATTGCAGACACTCCAATTATTCCATAACACCATCATCAGTGTATCCCTACTTTCCTTTTGTAGCAAGTCCAGCAGTATCAAGAACCAGTCTGACCCTATCAAGCGTAAATGTTCCTCGTCCGACAAGAACCAGCGAGTTCGAAACACCTCCAATAGGGCTCGCGCATGTGGGCACCCGATGACTGCATGGTTTGAATCCTCAATTGCATTACCACAGATTGAACAAGCATCCTATGTACAAATCTGTCACACCTTTTTATTCTTGTTTGTAGCCAGAGAATTCCTCGCTAATCTCCATGCAAAAATGTGCACCTTCGGAGGAATCTTCGCCTGCGAGACATTGGACCAAAAATGCTTACAGCTCGAAGTAGTGCTACTTGACGGAAGTCCCACTGTTTGAAAATGTAGCGCCAATTTGTAAGTAGATCGGACTGAGAAAATCCCTGAATTTTCATATTGCCAAGCCACGACATCCTCAGTAACGTGACCTGGAATCTTGATTTTCAGGATGGCCTCTACATCCGCTGAGAGAAAAGTTTGCCTTACCGCATCAGATTTCCATTCACGATATACTGGATGTATCAGATCAGACACTAACTTGAGTCTCGAACGCCCCCGAGGGGATATTATTCTCAACGAGTCTTCACGGGGTATCTAGTTATCTCGCCAAATTCGAGTGCTTTGACCATCCCCAATACGTGTGATCGCTCCCTTTTTTAGCAGATCCAGACCATACTCAATCCCATGCCAAGTGGGGGATGCATTCCTAGAAAAAGGAGGTGTCTAGCAGAGAGCCTCGAGGGTAATACTTTACTTTAAGGGGCTGAGAACAGAGACTTTCAGGGAAATGAAGCAACCTCCAAGCTTGTCGAGCCAACAAAGCCTGATTGAATAAGGGATAATTGATTATTTTCCACTGCAAATAAGAGCCTTCTAGGATTTGCCACTCCTAACAATGCAATCTATAATTTGCCACTCCAAAAGTTGGTTGCTTAATAATTTGCCATTTTGGCCTTTTAATGACATTTCTTATGTTTTCTCTCCTTTTTCCCTACGTGAAATGACCTTACTGCCCTCTCCCATATACACAGGGAGATTGATAATCTAGCATCACCCGTGCCCACGTCGTGGACAAGGGGGGCTCTGAGGCTGACATGGGTCGCCCTGGTCCCGAGGGCTCCATCTCCATCTACATGGTCCAGGGCTACGACTGCAGGATCATGCGCAACGGTCGCGGTGAGGACATCCTCCCCTACGAGTGCGACTTCAAGATCTACGTCGACTGCTTCAACGACGCCATCATCAAGGCCGGAGGCTGCCCTGGGTGCAAAGAGCCTTACAAGAACACCGAGTGGGAGGAGGTCATCTCGGCCTCCAACAACGAGGTGACACGGGCACTGTCACTACCCCATGGCCATGGACCAGGGACCAAGATGGAGAGGAGCCTTTCACTGGTGAAGCAACAGATGTTTGGTGAGTTTGATCATAACCGGTGGCTCTTCGAGACCAAGGGGACGTATGGCTATGGTAATGCCATTTGGCCCGAGGACGATGATGGTGGAAGCGGAGTGCCAGGGCATCCCAAGGAGCTCATGGCTAAACCATGGCGGCCGCTCACCCGCAAGCTCAAGATTCCAGCTACTGTTATCAGTCCTTATAGGTGCCATCTTACTCCTCACAAATTAACCTCATATACTTCAATTATATTCCCCTCCCTGGGTTGTATTTTCTTTCAAACTTCTATTGTCATTTCCAATGTTTATGATATCTTGAAAAAAATCTAAATAGCCTGTGAGATGAGTAAATATATTATCAATCATTTCTTGTGTGAGCATTTACTTTCCAAGTGGGTGTGTATATTGGAGAGGGCAGTAAGGTCATTTCATGTAGGAAAAAAGAGAGAAAATATAAGAAATGTCATTAAAAGGCCAAAATAGCAAATTATTAAGCAACCAACCTTTGGAGTGGCAAATTATAGATTGCATTGTTAGGAGTGGCAAATCCTAGAAGGCTCTTCTTTGCAGTGGCAAATAATCAATTATCCCATTGAATAACCTTAAGTCCTAGAAACCCATACCACCTTGACACTTCAGCAAAATCATTTTCTCCCAAGAGCACCAATGCGATTTCCGCTTGCCATTTTCTGCTCCCCAGATGAGCCTCAGAAAATCATCGCAGAGGGACACTGACAGTTTAAATACACCCATGGTGTAGGTAGGTTGATAAGTACTTCCATTCCCTCCCCCCCCCTCCCCGCAATCGGCTAGCCTTTTACCCATCTGAGATCTCAGTGCGTGGAATCAATCATGTTTCATACACCCCTCCGGTGTAGGCAAACCAAGATACTTTGCTTGCAAACCAAGATACTTTGCTTCAAAAGCCTCATGTTCAACATCAAGCTCAAAACGGACATCAATCTTAGTTTCGGCAGAACACATCGATCCGAACATAACTGAACATTTACTTGGATTAATGAGTTGTCCAGTACTCCGTTCATAAGATTGTAGAACTTCCTTGATTTTCTAGGCTTGATCGCTATTTGCTTTGAAGAATAAAAGGCAATCATCAGCAAAAAGTAAATGCGAAATTAGAGGAGCCCTTCGACAGATACTCAATTCCTGAACCCGCTAAGCTTCAATCTCTTGGCTTAATAGGGCAGTAAGACCATCTGCAACAAACAAGAATAGGTAAGGGGACAGAGGATCCCCCTGACGTAATCCTCTCAACGGCAGGAACGGTTTCTGCAACACACCATTGAAATTTACTGATTGAGAAAGAGACCGTAGTAACACATTGCATGACCCATGTAACCCATTGATCACAAAAACCCAATCTTCAGAGCATACCCTCTAGGAAATTCCAATCAACCCTGTCATAAGCCTTCGACAAATCAAGTTTAAAAGCACGGAACTTTTGTGCTTGAGCATCCCGTTTGTAGAGCATGAATACACTCGAAAGCAATCAGAGCATTATCAGTTATCATTCTTCCAGGCACAAAGGCACTCTGAACAGGAGAGATTATGTTTTCTAAAAATCCTCACAGCTGGTTGACCATACATTTAGCCACAACTTTGTAGATCACATTACACAAACTGATAGGCCGAAAGTCTCTGATATCTTCTAGATCAACATTTTTGGGGATCAACACAATGGAAGTATGATTTGCACCCTCCGACATATGATTTGTGAAGAATATTTTTTTGACAACCTCACAAATATCATCTCGAAACACTTCCTAGTTATACTGGAAGAAACGTGCTGGAAACCCATCCGGTCCTAGCACTTTGAGGGGCCCAATTTGGAATACTTATCTCCTCATTTGTGAATTCCCTACAGAGCGCATTATTTACCTCATCATCAACCCAGTTGTGGATCAGGGGAAATAAACAATCTGGACTGATGGTGGGATCTTTAGTATATAGAGAAACAAAATAATCCCTGGTCATGAGCTGCATATCATCTTCCTTTGTACACCACTCACCATTAGCCCTCTTAAGTTTTTTTAATTCTATTCTTACTTGCTCACCACACTGCCTTCATGTGAAAGAACTTTGTGTTTCGGTCACCCTCCCTCAACCAGCTAATCCGCGAGCATTGTAACCACATCATCTCTTCCTTGTATAGAATTTCATCCATATGATCCCTAGTCTTCCTTATTTCCGGTCGGACCTCTTCTATGTTAATTGCACACGGGTCTGCTAGCTTCTTTCTCAGAACATCCAATTCCCGAGTGACAGCACTAAACTTTGTTCTGCTCTAGTGTTTTAGAGAGCCCATGACATCTTTAAGAGATGTTGTGATGGCACCCATATCACGTCTATGGGTAGTAAGATGCCATGTGTTTTTAATCAACTTCAGGAAGGAGGACTCTTCTCGTTCCCACATGATTTTAAAACGAGCTGGTTTTCCTATTGGTGGCCTCCAAACTTCCTAGGCTACTTTCAAAAGAATTGGGCAATGGTCTGATCTCGACGAGATAAGGTGCTTTAGGGAACCTTCACCAAAAAGTTCCTGTCGTTTTTGATTTGCCACTACTCTATCAAGCCTAACTTTTACATTTGATCGGCCACTCTTCTTATTGTCAAAAGTATATGGCAAACCCTGAAAACCCAGATCCGACAAGCCACAATCATGGAGAGTGTCCCTAAACTCCCTCATTTGTTGTTCTGCTCACGTCGACTAAGACAAATGTTCAAAAGCCCACAAAGCCTCATTGAAATCACCCATTACTACCCATGGGAGGGCTGACAAATTGCAGAGCCGTCTCAGAAGCACCCACATATATTTCCTATTCTCCACCCGTGGCTCCCCATAGACAAAAGGTAGCCGCCACCTTGGCCCTTCTGGTTCTTCCTGAACTTCCAAATCAAAAAAGCGTGGAGAGCACTGTATAAGCTTGACATCAATAGACTCATGCCATGGTACCGCTAAACCTCCACTCAGACCAATACGATCCACCGTAAGCATGTTTTTTAGGCTCAGTCTCCACCTTAGGTGTTCTAATCTTGCACCCTGCACTCGAGTTTCTAACAAAAACACTAGCTTGGGGTTAACAGCCTGTACTAAGGCCAAAAGCTCACGAACTGTCCGGGGATTCCCCACCCCCTGGCAGTTCCAACTCAGAATATTCATCACACCTAATGGGCCTTGCCAGTTCCAGCTCAGAATATTCATCACTCCTAATGGGCCTTGCCATGAGAGCCCGTCAGGTTTGTTAGCCTCGTCAAAGAAAATAAGGAACTCTTACACCTCTTCTTCTCATTGCCAAGCACTACAACACTGTTTGTACTCCTATCAAATTCATCCCCTATTTTTGAACTATCTAGTCATTTTCCAAGAATGATGCTTGTATTATGAATTACCATGGCCAGACAATTGTCTTCCTGTTACAGCCCTAAATTTGATGCGTTGATTACACAGTCTAGGTTTCGCTGCCCCCTACCTCCGGTCTCTCAGGTGGTAGGAGGAGCCCTTCAGTCTTATTAGGAACTGCCTAGCCAAAGAGTCCAAGCATCCTATTATTTCCAGACCCTCCATGAGAAGCCAGCATGTGCTCTAAGATATTGTCTGGAAACTTGTCACCGGGAACATTGCCACTCGCCGAAGCTCTATTCTCCCACTTGTCCATTAGGTGCTTTACAGAGCTCACTTTTTCCTGCTGAGGTGCTAAATTCATGTCCACTAGCACATACCGATGATTGTGTTCTTCGCGCCCACCATTAACCGAGAGATTTTTCACACTTGCTATAATACTTGCCTCCTCTCACCCTACAAGCGATTACACATGGTCATTGACACCCATTTGCTTTCCTGCCGCCTCTTCTGCTCCATCACGACTATTATTTGTGCAGGCCTCTTCGGTGATCTTCGCTGGTGGTATTGGCTGAGGATCGATCTGCTAGTTAAAAAATGATTTACTTGGACAGGACTTCTAGCATCAAAATTAAGGTTTTGGGCTATTGTCGGCTTAAAAGCAAGGAATGACCAGCTTCTACGGATGAACATTTTGAAGGGGGATGCCCTGAGATCTAAACCAAAATGGATTGATTGCTTCTCCTTCCATATGGCCGATACAACTACAGTAAAAGCAGAAATGAGGAACACGTTCATACTTGAGATCAAACTTCATAATTTGTCCTCCTGCTCGGTCCTTGATCTTAAGCCAACGCATGAAAGGTTTATGCACAAGGTACTCCACCCTAACTGGCATGAAGTCATCCCACACCTGGCCACGATGATCCACGTGAACCTTCCTCACCCTTCCCAGGCGGCTCCCTAGGGTTTGCCCCATTGCTTCTGTCATCGTAGAAAAAGGTAGATCATAAATTCTCACCCACATAGGTAGGGAGCCTAGTGCAATCTCCGAAGGATGAGATTTTCCATCATATGCCCTTACCAAAAGAGCATCACAACGATAGATCCAAGGGCCTCCCCCCATCATAAAGTCAAAATCCCCCGCTGCCTTAAACTCGATTAGTAACTTATTGTCCTTTAGTTTCGTGTATTCCATGCCATTACGTAAACTCCAAGATTTGTTCATCACCTCGAACATACCCTTGGTGCTATAACTGCAAACTGAGAGGAATCGCCCTGTGGCCACCCATTGCATGTTTACTTGCTTTTGCGCCTCCTCTAGGTCTATCTCAAAAGCTTCCTCATCATCTTCTTCATCTTGTTCAAATCCTTGCTCACCAATTTCGTCCTCATCCTCCATAGCGCCTCCTTCATGCAGATCCTGTGGAAGCACTTAGAGAATTTGCTCTCGCATACTCGGCAAATCAAACATGATCGAGGCAAGATCAACTTCTCCACAGATGCGGACGAAGGCCAGATTGAATCTGACATTGAAACTGATTAACTCCCACCACGATCCCGAGGTGAAACGGGATCGAAATAGGATTGCGACACACGCCACCTGAATCGCCAGGGAAGCCTTAGGGTTCAAGATGGCATCACGAGTCTTTCACCAAACTCTTTGTTTCTAATGAGGAGGTAGGAGGCAACGACTACAACCACCCCTTCTTCTAGAACCGATCCTTCACCACTTAAATCAAACCCAGTCCTGAAAATTATAGAAAAGATTGAAAACGCCATCAAGGTAAGTCTCTCTCTCTCTCTCTCTTCCTAAACCCTAACATACCAGACCTTACAACAATGTTAATGTTTAATCTTGTGTTCATGCATGCATATATAGGTTGGTTCTAGGAAATTTGCTGATAGGTTGCATACCAAGGTATCTCACGATATTTCAGAGCAAGAACCAGAACGAGTACGATAAATTCGGATGCATAAAGTGGCTGAACGACTTCTCAAAGTACCACAACCACACGCTCAAACGCATGCTGGAGATCCCTCGTGATCCTACTGTCACCATAATCTATGGTGACTACTACGGAGCCATCTTGGAGATCACCTGTTAATCCTCTCAAACACGGTAAATTAAATCTAGTTGGGTCTATTTTTGTGATGTCGAAGTAACAATTCGTTGAAGTAAACTATGCAGTAGTAAACAATTCTGAAGCTCTCGTTTTAACGTTGCTAATTAGGGGCTATTTGGTTGCCACCCCGAGACAAATTAGCCTAGCTGGAGACGAGCCTAAACCATGTTTGGTTGGTGTCATGAGCTCTCCTTCCCCCTCGCCTGGCCTGAGCAACCCGGGCAATTCATTAGCCCGAGCCAAGCGACCAAAATCGGTCGTCTAAGCTCCAGGTAGCAGCAGCGTTTTCGGGAATTGGTTAGCCGGTATTCCAATAAATTTAAAGTCACAACTCCTGGTGGGAGCGAGTGCCTTATGTTGGTCTATTTGGTGTTGTCGGAACGATGTTATTTTTAACAAAAAGATGATCACTAATCCTTTACAGGTTATCTTCTTGTGTGGATTCTGGTTGCGTGCTTGGGCAAATTTACAAAAATCGGCCCAGAAGGAGTATATGGTGGAAGGAAGCCTAAGATTGGAGTTTGTAGCAAAGCAACTCCTCAACTCTCATGGGTGGCGGCTTAGTCACCGGATTGGCAATTGATCATTTAAGTTTCATTTGTCTGTTTTTGGTTGTAAGGCTTCTAGCCAATTTTAACAACTTTGGTTATGGTGATACGTTTGTTCTTTTAATAAATGGGCTGTGTGCATCTTCGATGCAGAGGCCGGGAGAGATTTTTTCTCTTCCATTATCTAAAAAGGTAGCAGCAGCGACGCTCGCTAATCCAGGATTAGCGCGTTAATTGGGTGTCATGTGGAGTCAGCACTGGAAGGTCATCGGCCGGGGCAACGGCGGAGCATCGTGGCGGGCGGTGGGCCGCGGACGACGTGGTGGACATTCATGTCATTGCAATCGTGGTCAACGTCATTTTTGACCACTCCGGCAAGGTTTTCCGTCTTCGCACGGACCCTGACTAGCTGCTACCTCTCTCGATGACATGGCCTCCAGTCACTCCGCAAAAAGCAGAGTCACCGCCTATGCTCTCACAATGCTTCGCAAATCAAACAAGACGAGATGTCGTGAACTGATTTGGGAGGAACGAGAGAGCTCCGCAGCCTCATGGGATTTGGGAAGGAGATGGACTAAGATGTTACTCCTCTGTCGCAACTCATTTTGTCAGAATCGCAATCCTAAATCGGATCAAATGTTCTTTAGTAGAATCGCGAGTCATAGGATCGATGTAGAATCTAAGATCATATCTTGTATTATAACGCTTCTACATTTTTAGAACTATATTTTTAGAACTTTTGTTTACCAAAATGTTAGTGTGAAGGAAAGATCATTCGCTATTTATTCAAATTATATTGGACATGAAGAAATAAAAAGTAAAATTTTGTAATGAAAGAAAAATATGCAAATAATTATTTATAATAAATCACTAGAATCAGTAGAATCGGGTAGAATCGTATTGTTTTATCATGATCCTGTTTTTGTTAGAATCGTAATAATATTAAGTCTACCATAGAATCAGATCAGTCCAGTCAATCTAGGTCGTAGAAACGTAGGATCGTATGACTAAAATCGAGATTCTGACAACCTTGATCGCAACGCTCTATTGCCGCACCATTAGCTTCCAAGCAACCGATACCTTGGATCGATTGTTTGCTAGGATCTGGGATGGATCACCTCTCTCTTTCTTTCTTTTTCTTTGCTTTTCCCCTTTTCCCTCGCTTCCCATTCGCAAAGGGGCACTTTTTTACTTGTACGTTTTTACCAGTCCAAATACATCTCATGGGACGGGCTGCATCTCACTAAAGCCGCTAACCGGTTCGTGGCCAATGGCATGCTGGAGGGG
Organism: Phyllostachys edulis; assembly: GCA_036346405.1. Classification (NCBI taxonomy): domain Eukaryota; kingdom Viridiplantae; phylum Streptophyta; class Magnoliopsida; order Poales; family Poaceae; genus Phyllostachys; species Phyllostachys edulis. The sequence continues at coordinate 67,340,272 of CM070549.1, forward strand.
CCAACCGTCCAAATGTAGATGCTGCTCCCAGAACATTTGTGACAATCAAATGCATCCAATACAAAGTACCTGTCCTAGTTTGATGGATTATATTATGGGTAATGATTCGACTCTGACGTCCGGTAGCCTTGGACGCTTCATTTAAAAAGCATCAGCCCTAAATCCCTTCTTGCGTAAGTTTGTCTTTGGTGGGCCCCATCCACATGCATGTAAAGATAAAGTTGACCAGAATACGCTCAAATAGATGGCACCGATTCCATCTCCTAGGCACAAGCAGATAGAAAACTCCAAGTTGACATGAGCTGTTATTTGAGATACTTGCTTATCTGTTAAAATCGTGTAGATCAAGAATTCATTTTGACACACGGCTTGATTTCTTGTCGCCGGAACAAAATCAAAGATATCATGAATTGGAGTCAAATTCATCAGTTTTCTTGCGGCTGCATGCATGCATGTACACACATGGTTGTAGGGTAATGATTTGACTCAGACGTCCGATGCAAGCTGCAGCCTCAGACGCTTCATTTAAAAAGCATCAACTATATGATCTTTTTTTCTGCTTACAACTTTGTAACCTTTTTTATAAAAATAAAAATAATTCTTGAAGCCACGTGATAATTTATTTTGCCAATTTGAATACACAAATTAAGGAGAAGGCAAATAGCTGTTAACAAAGTAAATCGTTCTATGTATAATCGAGATGTCGCAGACAAACAAAGCTCTCAACTCATAATTGTTTTGATTTGTGATGTTGCAACCGTTGTCCGGGGATGTTGCAAACATTGTCCTAGGATGCTGCAACCGTTGTCTGGGGATGTTGCAAATATTGTTCTAGGATGCTGGAACCGTTGTCTAGGGATGTTGCAACCATTGTTCGGGGATGTTGCAACCGTTGTTCGGTGATGTTACAACCGTTGTCCGGGGATGTTGCAACCGTTATCCTAAAAATCATGCACAAACCCCGCATCAGACGAGAAAAAAGGCTTAAAATGTTGCATATGTAGAAAAAAAATGTTGCATCTATGGAAACAAAATGTTGCATATGTAGAAAAAAAATGTTGCATCTACAGAAAAAAAAATATTGCATCTATAGAAAAAAAATGTTGCATACGGTTCACGGCGATGTTGCATCTATAGAAATAAAATGTTGCATATGTAGAAAAAAAATGTTGCATATATAGAAAAAAAATGTTGCATCTATAGAAAAAAAATGTTACATACGGTTCACGGCGAAGCAGTCGTACGACTGCAAGTTGCGCCCATACATATATCATCCTGCAGCTTGGATATGCATGCATGCATCTATGCTACCCGTTTGTCATGCACCAGTTATAATGGGTTGTCATTCGGGTGTGTCTACATATAGAAGCTAGATGGACAGAGCGCGAGGATCCACGACTACTTAGACGTGATCATTGGGACGAGCACCGGAGGGCTGGTGACCGCCATGCTCACAGCGCCCAATGCCGAGACCGGCCTGCCCTTCGCCGCCAAGGAGATCAACAAATTCTACCACGACAACTACCCAAAGATATTCCCTCCCATCAGGTGGGGATTACAACATACTAATCTGTTACTAGATGACTAACTAGTCAATTGGTACACCAGTTATGCACTAGGGGCCGTACGGCGAGAACGGTTTAATCGAACGTACGGCCCCTAGTTGCTCCCTTATATGTTAGGAAAATAGGGACAAAGGAGACACGAATTTTTACGTGGAAAACCCTTGCGGGAAAAAAACCACGGGCGCCAATCGACAATGATCACTATATGAGGAGCGATTACAAAACGCCGGGGATTACAATGAGGCGTCCCTCTCCCATGCGGCTTACAAGAGGTATATAAAGGGGTAAAAGGACTTAGAGTCCAAGTAGGAAACTAATCCGCTAATATGGCATATTCCAAATACTTCCATATTAGAAATTCGGATCACATACGGATCCAAATATTAACAATCTCCACCTTGAGACGAATTTCCTCTTGTAGCAAAATAAAGAATCATCAATCACCAAATGATTCCCCAATAAGATAAAAATCACCGTGCGCCAACTAGTCACTAGGACTAAACTGTAATACCAACTAAGCTTGAGCAAAGCTCAAACTTAGTAACAGGAACTGGCTTTGTCATCATATCAGCTGGATTATCATGAGTACTTATCTTGCACACTTTGACATCACCTTGAGCAATAACATCTCGAATAAAGTGATATCTCACATCAATGTGCTTTGTTCTCTCGTGGAACATCTGATCCTTTGTAAGGCATATAGCACTCTGACTATCACAAAATATAGTAGTGCAAGAATTATCTCCACAAAGCTCAGTGTACAAACCTCTCAACCAAATAGCTTCTTTACAAGCTTCAAAAATAGCCATATATTCTGCTTCAGTAGTTGATAAGGCAACAGTAGCTTGCAAACTTGTCTTCCAACTAACAGCACAACCCCCAATGGTGAACACATAATATGTTAGAGACCTTCTCTTGTCCAAATCACCAACATAATCAGAGTCAACATAACCAACAAGTTCATCTCTAGAATTCCCAAACTGTAAACAAGCATTAGAAGTGCCAAGCAAATATCTGAAAATCCACTGAACTGCTTTCCAATGCTCTTTTCCAGGATTAGCCATGTATCTACGGCTGCATATCAGGTGCACAAAGCCCATTTGGTGCACATATGGAAAAACTTTTTGTTTGGATATCAAATTAGCATAAAAAATTCTGAAAAAAATTCTAGATGTAATTTATGGTGTTTTGTTCCACCCTTTAAAATTTGAAGTTCAAACTCAAAGTATGTTAGAAGATAAAAAAGAGAAATTTCGACGGATGATAGATCAAATGGTGCCGGAAAAAAAGCAGTAAATGTTACTATTCACAAGAAACTTCTCTTTTTGTATCTTCTAACATACTTTGAGTTTGAACTTCAAATTTTAAAGGGTGGAACAAAACACCATAAATTACATCTAGAATTTTTTTTTCAGAATTTTTTATGCTAATTTGATACCCAAACAAAAAGTTTTTCCATATGTGCACCAAATGGTGCTTGTGCACTGATATCTCACTCAGATCTCATCGACAACACTCAATGCATGAGATAAATCAGGACGAGAACAAACCATGGCATACATAAGAGAACCAACTGTACTGGAATATGGAACTTTAGACATGTACTCAATATCATAATCTGACTCAGGACATAAGGCTGAAGATAATCTGAAACGCGAAGCTAATGGAGTACTCACTGGTTTTGCATCATGCATATTAAAACGACGAAGAACTTTCTCAATATAACCTTTTTGACTAAGGTATAACTTGCCAGATTGTCTCTCTCTAATAATCTCCATGCCAAGAATTTTCTTTGCTGCACCTAAGTCCTTCATCTCAAATTCATTACTTAATTGTGCTTTCAGTTTTGCTAGTTCTGACTTATCTTTTGTAGCAATCAACATATCATCAACATAGAGAAGTAAATAAATAGCTGAACCATTAACAGTCTTTAAATAAACACAGCTATTATAATCAGACCGCTTAAAGTCATGAGAGAGCATAAAGGAGTTAAATCTCTTGTACCATTGCCTAGAAGATTGCTTCAAACCATAAAGAGATTTCTTTAATCTACAAACAACGTGTTCTTTTCCAGGAGTAACAAAACCCCCAGGTTGGTCCATATAAATGTCTTCTTCCAACTCCCCATGTAAGAATGCAGTTTTAACATCTAATTGCTCAAGTTCATAATCATGCATAGCAACAATACTGAGTAAAGTGTGAATAGAACTATGCTTCACAACTGGAGAAAAGACATCATTAAAATCAATACCTGGAATCTAACTATAACCTTTAGCAACCAACCTTGCTTTATACCTTGCTGGTTCAGTAGAAGAAATACCTTCCTTTCTTTTGAAAATCCACTTGTAATGAACAGGATTCTTCTCCTTTGGCAATTTCACTAATTCCCAAGTGTCATTCTTTTCAAGTGACTCCATTTCATCATGCATGGTAGTTATCCACTTATTACAATCTGTGGATTTAATAGCCTCAGAGTATGATGAAGGTTCTGAATTACTTTCAATTTTTTCTGCTACACTCAAAGCACAAGCAACAATATTAGCTTCTTCAATCAACCTCTTGGGTGGATTAATCTCCCTCCTAGGCCTATCAACTGCAATAGACCGTTGTGGTGGCTGCTCAACAATAGGAGTATCCTCAACAATAGGTGCATCATGAGCAACAATATTTTTCTTATCTGATGTGTCATTTGAACTAACAAAATGGTCTACCTGAACACTTGAATTCTGCTCACTCTCAACAGGAACATTAGTGGACAGTTTATCATGAAGCATAGCAGATTCATTAAAGACAACATTTCTGCTAATCAAAACCTTCCTTGTTTCAGGATTCCACAACTTATATCCTTTAACACCAGATTTATAACCATGAAAGATGCACTTAATAGCTCTAAGCTCTAATTTTTCATTATCAACATGAGCATAAGCAGTACAGCCAAAAACTCTCAATTCTGAATAATTTGCTGGGGAACCAGACCATACCTCAATTGGAGTCTTCTTTTCAATTGCAAGAGAAGGTGACCGATTAATAAGGTAGCAAGCAGTGGAAGCGGCTTCAGGCCAAAAACCTCTATGCAAACTCAGATTTGACAACATGCAACGGACCTGGAAGTGATGGTCTGTTCATACGCCACTACACCGCTTTGTTGAGGAGTACCAGAACGGTGTAGTGCCTAACAATGCCTTCATCTTGCAATATGATTCAAATTCATCGTAATGAAATTCAATCCCATTATCGGTCTGAAGTTTCTTTACCTTCTTTTCAGTTTGCCTTTCAACCATAGTCTTCCACTCTTTAAATGCTGAAAATGCTTCTGATTTATGCTTCAAGAAATAAGGCCACACTCTTCTAGAGTAATCATCAATAATGGTTAACATATAGCGAGCACCTCCTAGAGATGTCTTCCGAGATGCCCCTCATAAATCAGAATGCACATAATCCAAAATACCTTCTGTGGTATGAACTGAGGTATTGAACCTCACCCTCTTGTGTTTGCCAAACACACAATGCTCACAAAATTTTAGCTTACCGATGCTATGTCTATCAATGAGTCCTCTCTTGCTCAATTCTGTCAAACCAATTTCACTCATATGCCCAAGACGCATATGCCAAAGATTAGTAGCATCGGAATTAGATAATGAACTTGAAATTACAGCAACATTACCTAATATTGTAGTACCTCGCAGATGGTACAGATTGGCAGATTTAATATCAGCTTTCATCATAACAAGAGAGCCTTTTGATACCTTCACAACTCCACCTTCACCAGAATACTTGTACCCTTTACCATCAAGAGTACTTAAAGAGATAAGGTTTCTTTTCAAATCTGGAATGTGCCTCACATCTGTCAAAGTTCTGACAATGCCATCAAACATCTTGATCTGAATTGAACCAATTCCTGCAACCTTACAAGATGAGTTATCACCCATCAACACAGTACCACCTTCAACAGGTTCATAGGTGACAAACTAGTCCCTATGAGGACACATATGAAAGGTACAGGCAGAATCAAAAATCCATTCATCATTGGTCTTAGCACATCCAGCAAAAGCAACATAAACTCCTCCATCAGAACTATCATCAGCAGCAAGGGAGGCATTACCTTCATCATCTGGTTTACCTTTTTGCAATTTGTGAGAGTACAACTTCTGTTTGAGATGCATCTTGCTGGTGAGATCATTTGTCATGCAAATTTGTTCCAGCTTCAACCATAATGCAGCAGCTGTCTTCTCTTTCAAAACCTCCTGCAAAATATTATTTGATAGATGAAGGTGAATATGAGATAAAGCCTTACGATCTTTACGCTTCTCATCTGCAGTCCATGCGATAGGTTGTTTCTCGAACCCTTCCAACGCATCATCCAAATCTATATATACCAACACAGCCCTCATCTTAACTTGCCACAACGAGAATCTTGTGTCTCGACTCAGGAGTGGAAGATCATACTTCAACGTCGCCATGAGGAATAAAACCTGAAAATTGCTGGGATTGATCTGTGTAAACCTAGCAAAAATCACGACCTCTTTGATACACGTTCTCTATACGCGAATCAAATATCTTCAATGTCCTGGTAAATCTTTCGTGTGGACGAAGCAAAGTTAACCGAAATTGATTCACTCTACGGATTCAACAGAAGCTTGCTGTTTCTCCACGTGAATCAACCAGATGGCCAAAGATTAATAGGTGCTTACTTAAAGGAAAAACTTTATCTCCGAACCTGTGCGATGGAGTTGCAATTGTTTTTTGTTTTGGTCTGCTGCTTCAATCGCTTGGACCGGGAACTGGCGAACGTAGCGCTTCCAACACGCGCGTGCACGGACCGAGGCGTCGAGGACTCGCGGCGCGTGACGGGAGCGACGCGGACGCGCTGCGAGATGGCGCTGACGCCGGCTTGACCGAGGCGATGAAGACTGCTGGCGCCGCCGCTCCTTTTCTGCGTGCAACCGCGGCGACAGCTTGAGCGACTTGACTAAGATTAGCTCTGCGACGTCGGCGGCTGCGGCGCACAGAACGGATCTGATAATTTTTTCTTCGTGTCTTTCTTCAAACTCTAATCACTTGTGCTCTGATACCACTTATTAGAAAAGTAGAGACAAAGAAGATACGAATTTTTACGTGAAAAACCCTTGCGGAAAAAAATCACGAGCGCCAATCAACGATGATCACTATATGAAGAGCGATTACAAAACGCAGGGGATTACAATGAGACGTCCCTCTCCCATACGGCTTACAAGAGGTATATAAAGGGATAAAAGGACTTAGACTCCAAGTAGGAAACTAATCCGCTAATATGGCATATTCCAGATACTTCCATATTAGAAATTCGGATCACATACGGATCCAAATATTAACATTATATTATACGGCTATGCTTGCGCTTGTACGGTAAATCAAGTAAGCAATCCAGCTTAGTTCATACTTTATCATCTAGAAATTGTACTGTATGATACGGGGTAAACATTATCACAGGATGGCCATGAACCAAACACCTCCATGGCAGCAAAAATAGCCGTCTACGCAAACCAGCCGTCTATGAAAAAAAAAGCCTCGGTCGGTTCATAACACAAGCAAACTGTTGCAGAAGTAATCGATTTTCTCCAAAAGAAAGAGAGAGTCCATGTAAACTTGTACGAATCGGAAGTCGCTATGCACGTTAAATATACAGGCCGGACAAACGGAAAGAACCGAGCAGCACACGTACAACACCACGACCCGCCGCGCGCGTTGGTTTCGGCCGCGCACCGCGCGCGGCTGCTCAGCACCTGATATACAGGGGAAATAAATACAACCATCCTCGATCGTTTTCTGTACCTGATGATACGATCAAATAATCCTAATCAAACTGGCGACTCTTCTAACTGTCCCATAATTCCCATTTGTCACCGCACATTCAATGGAATATCTTCTTCCATCAGTAATTCCCATTTGTCACCGCACATTCAATGGAATATCTTCTTCCATCAGCACAATCTGTAAAACTTCCAAGATGGACAACGAACGTACACTCACTCCATCCGCTGTATATTTAACAGCGATATCAGTTGAAAAAATCTTCTGAGCTACTAACGTGCACGGCTATAAAACTAGCAATTTGCTGGAAAAGAAAATCCATAGGGAAAAAAATGATACTCGCGGTTATTGACCTATGTGTGCCCTGTATATAAATAGTTAAATTTCCCGATACTACAGTGCATTTCTAGATATTCTTGTTATACAACTCTAATGCGGAAATACAGTTGTAAATGCAACAGGTCTAGACGGTTATAATTCGACTAATATGATTAACATCAACCGTTATAATATACACAATTGCTACACAACATTCGACAAAATATTTTTGTGATTTCAATCGAATTTCTCACCTTTGAATCAACATCACGATTCGTGCACCAGCGATGCTCGGTTGGTCTTCTTCTCTGTCTCCGGTGAAGCTGAGCTCACGCGCAAGCGCTGCCGCTGCCACCGAAGATGGGAATGCGTAGGGAGGACGCCGGAGATGGGGAAGACGGCTGTGGCAGAGGAAGGCAAGAAAGTAGAGCAAAGGCACCAAGCTGGAGGGAGGCTACGGGAGCAGCACGTCACAATATAGTTGGCGGCACGTGGATTGGATTGATGGAATCGACGAGATGGGTGGGTAAGAAATAAGGGAGAGGTAGTACACGTGTCGACCAAGAGGATAGGTGTGGAGATCATGGGTAGATAATTCTAATCTTAGTATGATAGAACAATTGGCAATAGTGTCGAGGTGTTGGGAGAAACCCTTATTTTCGGGTAATTCCTACCGAGTGTTAGGCTGAGGCGGTCTAACTGATCTTGGGCTGACGGTCGAGACCAGTAGAACCTGACAGTCCTGTCACGGCCACATGTGGCGGTCGACCAAATTTAATTTGAAAATTGGAATTTTTGGAATCACCCAAAATCACTTGTGTAGGAAGGTCAGAGGATACGTTTGCACTTAGTCTCATTGAAAATGGAGTTTTGAGGAAAAACTAGATAAAGTTTAAAATTTGCATATATAGTGTCATTTTAAGACCTGAGAAAATTTCCTAAGTTCCAGGTGGTCTAACCGGCTATTGAGCTTTCATACGCTGGGAAGGCAATGAATTTTGTGGGATTGACCAAAGTCATGGGGTTCAGTGTATAGGTGTCGCATGATGCAGGTTTTCCCTAACGTGGGTCAAGTTGCAAAGAACTTGTGCCCGAAATCGATTTTTTGGTCTATTGTTGTGAAGGTGGCTTAAAGTCAATGGCAGTCAATGATGAGGATGATCGAGATTAGGCTAGTAGAGCTGAGGTTCAGAACGATCAAGGATGCGGGGTGAAGTGATTGGAATCAACCATGGCACAAGATGGACAAGAACGACCAAACGAAAAGTTCAGTGCGGCGGGTCGCATCAAGTGGCATGGGGTCAGTGTAAGTGCCATGGTGGTTCCGATGGGAGTCAAATAGAATGAAGAGAGTCATTGATGAACCTACATGTAGAAAAGCATGTGATTGCTTCACGACAATTGGACTCAGCCTTTGTTGAAGGATCGAGAAGGAGTATTTTGATATCTTCGCAAAAATACCAGGGTGGTGACATTAGAGAAACCGCGGTGCAAGACGGCGTAAGAAGAGACGGTTTAGGTCAAGAGTAGATGAAGATCATGAAGAGACGGAATCGGGACACCTGATTTGTCATCTCCTTTGAGAAACGCACGCGAGTGTAGACCTGTTGTGTGTTGGCTTAACAGGCGCCCGATAAGGTTTTCTCTCTAGGCCTAGCCACCACTATAAAAGGCTAGAGTACAGGATGTGCACTCAACCCTCTCAAGTCTAGAAACCCTAATTTGCGATTTGGGAAAGTGGAGATAGATGAGGCAAGGGTTTGAGGAAGATGGATTGATTGAGTGCTCAAGTGTTGAGTTTTTATTCTCCATGGTAGAGTGGATCTAAACTAACTATCTTTTGAATCAATTCAGGCAAGGTTTGCCCCAAGATGAGTTATATCTTGTTTTTGCTCTCTCTTTGATGCCTTTGGGATTTTTGTGTTTCTTTGGTTTTGCTTAGGTCTTTTGCTGCGATCTAACTTTCTATGACCTATGAGAATTGATCTAGGGTCATCTTGACTATCTTCAACTTACGAGCAAGCCTTTGAATCAAAGTTTGAATTTCCTTGGTTTTTGTGCCTCCTTGACCTCGATCAAGAAATTCGTGGAACATTGACTTCGATTGTCCCGATCGTCGATTGAAATAGGTTCGTGACCTTTTTGATGAGCTTGGTTGAAATATGGGGGGTTTGGATCTCATAATCAAAAGTTAGGTCGATTTGATATCATCGTGGGCTGCTTGCTCTCATACGTGTGGTCGAACGGTCATGACGATCGATCGCCCATCGGTGGTCGACCGACCATGAGCGGTTAGACCGGTCAACTCTTGGTGATCAAACCAACCAGATGGATTTTGCCACAGGGTTTTCTGGTTTCAATGCAAGACTTCCGTTGTGCTTGTGTCTCTAATCATCATAGCTTGCATTGCTACTTGGGAGAAGAAGAAATTGAATATCGTCGGGGTTGAAAAAGAATAGGTGCTTCTAATCACCCCCTAGTCGCCTTTGTTGGTACAACAATAGGTGTGCGATTTGATCTAATGGCTCAAAATTCAATTGAAATCCGTCAAATTTTAGATGATGTTATATAACCATTTCCCTATACGCTTTTGCTAGCTCCCAATCATCTGAATTTTTCTTAAAACCTAGTCACCTACAATTGCACAGTATTAAGCCTAAAATTGCATCACCAAGTGACATGCAAATTTAACATAGTTTTACTGTAACTTTTAGTTTTTTTTTTTGTATTTATAGGGTTCACCTAGGTTTACTTTTGTCTAGTTTAGATTTTTTTTTTTTGAATTTGTATGGTTCATCTAGATTTACTTTTGTCTAGTTTAGAAATTTTTTTGTTTTGTTTTTGTATTTGTAGGATTCATCTATATTTACTTTTGTCTAGTTTCGAATTTTTCAACATAAAAAAACAGAAATCATTGGATAGTAATCCGACGTACCGAAAAAAGTAATTGGGTTGTAAGAAAATTTTAGATGACTTTAGCTTAGTCGACCACTTCCCTATAATATGTACTGAGCAAAATAAGCGGTGTAAAACTTTTATTTCCTCTCTGACTAACGTGGGAACGTGGATACTTTTTCAAACACTGTTTGAGTAAAGTAATATATAGATTAATTAATTAAGCTCATGAACACTAATATTATCGCATATATAATCCACGAAGCCTCATTTCCATTGCAACTTTGATGTGTTCATGCATTAGCTAGCCAGCTAGATATCGATGGCTTCTTCCTTTTCTTCTGCAATGCTTCCTCTCCTCTTTCTTCTCCTTTGCTCGTACGCCGCCGTCGAGTCGGCTGATTACCCGGGCCCGGCGCCCGGCGGCGCCTCCCGCTGCACGCGTATGTTCAGCTTCGGCGACTCCATCACCGACGCTGGCAATCTGGTAATAAGCTTCGCCCCCAACGCCTCCGCCACCAAACCTCCCTACGGCGAGACCTTCTTCCACCGCCCCACCGGCCGCTTCTGCGACGGCAGGCTCATCGTCGACTTCCTAGGTACGGAATATCTGCACGCCTGAAATGGAACATGCATATATATAGTAGCTGCCTCTTGATATTTTAACGTGTACAACTACGCACGCGCGCGCAGCGGAGGCGTTGAGGCTGCCGTTGTTGGCACCGTTCCTCGGCGGCAAGACGGCGAATGACTTCCGGCAGGGGGTGAACTTCGCGGTGGCCGCCGCGACGGCGCTGAGCCAGGATTTCTTCAAGGAGATGGGGCTGGACCTGGCGATCATACCGCCGTACTCGCTGGAAGTGCAGATGAAGTGGTTCAGGCGTGTGCTCCGATTGCTCGGGCCTACTGACCAAGGTAGCGCAACCTATGCCTACACTGCATCGTTGAAATAGGAGTGCAGCAATGGTGAAGTAATGCAGGGTTTTTGGTAACCGGATTTTTTTTACCGGGGTGCCGGTAAGAGTAAGACCGGTTTGACCGAAATCGAAAATTGCCAATTTCAACCGATTTTTTTTCCAAAAAAACAAATTCGAACAAATTCTATGTTTTTTTGGATAAAAATCATCCAAACCAAAATTTTTGGAGCCGGTTTGTAATTCTACCAGAGGTGGCCGACAGAACCATCGGCCGGAAAAAAATCCCTGGTAACATGTACACATAGATACCCCACAAAAAAGGAGTACACATAGACTAATTGATGACATGAATCAACAAATGTATTTTTTGCTTGGACAAAATTGAGAAGCAAATATCTTCAATAGGGCCAACTAAGCTACAGTCGTCTGAAATTTTCTTAAAACTCAATCACTTTCTTCGGTATGTTAGATCACCATCCAATGGTTTCTGTTTTTTAGTTAGAAATTATAAATTAAACCAAAGTAAATCTCGGTGAACTTTACAAATACAAAAACAAATAGAACTAAAATTTACAGTAAAACTGTGCTAAAATTGCACGTCACTTGGTAATGCAATTTTAGGATTAGTACTGTGCAATGATAGGTGACTAGGTTTTAAGATAATTTCAGGCGACTGGGAGTTAACAAAAGCGATCTTCAATTTGCAAATCATTGACGCGATGACAGCCTCCATAAAAACTTTCTGTAGAATGTACACATTCTAGCTAACAAGTCTCGATATTGATATGAACCACTTCATTTGTATATTTTTGGTCACTGTAGAATGTTGATTTCCCAATTGTAGAACGCAAGGACATCATGTCGAACTCCCTATTTCTGATGGGGGAGGTAGGGATCAACGACTACAACCACCCCTTCTTCCAGAACCGATCATTCACTGCTGAAATCAAACCCTTGGTCCCAAAAGTGATATCAAAGATTGAAAACGCCATCAAGGTAATGAAGTCCCTCTGATCGATCTCTCTTTCCCAAACCCTAACACATCTACAAATCATGCACGCACACGTTCATCACCTTAATTATAATGCGTGCTAATATTAGACCTTATGTTCATATCCATGCATATACAAATAGGTTTTGATTGATCTAGGAGCAAAGACCATAGTGGTTCCGGGAATTCTCCCTGTGGGTTGCATGCCGAGACATTTGACGATATTTCAGAGCAAGAACTCGAATGACTATGACGCATTTGGATGCCTGAAATGGCTGAATGACTTCTCTGAGTACCACAATCGTGAACTAAAGAGCATGTTGGAGAAGATCCCTCGTGATCCGACCACCACCATAATCTACGGAGACTACTACGGAGCCATCCTGGAGATCACCCGTGACCCTCTCAACCATGGTAAGTTCAATCCAGCTAAGGGCTCGCCCTTTTCGGTAACATATCCGGAAACGCTAACGAATGGAGTGACAAATTCAGAATACTCATTATCTTACCGCTGAAGTAAAACATACAGCAGACCTCTCTTTTTTTTAACCATTGCTGATCGCTGAATGCAGGGTTCACAAAGGACAGTGTTTTGACCGGCTGCTGTGGGGACGGTGGGCCCTACAACTCCAACTCGTTGTTCTCTTGCAATGCCACGTCGATTCTCTGCCCCGACCCGTCCGAATACATCTCATGGGACGGGATGCATCTTACTGAAGCCGCTAACCGGTTCGTGGCCAGTGGCATGTTACAGGGGGCCATATGCTGTACCTGCCATACCGTCCAAATGCCGACGCTGATCAACATGTAAATGCATCCAATATAAATACTTGCCCAGGGTTGATCAATAATAAGCTTGCAATTGTATGCATGCAAATCAATAAGAACTCAGCATAAACATTACGAGAACTAGATACCTGGCCACGTATTTGCGCGCTCCTGATGTTCAGGAGTTAAAAAAGCTACGGTAAAAAATGAAATCAGAAAAGGAGAATGGGCATTTTGATAAACAAGTTTTGTGCGAATAAAATATGCGGTATCTATGTGTTTGACGAATTTTTTTATTAATTAACCTTTTTTTGAATTTTATTTTAAAGTTAACCATCGGCGCACTTTATTTCCAATTCTAACCCCTTTGGTTACGCCACTACCAGTGGCGTGACCAAACAACACTGTCACGCCAGCCTATTTCTGGTCAAACTTTTGTCACGCCACTGGAAGTGATGTGACAGTGTTATTTGGTCACGTCACAACCAGTGGCGTGACAAAAAGTGCTATTTTGGGAACTTATCATGGCGCGTGACAGTATTGTTTTGTCACGCTACCACCCGTGGCGTGATCAAAGAGGTCTGAATTGGAAATAAAGTGCGCCGGGGGTTAACTTTAAAATAAAATTCAAAAAAAGGTTAATTAATAAAAAAAAAAGTTCGTGTTTGACGGGTGGGCTACTGTATTGGGAAAGAGTAAGGATAACACGTGTGAAATGGTGCTTCATGCACCCATTTCGAAATTTGGATTTCAGATCATTTCTATTATGTAAATCAGAAATTTTGATTTCAAAATTTTAACATGATACGTGAACTTCGAAATAGTTTATTTTAAATATTGCTATTTGAATTTATAATTGTATGTTTAAGTATTCCAATTTAAGAAATTCTAAATATTTTGTCAGTATCATCCAAAAAGGGAAATGTCAGTTTCAATAGTATCCATAGAGAGGGAGAGAGTTACCTGATTAAATTCATTTGCGTTAAACAAGCTTAGCTAAGATGGTGATACGAGATCACATAGTCTTATAAAAAAATGATTTTGCAAAAGAAAGTATCTGCATAGATTATTAGAAGGCTGCCTACTGGTACAGAGCAGAGCAGAAGCTTTAAAATCATGGGAAAATTGAGACAAGCAATGAACCTCACAGCTAAACTTGTAGTTTGTCTTATATAAAATGCAGTTGCAAAAGAAAGTCTGCAGGGATTATCAGAAGGCTGCCTACTGATACACTGTAGATTATCAGAAGGCTGCCTACTGATACAGAACAGAAGCTTTTAAATCATGGGAAAATTGAGCCCAGCAACGAACCTGAAAACCAAGCCTGTAGTCTGCTATTGCATGACCATAGTGAAATTCCATAGATAATTCTTTTACCACCCAACCATTCAGTCAGAGTAAAATCTAAGCATAGGTCCTCAATGTCACACTCATAGTGATGTATGATGGAAAGGCATCCATATTGTTATTGTCAAAAAAAGAGAACATTAGAATGGTATGCCTAGAAGATTCAATAAAAAAGATACCCAAACTAAATAATAAATATCATATGTAGTCTCCATAGAGGGCAACACATCTTCATCTTAGGAGTTAGTACCGCATAATTGATCCACAAACAGCAGCAAAAAAATTTTGAGACTTAAATAAATGAGAAGATCTTGTCAAAGATATGTAACAAACTGCATTACATATATAGTATTGATCAGGTTTTAGAAAACCAGCTGGTTCAAGTTTGGGAAAAAATGCTAAGCAGCAAAATGTCATAACTCGTAATTAAGTCATAACCCAACGCTTATTCTTCAATGTACCAAGAGAGGTATTGTAACATATAGGAATAGTAAAATGAGCATATGAACATCTTAGGATCATTGCCACTTTCAATAGCAAAAGCAATACTCCAATTTTGTTTACAATCTATAGTCCACTAGCTAGGGCCATCGCATGAACTTCTTTACAACGAAGAGCGGCCCCTCAAGATTCAAGAATATTGTGGACATGGTTAGATGGTTAGCACTGATCAGGCTGTATGGCTTATATGTTGGATTGAAAGGCGTGATACACACAATGGCTCCAGTTGGCCTTGAAGTGAACGCTAAAATAGGCCCAAATATCAGTGTACATCAAATTGGTATTAAGTACAGCATCAGTAAGTCCATTTTTTTTGTACTGGACACGGAATACTAAATAAACCAATATAATCGGTTTTCAAGTACCGGTGTAAAAATGGCCACCCCTAGAAGCAAGATGTCTTAGATGAACCTACTGACTACTGAGCATGTACTCTGCAGTATGCAGACCACAACAGATCAAGAAGTGTTGTGGATGAGATTTAACGAAAGAATAAACAAGAAAATGAATACCTACTGAAAAGATGTGTAACTTTTTCACAGTCCTGAGGATTATAGAACCAGATTCCGGTAATTTTGTCTGTAACACTGTGGTACATTATGTAAGGAACTTGTACCTGTATTAAAAATCTCTAAGGAGATCTCCGATCAGTTTTTTTTCATAGGAGGAAGGCAACATAAAATCAACATATTTAGTTGCCACACTAGCATGTAAAGAAGTACTAATCAAACATAGACAGCAAAATCACCTAATCAGGCTATGCAAGCTAATATTGCAAGATACCATTTGATATAAATCAACCACAAATTTTACTGTATAGACCAAAACACGATTCAGTAAGGTTTTCAAATGAGACAGCTAGCTTTGTTTTAATCCTGTGGAATGCCCCATGCAACCTCATATACTGAAGGGATACGGGAAGGCTACGCTAGCTGATAATTCAAAAATTCTACCACGTAAACCAGGATGCCATGCAAGCAAAAGATCATATATCGTTACCACCAGACACGCAGTGCAGCGAAAAAAGAGTTGGAGCAGACTAGTCCAACGAAGAGTGCGTCGATGTAGTGGTCGTAGTCGATCGTCCTACGTCGAGTACGTCGATGCAGTGGGCGTAGGCGATCGTCCAGCTTCCTCGCAAGTCGGTCGTTTCCTCCAGCAACCTCTGCAGTTCCTTGTGAAGATCGCAGATCGTCCTTAAGCGCAACAGTGACTGTAATAGTGCCTCCACACGTCCAGGAAAGGAACACCGTACGCTAGTGTGCTAGCACCAACTTGCATGGCAAGGCTCTCTCAAGAATATGGTGGCTAGGGTTTCGGTGGAACAACTAACGTGTATCGCCCCTTCCCAATAGCCTCAAGCATCTCCTTATATAGTGCACGTGATAGATCCTATCCGAACATGTTTGACGAATCGTATCCGTACTGGTTTCTTTCAACCCGTTAGGTTCATGCGTAATCGGTTGTGACTCGGAAACTACTTTCCGATCACGAGTCGTCAGCGGCTCCTAGCAGAACATAACGATTCCCGAATACACATAAATTATATCGAACGAACCTTAATTCAATATGATCTATGACTAGATCCATATCACTAACGATCAGCTCGTATCTCTATACGACCAATTCATATGTGGTCTCGACCACTCCGTAACTCCTTACGACCAGATTTCGACCACCTAGTGATCATGTTAGACCAGCCTACAACCAGCTCGTATCTCCATACGACCAGTCCGTATCTGATCTAACTGAAAGACCTGCTCATGTATTCTCCCTTTGCCTCACGATATCAGGTTGAACTCCAGGTGATATTGTTGGAACACACCCAGGAATCAACATTTGCAATTTCCCGTGGTCACACACTTTCACGGGGGAGACGAGGAACACAGACATACGGAGAGAATTTTCCCAACACGACCTCAACTTGCGCCGGCTTTTCTCTTGTGTTTCTATTCCATCGCTCTCGACTTACTCAACAGATTACATGACTTAAATAGCCCCACTCACACACGCACACGATGGATCACAAACCCATCCGGGTCTCATGCCACACACCGGACTACCCGGACTCCACTACTTGGTCATGCGCATGCAGCTAACAACTCCGGAGACTCACTCCACTAACCACTAACACACATGCACATGCACATGCAAGGCTTATCTTCACTCCATGCAAGGCCACACGTCCGGCCACTAATTAACCAACCCAAAGACCATGACTCGGCCCAACTAGTTAGTCACCTATGCAACTAACAAGTTCATGCATGCACTGACTAGACACAGCACGTAGCAACATGCACTCAGCTACACCTACTAGCTAACTACATGCAAGTGCACAACACATGTACACACAAATAAAACTTTGTCAAGATTAATTCCAACAATTTCCCCCCTAATCTTGACACATCAACTAACGACGCCGATCTTCTAACGCATCTTCTCCTCGGCGAGACACGGAGATAGCCGCCAATGCCATCTTGTCCCGTCGGTTTGTTGATGACACAGCATCACACCACCATCGCCTTGTTGTGGCCTCACACGCCGCCGTTGTTGTAGCGGCCTCACACCGCCGGCCGTCGTTGTCGGCATCACACCGATGCTTTCTCGCAGCGGTATCACACCACCATCTCCACGAACACGGCCTCACACTATGGTCCATGGCCTTCACCGCGAGTGTGCCATCACAGCATCCTCTCGCTGTCACATCTTCACCACCGGTGACGCAACTTGCCGGTGACTCGCCACTTTTCCTCCGCCCGCGACGCAGCTTGACGGTGACGGAGACTCGGGCCTCGACACACGAGGCATAAACTTGCGCATGGGTGAGCATGGGGTAATGCAGCCACACCACGGAACTCTCCTTCACCGGTGCTCTTGACGTCGTCGCGTTGACGTTCACTTTGCTGCCTCCGCTACCCCAGTGATCACACACGCATTAAGCTCGATACCAAATGTTGGAACACACCCAGAATCAACATTTGCAATTTCCGTGGTCACACACTTTCACGCAGAGACGAGGAACACGTACATACGGAGAGAATTTTCCCAACACGACCTCAACTTGCGGCTTTTCTCTTGTGTTTCTATTCCATCGCTTCTCGACTTACTCAACAGATTACATGACTTAAATAGCCCCACTCACACACGCACACGATGGATCACAAACCCATCCTGTCTCATGCCACACACCGGACTACCCGACTCCACTACTTGGTCATGCGCATGCACCTAACAACTCAGGAGACTCACTCCACTAACCACTAACACACATGCACATGCACATGCAAGGCTTATCTTCACTCCATGCAAGGCCACACGTCCGGCCACTAATTAACCAACCCAAAGACCATGACTCGGCCCAACTAGTTAGTCACCTATGCAACTAACAAGTTCATGCATGCACTGACTAGGCACAGCACGTAGCAACATGCACTCAGCTACACCTACTAGCTAACTACATGCAAGTGCACAACACATGTACACACAAATAAAACTTTGTCAAGATTAATTCCAACAGATATGTTATGTTATCCATAGACTGTTCAATACTTTCTCGATCAAGTGTTGGATAACTTGACGTGTTCGAACACTTCGACCACTAGTGACATGGTCATGCACTTTCTTTATCCGACCACATCAAGGGGCATAGAGATATCTCTCCTGTTATGTTAGGAGGGGCAAATCTCATATCTGACCAGTCACATTCCTCCGTATGTTTCATAGCATACCTGAAAGCTACCTTTATAACTACCCAGTTACGGAGTAGTGTTTAGCAACCCCAAAGTGTATTATTACACATGTAGAAAACCATGCTGATCTCAGGTCTAAGGATTATACATCATCACTGATTGAGACCAACTGATGACACATGAAATCATAACAATCTCAGATGTGTCTCAAGGTGGGTCAATCCAACCCCATATTCTCTAACATGTGTTCACATTATTGATTCGATATCACTATATCCATGACCAGTGAAACATAGTTATCAATCAATACATGTGCTGGTCAATAGAGTCACTAGTGGTCTGGCTAGTGACATCCGACCAAGGATTCATTTAGAACGACATCATATAAGTTAAAAGAGTTTTACCAACAAGTCACATACTTGTCAATCTCATAACCAATGATTCATCCAAGGAATAGAATAACATTTATTCAGTAACTCATAAACATAGACGTGATACAATCATCTCTATGATTGCCTCTAGGGTATATCACCAACATATACAACGCCAAACAACAACCAATTTTCAATAATGGATTGATTACGATGCATAAGAGATTGTGTTTGCCAACATGCATATGTTTGATAGCCAAAGCACTGATATCCTAATCTAGCCCAGATGGCTCCTGATTTGATTATGTACTGATATAGCACAGTCGCAAATGTGATTAATCAGTGTTGCCTACCTCATCTTATATCACAATTAGTGTATACAACGATTCAAAGAAGAAATTGCTACCACTATCTAGCAGTTGGATATGAATTTCCACAACAATCCAACTCCAATAAAATAGAATGCAAAAAAAAAAAACCGTACTTGCACGATTCATGATGACAAACTGGAATCTAGGTTGGGTGTTCATACAAGAATAGATACTTCTTATTACAAAATACAAGGTATTATAGGAAAACACTTCATGCACACTCAGGGCTTATAGACCCAATAAGTCTGCATTTCAGAAGAATACGGAAGGGCATCTGGGCATAAATATTACATACAGTGTCAATAGTTATATATGCCAAAAACTATCACCACGATACTTGTATAAAACATGATACCCTTTTGTACTAATATTTACAAGAGGAAAATGTTTGCCTGAACTTGTTGTCCAACTCCAAAGCATTCAATGTTAGCTATAAGTTATCAGTAGGCACTTTCCCTGTAATATTTCATAAACATACATCACTGAATCTACAGGTAACCTATCCTAGGATCAGCAACAAACGATGCAACACAGGCGTGCACAACAAAGATGAGTTGCAAAAGACTTAATGTGTATAAAACCACCAACAACCAACAACATGTGACAAAAAGAAACTACCAAAAAACTCAAGAAATAGTACTGCTAATGCCACATCAATGTTCAAATTAACAGCTGACAATGCAAAATCCCATGATTAGTCGCTTGATTCAATTCTACACGTTACGAAGACCGAATCACCATGCCATTCCATTTTCATTTCTTCAATGCTCTTATCTGAAAGTAAAAATCATCGGCATTCAAGTAATCAGCGCCCAAGTAGCTATAAAAATTCTTCAAACGTCCACCAAACAACTCCAATCCATGCTAAGGCGAAAGTGTAAGCTAATCCACTGAGATTGACCATACCCAACACTACAGTGTACAGTCCATTAGCTTTGCGCCAAAAGTATGACCTTCTCCTTCTTGAAGACGGAGGTCCCAAAGTCGAGGGACAGCATGGCTGCGCCAACGGCCGGCGGGGCTGAGACCATGGCATTGACCGCGCGGCAGCGGCGGTTGCCGCAGGCGGACACGGCAAGGACGCACAAGAACGCAAGGGAAAAAAAGGGCAGCATACACGAAGCAATAAGCACCAAAAACCGAAACAGAGTTAGATCGAAAGAAAACGAGAGTAAGACGTACAAACCCTAAGATTTGAACAAAGGAAGCACAGCCGCGAGCGAGAAAACAGTACGAAAGAGGAGAAACGCATCAAGCGAGAAGAAGAGGAAAAATCAGAGGAAAGAGGCAGAAGGGGACAGATCCGACGATAGATGTGGGAGAAAGAAGAGGGCAAAGGCTTTGCCCCCCGCAAGAAAGGAGTAGGAAAATAAAGCAAAACAGCGGGGAGGAAGGCGAAAATAAAGAGGACAATCGCAGAAGACAAAGAAAATACACCAGCGGCAGTGGCGAATCTAGATAAAAATAAAGAGGGAGCTATAATGTTAAGGCTATAGCATAACATAGCTAAAATTTTACTACAACTACTTTCAGTGTTTAGACCTGCAAGAAAAGATGTTGAAAAAGATGTTGTGAAGAAAATCACACATACCTGAGTCGGTAGTTGGGCAATAGATCGCTTCGGTCATTATGTGCATCAAATCACTTTGTCTGTGCATGCAGAAAAAAAAGGAAATCAACTTCATCACTATGGGGCATGTATTCTAAATTTGTGAAAAATGTTGAATCCAAGCCCTATGTGATTATAGATAAAAATTTGAAAATCTGTGGAGTGTTAGTCTATCAACTACTATTGTATTTACCCAAATAATATTGCACATCGAGTTAATACAGATGGCTGAAAAAAAAGAGGAATATAATTCAAGCAAAAAAGGATGATGGTATATTTTGGACATAGTTTCAATCAAAAATTTCTAGTACAACATTCTACTGCAAAGCTCAGCGGCTGAGAGAACAAAATTGAATCAACTAAAAAGAACATGTAGATGCGACATTCGGATCTTGGATGGCAGAAAAAAGAAGCACTACAAATCTCTACTGCCCTGGTCCCAACTCCGAACCAAGTACCATCCTTCATTAGAAACATGTGCATTGTAATCCTAGTTAATGGCCTGATGCAGAATTTAATGGAGAGAGACTCGATGATCACAACATGTAGCCCTCGCAATGAAATCCAAATCAACGAAGATCATCTCATATCGAGCTTTTACAGCATGGATTGGTCAGCTCCCCCTTCACCTTGAGTAGTCCAACACCTCTACCTTCTCTGGAGAAATCGATTTGGGGTAAAATGAGTAGAGGTGGGGAGGAGGGGGGGATTCTGTGGAGCACAAGAACATGAACTCGAAAAAGCTCACCAATGGTGCTGTCCTCACCCTGATCTTGTCAGGACCCAAAAATGCAATTCTGGACCCACTGTGTATAATGCACTAGTCTAGGATCACGCTAGTGCACACAGTGTCAACATAGGGGAATATCGATCTACACAAGACGAATTAATAGAATAAACGAGTAATTTGAATAACAAATAACTATTTTGACCTTAAGGTCGAGTTTACACTTATTAAGCCTCGCAGGGATGGCAATAATTAAATAAGCAGCGGAACAAATAAGCTTCAGCGGAAACCCATCGATTCACCACAGGCAACCAACTGGAATCAAGACCTAGCGATTAGCACCTTCGTAGAACTCCTCAAAAGCAGGCGAAGACTCCCCCACTTCTGTTGATTGATTATAGCAAGTATGAGTACACAACCGTACTCGCAAGTCATACAATAGAATGCATTGTATACAGGATGGCTTATTCCAATAGAATGGCTTCTATGGTTCTTTTACAGAAATGCACCATTTGCAATTGAATATAAATAATAAATTAAAACACAACTTTAAAAAAAATAAACAATATTAATTTAACAGTTGTTTTCACAAAGAACACAAAGCCTAAACAAGTTATTCACACAGCCATATGACTTAGATCACACAGCTCCCTTCCCAAGTGTTTTATGAAAATCTAACTCTCGTGTGAAATCCCCGAGCATATCCATGACCGCGGATGCAGCTATTCAAATAGATTTGTTTAACACTCTGCAAAGATTGTACACTTTACCCATACGATATAACCAGTGTTGCAAGCACTATTCATAACAAAACATTTCAGCAACTTCATCTCAACATTGACACTCTTGATGTGTTTTACTGACAACACTAACGCCCACACAGGAAATTAGCCCGTTGCATATCGTTGGATCTGAAGACGGCGAACCACTCATAAACGTGAATCGCCACGAAGACTGAAACACATCTCCATCCTGGCATAAAGCCTAACCTACTGCCTGAGTAGTCAATGTCGAGACTCCATAACTTACTAAGTTAGGCCCATCTCATACCAGGCATATGGTCATACAGTTGTGACTCAGTTTAATATCGCATAAAGTTAAGTCCTTAATTGATCAAGGCAAGACTTCCAATTTCTAACTAAGCAATCATTCTTTTTAAATCCCACACACTGAGCTCCACCATGTCACACAGTATCCAACATTTGCCTCGGTCTAAATCCTTTCACACCCTGTTAGTTAAGTGCAACACATACCATCAACGAGTAATAGCACATAGCTCACACAGTTTTATCACAAAGTTCCATAATCACTTAGTCAGTATCGTATTTACAACTCACATGAAATGATGACTCGTGGTATGGCTAAGCAATCTACTCGTATCTAACCAACCCACATTAGTGCTATGATATTACCAACTAAATAATGAACCAATTTAGGGTGACAAATGATCATGACATAATAATAGACAAGATGGATATAAACAAATTGGATTAATAACTAAACTCAAAAGCATTTAAATAAATACTTAAAGTAAATGCATTAATTTTAATCAAAGTAATTTTGAAAACTGGGTTCAATATGATCAAAGGTACAACTTGCCTTGGAATAGATCCTGGTACTGGTCTTGATCTTGGTGCACTCCTTCTTCTTCAAAATTTCCCGAAGAATCAATGTCTACTCGCAAACGACGTAAATAAACAAAATAAATAAATAACAGAGAGAAAACAAACTCCAAAAATTAAATAAAAATCTCAGTAAAATAGAGCTCGAATTTAGATATTTGAATGGGCTCAATCAGAGATTGGATGAACAAGATATGGCCTTTGAAAGATCTAATCTAAAGAAAAACTCAAAAAGGAATTTCTGGAATTTCCCGATTTATTTTCCTACTAAAAAATCAGATTATGACGCATGCTGATGGCAGCCCTGATATTTTCAGAATTAAAATAAATCTGGGAGAAAAGGCTCTGAGACTGACAGATGGGCCCTCAGTCCATGGACCGGGTCCACGCAAAGGTTCACAAGTCTACGGGCTCAAGAGTCTACGAAAAAGTGGACTGACAAGGGGGTCCCACTGTCATAGGGTGGGCTCACGGTAGATTGGGTTTACGGGATTTGGATCTAGGGTTTAGATCTAAGGGACACGTAGGCGCTTACTGTACGTTGACGTGGACAGCCACGTGGGCAGAACGCCAGCGACCACCAATCTGGCGAATGACGGCGGTTCGACAGTGGTGGAAGTGCGCATCTGGACAAACGTGACACAGCGAACAAGATGACGCGATCGAAACTCGCCGGTGGCGACCACATTGACGACGGTGACACAAAGAGCGGCACGGCTCAACACAGCGATGGCATTCTAGGGTTCCTCCAAGCAAAAGAGTGCATGCATCAGGTAGCCCTCAACGCGGTGAACCCAAAGAGATGCTCGATAACGGCCGGAGCTCACCGACGGTGGCGGAATTCGACAAAGAGGTCCTCGACGGCGCTAGGGTTCGAGCTCCAATCCCGGCGAAAAGGCGACACTCTAGGGTTGGCGGCTTTGGGGAAAAGGCAGCGGGGTGTGAAGCGAACCTCATGACACGGGTGCGGGGCCTTAAATAGGGTGGAGAGGCGGAGTCCAAATCGGGGACGGCGGTGGAGTGCGCCACAAAATCGGAAACAAAATCGGCGAAGATGATGAACGGTGTATCTTGTGGGACCCACACGTCAGTGTCAGTGGCTTGGGCGAAAACGAGTAGCAAAAAGCGCGTGCGTGTCGGCATCCGGGGCCGGCTTGGTCGCGGATCGAGAGAGAGGTGACATGTAGGGACCACATGTCGTGAAGGCGCTGAGTTCGGAAGCGCTCGGTGCAAGACAAAGTTGGTAGAGCGAATAGAGATGGGCTTTGGCCCAAACCAATTTCCGAGATTTTAATTAGGTTTTCTATTTTATAAATACCTGAAAATGCAAAGAGCCAATAGAAAATAGCAAATGAACTCAGAAAAATCTAGAAAAATCTAGAAAATATATCCAAGCACATAGAACCCAAATAAAATAGTTTTGACAACTGTTGATGTTGACATTAATCATATTAAATTGTTTTGATACTAAAGTCCATGTTAAGCTTTAAATTAAAATTCTGATAAAATCTCAAGGGTGAATTTTCCAACTACTAATTGTTCAAAAAGATTTTTTAAGCTCAGAAAATTGGGATGTTACAGATCTCCTTTACGAACGAACAAACCAACAAAAATCTTGGTGACATCGTGCTACAACAGAAAGGATTCGTCGCCTTCCTCCTTCACCTCGAGCAGTTCGCCTCCTTTACCCTCTTTGGAGAAATCGATGGAGGCGCTAAACAGACATTTCACATAGGGAATTTGGGAGAGCCAAGAACTCACTGAATCACTGGAGCCGGTGCGGTGGTGGGTCGGTGGTCTTTGCTGCCGAGTCTTGAAACTCAAGTCGTTAACTCGTCATGACACTTGAGTGCCGACCATCACGGTCCATGACCACGCCACTTTGCCACCCCACCAGAAGTTCTTATCCTCCTCAGGCCTCCATGAACCGGATCCTCCTGACTCTGGCCTACACCTACAAGAAAGGAGGGGAGGAGAAAGAAAGCCAAGAGCTGGGGAGAAAAGAGGAAACAAAGGGGAAAATCACAAGAACAAGAACCAGAACAAGCCGGAAAAAAGGAAGACCAAGAGAAATCACAAGAAGAAGATCCTGCACCCCGTAAGAAAGGAGGGGAGGACAATGAAAGCCAAGAGCTGGGGAGAAAAGAGGAAACAAAAGGAAAAATCGCAAGACCAAGAACAAGCCAGAAAAAAGGAAGACCGAGAGAGGAGGCAAACCAAGGAGGCCGAGAGCAGTCTGGTGAAAAAAAGACCGACGGAGCAGCGAGAGCAAAGGGTCAACAGTGACAAAGCAGACAAAGGGTGTAGGTGAGTCGAACGGGCGGCGAAACGGAAGAAGAAGAGACACCGCGAGAAAGAGGGGCGACAAGAACACACGGGAGGGAAGAAAAAGAGGGTGAGGGGCAGGACGCGCACGCACAAGAGATGAGGAGGTAATGCTGGGGCCCCAAGTATGCAACTCCGAGACTCTGTGTATTCTGAACTAGTCCCATGATCAGTAACTAGTCCACACAGTTACGACATAGATGAAATCATATCCATACAACAAAATAACTAAGCAGCAGACAAATTAATATTACTTAGTAGCAAAAGGACCTTATGATCAAGTCTTACAGAGATTTGCCACGCAGGGCTAAAGACAACAGTGTAACTTGCAGCGAAAAAACAAAGCAGCTCATGGTAGCTATCCAACATGCTCACAGGCAATCGAGTGGAGGACGCGACCTAATTTGCAAAGTCTTCGAAGTAATCTTCCTCGTAAAACTCGGTGGTCTCTAGTTCATCTTCGGCAACTGGTCAACAAATGGCGTATAGCCGTGAGTACATAAAGTACTCAGCAAGTCGTAGGGAAATGTATGCAAATAGTATTCATGCAGGGCTTGACAAGGATAGCTTTATGGCTATTTTGCAGAAAGCGGTATTAACGGTAAATACAGTAAGTAGATTGTAAAGCACGATTTAAAAGATTAATACATAAGTAATCAAGTTCTTTGAAACGACTAGTGAACACCCTGTTCACTTTCCAACCAACAACCGGTGAACAACCCGTTCACTTTCCAACCAAACTATTCTAACATTTTTGAGAAAATCTACCCCTCGTGTGAAAACACCAGGCATTGTTCATAACCGGGGACACGGCTATTCGAATAGTTTTACACTTTGTAGATGTTGTATAGCTTTACCTATATGACACGATTTCTCTAGTTTGTTTGGCATTCGTCGTACCACCGCTCACTACCTTAGGTAAGCAGTCTAGAGTACGCGACAAGACCTTTACAAAGTTCCGTTTTGACCCGGTTCTGCTTGCTAAGGTTTCACCATTCTGAGCCCCCTCTTGTGCCAAATCATCCACCAAAACAGAATCGACTCAAAATATTTCTAATTAGTTGGCCAGGTCTATCCCAGTTTAGACATGTGGTGGTATGGTAAGGCCTAGATCAATAGCGCACAAAGTTAATTCCTTAGTGACTACTCGGGCGAGGCAACCACATCCCAAAATTCTCCCCCTTTACTGCACGATCATTCGCCTGAGTATGAAATCATTTTTAGTTCAACCCAACCAAATGGCAACCCTTGCCATAGCACAACAACTTTTACTAATAGTGGCTCCGCCACAATTCCATATATCATTAAGTCAAATTTATCCTTTACGAATATGTGATCGTGAATCCCATCGCGACTAAGCATGGCTAAGCATAATACGACCCATGTTGGTAGTACAATAAAGTCCAACTAATAATTAACCATCATATGGTGTCCAAGGGTACATGTTAACATGTCATTCACAAATATTCAAGGAGTCATACTATTAAGTAGGTATTTAACTATTCTTAAAACCATTTTTATACAACTAGCCATGCATGTTTATATCAAACAATATAGTTTTATAAATTGGGTATGACATGATCAAAGATCTATGACTTGTCTTTGTTGAAGGCTTGAGTTGCTTGGGTAGATGGTTCCATGAAATTTTCAGAGAAGCCGGAATCTACACGTGGGAAAAGAGCCAAATAAATACAATAAATCCAAATAAAATCAAAAAATTACCAAACTAGAACCAAAAAGAATGCACTGAATTTAGATAAATTTAGAAACTTGAATCACTCGAATCGGAGCTCGAACGAAAGAGAACGGGCTCTCGGAAGTTTGAAAATATATGGTCGGAAGGAGATTCGACTACAAGTGGTCAGAAGGAGGTTGACTACCTGGTTGAAAGAGGTTCGACGAATCGAGGAAGGTGGCCGTGGCGGCGATGAGAGTGCGATGAGAGGAGAAAGCAGTGGCGGCGGTCAAAAGACGGCCTGGCGCCGGTGAAAAAGCTTTAGCAAGCGCCGCGGTTTGATGAGGAATGCAAGCGGGATTCGCGGCGGCGTACGCGATCGGCCGCGCACGGGGCTCCGGTGAACTAGTGGTGCTTCGGAGAAAAGAAAGAGAGCAAAGCATAGAACGTCGCGAGGCGAATCTCAACGGAGTGGACGATGTCGCTGGGGAATCAACGATGGCGGCGGAACGCGAGGAGGAAGGTGGTTCGACAGTCGGCAAGAGAATCGTGATTGCGGAGAAAAGAAAATAAGAGGGGTAAACTCAGAGGGGTGGAAGAGGAAGCCAAGGGGCTCACCGGGACTGAAGGAGAAGAGAAAATGCGGCAGCTCCGATGAAACAAAACTGAAGTTGAGAGAGGGGATAGCTTCAAGGAGCTCTAGAGCACGAATTGACGTGGGTAGAAGAGGAGGAGGTCGCTTGCTGCCGCCACACAGCGTATGACGTGAGTGGGCAGGCGAGGCAGGCATGGCGTGGGCGTGGCGGCGAGAGTCTTGCGCGCACTGTGAACAACGATCTTATGAAGCCAACGATGAAGACCACGCCGATGGAGAAACTTTGACGGTGGCGCGAGCTCCGACCAACGGTGGTGAAACTCGAGCACGGCGAAACAAGGGCGAGAGAGAGAGAGAGAGGAAACAAGGGGAGGCAAAGGGCTCCCTGGTGCTCCATTTATAGAGGAATGAGGGGGACTGGATGACAAGATGGAGCGACGGGATTTGCGGTGGTGCGATAGAGACGTCGGCAATTAATGTGCACATTGCGGCGGAGACAACAGCATTTAATGTGCACGTCGCTGCGGAGACAACGACATTTAATGCGCACGTCGCTGCGGAAAAAGAGAGAGGGAAAAACGTGCCAAGGCAAGGGTGGTCGAAACCAGGAGGGTAGTCGCAACTAAGAGGTAGTCTGGCAACCGATGGGATGGCATGGCCGAGAGGATGGTCGCATAGCAGAAGAATTGGTCACAACCGCCGAGAGGATGGTCATAGCAAGGAGAATTGGTCATAGCAAGGAGAGGTGGTCGCGAATCGAGGGATGGTCGCAGCCGAGAGGATGGATGCAGCCGAGAGGATGGCCGCAGCCAAGGTTATTAAGTCGGCAAGTCGACACTACTCTCGTAGTGACCGACTAGTCGACTAGTCGCCGACTAGTCGACAGTCTTGCTCATATAATGATGATATGTATGTACACATGTATATATTCGACTATGTACATCGGTGACTAGCTAGTGCACATCGGCCCCAAATCCACCGAACTCCTCGGTCCTCCCTTACCTCCCTCCTTCAGGTCAAAAGGCGGCCACCGAGCTCCTCCCCTCATTCTCTCTTCCAGTCGTCGGCCATCCAGAAGCTCCTCCTCTCTCGACCTCCCTCCTTACTCCTCGGAACAGAGGAGAGGAAGAGGAGAGAGGACTATAGGAGAAAGCATAACTAAGCAATGGGCGGCGGGAGGCGGGAGTCTGCCAGCGACGCGGAGGACGGCCTTGGACAGCAACGCGCAGAGCCGCCCGCTGCCTCAGGAGGCGGGGCAGCATGGCGTGATGGGGCCAGAGTCAGAATCTAGAGCTCTACAACGCGGAGACCGGATCTGGGGAGCTGCAGGCTGCGGAGGAAGGACCGAAGGTGGCGGAGGAGGTGGGAGGTGGTCGTGGCCTTGACCGGATCTGGGAGCTCGTGGTCTGCGACCTCTCTCGAGCTCGTGAGGTTAGGCAGGCCGACTCGCTCACTCCTCCTCACTCTCCCTCTTGCCTCTTTGCTTAGCCATCGCCTCGAGTCCTGACAAATTTACCCGTCGTCGCTCATGGGCTTGTCTCTCGTCGTCGACTAGTAAACCGGCAAGTCGACGACTAGTCAACCAGCTGCCTGACTTGCCGACGCAAGTCGAGTCCGCCCCTCCAGTCGGTCGTCCTCCGGCGACTTGTCGACTAGTCGACGACTTGATAACCATGGCCGCAGCCGAGAGGATGGTCACAATCGAAAGGGTGGTCGCAACCACCGAGAGGATGCTCGCAACCAAGAGGATGGTCGCAACCGAGAAGATGGTCGCAACCGAGAAGATGGTCATAAACACCGAGAGGATGGTCGATAACGAGAGAGTGGATGACACCGAGAGGATGGTCAACACCGAGAGGGTGATTGCAACTAAGAGGATGGTCGAAGCCGAGAGGAGGATCGACACTGAGAGGATGGTCGACACCGAGAGGATGATCGACAACGAGAGGATGGTCGATAACGAGAGGGTAGTCGACACCAAGAGGGTGGTCAACACCGAGAGGGTGGTCGCAACCGAGAGGATGGTCGACACCGAGAAGGTGGTCGACAACGAGAGGATGGTCGACACCGAGAGGATGGTCGCAACCAAAAGGATGGTGCGGATCGGCACGTGGGGATAGGAAGACGCCGACGGGAATTTGGAACAAACAGAGAAATGGGATTTTAAATGCCAGAGAACTCCAATAAACTCAAAATAAACCAAATTTTAAATTAGTTAAAGTTTGATTAATTCATATTAAATTGCTTTTAATTTCAAAATTTTCCAAGTTGAGCTTTAGCAATTCAACAAAACCAAATAGTTATTTTTATTTTGAAAATTTTCAAAAAGCTCTAAAAATTGGGATGTTACAGGTAAACCCACGTGTGCTAGAGGAGCGCACGCGCCTAGGAGAGCTCCGCCATAAGAGACAGTAGCGACGACGCGAAGGAACGAGGCACACAAAACCAAAAAAAAATCGGACGACGAGAACGAAGAGGCGCGCGGGATCGGATAGGAAAGGAAAACCGAACCAACATGGACGCACTCTCTGGGCATCAAAAATGCACCCCTTTACCCTTTAGGATATGACCCAACATAAGATAGTCTAATTGTCAAACCCCAAATTTATGACTTGGGACCCACTATGTATATTTGTGTCATTCCCTAGATCAGTAGATGGCACACACAGTTACATTGTTGGTTCGAACACATATCACGAAAATGTAAATCTATTGCATAATATTAAACAAAGCGTAAATATACCTTATTGCTTTTGACTTGCAGAATGGCCAGATAGGCCAAATACTTTCAGAGATCAGCAGCGGAAGTAGAATTAGAGTATAACGCGTGGAACCCTCATGATATGTCCACCGGCAATCGACTGTAGGCTCGTGACCTAGTTCTTAGTCTTCTTGATCTTCAGTCTTGTCCAATGCTCATAATTGTCCATGTAGCCTTCTTTTATGCTTACTGACTAAAAGAATGTAAATAGCGAGCATAAGTACACAACCGTATTCGCGAGTCAACACACAATGCAATTATTATATATGCAAGGCTAGTAAAGGAAGGTTCAAAGGTTCTTTTATTTTGCACAAAGCCATTTATTGTAATAGGGTAAGTAGTAGCAAAACCTGAGACTTAGCATTTTACTAACACAAGTTTTATAGACCGAGTTTTTGTTGTAAAGTACTAGTGGAGATTTCGTCTCCTATATCATTGAGTGAGTCTGTCCACTCAATACTCAGGCTATCTCATATTTACCACTGGTCCCTGATTAGGCGTTCTCAACTCTCAGGACTCCAACCCAACATTTCCAACTGCTGGGCTCGAACCCGCCCTTTTCATTCCACATACACAAATGATTTTATAAAAATGAAAGCTATAACAAGAAAGTCTCAACACCGCTCCTGACCGTGAGCACGGCTATCTAGATAGTTTTCTTACTCTACAGAGTTTGTACACTTTACTCACGAGATAAATCAACTTATACTGTCTCGACACACTTCCGTAGGTGTGTGGCTAATGTTGATTATCACAAGACCTTTACAATGTCCCACCTCATTGCAACTTCGCACCACTAGGTATCACCTCCTTCAGACTCTCCTGCTTGTCCCCGGAAGGTCTCCCTTTTGCGTCGTGCAGTTCCCGTGGCTTCGTTCTCCATCATCTATCCACCCGCATCCACCAATGATGAAGCCACGCCGAGGCGAACAAATTAGTTAGCCAGGTCGTAGGTGTTACCGACTTGTGGTTGCACTATTTTACATGAGAGGTCATTACCAGATTCGGTTCTTAATTGACTCGGGTGGTACATCCACATACCAACATTCTCCTGTGCACCTGGCACCAACCACTCTTTCTAGCCGCCCGAGTCTAAATCTGTTTTTCAGGTTTTATGTTGTTTTCAAAATAACCTTTAGTCCAACATACCAGCCAGGGTCCAACCTTGACTGCCCAATTTCATTTTCAAAAGATTAAGTGATGTTGGGCAATTTATTGCCCGGATGACAATGATACTACGCCAAACTAAGCATGTCCTTTAAGTAAGTAATTTAGTGGCTACTTGGTATTCCATTAATCTAGGGTGACAAGGATAATGTCCAAGTTTCAAGGGTTGGGATTTTATACACAATTATTTATAGGGTAGTAGCTACGGGCCTAGCTCAACATATTCAGATATAACATAGCAATGCAATTTCATAAGGAAAATAATATAATTGCAAAATTAGGTACAAAATAGTCAAAGTATTGGCTCGCCTTGCTCAATATCCTGATAAGGCTCAATATGCTGATAACCGCCTTGCTCGGTATTCTGATAAAAATCTAATATTCTGATAATCTTGGTCCTGTTCTTGTTGTCTAGGACTGCTATTCTATTATATATTCAGATTCTAACTACGCAGAATACAATTAAATCCAAGAACGCCTAAATGTAATCAGATGAAATCCGATAAACTCCAAAGGCATTCAAAGCAAATGAAAACACTTCAAATAAAAGTAAATAAACCTAGGTGTGTTTGCAAAAGGAAATACTTATATGAATCTAATCATACCAATCTAGAGTTGACGAAGGAAATACTTCAGACGAAGTATAACCAAGGAGTTGATGAAAGAAATATTGCAGACGAAAGTAGATAAATCTAACAGGGAGAGAGAATGTCTGCAAGAACATTCCTCAATGGTTACCTATATGGGAAAGATTACCTGGTTAGGTAATACTCTCAGATCTGCTTTCGGATCATGAAGGGTTTTGCTGCTAGGAATGGATGGTGACGGACGATACCTAGAGCCTAGGTGATGTTGTTTTCCTTAACAGGCCACCTAGTACCCACAAGTACTCTCTCCAGGTATTCTTTGTATACATCCACGATGATCATACAGTCAAAATCAGTCCTCCTATATGCTCTCATGATTATTTTAGCTATTACTTCCTATTTACCGAGGAAGTTCCATGAAAACCAAGTGAGACCTATGCATAAGTGTGGGGCCTGCTCTAGGTAGACATAAGTCTCACCGACACATGGGACCTAACTCATTTAATAGTTTCTTTTATTATGTTATATTTATCAACGAAATTTCATGAGCCTTAGCTGAAATTTCCAAGCATTGGCTGGACATCAGCCTTATGAGCTAACCCGCTTTATCGTTGACTGCCAACTCTTGTTTAGTGAGTAACTAACCTAGTTCATTTTATTAACATTTATCCACTAAGGAATCTCACATGCCTTAGACTCAGGGTTTAGTTCCTATTTGCCGATAAGACCTAATTATGGGTGAAGTGTATTGGTTATATTATTACTCTAGTTAATATTGATCTTTGTTGAGTAAACTAACTTCTACTAGACAACAGTTATTATCCTGGGGTTAAGCAGCCGTATAGACACCGCTTATATGATCATTTTAGCTCATTATTAACCAACTTGATCTCATTGTTATCAACACTACAACCATAGCCTAGGGTTAACTATTGATCATTGGTTCATATGTATATACCCAACCATAGCTATATCACTATAACCTAAGCCTTAACTTACATAGTCCACTGCTTTTGACGAATAGGTATATACATATACCCAATCTTATCCTGATTACTTGATCTTAATTCACGTAACCTTGGTCACTGATGATTTCATGTAGGCTCTAATTGCTTACTTCAATCACTACTACAGTTGTAATTTGCTAGGGCATAGTCATTAATCAAATATTGTACAATCTAATTTCTAGTTAACTTTTCTAAGTACTCTCCTAATTCAATGGCCCATTATCAGCTGCCACCATTAGCTACCTAACTCAATGCAATCCTTAGTAAAAGATGTATCCTACTGCCCTCGAATGTTTTGAATATAACTTACACATTACAGTTTTTAACTCAACTAATTATTCAATTAAACTCTAACCATTCTTGATTAGCCCCTAGTCCATATACCTACATATTGTAATTGGACATCTATTAGTTAAGTAGCTTACTAACAGAACCTAATTAACCATTAAGGGTGAGAGTCCACTGACATTCACCTTAGCACACATACATATACTGAGAGCCACTGGATCATACTCACTGACTGTTACTGTCCGAAAATTACAACCTATCAATTGAGTATTTATAAACTAACTAATCTTCGATTGTCTTTTAGGATAATTAATTAAACTAGTCACTAGAGGGGCACTGTCATATGCACATGTGCAGAGAGGGAGTGAGTTCCAGAGTGAGTAATAGAGTGTTGATATAAGCTAGTTGTGTCAGTTTTTCTGTTCTTGTTGTTAGTTTCAGTTTTCAGTCAGATTGCAAATTTGTTAAGCAATCTATTTGAGATAAGTTAGCTAGTATAGATTGTTGATTCAGGGTTTCTTTCCTACTGGAAACAGAGTCGGACGTTTGTCCAGTAGCAGTTTGTGGTGGTTTCGGAAACAGAGCTTGTTTTCTCTGGTCGAGTCTGTTTCTGAAACTTGCTGTAGCAATTACGAAACAGAGTCAACTTGTAATCCTCAGAGTCTATATAAGAAAATGAAAATACAAAAAGACTGCAAGATTTGCAGCGCAAATCACATCTCAGCTCTGAATACGTTCTTCAAGCATTGAGTGTTTTGATTCTGGCCTAAATTTGCAGAAATGCTGATTCTCAGGAAGTTCAGAAACTCAGAAACGAAAGTTCAGAAACTCTGAAACTCTAACATAGAGGAAGCCAGGGAGCGACTCGGGCTTGCTCAATGCCGGCGGCGAGAGGAACACCGTCAGCGGCGGGAAACCACAAAAATGGGTTGGGGAAGGGAAGATGATCCTGTAGGTGGCGACGGCGTGGATCAAAGCGACCAGTGGCAGTCGGACGGCGGTACGCGGCGACCGGCCGAGGGGAAGAAAAGGCGTGGCGGCACACGGGTGAGGGAGGGGCGTACGTTGGGCGAGCACGAGCATGAGGGGGTGGTAGGAGCTTACCGCAGCCGTCGCTCGTGGAAGGGAGTAGCCGGGGCGGTCCGGCGGCGTGGTGAGGCCCTTGTGGCAGCGACACTGCTGGGAGGGAGAGCTCCGGTGGGTGGCGGGGGATGGTTGGGGAAAGCCACGGGATACTCCCGCCGCGAGGAATTGAGCCGGAGGTCCATGGATGGGGCATGGCGGTTCGGGCGGTGGTTTTGGCCGGCGGGGGAGAAGACGAAGCCGCCGATGAATACCTGTGAATGAATCGACAAATTGTTTGAGGGATTTTGCTTGCAGAGATGTAGGATACGGCGTGACGCTCCTGGCCAGGACGGCGAAGTGGTGCGCGGCGGCTTGTGCGGCCGAGCGGGCGGCTTACGCAGAGCCAGCTCTAGCTTGCAATGTCTTACAGTGAAATGGATAGGGGAAGAAAGAGTAGCACGGAGGAGCTCGGGCTGGTCTTTTGTAGATGGATTGACGATGTTCTCGTTGCAACCGGGTGGGCATGGGGTGGTGCCAACATGTGCGCGCACTGGTGGCTAGGGTGCAATCAGAGTAGATAATTTTCATTCGTCCGATCGATCAAATAAATTCGGATCATATTCAAATAGCATTTTAGGATATCCGATTGTTTTATTCGGGTTCGGATCCGTTTAGTTTCTGTCGGATACGAATTCGGATAGAAGATATCTGATGATTTCGGAGTTATCCGGAGGATAAAACTGAACTATCTGAAAATTGTACCCGATTAGC
Organism: Phyllostachys edulis; assembly: GCA_036346405.1. Classification (NCBI taxonomy): domain Eukaryota; kingdom Viridiplantae; phylum Streptophyta; class Magnoliopsida; order Poales; family Poaceae; genus Phyllostachys; species Phyllostachys edulis. Next base: position 67,375,994 of record CM070549.1, read on the forward strand.
TATCCAGGAAAACGAAACCTCGTTACGCCGCTACACAAGGCGAGTCCGCGAGACGCCCCAGGCCCTAGCCGCCGCCGCCTCCCTCTTGCCTCGCCGCCGCTGCCTCCCTCTGAAGAATCCAGACCCGCCACTATGTGTTAATGAAATATTTTGGTTATTAATGACAAATCTATTTGAGAGACTAACATTTCTATTGTTATACATATTGTTTAGTCTCAGTTGGATAAAAAGGTGAAAATCATTGAGGTATGCATTCGATATCATATTTTTATATGTTATTGCATTTCTCGGATCCAAAATATAGGTTGAACTCCACTAAAAGGTTAACTTGAATATGTGCATATGTTCTTATTATACATTTGTGTATGAACACACTTAGGGGAGTTCACTCTATATTTTGTGGTTTCATTGGTATTAATCCATATTTCTTTTTTTCACATATATTAAGAATCTCTACCTTAAAACATATCCTTGAGTATATAAAACTTATGTAGTTCATATATATTCATAATTATCTACATTCAATTATTTGTAATTGAAGTGGTTATCATCAATTACCAAAGAGGGAAAGATTGAAGTATCTTGTCCCACCATTATGAGTTAATGGTATGTTGTGGTAATTAATAACAATCACATTATGGAACTAACATTTTTCATGAGTTGGATGAATAGGTTATGTTCCATGATAAGAGAGACTTTAGATGGCATCATCAGTTGATCATCAAGTCAAGAGAAGACCCATCATGGATTGATGCATATCAAGACGATGACCCAGACTTAAAGTAAAGATGTGCGTCATCAAACTTCAAGAGAATGCTCAAGGCAAAGGTATGACTAGCTAGGGCTAAGGACTTGTTCCTAATCTTTTACAGGTCTTGCTGTTTGGATGGAGGACCGGGTTGCTAGTGTAGGTTGCCGTACGATTAAGTGGGGTCTTGACTAGTAGCTTGAGTTAGTCATGTGTTGATAGTTCATTGTGTTTGCTCTAACTCTCCTTAGCATGTTGCCGATATCTGCGAATGTGTTTTGCAAATAGTCGTGGTTTATGTATAATCCTTGAAGCATGTGACTTCAGTTTGCGAATATGTTTTGCAAATGGTTTAAGTCCATGTACCTTATTCCTTGTGGCATTGATTCTAAAAGTCGACAAATGTGTTTTGCAATTGTTGAGAATCTTGCTTTCTTCCCTTGTGTGCATCTTGCATCAATTGGTAAATGTGTTTTACAATGTGCACAATCTATTTTAAGCTTTGGTGACAGGGAGCGGTCTGACTACCCAGTCGGTCGGTCGACCGGTGGTCACGCAGTGATCAAGATTTCTCTTGCAAAGACTACCAAAGCGGTAATCTGAGCTTTATTTGGCGGTATGTTTATTCCAGAGAGGTGTTTTTTCTTGAATGCCTCTTGGTTTCTTTTGAGCAGTCTGACCGCACCATTGGCGGTCTAACCGGCCATTGGTTGGCGATCAGACCTGAAGTGAGTCCAACGGCTAGTTTCATAGCCGTTGGAGCTCTGGCGGTCTAACCGGCCATTAGTTGGCGGTCAGACCGATTTATCCCTATTTCTCTGTAACTTTACCTCCAATGACTAGTTTTTGTGTGTGGACTATATATACCCACCTTGGCCGGTTGTGAGAGCTGTTGTTGCTGGTGCTATTCATTTCTTGAGTAAAGAGCGAGTTCTCTCATCTCTTATGTGCATGTGTTGCACTTAGTGTGCTTAGAGAGCAAACTCTAAGTGCATGTGTTGCATTAGGTAGTGGATTGTGTATCCATTGAGCTTAAACACTTGATTCATTCAAGTGAGCGTCTCCGACTTGTTACTTTTGGTGTTTGTCGACACCTAAACGGCTTGGAGGATTTGCGCCGGTGATTTTCTCAAAGAAGGTTGTGAGAAGACCCAAATGGTTATGAGTGGTTTGGTGCTCGCCATCGCCGGAGTGGAGGAAGAGCAACCATGAGTGGATCGAGGTGTTGGTTCGTGTTGTGAACCGATCCAAATGGTTGGACTTAGATCGGAGGTGTTGGCTCAAGTTGTGGAGCCGGTCCAACGTGGTTGGGCTTACCTCAACGTAGATTAGAGGAGACCGGCAAGTCTCCGAACACCACAGTAAAACATCGTTGTGTCATTGTGGTTTGCATTCTTGTGCTTTACTCTATTGCTATTTACATTCCTAGAATTAAATTGCTTACGTGTATTTGTTTGATTGCTATCATTATCAATAGTCTCTTATTGTTGGTGCACTTAGTAAAGACTAGTTGATTTAAGCTTTAAATTGTGCAAAACTGAATTGTTGTTAGCTTCCGCATTAGAAATTGGTTTTAGCCAAAGAAGTTTTTAAAACACCTATTCGACCCCCTCCCCCCCCTAGTCGGTCTCCTCAATCTTACACCCTCCCACCTCGTCCCCTCCCTCCTCAACGCTGCCTTCCCCCACCCTTGCGCCGCCGCCGCCTTCCTCCCTCACGACTTCACAAGTCACCTCCCTCCTCATCGCCATCTCCCCCCACCCACGCCCTCCCCCACCGCCGCCTCATCCCCTCCCTCCTCAGCAGCCAGCGCCACCTCCCCCCACCCTCACGTCGCGGCCTCACCTCCCTCCCTCACCTCCCTCCTCGTTGCCACCTCCCCCACCGCCTCCCTCCTCCCTGGCCACCGCCTCTTCTCCCACGCCTTCTATCGTGCGATCTTGGAGATGCAGACGACGCTCACGGCTGTGGAGCTGTGCTAGAAGCCGATCATCGCAAGCGGTGCAGGCGCTGCGTCGGCGCAAGTGGACATTGTGGCCACCTGCAACACACGGTGCTACTCCAAGGACGCCACGTTTGTGCTCAATGAGGTGGACATGGCCATCGTCGCCGAACTTCGGCGTCTTTATGGCCACTCTGCGGATCGTTAGCTCTGAGGCAGCAATGACCTCGCTCTCACTGGGCACAAGATCACCGCCATGGAGGCCAAGAAGACGGAGCTGGTGAGCAGGGTGTTCAATTCTAAGCAAGAGTTAGATGACGGCGTTGCAAAGATTGCAAAGGGTATAACATTCTCTTCTTTGCTCTGTAAGTTCTTATAGTATTTTTTTGCTTCGCTGCTCCATCAAAATGTGACACACAAACTGGCACTGCACAATTGAAATTTTCAAACTGATGTGAGATCAAGAAGCTTGTGTAGTTCATGTGGACAAAACTAAATCAAATAAACTACGAACTCTTGGGTATCTGTAACACTGTAAACATTCTATGTCTACAAAACTTCTGCCTTTGTGGTCTAATTGATGTACCTATAAACAAGGAATATCATAAAGGAAACATCTGTAGTGTATATAGTTTACGCCTTCTTTGCTTGGTGCCCCTAATTCAGTTTTAACAAGCTTTCTAGGACTCTAATGCCCTGACATCCATATAGGTCCATCTGTATTCTCATTCCACGCCTTTTGTGAATTTGATTCTTGAATGGCATATTAGTGGACTGTGGTGGGTTATAAGTTCCTTATGCGATTCGCACTTTGTACTTAGGGGTGCAAGTGGGGGCGAAGCATGACAAATGAAAGCATCTAGGCCCCTAAAAATTGTTTTGGTAATTAATAATAATATGAGAATATGGGATTAACGTGTTTATTGAGTATTTATAAGGTTAAGTCCCATTGGTAAATTTAATGACGTAAAGATGCATGCCAAAGGATAACATGAAGATCTACATGGTTTGAAAACAAGGTACAAGTAGTCTAGGATCCTTTTTTGTTTTACCGGTCTTAGGAGATTTGGTTGGAAGACCGGATTATAGGTTAAATGTCGTACTATTAAGAGAGATCTTGGCTAGTAGCTTGATAGCATGTTCTTGTGCCATATGGATCAATTTAGGATCATGCATGCATTTGAATTCTCTTTTAATTTGAAAGCCTTGAGCACTTTTGTCTAAAATCGGTAGTACCGCAGTTGTTATTGCGGTTGTACCGCTCTGTGTGGTATGACCGAGATTTACTTGGCGGTAGTACCGAATTTTGTAGGCTAAAGCCAACTGAGTGCTAATGCGGTTCGACCGGCTCTTGGAGCGGTGCAACCGCATTGCGGTCGTTCCGAAAATTAGTTGGTGGTTGAATAAAAACAGAACCAGAGCATTTTGGTTCAGAACCTCTCTTTGGTTTTCGGTTGTACCGTGCTGAGAATCGGCTGTACCGATTTTCGGCTGAACCGATTTTTATATAGCGGTTCAAGAAAACCAGAACAGATGTAAACTCGACACGAGCTCTCTGTGATTTTGGTTGAACCGCATTTGGGAAGCGGTTGAACCACGCCGCGGATTGTACCGATTCTTATAAGGCGGTTCATATTTTCCAGAGCTTGTCGTTTATTGATTTGAAACCCTACGATCGGTTGTCTGCGCTTCAATGCGGTTCAGCAAGGCGATCTTGATTACCGCAAGTTACTTGGTGACAGTACCGGACGGCAAATTCCAACGGCTATGTCAGAGTATTAATGCCGCCGTTCTAGCCGTTACAGGCTTCTGACGCAAAATGCGGTTCAACCGGACTCTTAACGCCTGTACCGAATTTGGCTGAAAGTTGGGGATTTGGTCCCCAACGGTCATAATTGTTTGTGGGGGCTATAAATACCCCCCAACTGCCCTTGGGCAGGTTGCTAGTGAACATTTAACATCCTTAGAGCCTTGGAGCCAAGTGCATTCACTCAACACTCAAAATTCATTTGTGCATTCATTGGTTGGTAGTTGAGTTTATTCAAGTGCATCAATTCATTCTAGATTGATCCTATTGCACTTGAGCATCGTCAAGTGAAGGTATTGGTTTGTTACTCTTGGAGTTTTGCCGAACTCCTAGACGGCCTTGGCGGTGGAGCACAGTGATCTCTTCAAGAAGATTGTGAAGAGATCCGGTGCAAGTTTGTGAGTGGTTTGGTGTTCGCCATCTCCGGAGCGGAGGAAGAACAACCATAGTGATCGAGGGAAGGCTTAATTAGTGGAGCCGGCTTGAGTTGTCAAGCTTCCTCAACGTGGACTAGTGAAGACCCAAGTCTTGATACCACGGGAAAACATCGTTGTCTCATTGTGGTTATTTCTAGTCTTTACATTTCGCATTTATATTTCTAGCTTGTTTATTGTGATTAAAGTGCCTAGCTAGAAGTGTAACTTGTTTAGACTAAGTTATTAATCGGCTTAAATTGTTAAAAAGTTAAAAAGTTTAAAAACCTCCTATTCACCCCCCCTCTAGTCGGTTATCCTTGATCCTACAAGTGGTATCAGAGCTTGGTCTCTCATTGATTTAGACTTAACCGTCTAAGAGAGAAAAGGATAGCTAGTGAGGGAATGGCTTTAGGTAGGGCTCCTCTATTTGATAGCTCAAATTATGCTTATTGAAAAATTAGAACGTCAATTTATTTAAAGGCCATGAGTCCAAGCATTTGGAGAATCGTAAATGAGGGTTACGCTATGCCTCTTAATCCACTAGAACTCACGGATCAAGATACGCGTAATGCTCATTTAGAGGCTCAAGCTATGAACGCTCTTTTTGGCACTTTGAACGCGGACGAGTTCAATAGAGTGAGCTACCTAGAAAATGTTCATGCTATTTGGACAACTCTCTCGGAAATCCATGAGGGTACATCCACTATCAAAGAAGCCAAATTGCATAGGCTTCGGATCAAATATGAGACATTCATAATGTTGCCTCATGAAAACATCAATGAGATGTATTCAAGACTTAACAACATTGTGAATGAGCTCAAAGTTCTTGGAACTAACCTTCTTGATGTTGACATTGTACGCAAGATGCTTAGGGCTCTTCCGGATAAGTATGAGACATTGGTGACACTATTCCTCAACTCTCTCGAGTTGTCAAGGATGACACCAATGGGGTTTTTGGGCAATCTCATCACAAATGAGTTGTTCAAAAAGGACAAATAATAGCTTTTGGAGACATCATCCTCAAAGAAGAAAATTACCGCTTTCAAGGCCAAGGCGGAATCAAGTGATGATGAGGATGAAGAAGAAGACTCCGACGAGGAGTATGCACTCCTTGTAAGAAGAATGAAGAGGGTCATGAAGAGACGCCCTAATAGAAGCTACAACTTCGACAAGTACAAAAAGGGACAATCATCAAGTGACAAGAAGCGTTATAGCAACATTCGATGCAATAATTGTGAAGAAAAGGGGCACATTGCTTCTCATTGTCCCGAAAAGAAGGAAGACAAGGACAAGTCTTACAAGAAGAAGGAGTATAACGGCAAGAAGAAGATTTTCAAGAAGCTTCACAAAGGTGGCAAGCATGAAGCTCACATTAGATAGTGGGATTCAAATGATGAGTCAAGCGACTCAGATTCCGATTCCGATGAGTCCCCCAAGAACAAGGGATTAGTCGGCATTGCAATCAAGGAAGCACCGTCGTTATTCTCCACTCCCACTTGCCTAATGGCTAAAGGAGATAAGGTAAAATCCATTGATAATAATGAACCAACCTATAATGAATTAATGGATATGCTAGTTGACTTAAATGAATATCTTCGAAAAGAAAAGTCAAAATATAAGATCTTAAGTAGAGAACATATTTCTCTAAAAGATTCTTATGCGGGGCTAAAGGAAGCTCATGACTTGCTTATCCAAGAATATTCAAGCAAGTCTTGTTCTAGTATAGGAATTACATGCAATATACTTGATGAAATTACTAAAACTAGTGCATCCATTTCGTGTAATGATCCTATTGCTTTGCTATGTTGCTCTAGTATTAATGTTAATCATGATAATGTTGAGCATAATGATGCTAAGCTTATTGTTGAGAACAATGAGTTAAAGGAACAAGTGACCAAGCTAAGCAAAAGCTTGGAAAGGTGCTTCAAGGGTAAGGCTACTCTTAACAAGCTTTTGAGTGAGCAAAGATGCTCATTCAATAAGGAAGGTCTTGGGTATGTGCCTAAGAAAGGAAAGAAGCGACAAACAAGCCCACAAGATTTGTGAGGCAAAATGGTAAAATATTGCAATAAGTCTTAGGGACATAGGACATGTGCAAAAAAATTGTCCTAAGGGTAAGATACCATCTCTTGGTATATATGATTCATGCTATATGCTTAGAAAGACTAAGGATGGTAAAGTAGTTGCTCGTTTTGTTGGCACTTCAATTTTAGGTGCTAAAAAGAATGCTATTTGGGTGCGAAAATCCTTGGTTACTAACCTCCAAGGACCCAAACAAATTTGGGTACCTAAAAGAACTTGATTCTTGTTTTGTAGGTGAACTATAAAACCGGTGGAAAACATTAGGTGCTTGATAGTGGATGCACTCAACACATGACCGGTGATAGAAAAATGTTCACCACATTCGAGAGTGGAAAAGGAGTAGACAAGATCACATTTGGCGATAATAGCAAAGGAAAGGTAATAGGATTGGGTAAAATTACTATCTCAAATGACCTTTCCATTTCTAATGTATCGTTGGCAGAATCATTAAATTTTAATTTGTTATTCGTTGCTCAAATATGTGATCTTGGACTAATTTGTTAATTCTCAAGTGAAGGTGTAACCATCTCTAATGCAAAGGAAAGCTCTTTCAAAGGTTTTAGATTTGGAAATCTCTATTTGGTTGATTTTAGTTCAAGTGAATCGTGTTTAAAAACTTGTTTAATGGCAAAAACCTCATTGGGTTGGCTTTGGCATAGAAGGCTAGCTCATGTTAGAATGATTCAACTCAAAAAGTTTTTCAAACATGATTTAGTTGTTGGTTTGAAAGATGTGAAATTTGAGAAAAATAGACTTTGTAGTGCTTATCAAGCCGGTAAACAAGTCGCTAATTCTCATCCTTCCAAAAGTATCATATCAACTTCTCGACCATTGGAACTCTTACATATGGATTTGTTTGGGCCAACAACCTATAAGAGTATCGGGGAAAATAGCTATTGTTTAGTCATTGTGGATGATTACTCTAGATATACATGGGTATTCTTCCTAGATGATAAAAGTGAAACCTCTGGGATTTTCAAAAGTTTTACAAAAAGGGCTCAAAATGAATTTGATTTCAAAATAAAGAAAATCCGTAGCGATAATGGTTCCGAGTTCAAGAATACTAAAGTTGAAGACTTTTGTGATGAACTTGGAATAAAGAACGAACTTTCCACAACTTACACTCCAGAACAAAATGGAGTTGTAGAAAGGAAAAATAGTACATTAATTGAAATGTCTAGGACAATGCTTGATGAATATAATATTTCCGATAGTTTTTGGGCGGAAGCTTTTAACACCGCTTGTCATGCCATAAATCGTCTTTATTTGCACCGTCTTTTGAAAAAAAAAACTTCCTATGAGCTTATTGTAGGGAGAAAACCGAACATCTCTTATTTCCGTGTTTTTGGTTGCAAGTGTTATATTTTGAAGAAGAGTGTTCGTCTTTCAAAATTTGCAAGTCGTTGTGATGTTGGTTTCTTGCTTGGCTATTCTTCAAATAGCAAGGCTTATCGTGTCTTTAACCAAAACTCCAGTTTAGTTGAAGAAAGGCACGATGTGCAATTTGATGAAACTAACAGCTCTCAAGAAAAGCATGAGAACTTGGATGATGTAGGTAATAAAGACTTGAGAAAAGCAATGGAGCATATGCAAATATGTGACATCAAGCCCGAAGATGATCCATCATCTTCCACTCAAGTTGAGCCTGCAACCTCCTCCACTAATCAAATACGAATTGATGAAGAGAACAATAAGAAAGATGATCAACCATCTAACCCACCACCAAGAATTCACAATGCAATTGCTAAGGATCATCCAATAGACCAAATATTGGGTGATTTAAGTAAGGGTGTTCAAAATTGATCTCGTGTTGCTTCTTTTTGTGAACATTACTCTTTTATCTCTTCTATTGAGCCAAAGCATGTAGAAGAAGCACTTGAAGATCCGGATTGGGTGAATGCTATTTATGAAGAACTCAATAACTTCACCCGAAATGAAGTTTGGACATTGGTGGATCGACCCAAGGAACACAACGTTATTGGTACAAAATGGGTCTTTAGGAACAAGCAAGATGAGAATGGTTTGGTTGTTCGAAACAAAGCAAGATTGGTCGCTCAAGGGTATTCACAAGTTGAAGGTTTGGATTTTGGTGAAACTTTCGCTCCCGTAGCTAGACTTGAGTCAATTCGGATATTACTTGCTTTTGCATCATGCTTTGATATTAAACTATTTCAAATGAATGTTAAAAGTGCATTCCTAAATGGCAAAATATCCGAACTTGTCTTTGTTGAACAACCTCCTGGTTTTGAAGATCATAAAAATCCAAATTATGTCTATAAACTCTCCAAGGCGCTCTATGGTCTTAAACAAGCTCCTAGAGTATGGTACGAACGAAGTTTTAGACGATGATTTCTTTGTATGTCAAATTTTTGTTGATGATATCATTTTTGGGTCTACTAATCAAGATTTTTTGCGAAGAGTTTGGTGATATGATGTCTAGGGAATTTGAAATATCTATGATTGGAGAATTGAGCTATTTCCTTGGACTTCAAATCAAGCAACTCAAATATGGGACTTTCATAAGTCATGCCAAGTACGTGAAGGATTTACTCAAAAGATTTGGCACGGAAGATGCAAAGCCCATAAAGACTCCCATGGCTACAAATAGTCATCTTGATCTAAATGAGGGAGGTAAACCGGTAGATTTAACACTTTATAGATCTATGATTGGTAGCTTGCTTTATCTTACCGCATCTAGGCCCGATATCATGTTTAGTGTTTGCATGTGTGCACGTTTTCAAGCAACTCCAAAAGAGTGACATTTAATGGCCGTTAAAAGAATACTAAGATATTTAAAGCATTCCTCTAGCATTGGCCTTTGGTTCCCGAAAGGTGCTAAATTTGATTTAATTGGATATGCTGATTCTGATTATGCGGGTTGTAAAGTGGATAGAAAACGCACTTCGGGTAGTTGTCAATTCTTAGGAAGATCTTTAGTGTCATGGTCATCCAAGAAACAAAACTCCGTAGCATTATCCACCGCCGAAGCCGAGTATGTTTCCGCGGGAAGTTGTTGTGCTCAATTGCTATGGATGAGGCAAACGTTGATGGACTATGCAATTAAATTTGATAAAATGTCTCTTTTGTGTGACAATGATAGTGCCGTGAAAATTGCTAATAACCCTAATCAACACTCAAGAACCAAGCATATAGATATTCACCACCACTTCTTGAGAGATCATGTGAGCAAGGGAGATATTGAAATTAGCCACATAAGAACCGAAGACCAATTAGCGGAAATTTTCACCAAGCCATTAGATGAAGGCCGTTTTTGTAAATTGAGGAATGAATTAAATGTCATAGACTATTCAAATGTTGTTTGAACTCCTCATGCATTGTGTTTTATTTGATGTTATTTGACTATTTTATGAAAGCTTTTTTAAAATCTTTTATTAAAGATAGCTATGTTCATAAAAAATTATGTTCTTATATAGACAATAGTTTATTCTATGCATAATGATTCTTAATGATATTTATTTGAGTGCAAAACTAAGGATCATTTACAAATTATCTCAATTCCAAAGTAAATTCAGAGTTGTTCCTTGAAGCTCCAGGATAATCGGTTCAACCGGCGTGTTATGCGCGGTACGACCGTTTTTACGGTACAACCGGCGTTATAACTGCGGTTCAATCGAAGTGCGGTTTGACCGAAAGTTTGTTGTCGGTTCAATCGTGTCCGTTTCAAAGAAGGCAATAACTCCCTGCGGTTACTGTTTGTCCCACGACTTAACTTGACAGAACAAATCGAGTTTCAAACCACATCGTTTCATTTCTCTCTCTCTCTCTCTCTCTCTCTCTCTCTCTCTCTCTCTCTCTCTCCTGCCCGAAGAACCCCAAAAATCCCCTCGAAAAAATCCACAAATCCTTCGGTGATTCTTCAACTCCTGTTGATTCCTTGCATCTTTAGGGTTTCACTCCTTCAATCCTCGAGGTAAAACTCCTTTTCTTCTTCGTTTTACCAAAATTTGAAACCCTAAGTATCATTTTAGGTTAGGTTGAAAATGTGAGTGATTTTCTGGTTTCTAGTTGGGCAAAGTTGTATATTTGATGTCTAATGATGCTTGCGCAATCATTCCATGGATTCACTCCATGAAAAACCATCAAAAATCCAATTTTTTTGTTTGACCTAGAAGTCGGTCAGGACGATCGGTACAACCAGATCTTGAGTGCGGTTCAACCGAACTTCGGTTGTACCGACCATTGAACGTCGGTTTGACAGATCTTCCTGACTAAAAAACAAAAAGTCCAATTTCTTTTCACTTAATTCTACTTTGATTATTTCTTTGGACTCCTTGTAACCTCTTATATCTTTATAAAGATGCCTAGGACTCGCATCTTGTCCCGGAAGTCGCATGGACCTCCAAGAGGGCAATCCTCGCCTCAATCGTCGGCGGCTCCATCTCAACGAAAGCTTGTGATCCCAACTCAAGCAAGATCTGTTCGTGAAAGGTTGGTCATGGCAAGGGCAAGTGGCCAGTATCTGATTCTGAGTCTGAGGAAAGCGAGGAAGAAGCAAACTTTTCGATTCGATCTTTGAGACCGAGTCGATCAAGCCGACAGCGAGAACTTTGATGACTTGGGAGAGCCTCTAGAGCCTCCAACTAATTTGTGGTTGATTACACCAGATGAGTATGCTCTGAAAAGGCATGTAAATCAATACACCTTTAAGTCAGACTGTGTTAACCCTAGATTTCACACTGTTTTCTAAGAACAAGTGTATGAGCAGCTTTATGGACACCACAGGAAGTTTGCATATCATAGATGGATTAAGTGGTCTTACACGAACTCTTTAGATAGCTACAGTGGCATTTATCAGTTATTTCATCGGGTGGGTCTCCATGACCTTATGGCAATCAAGCAAAATTATGTTGATACTGCTCCTGCTGAAGGTTCCATTGCATAAATTCTTGAAAATCAATAGCTAATTCTCAGACCACAGCCACTCAGGACTCAGCTCCTCTTCCAGAGTCTTCAGCTCCAGCTCAGGCCCCGTCTTCTCTGGATCCCACCTCTCAGGATCCTTCTCCTCAGGACCCCATCGTTTGAGATGTTTTTTGGTATTTTGATGCCAAAGGGGGAGAAGTGAGAAGACAATATGTGAAGACATAAATTTAGGGGGAGCATCTTTTGCTAAATATTACCATATATGGACTTATATGTTTTGTAATATGGTTTTATTATTGAACTTGTTGAACTTCGTGCTTGTAATAGTTTATAACTATGTCGCTATGTTGCTCTTAATGTTGAACTTGTTGAATATTATTTATGCTATTCTCATGAAATGCAATCGATGTTATTGTCATATTTCATTGTTGCATTTCCCTCAAGTTCGATCATGCTAAAGAAACTCCGCCATTTATGCTATTCTCATGAAATGCAATCCATGTTATTGTCATATTTCATTGTTGCATTTCCCTCAAGTTCAATCATGCTAAAGAAACTCCGCCAAAATTTTCAAAATTTCTCTTCATGTGCTTGCAAAATTCTCTATCATTTATATGCACATGTTTAGGGGGAGCTTTCTTTCAATTGGATTTAACAAGGAAATAATTCTCAAATATCTTTAACCTTATTGCAAGAATTATTTTGCTGTTAAGTCATCAAAAGAATATACACTCTAGTATATTCAAAACAATCTTTCTCTCACATATTAGGTGTGTTGTCATCAATTACCAAAAAGGGGGAGATTGAAAGCATCTAGGCCCCTAAAAATTATTTTGGTAATTAATGATAATATGTGAATATGGGATTAACGTGTTTATTGAGTATTTACAAGGTTAAATCCCATTGGTAAATTTGATGACGTAAAGATGCATGCCAAAGGATAACATGAAGATCTACATGGTTTGAAAACAAGGTACAAGTAGTCTAGGATCCTTTTCTGTTTTACCGGTCTTAGGAGATTTGGTTGGAAGACCGGATTATAGGTTAAATGCCTTACTATTAAGAGGGATCTTGGCTAGTAGCTTGATAGCATGTTCTTGTGCCATATGGATTAATTTAGGATCATGCATGCATTTGAATTCTCTTTTAATTTGAAAGCCTTGAGCACTTTTGTCTAAAAATCGGTAATCTGCTAGATTATTCTTATGGTTGTACTGCTTCTGTCTTGATATGACCGAGATTTACTTGGCGGTAGTCCGAATTTTGTAGGCTAAAGCCAATCCGAGTGCTAATCGCGGTTCAACCGCTCTTGGGCGGTGCAACCGCATTGCGTCGTTCGAAATTAGTTGGCGGTTGAATAAAAACAGAACCAGTTCATTTTGGCTCAGAACCTCTCTTTGGTTTTCAGTTGAACCGCGCTGAGAATCGGCTGTACCGATTTTCGGCTGAACCGATTTTTACATGGCGGTTCAAGAAAACCAGAACAGATGTAAACTCGACCTAGAGCTCTCTGTGATTTTCGGTTGAACCGCATTTGGGAAGCGGTTGAACCGCGCTGTGGTTGTACCGATTCTTATAAGGCGATTCATATTTTCTAGAGAGCTTGTCGTTTATTGATTTGGAAACCCTACGATCGGTTGTCTGCGCTTCAATCGGTTCAATCGGCGATCTTGATTATCTGCAAGTTACTTGGCGGCGATGCAGACGGCAAATTCCAACGGCTATGTCAGAGTAATTAATGCCGTCGTTCTAGCCGTTACGGGCTTTTGACGCAAAATGCGGTTCAATCGGACTCTGAACGCCGGTTGTACCGAATCTGGCTGAAAGTTGGGGATTTGGTCCCCAACGGTCATAATTGTTAGTGGGGGCTATAAATACCCCCCCAACTGCCCTTGGACAGGTTGCTAGTGAACATTTAACATCTTTAGAGCCTTGGAGCCAAGTGCATTCACTCAACACCTAAAATTCTCTTGTGCATTCATTGGTTGGTAGTTGAGTTCATTCAAGTGCATCAATTCATTCTAGATTAATCCTATTGCACTTGAGCATCGTCAAGTGAAGGTCTTGGTTTGTTACTCTTGGAGTTTTGCCGAACTCCTAGACGGCCTTGGCGGTGGAGCACGGTGATCTCTTCAAGAAGATTGTGAAGAGGCCCGGTGCAAGTTTGTGAGTGGTTTGGTGTTCGCCATCTCCGGAGCGGAGGAAGAGCAACCATAGTGATCGAGGGAAGGCTTAATTCGTGGAGCCGGCTTGAGTTGTCAAGCTGCCTCAACGTGGACTAGTGAAGACCGGCAAGTCTTCGATACTACGGGAAAACATCGTTGTTTCATTGTGGTTATTTCTAGTCTTTACATTTCCACATTTATATTTCTAGCTTGTTTATTATTATTAAAGTGCCTAGCTAGAAGTGTAACTTGTTTAGACTAAGTTATTAATCGGCTTAAATTGTTAAAAAGTTTAAAAATCTCATATTCATCCCCCTCTGGTCGATTATCCTTGATCCTACAACAGCCCGCGCCCACCCCGCACTGCCTGCTTGTGATTTGCGGATGCTAGGAGGCTGCCCACAAGGCCCGCATGGCTGCCCACAAGGCCTGCTCCTAGTTACGCATGTGTTATTCTGCTGAGACTTCATCTGCAACATGCAAAGCACTTGACAAAATATTCTGCTGACAAACCCAAATCTGCTCCTATCACTTCGATCTTCATGGCCTTGCTATCAAAACACACACTCCATGTATCAAGTAGCAGATGTATTGCCGCTGATTTAGAAGTAACTGTTACATATATATACACTCCTTGTATCAAAACAATCAAAACAATTTATTAGCTTTCGGAGATGTAGCATCACTTTCACTCAATCAAAACAATCAAGTAGCAATACCAGAATATTCTCTCTATCATATGATCTGCCATATTTTAACAGAAACACCTTCAAACTTTTATTAGCTTTCGGTAGGTACAGGTTGATGGATCAATGAAATTCAGAGCGCGGCAGCATGAGCTTACATTCATTCAGAAAATACACTGCCAAAACCATTTATTTCCTGCCTATGGATCTCCTTAACCCAACACTGTAACATGAGTCGTCAATATGTATGTATGTACCAGAACCAGATTACCAAAAGTAAGCTGTATATATCAATATCCACCAATTAATAAGATCTCAGATGTGCAGATTCAGAAAGTTCAATTCCTGCATGTATCGATGTTAGGCATATCAACTCGAATTCACGTGGCATGTCGAGCAACAAGGATGGCTTGGTATGCGGCAGATATGTAGACGTAAGCGACCATGAATATCAGCATGTCATCCACCAAACCACGATATCCCAACACACCTAGAACCAAAACAACATAATATATGTAAGCTCTTGAAATTGGTGAAGGTCGTCAAGAGAGGATTGAGATGCCTAAATTAGCGACTACCTACCTTCAGAACAATATCCACAGGGCTCACGAGTGCAATGAGGAGAGAGCTACTTGCAAGTCATTGAATAGAGCGAGCCATCCCGAATAGGCGTAAAGACTTAACATAAAGCGGTCACTAGTTTTAACCAGGATGTTACACTATATACTTGAAGACTCCATATATAAAATATTAAAAGGGGATTACCTGAAGTAATAAATTAAAGGAGATCATTACCATCCCGAATATCACTTGTTGTGTTGTCATTAGTGTCTGAAATATTGAAAACGAATCAATATGCAATTACACTAAAAAAAGTATTTAGCGTAACATAATTTAGAATTTTTAGTAGAGAAGAATACATGTATCATCTGCTCTTATCCAATCTTGGAGGCAAATAAGAGCTTCAACAGTCTCGCTGGTCAGCCTGCTCCTGTAGTCACTTATAACTCTCTCTCCAGTAGAAAATGCCGACTCGATGCCATTTGTAGATCAGGGCGCCAACAAATCATCGTCATGCGAGCAAGTGCAGGATACTTGGTGGAAAACAACATCCAACACTGTAAGATGTCAAAATCAACTGTTATGGGGACAGTTTCTTCTTCCAAGTATTTGTCAAGCTCACTTACTCTATTCCTTTGTTGTGCATTGAGATGTTGCCCCCAATCCGCCCATGGGTTACTTTCATCAACAATTGTCTTAGCATTACTTCCTTCTTGTGCATTCACAATGCTTGAGTCTCCTATTTGTGAGGAATACTCATCAAAGAGTTTTCTAATTGCCTTTTTCACTTTGGAAATGTATTCATATGCTCTATCCCCAAATCCATGGCTCATGCGATACTCAAGAAAGCCCAACTTGAACCTAGGATCAAGAACAACAGGAACACATATTTTCAAGAATGATAGGTCCCAATATTTCTGAAGTTTCTGCTTCATTTCATCCACCATACATGCAATGACAATGTTTGGATTCAAGGACTCCCTTTCCAACATTTTCTTCACTTCCCAAATCTCATGGAAGTAGCAGCTGGCAGTAGGGTATATTGAACCTGAAACTACTAGAGTGGCATCATAGAATACCTTCAACATGTTGCATAGTTTATCTGCCATTGTCCATTCTTCAATTGAAGGCACATGTATATACTGGGTGTCCTCCCGTGCCAAAGCTTCAAATGCCCTCCTATACTGCAAGGCTGAATTAAGCATGAGATAAGTTGAATTCCAACGAGTAGATACATCAAGGGGGGCCGCTTCTCACATGATATACCCACTAGATCAATCGTCTCTTCAAACCTTTGCTTGCGAGCTTGTGAGCTCTTGACATACTTTACGTTGTCCCTGATACTGCTAGTAGCACCACTCATGGCCTTAAACCCTTCTTGAACAATAAGATTGAAGACATGCGCAGCACAACGACCATGAAATAGTTTACCTTTGTAAGGTAGCAAATTTGTCGCAACAAGATGCTCTTGCAAAGAACTCACCGTAGAGTCATTTACTGATGCATTGTCTAACGTAATACTGAAGAGCTTATCTTCTACTTGCCAATCTTGGATGCTCTTCAATATTGCATTAAACATAGTTCTACCGTCGTGTGGTGTCTCTACAAGAGTAAAACCTTATGATCCTTTTTTGCATCTTCCATCTATTATCGATAAAATGACACGTGATGCACAAATAGCCCAATTTTTTATTAGATGTCCACATATCTGCTGTGAGTGACATTCTAGAAGTTGAGGCCATCAAAACCTCTCGTAGAGCTAACCTTTGTTGCTCATACGCACTAATGCAATCACCCTTGATAGTAGTTCTAGAAACAAGTCTAAATAATGGATTTAGACTAGCCACGAAGCTCTTGAATCTAGGGTACTCAACTATGCTAAAGGGCAACTCATGCAGGACGACCAACTTCATAAGTTCTTGCCGAGAGACTTCTTGGTTAAATTTCCAATCTTTCAGAGCAGCAGCATGAGGGGACAAATTAGAAGAGTTCATCTGATCTACCATCTGATGCAATCTAGCTCTTTCCTCACAACTTTCCAAATGCCTACGACAACTACTTGTGCCAACATAACGTGTAGCCTTAAACAATTTGTTGTAGTGAATGCACTGAGCTTCTACAAGTTTCGTACCAACATATATAGGCTCAAAATCACTCTAGATATCTGATTTAAGTTTGCGTCTTCTAGTTCTACCCGAAGATCCTAAATCATTAGCATGGAAACATGTATTACGATACGCTCAAGTATAATGTTAATGGGACAATATGAATGTATAAACTTCTGATCAATTATAATTTTCGACATTTATTTTTATAAACATATATGACAAACTAGTAGTAGCAGATTGGAAAACTTACCATGCCCAATATAACTTCTTGTTTCCTCAAGAGCAGGAGACAATGTAGATGGGGACCTTGCCCGTGGCACAGATGGGGACCTCGCTTGTGGCACAGATGGGGACCTCGCCCGTGAAGCAGATGGGGACCTCGCTCGTGGCACGGATGGGGACCTCGCCCGTGAAGCAGATGGGGACAACGGCCTTGGAGACATCATGAACCTTATCCTTGGAGACCTCACCATTGTCACTACTGGTGAACTTAACCTCTTTGTGGCTGGGGACTTTTGCCGCTTCGTCATAGGGGCTTTCCTTTTCATCACCAATAAATTGCTCGAAGAAACTCCCACTTCTTGGCTAGCTCCTAGCCCTCCCTCTTGAGCCTTCATAGATAACACCTGCAGTGGCACAAAACCTCGGTCATGCATATAGGTGGAAAAGCAAAAAACAGACACTCTTATGTGAGGTCGCTCTCGATATGATATCGACCACAATTAGAAAAGCCTAGTGAAAATCTTGGAGACGTAAACACATCACCGCATTGATCATCATGAGACCTCACCATTGTCACTACTGGGTGAACTTAACCTCTTCGTGGTCGGGGCTTTTGCCGCTTCATAGGGGCTTTCCTTTTCATCACCGATAAATTGCTCAAGAAGCTCCCACTTTTGGCTAGATCCTAGCCCTCCTCTTGAGTCTCCATAGACTACACTGCAGTGGAAAACAATGAACTCTTACCAATAAGGAGGATCTATCTATAGCTTTCTTGCTTCCATCAACAACAATTTGTAGTATTGTTCAATAATGGCACTGTCTGTCTGTCTTTTCATCACCGATACAATATTGTATCATGCTCGCATGCATCTGATACAATCTGATTGGTAGCATGCATTACCATGGAGATGGAGATAGCGAGAAAGGTTTTGGGCAGAAATGCCATTACAATCTAAAGCATCTCTACATTCGTAATAATCCATCCGACGACTATAGCTTTTCTTGCCTTCATCAGCGATTTGTTTGCTCAATAACACCACTGTTTCTTTGAAGAACTATCCAAACAAGGAAGAAATCCCTGCTACTATGTGTTACCATTTATTCAGAAGACTGAGATCTAAAAAATGCAGGGCACTAGAACTAGAAGTAAAAGCTAATTAACTCCAAAATACACAGCAAGCAAACTCATTTTTATGCAACTGGCAAGCCAGATTGAACGAACCTTACAATGGCGGGGAGGGGTGGATCTTGAAGACTCGCCGTGCAAGTGGGGAGGGGTGGATCTTGAAGACTCACCGTGCTGAAAGCGAAGTGAAGGGAAAACTCGTTGGGCCGAGAGGCATAGCACTGGAGGATGGGGGCGACGGCGGAGGAGAGAATGGCGGCGACCAGGCGGAGGATGGGGACGACCGGGCGGAGGATGGGGGAGATGGCGGAGGATGGAGGCGACGGTGGAGGATGGGGGTGAGGGCAGAGGATGGGGGCGATGGCGGCGACCGGGCAGAGGATGAGGGCGAGGGCGGAGGATGGGGGCGATGGCGGCGACCGGGTGGTTATGCAGTGGCCTGGCGGGTTTAGCGGGCCGGCTGCTAAGAAACTGCGCTGGTTTGGTGGGTTTTAGCGGAAGCTTACGTGGGCTGATTTTGTGGGGCGGGCCGACGGTTTAGCGGGCAGGCCCGCCCCACTTGCACCCCTACCTGTACTATCTTAAACTGCAGATTGGCTTTAACTAAGACATGCTTAATCCAGTACTCTCTTGATCGGTTGGGGAGATCCAGTGATCCACTACTCCATTTCCTAATTTCACGGAGTAAACTGGAAAGTCTGGGTGTTTGAGGTCAGATCACTTTCTGAGTTTCTGTTCATGTTTCTATCGGTTGAATAGTCAGATATGATGTTTTAAGGTGTTTGAAATCCACTAGTGTATCCTATGAGTCAGAAGCAAGTTGAATTTATCCGTGACAAGTATACATCTTTAGGTTTGGTTGCAAGTATTGTTCCATGTACATAAGCATTTCCTTGTTTAATGTACCGCCTACAACAAAACAAGCTCAACGAGCTCGACTTTTGATAAATCAAGTGACAGATTTGAGTAATTGTTTCAGATATAGCCGAGAAGTCGGCATGGGAAGTTATGGGAACAAAGGCTGTGTTGCTGAGGATTTGGGATATAACAGTCGAGCAAGGCCTGGACTTTTTGATCATTCGGAGGATTAAGTTCTGAATAGGTCATGATTTTATGCCGTTGATCCTTGGGGTTTACACTTCGGTTAATACTTAAAATGGCAACACTTTAGGTTTAATCTGCTTTTATAATTTCTTATATTAGGGTATATCGTTTCTAGGGTTTATGTTCTATGCCATTTGTGTCGGCAAATAGAAATGTAGCTCAAATATCTCCCGAAAATGCAGGAAAAATGATGGCAACGGATAATCATACAAAAAATGTTAGACCATGTGGCTAGGTCTAGTATATTTTAGTTGATGAATAATTGACAATGTTGAGTACTGATAATTATTTGAGGCGTATAGCGTGTGTGGACTAATGACGGTCAAGTTGTGAAGAACTTGTGCCGGTGAAATATGTTGTTTTGGTCTTTGCATGTGCAGGATAACTCGGAGGCGATCGTGGTCTACGGCGGTGACCGGGAGATGGCTTGGTGCGAAGTCATGGTCCAGAGGGTCGAGGATGCTGGAGGAGACGGTCGGGCTCCAGTTGGGGCTCGTGGAGATCAAAGATGGATGATGCGTGTTGGAGCTACGGAGGTGCGGTCTAGAGGCTGCGACACATGATAATTTTGGGGTGTCCAAAATTAAAAGGCTAAGAAAACTAGAATTTTGGGCTGCATAATGGGCTTGTCGTGAGGGCAGCCTGGGATGTATAGGTATTGGAGTTCTAGTCGGTTTTGGGTGATAGACTTGGCGTGAGATAAAAACCTGCACCTGTTGTAGGGTTTAGTAGTCCTTTAGCGCTTTTGGCGTCGGTATGCGGAAAAAAAAGAAGGACTACGGCACAGTGCATTGTGTCCGTGAGACGAGAAAAAAAGAGAGCCGTGGCGAAGCAAGACAATCTGGTAGCGGCTTGAGTCTTCTGGATTTGTTGATTGCTAGTGCCTGCAGCCTTTTTGGTCTTGTGCTTGGCGTGAGATGTTGGGGTTTAGGTGAGGTGCCTCTGCTCGTGAGAGTTCTGACCGTGGCTTTTGCATGCATGCAAGAGAATAGAAAAATCAATCTTGGAGATGCTAGTTACATGAGGTGACATGCATACTGTTCTTTCCATATGAGCTTTTGATCGTGGTTTTTGCTGTGCGTGAGAACAGAGATCCAATCGAGTCTCTCTTCTTTGTCTTGCGACACACACGTTTGGTGTCTCTGAAGATTGCGGTAGATTTTGGCGGTGTGTGTTTTTTAGCCTGATCTGCAGCGGGCGACAAGATAAGACGTTTCGCTATTGAGTTCTGTCGCGATTCACACTACGCGATTGTTGATCTTGATGTAGTTTTTGGCGGCAGTAGAATTCTTCTTTATGAGAGAGAATTTGGGTGCGAAAAATCTTACACAATCATTCACCCCCCCCCCTCTGATTGTCATTAACGATCCTACAAGTGATATCAGAGCGAGGTTGCTATGGCGTCAGAGAGGTATGTGAATCGTCCCCCTATGCTAGATGGTACAGATTTTGCTTTTTGGAAGTGTCGTATGCAAGCTTATATTGAGGCTCAAGGTAATGATGTCTAGAATAAGGTTTCTAGCCCTTATGTGGTTCCTGCTACTGTTACAAATTTAAATAAAGCTGATGTTGTGAAAGACCAAGAGGTTTTTGGTTATGATTTTTGATGATGAACACATTAACAATAAGTAAGACTTAGTCTTGGGGTTTTAAGATGAATATATTGTCTTTGGAACATGCCTGTGATCTTAGTTGCTGACTGCTATTGAGCTCTGCTGTTTTCTGTCGAATATTAGTTTTTGTCAGGCTTTGCGGTAGTACCGGTCTTGTGTCCGTGGAACTACCGCTGAGAGGAACAACCGCGCAGTTGCTGGCGGTATGGATTTTCCCGAAGACTTGCGTTTGGCTTTTGGATTTTCTTGAGAACGGTAGTACCAGTTTTGTGCCATACGCTGCAAATCATTCACCCCCCTTCTGATTGTGCCATACGATCCTACATGTTGATCTGAATGCTCAAGCTCGTAACTTGTTGTTTCAAGGAATCTCTTGCAAAGAGTTTGATCGTGTAGCTCATATTAGCTCTGCCCACTTAATATGGAAGACTCTTTGCGATTATCATGAGGGAACTACTAAAATCAAGAAAGTGCGTAAGAATCTTTATCAAAAAGAGTATTCTGATGTTGCTATGAAGCCTGGTGAATCTATTGATGATCTTTTTTCTCGTTTTGAAAAGATACTGAGTAGTTTGTGTGGTGTTGGTGTTATTCCGACTGATGAAGATAATGCAACTAAGATATTGAGATCTTTAGGTTCTGAGTGGTTGATGGTTGTCACAACTATCAATCAGACTATCGATCTAGATACTTTAACTATGGATGATCTCTACTCTAGATTGAAAACCTATGAGATGGAAGCTGTGCCATCTAAAAGTGATAAATCTTCATCTTTAGCTCTTATAACTAACCCCATGCAGGCTGCTTCTTCGAGCTCTTGTCTTGTGTCTGTTTTGTCTTCTTCCACAGATGAACAGTTAGAGGAGATTCCAAAAGAGCAGCTTGTACTCTTCTCCAACAGGTGACCAAGGCAATTAACAACATCGATCAAAGGCGGAGAGGTGGTCCAATCGGATGCTATGAATGTGGTGAGCTAAACCACATGAAGATGAATTGTCCCAAACTGAGGAGTAAGGAGGTCAAAGATGACAAAGTACCAACTCGTCGCTCTAAATCCAAGATTGACTCAAGCAAGAAGCACAATTATCGTAAGGCAGTCAAAAAGATACTCTCAGCACTTAATGAGATTGAATTAAGTGATGTTGATTCTGAAAGCGACGATAAGGACAATGGTAAGAAGGCAGAGGAGGCGGACTTCACAGAGATGTGTTTTATGGCAAGCAGTGAGGAGCTTAACAATGATGATCTCTACAGTGATACTGATGAGGTAAAACCTTCTTATATAGATTTATGTCGTGCTGTGTTTAGGTTGACAGATGAGCTCAAAAAGTATAAAAAGAAAATAAAGAAACATGATATTGTTGTTAAGAACTTAAATTCTGAAATTGATAGACTTAAAGCTTCTATTCCTGATGATGAATCTTGTGAGTCTTGCCAAGTTTTATTTTCTGAATTGGAGGCTGCTAGGTCAATACATACTAAATTTGATGAGTTAAGACTAGCACATGACTCTTGTGATGAAAAGTTAAAACTTGCATATGATAAAATTGAAAAGCTCAAGTCTAGTTCTACTTGTTTAGAGTCAAGTATGTCAAATGCTCAAACTAAAACTTGCTCTAATTATGAATTGCTAGAAGCTAGACTTAATACTTCTCAGAAAATAATTCAATAGATGCTTTATCATGAGATAGCTTCTTGCTCTAACTGTCCTAAACTTACAATAGAGATAGAAGCTTTAACCAAACAACTAAATGAGTTTGCGGAAAAAGAAAGATTGGCTCAGTCTAGTGCTTCTAAGAAAACTGTGATTGAATCTGTTAAATACACAACTTGCCCCACTTTATCTAAAGAAAATGAGTACCTTAAGGACACTTTAGAGAGATTTTCTTTTGGCAAGAAAATTTTGAATATGATTCTAGACAAGTCAAAACTGAGTGTTAAAAACACTGGTCTAGGATTTAATGCTGCTATTTATGCCAAGAATAATTCACCTAAGATAGTTAAAGTCATTGGAAGTGGGCTAATTGAAGCAAAAAGTGAGCCTCATAAAAATGTGTTTAAATCTGCTGGTTTTGTGCAAAGCTCTTCTGCTAATGTTGTAGATGCTAGCTCGTCATCTCAAAAGAATTCTAATTATGTTAAATTTCATTGCACCTATTGTGGTAGAGATGGCCACTTGCATGAATTTTGCTTTAGGCGTGTTAAGAAAGAGAAAAATGAAAGATTTAATGCCTTAAGACAAAAACGTGCAACCTCTTTTATTGTCCCTAGAACTAATGCGAAAGCTAGATTTTTAGAGGACTTTTATGATGGCTTTAAATCTGCTTCACGTACTGGTTTGCGATTTAATTCACATAATTTGCGTTTTGATCGCGCACGCACACGTGGTTCTGGTTCTAGTTTTGCTGCTGTTCCTACATATCGTGTATCTCAGTACTGAATTCCTAGATCTTATTTGCAAAGTGAGTTGGGTGTGTTGCATCCTATGGGATTATTCTGAGGGCGAGCTTGTTGTTTAAAATTTCAGAAGCTTTGTTTATTATGCTTGTCAAACAATTCATCAAGTCCAAGCCATTGAAATCGAAAGAGTTGTAGAGATTTCTTTATCATATTTATTCATGTGCTGTGTAGTCTTGATCCTGACTGGTTTTAATAAACTTGCTACATTAGAACTAAAGCATGACATGACTGAACACTTTGACTAGATTGATTATTGCTATCACTTGGAGATGTCCATGGAAAAGGATGAGCTTGTTTGTGAGTCTTTTTAAATCTTGGATTTTGCAGCAAGTATGTCTCTTATTGCAATCCTGTTATGCTCATTCAATTTGGCATGTTATATATAAAAAAAATAAAGGGTTGAGAAAAGGAAAATGAAAAGATGTATGCTTCAAGCATGCCATACATAGCTGTGTATTCAAAAGAACAAAAATATGCACACAAAAGTGCTCAAATGAAAAGAAGTATGCTTCAAGCATGCCATACATAGCTATGTATATTCAAAAGGAAAAATATACACACAAAAATGCTAAAAGGAAAAGAAGTATGCTCCAAGCATGCCACATGCAAATAAGAATTGAAAAGTGAAGCAATAGAGTGCTATATGAGACTGCTAGCTCATCTAGATTTAACTTGTGTCTCACTGTTACGCTCTCATTTTTCTTGGTGATATCTTTTTGTGGTGCTTATGAGCGGTTTAGTCATTGTTGAGATGCCTGTCATTAAGTTAAAATTGCATAATCATCCTTCAAGTGGTACTGACTTGTCTTATCTTTGCTACATGATACATGATTTTATATGATCCTGTTAAGCTCTACTCAACAAGATGGCTTGGTTACTTCATTAAATTGATTTGCATAATCTACAAAGCTTTTTATTTTTACTCTCCTTGCTCCCTTGTTTTAGAATTATTCCTTCTCTGAAGTTCTGATGATTCCATTGCCAAAGGGGGAGAAAATGGGAGAATTTGAAAAGAAAAAAAATTGGAGAAATTTGCTTCCCTTGTGTTGAGGGGGAGTTTTTCAGCTCCTTGTGTTGAGGGGGGGTTTTTCAGCTGTGGTTTTGAAGTGTTTGCTTTGCATATTTGAAACTTTCTTTTTGCAAATTTCTTTTCTTTCAAAATTCATCTCACAATCTTGAAGTATTGTCAGTGTATTCATCAAGGGGGAGATTGTTAGACCATGTGACTAGGTCTAGTATATTTTATTTGATGAATAATTAACAATGTTGAGTACTGATGATTATTTGAGGCGTATGGCGTGTGTGGACTAATGACGGTCAACCTTCACATGCAAAACCAAATTTACTGAATAATGTAGCTTGAAATGGCTACCTTCACATGCAAAACCAAATTGTTCTTCCCATTACTGAGCAGCGTGGAAAAAGAATTACAAGTTTGATTAATCTTAAGTTATTGTTTAGTGCATCAAATAAAGGAGAAGTTGTATGTCTTTGCAATTAAGCAGCTTGGTTAGCAGCTTATGCACTCAAGTAGCCAGTCAGCTTAAGCAATCAGCTGCTAAGCTGCATGACAGAATGTCATCGAGGAAGCGGCCCAGCTATCACTACTACAGAAAATGTTTTCACAGACGGTTCAAAAACGTCATCACAGACGGTTTCGTGGGCCGTCTGAGTTTATGGGTCAGTGATGACATGAGGTCATCACGAGCGGTTTCGAACCGCTCGTGTTGCACACTATCACGCACGGTTATTAACTCGTAACCGCTCGTGATAGCTAACTATCACAGACAGTTTGTGGCTTAAACCGTCTATGATGACTGATATATCACAAACGGTTTGTAGCTGAAACCGTCTGTGATGACTTTTCTCTATAAAGCCTCCAAGCAATGACTGCTTGTGCCTTTAAAACCGGCATCATATATATATTGTTCTTAGTCCCTCAGCCACTTTCAGGGGGTCGTCCACGCAGCATGAGGAGGATGAGACAACAACCAGTCAACTTCGCCGAGCCCATACAAGTTTAAAAATCGGCTACTACGGAGGCGTCGGGACATCCAATTACAGTTCAGCGTCGTGGCGCCACTTCGATCGAGTACTACTGGCGTCCGTCACTTTCTTAAAGAACGCACGTACTCGATGGAAGTGGCGTCACGTATCGACAACTGTAATTGGATGTCCCGACGCTATCTTGGCGTACCGTGCTTAAACTTGCACAGTGCTCGATGAAATTGCCCGTGGTCGCTGCCTCATCCTCCTCATGTCATGGGGACGCACTCCTAAAGTGGCCGAGGGACTTAGAACAATATATATATATATATATATATATATATATATATATATATATATGATGCTGGTTTTAAAGGCACAAGCAACCACTGCTTGGAGACTTTATAGAGAAGAGATTAGGAATAGAATGGTAGGACGTACCTGGGATGCAAGGTAGGAGAACTTGACCGGTATGAACACAGTTACACAAACAAATGTGAAATGAATGGCGAGAAGTAACGGATGACATCTTGACAAAATGACAAATCAACAATAAGTCATAACATACATGTCACACATTTTATACATCTATTTTTGCAAATCATCAATCATACAGTACTTGACACACTTGACACTTCTGAATAAGTCATAACTTATAACAATATAATATATCAACAGCCCATACATATCAACAACCCAATAAGTCATAACATATCAACAACACATACATATCAATAGAAGAGACAACACTTGACACTTCTGAATAAGTCATAACTCATAACAATATAACATATCAACAGACAACAGCCCATACATATCAACAGCCCAATACTTCAATAGCAGACAACACTTACACTTTTGAATTCACTCATTCAGCAATCAGCACAAGTGCACAATCATTGCATTCATTTATATTTATGATTTCTCTACTTCTCTACATGTATGTATTACACATTTACACTTCTCTTCATGTATGTATGTATTACACATTTAGCATCTGGACTCTGGCCAATGGCCATCACCATCAGCATCAACCAACAACCAGACAACATCAAGAAGACAAGAAGGGGACTTACGCGTTAGTGGGGGAGCCGGAGAGGTTGGAGGCGCGAGGGAGGTCTGAGGTAGCACAACGAGCCGGCGACGAGAGGGAGGAGGAGCTAGAGCTGCGGCGTAGGGAGGAGGAGCCAGGGCCGGCGGCGCAGCGAGGGAGGACTGGGAGCTTGATCCGACGGCGCAGGGAGGAGGGAGCTTGATCCGGAGGTGCGGGAGTTGGCGGCGAGAGGGAGGAGGAGCTCGGTTCACATGAATAACAACAGCACAAACCAATAGGTGATAGATCTGTCTTACCTCGACATCGCCGGTGGAGAGGTAGCCGGGGTCGCGCACGCTGGGGAGAGGAGGAAGAGGGGAAGGCGCGCAGCGTCACCGTAGTTGTGGCACAACGGTGACACTAAAAAAGACACTCTTATCGTGGTGTCACAACCGTCGGCGACGGGAAGAATGCATGGTGGTGTCGGCGACGGGGTCACTAGGGAGGGGAACGAACGAGAGTAAAGGCGCTAGGGAGTGACGAGTTAGAGCGCAAACTCTAACGGACTCCTACTAATAAAGAGACTTATCACGGACGGTTCTATTATGGAACCGTCGGTGATACTTATCACGGACGGTTCCACAATGAAACCGTCCGTGATATGGTCTTATATCACAAACGGTTTATTATTAAAATCGTCTGTGAAGTATCACAGACGATTGTTTGTTGAAACCGTCTGTGATACTTAGTAATATCACAGATGGTTCTTATTCAAAACCGTCTGTGATACTTCACAGACGGTTTTCAACATTAACTGTCTGTGATACTTCACAGACGGTTTTCAACATGAACTGTCTGTGATATGACCTCTTCACAAATGGTTTTTAGCGCAGCCAGTAACACAGACGGTAGCAAAACCAAAACCGTCTATGATTGCATGTAATACAGACGGTTTTAGACAACCGTCTGTGATGAGACGTCCAGTATTAGTCTTTTTGTAGTAGTGTATTATGTCACTTATGCTTAAACAGGCACTGTTCAAACTATTAAACCACTTTTTAGAACACAGGTTCATATGCCAACCATTTTCTAGTATAAGGTACTACGCCTGATTTCAATGAAAGGACATTGTGAAGAGGCGTCTAGCTAAAAATAAAAAACACAGTTCCACCGTACTCAGGTAGAAGAACAGTGTCACCTTCCTTCAGAGATACAGGGATCAGCTTGCCATCCCTATCACGCTCACCAGGACCAACAGCTACAACTTTTGCAGAGTTCAGCTGGATTCAAATAAAGGGTTACATTAGCACCCCAATAAACATAAGAGAACTCCAGACCTACTAGGCTACTATGAACCATCATTCAATTACTCCAAAGTCCAAACACCCAGTACAGTTTCGAACAATAAAAAAAGCTAACCAGTAAGCACCTTGATTCAATATAATGGCACTCGAGCTTGCTCTACCTACTACCTGATGATGACATAGGAGCGCGCGCGCGGGCGTGTGCGTGCGTGCGTGTGTGGGGTAACAAATTCAGCCTTGATCACACATCAGCAATATCTTTCTAGACTACGAAGATTACAAAACTACAACACTCATCGTTCAAAGAATGACAAAACCAAGGTAGGCACCATAATGGCCAACTTTTTTGCAGACATTGTTAGGTTAATCTCAGACAGACTTTTTTTGCAGACATTGTTGTCTAGGTCACCAACCAAACAGCCCTTGAATTGCAGGGTTCACAAAAGACAGTGCTTTGATCGAACTAACAACCAAACAACCAATTAGTTCTCTCGCAATGCCCTTGATTGTTGTCTAGGTCACCGACCAACTAGTTCTCTTGCAATGCCTCGTCGATTCTCTGCCCCGACCCGTCCAAATACATCTCATGAGAACATTTGTGACGATCAAATGCATCCAATACAAAATGGCCATGAACCAAACACCTCCATGGCAGCAAAAATAGCCATCTTGGCAAACCAGTCGTCTATGCACAAAAAAAAATGGCGGCTCTTCTAATTGTCCCATAATTCCCATTTGTCACCGCACTGTGATCTAACTTGCTACGACAACGAACAAGCAATCTTGTGATAGTGAACGTACACTCGCTCCATCCGCTCTATATTTAACGGCGATACTCAGTTGACAATATCTTCTTCCATCAGCACAATCTGTAAAACTAGTATAGTAGGCTAGCAGTCCAGTACCAAGTGCAAATAACGTTCCAAGATGGACAACGAACGTACACTCACTCCATCCGCTGTATATTTAACAGCGATACTCAGTTGACAAAATCTTCTGAGCTACTAACGTGCACGGCTAGAAAACTAGCAATTTGCTGGAATAGAAAATCCATAGGGGAAAAAAATGATACTCCCGCCTATTGACCTATGTGTGCCCTGTATATAAATAGTCAGATTTCCCGATACTACAGTACATTTCTTGATATTCTTGTTATACAACTCTAATGCTTATGGGAAATACAGTTGTAACTACGACAGGTCTAGACGGTTATAATTCCACTAATATGATTAACATCAACCGTTATAATATACACAATTGCTACACAACACTCAACTAAATATTTTTGTGATTTCAATCGAATTTCTCACCTTTGAATCAACATCACGATTCGTGCACCGGCAATGCTCAGGTAGTCTTCTTCTCTGTGTCTCTGGCGAAGCTGAGCTACATTAATCTAAACTAGACAAAAGTAAATCTAGATGAACTCTAGAAATACAAAAACAAATAGAACTAAAAGATACAGTAAATCTGTGCTAAAATTGTATATCACTTGGTAATGCAATTTTAGGATTAGTACTGTATAATTGTAGGTGATTGGGTTTTAAGAAAATTTCAGGTGACTTAGAGCTAGCAAAAGCATTAATTAATTAAGCTCATGAACACTGATATTATCGCATATATAATCCACGAAACCTCATTTCCATTGTAACTTTGATTCGTTCATGCATTAGCTAGCCAGCTAGATATCGATGGCTTCTTCCTTTTCTTCTGCAATGCTTCCTCTCCTCTTTCTTCTCCTTTGCTCGTACGCCGCCGTCGAGTCGGCTGATTACCCGGGCCCGGCGCCCGGCGGCGCCTCCCGCTGCACGCGTATGTTCAGCTTCGGCGACTCCATCACCGACGCTGGCAATCTGGTAATAAGCTTCGCCCCCAACGCCTCCGCCACCAAACCTCCCTACGGCAAGACCTTCTTCCACCGCCCCACCGGCCGCTTCTGCGACGGCAGGCTCATCGTCGACTTCCTAGGTACGGAATATCTGCACGCCTGAAATGGAACATGCATATATATAGTAGCTGCCTCTTGATATTTTAACGTGTACAACTACGCACGCGCGCGCAGCGGAGGCGTTGAGGCTGCCGTTGTTGGCACCGTTCCTCGGCGGCAAGACGGCGAATGACTTCCGGCAGGGGGTGAACTTCGCGGTGGCCGCCGCGACGGCGCTGAGCCAGGATTTCTTCAAGGAGATGGGGCTGGACCTGGCGATCATACCGCCGTACTCGCTGGAAGTGCAGATGAAGTGGTTCAGGCGTGTGCTCCGATTGCTCGGGCCTACTGACCAAGGTAGCGCAACCTATGCCTACACTGCATCGTTGAAATAGGAGTGCAGCAATGGCGAAGTAACATGTACACATGCATACATACCCCCGCATAAAGGAGAGTACACATAGACTAATTGATGACATGAATCACCATATGTATTTTTTGCTTGGACAAAATTGAGAAGCAAATATCTTCAATTTGCAAATCATTGACGCGATGACAGCCTCCATAAAAACTTTCTGTAGAATGTACACATTCTAGCTAACAAGTCTCGATATTGATATGAACCACTTCATTTGTATATTTTTGGTCACTGTAGAATGTTGATTTCCCATTTGTAGAACGCAAGGACATCATGTCGAACTCCCTATTTCTGATGGGGGAGGTAGGGATCAACGACTACAACCACCCCTTCTTCCAGAACCGATCATTCACTGCTGAAATCAAACCCTTGGTCCCAAAAGTGATATCAAAGATTGAAAGCGCCATCAAGGTAATGAAGTCCCTCTGATCGATCTCTCCTTCTCAAACCCTAACACAGCTACAAATCATGCACGCACACATTCATCACCTTAATTATAACGCGTGCTAATATTAGACCTTCTGTTCATATCCATGCATATATAAATAGGTTTTGATTGACCTAGGAGCAAAGACCATAGTGGTTCCGGGAAATTTCCCTATAGGTTGCATACCGAGATATTTGACAATATTTCAGAGCAAGAACTCGAATGACTATGACGCATTTGGATGCCTGAAATGGCTGAATGACTTCTCTGAGTACCACAATCGTGAACTAAAGAGCATGTTGGAGAAGATCCCTCGTGATCCGACCACCACCATAATCTACGGAGACTACTACGGAGCCATCCTCGAGATCACCCGAGACCCACTCAACCATGGTAAGTTCAATCCAGCTGGCATATCCTGAATCGCTAACGAATGGAGTGACAAATTCAGAATACTCGTTATCTTACCGTCGAAGTAAAACATACAGCAAACCTCTCTTTTTTTTTAGCCATTGCTGATCGCTGAATGTAGGGTTCACAAAGGACAGTGTTCTGACCGCCTGCTGTGGGGACGGTGGGCCCTACAACTCCAACTCGTTGTTCTCTTGCAACGCCACGTCGATTCTCTGCCCCGACCCGTCCAAATACATCTCATGGGACGGGCTGCATCTTACTGAAGCCGCTTACCGGTTCGTGGCCAATGGCATGTTACTGGGGCCATATGCTGTACCTGCCATACCGTCCAAATGCCGATGCTGATCCCAGAATTCTTGCAACATGTAAATGCATCCAATACAAATACTTGCCCAGTGTTGATCAATAATAAGCTTGCACTTGTATGCATGCAAATCAATTAAGAACTCAGCATAAACATTACGAGAATATGATCCAACATAAGATAGTCTAATCTTCACACGCAGATATCATTTTCAACAGAAACATGCAACGAACATCTACTGAGCATGGCAGAAAGGTAGCATGGCACCAAATGAACATTTTTAACTTGCATGATAAACTGAGATTTGGACCGGAGTAGCAATTCAATTCTGAGATATGCATGAAGCACCAACGAAGCAATTTTTATCAGATTTAATGATGTTCAGTATGAGACAATGACATCAAATTCTGACAAGGATTTTGTTCCCAGACAAAAGAAAAGGCATGGCTACACTCCAGCGTCTCTAATTAGAAAAACAGAAGGCATAAGATCCTGGCCATCCCGTGTTACTCATCAAGCCGTCCCAAAATGTCGTGCTCTCTGAAAAGAAGGTACCTGAAGTTTCAAGTAGCCAGGTTAGACCACCAGCACAAACTGAGCTTAGATCGATTGTCAGATCCAAAAGAACTGTACACAAGTAATGTTATTAGCATGCTATTAGATGTTCAAACATATTGCGAAAAGAATGGTATAGAATGGCCTGACTTCAGTATTCTCCAAAAAACAACAATAGACAAATTTACCGAATAATGTAGCTTGAACCAAATTGTTCTTTCTTCCCATTACAGAGCAGCGTGGAAAAAGAATTACAAGTTTGACTAATCTTAAGTTATTGTTTAGTGCATCAAATAAAGGAGAAATCTGTCTTTGCAATTAAGCAGCTTGGTTAGCAGCTTATGCACTCAAGAAGCCAGCCAGCTTAAGCAACCAGCAGCTAAGCTGCATGACAGGAAGCGGCCCAGCTATTATGTCACTTATGCTTAAATAGGCACCTGTTCAGACTATTAAACCACCTTTCAGAACACAGGTTCATATGCCAACCTTTGTCTAGTATAAGGTACTATGCTTGATTTCAATGAAAGGACATTGTGAAGAGGAGTCTAGCTAAAAATAAAAAACCAAGTGCCAACTTAGTATGATATACGAGTTTCACATACTCTTTCTCAGCAAGCTTCACTTCCGTTCCTCCGTACTCAGGTAGTAGAACAGTGTCACCTTCCTTCAGAGATACAGGGATCAGCTTGCCATCCCTATCACGCTCACCAGGACCAACAGCTACAACTTTTGCAGAGTTCAGCTGGATTCAAATAAAGGGTTACATTAGCACCCCAATAAACATAAGAGAACTCCAGACCTGCTAGGCTACTATGAACCATCATTCAATTACTCCAAACACCCAGCACAGTTTCAAACAATAAAAAAGCTAACCAGGAAGTACCTTGGTTCAATATAATGGCACTCGAGCTTGCTCTACCTATTACCTGATGATGACATAGGAGCGTGTGGGTGTGTGTGTTGTCTATATATATATGGTAACAAATTCAGCCTTGATCACACATCAGCAATATCTTTCTAGACTCTACAAAGAATACAAAACTACAACACTCGTATCGTTCAAAGACATTACCTCCCGGAAACAGCACAAGGGCACGAACTTGTGTTTCTAAGAGGACACAAAGTCGGGCATCCGGGAAGATTAATGATACAGGTAAAGTTTCAAGGCATAAATCCACATGGTGGTAAGCTGAAACTCCTCAGGTACACACAGAATGACCCGCATCGGAGCAACTAGTTCACAAAATGCTCAAATATATCTGATGTCACAGCCTGATTGCTTTTTAGATACACAAACGTACAGCATTTTTCCCCCAAAGATTAACACGCTTCAATTCCACCCCACTACTACAACCTTGGAACGATGTGAAAAATCCCAACCTAACAAGAAACCAATCAATAGCTCCTATTCCATCAGCAGAGACCAATCAAGGAGCTCCAATCCACGGTTCTCCCCAGCCCAACCCCTCGCGCAGTCGCGCTCCCCGCCCGGATCCTAACCACTACCCACGGATCTAGATCACCAAATGGGACGCCTCGAAGGCCACCAGCGCACAGGTACAAGCCTGGATCTGCGAAGAACATTGGAGGGGGAGAAGAAACGAGATCTCTCTATATATATACCTGCTTGGTGGTCTCAGGGAGGAGGATGCCGCCGACGCTCTTCTTGTGCTGCAACAGCTTCTCCACCAGCACCCTGTTCAGCGACGGGATCAGCCGCTTCGCCATTGCTCTGCTCTTCCCTTCTCTTCTTCTTGAGGAGCAAGTTGACGGGATGGTGGCTTAACTCTAGCCGCGGGGTTTAGGGTTTTTAATGGGAAAGGGTAGGGGGAAGCACAGATGGGTTTTGACGGAATTTACGGATTTGCCCCCACGGTGTCTGAGGAGGTGGAGTCGTGGGCGAGGGTAGAATGGGAAATGGGGGATCACTCGCGAGGTCTAGAAGATTCGTGTGCGGACCGTAGATGAGTATTCGGTTCGGTGTGAGACGTTGGGCTATGTCGGCCTATTTTTCAGGCCCATATTGCATATTGCATAAGTTCTTGCTTCTGGTAGTGTTGGGGCCTTGGGGTGCTGCTGATGACAACTTTTCCTTAATGATCTCCTTCAGAAAACCTTGATGCGTAAGTATGATGCACACATCTTGTTACAGGTTTGAACAGCATTTCAAAAGCAATAATAAAAAGAAACAATCTGGTCATACAACAAGCAAGGGATAAAGAATGTACACTTGGTTATTCCGAACAGCGATTTACCCATTCAGAGAACATAGGTCAAACTAATGCTGCTGCAAATCAAACATTGCATTCGACAGTTTTACATTTCTCACGGAAAATCTGATAAGTAGAACAAAGCAAAAGAATAAATATATCTAAGTGATTACCTAGCTAAGAAAGAATTGACAAGGCAAAAAAGCTACAAGAAAGGTTGAGGATTAGAAACAAACAAATTATGAAGAAATATGAAGAGAGCTCAACGAAGTAGCTAGGGCTAGCTAGATATGCCTCCTATCTGTTGTGAAGAGGATTAGGCCCTGTGAAGACCTCCCTCTTCTCCTCACCAAACACCTCTCCGTCTTTCTTTGCATGCTCCATTAATAATCCCTTTGCTAGCACCTCATGCCCTATCAACAACCTTCTCCCAACAAGCCTCATAGCTCCTGCTCCTCCATGCTGATCATCAGAGCAAGAAGAAGAACACCCTACAGTACTCCCCAGCTGCAAAAGCACCAGAGTTAGAAGCAAGACGGCAGGGAGGAGCCCCTTCCTTAGCAGCACCATGTTTTCTTGTCTCTGTATCTCTTTAACTAACTAATCACTAATGTACTGGTAGTCCATGCATGCACAAGCAAATCGTTCTAGTGTTGGTTCAGTTTAGACTTTGTTGTGTTGGATTCGGTGTGCTGAAACCCTGAAGGGGGGACAAGGTGAGCTGCAACCTGGCTCACTGCCATAGGGTTCTGGGACACATTGGAGTCTGCAAAAAGTTGGGTGTTAATTTGGTCAAGGCCTGTATTAGTCAAAGTAATTAATTGCATTGGTGATGGTGAAGAAATTAAACATGGAGGTGATTAGTCTGGCAATCTCACAGCTCAGAAATCCAGCGTTAGAAGCTTCCTTAAATTAAGCTGTAGTGCTTGTTTCAGAGTTGGTCTCTTTACTTGACTTGCACAGAAAGCATAGTTGTGGACCTGTGGTAAGAAAACCGAAGACAGATGGAAGCAAGTATTCAGAGTTTCAGACATCAATTCGGATCAGTTGTTTTTTTGAACTGAGTTTTTGTACAGCAACATACACATACTTCAAGTTATTTTTGAGTCTTGTGTTGTATCCAAGTAGTATTGGAAGTCCACGATAAAAAAAAAAAAGGGAAATAGTACCGGAAGATTGGTCTGCCAACAATATGGTACGTCTTGAAATTTGAATATGTTAGATGAATATTATTATCTGTTTATTTTCTCTGTTGTATAAGGGGTTACCTGCATATATGTCATATTTGTGTGTGTGTATGTGTGTGTATAGGCACATTGGCCTCATGGTGAATACAAGCACTATTCATAACATGGTATAAAAGTGTACCTAGAGTTTTCGTCAAACCGCCGCCACCGCTGGTTCTCTTCTCCAGTCGTCGTCGTCGCCTAATTTTGTCCACCGCCGCCGCCGCTGTTCTTCCACAGCCGCCACCGCTCTCCATTCACTGCCGCCGTTCTCCATTGACCACCCGTCTACTCCCGCCGCCGTCGCTTGTCCGGTCGCCGACGGCGCTGGCTTCACCGACTGAGGCATCGTCGCCTCGATCCGCCGGTCTTTCATCAGTGCCGCCTCGACGCCTCGATCTTCTCTTCGTCGGAGGTGCACAGCAAGCCATCGGGGCTCACGGCGACGGCACTGACATAGCCGTCGTGCCCAGTGAGCGTCGCCTCAGCCTTCTCTTCATCAGAGTCTCGAAGTCGTGAGGCACCGCTCAAAGTTGCCTCCCGATCCAGCGGAGTCGTCTCGTCTTCGGATCAGAGGTGCTCGGGCGGCCACGGCCGCCACCGCCGCAAAGGGGAACCCTAGTTTCCCCCACGCGAGTCTTCGTTCTTCGTAGGCAGTTTCTGGTTTCACGTGAGCCGGCCCGGCCCAAAAGAAAGAAAGAAAAGGAAAAAAAGAAAGAAAGAAGAAAAAATTAACGTTCTCTTCTGGCACTGTTTCTGTTCCTCGTTGCTCGGTGATCTTCGATGGTCTCAATTATCGGGGCTGGTTTCAGCACATGCGCCTCCACATTCGTGGTCAGCATCTTTGGAATTTTCTCACAGGCGAGCTGCTTTGTCCACCTCGACCTGTTCCACCTATTGAGCTCGTGCTCCCGAAGAATGCTTCCAAAGACACTCGCAAAGAGGCATTTGAGGTTTTTGAGGATGCCATGGAGACTTTTTAGACCTAGTATGTTGCACAAAAGACATGGATTGATAAGGATACTCGTGCCTCTGCTATTCTAATTGCTAGCATGGAAGTGCATCTCACTGATGACGTGGTTGGATTGGCTTCAGCACAGTTGATGTGGGAGCATCTGCGCAACCGCTACGAACCGTCTAGTGATTACTTGTATCTTTTTGTTGTGCGTCAGGAGCAGTTGTTGCAGCAGGAAGATACCACTATGGACGAGTTCTATGCCCGGTTGTCTACGGTATGGCGTCAGATTGACTCTTTGGGATCGGATGTTTGTCACATTTGTCAGTGCTGTCAGCGTCAGTAGTCTCACCTAGAGCTTCATCGTATCTACGACTTCTTGACACGTCTTTCGAGCTGAGTATGAGCAGGCTCGTGCTCAGTTGTTGGCACACCACCCTCGTGTGACTCTGTTGGAGGCCCTTGCAGTTGTTCGTTCTAATGAGATTCACTTTCATGGTGCGGGTCTGCTACCGTCTCAGTCATTTCCTTCAGTTCTGGCAGCTCCTCTAGCTTTTACACCTGCTACGTCTCTAGCTACTCCTTCACCAGTTGTGTCTTCACCAGTGACAGCTGTTGTTAGTAGGAGACTCCACTGCACCTATTGCAACAAGGATGGACATGTGGAGTAGTTCTGCTACAGGAAGAAAAAGGATTTACGTCGTGGTAGCCGTCCTCCAAAGGGCACTAGCGGTTTCTCCTCTCAGAGGAGCTCTGGTGCTTCTGATTCTCAGGAGTTTCTCACACTGCCGTGTCGCATGGTTGCTTTTGCACCGTCCCGTCCTGTTGGTTCTACTGCACAATATTCTAATGAGAGACCACCTTCTACTTCTTCTTCCCCGAGTATATCACCTTAGATTCTTGACTCTAATGCTTCCTTTCATATGACATCTGATTCCACTAGTCTCACTTTCATTGATCCTTTAGCTGCTCCTATCACTGTTCAGACAACAGATAGTACCTCTCTCTCTGTTGCAGGACGAAGCACTCTTTCAAATTCCTCTTTTCATGTTCCTGTTGTTTCTTATGTTCCCAAACTAACCATGCAGCTCATATTTGCCGGTCAGCTCACTGATCACGGTTGTCGTGTTATTCTCAATTCTGATTCTTGTTATGTTCAGGATCGATGCACGAGGACTCTGGTTGGTACTGGCCCTCGCCACCTTTGACTCGTGGCGTCTCTGGGAGCTTGACTAGCTTCATCTTCCTTTCGCTGCCCCTGTTAGTCTTATCGCCTCTGCTTCTGTTGCCTCCTCCACTACGTCTTTTGCTTAGTGGCATCATCGTTTGGGCATCTTTGCGGATTGCGTCTATCTTCTTTACTTTGTTGTGGTCTTTTAGGGTCTGTGTCTGGTGATGATTATCTAAATTGTCAGGGTTCTAAGCTTGGTAAATAGCTTTAACTCCCCTATCCTTCCAGTGAGTGAGTGTCACAGCGTCCTTTTGATCTTGTTCATTCTGATGTGTGAGGTCTGGCTCCTTTCGTTTCAAAAGGATATCATCGATATTATATCATTTTTATTGATGACTTTTCTTGACACACATGGATATACTTTATGTCATCTTGTAGTGAGGTTCTATCTGTCTACAAGAATTTTGCTACCATGATCCGTACTCGGTTTGACTCTCCTATTCATGTTTTCATGATGATTCTGTTGGGGAATATTTATCAGGAGTCCTTCGTAGTTTTCTTGCTGAGCAAGGCACTCCCTCTCAGTTTTCTTGTCCTAGTACTCATGCCTAGAACGGTGTGGCTGAATGGAAGCATCGTCACCTTCTTGAGACAGCCCGTGCTCTTATGCTTGCTTCTGCTGTTCCACCATACTTCTAGGCTGAGGCTGTTTCTACTGCCACTTTTCTAATTAATATTTAGCCTTCTTCTGCTCTTTAGGGTGGGTTTCGAGTTGAGCGTCTCTGTGGCAAGACTCCTGATTATTCTAGTCTTCGTCTCTTTGGGTGTGTGTGCTATGTTCTTCTTGCACCTCGTGAGCGCGCTAAGCTGACCGATCAGTCCGTGGAGTGCGTTTTTCTGGGTTATAGCGCTGAACATAAGAGATATCATTGCTGGGATCCTGTTGGCCGATGGATGCGGGTTTCTCGGGACGTCACTTTTGATGAGTCTCGTCCTTCTCCTTCCACCACTCCAGCATCTCTCGTTGAGCCACTTTCTTTCCTAACTTTTCTACCACCCCTATAGTCACCACACCTCCACTACAGCCTTTGGCCTCTCCGGTGCCTCCTTCACCGTCGACGTCTCCTTCACCGCCGATGCCTCCTTCGCCACCGACACCCTCTCCAAAGGCTCCTCCTGGCCTTATTCCTTTTATCCTCTCTACTACACTCGTCTTCCGCGAGTTGAAGATTCTTCTTATGTGTAATTTTCTTCTGATGGGTCATCTTCTTCAGCCTCTCCTCCTCGATATGCTCTTCATGATCACCAGTCTATTTGACCTCCTGCATGCTTTTGTTTAGCAACTCTTGCCAAACCGACCTTTTATCGTGATGCTGTTGTTCATCAGGAATTGCAGCATGCGATGGCAGAGGAAATTACTGCCCTTGAGCGTACTGGCACGTGGGATCTTATCCCTCTTCCTGCGTGTGTTACTCCTATCACGTGCAAGTGTCTCTACAAGGTTAAGACCCGCTCTGATGGTTCTCTTGAGCGCTACAAGGCTCGTCTCGTGGCACGTGGATTTCAGCAGGAGTATGGTTGTGATTATGATGAGACTTTTGCTCATGTAGCTCACATGACCACTGTTCGCACTCTTCTTGATGTGGCGTCTATTCGGGCATGGTCTATCTCTCAGCTTGATGTCAAGAATGCTTTTCTCAATGGCGAGTTGTGTGAGGAGGTTTATATGCAGCCACCGCCAAGGTATTCTGTTCCTAAGGGTATGGTTTGTCGCCTTTGTCGATCTCTTTGTGGCCTCAAGCAAGCTCTTTGTGCCTGGTTTTATCGTTTCTCTTCTATTGTCACTGCGGCTGGTTTTTCTGCCAGTGCTCATGGTCCTGCTCTTTTTATTCACACTTCGCCTCGCGGTCGGACGCTTCTTCTTTTATATGTTGATGATATGATTATTACTGGAAATAATTCTCAGTACATTAGTTTTGTCAAGGAGCGTCTTAGTGAGCAGTTTCTCATGTCTGATCTGGGTCCTCTTTGCTACTTTCTTGGGGTTGAGGTTATTTCTTCGCTTAAGATCTTCTATCTGTCCCAAAAAAAGTATATCCAGGATCTTTTTGATCATGCTTCTCTTACTGATCATCACACCGATGAGACTCCCATGGAGCTTAATGTTCATTTCTGTCTCACTGATGGTGAGCCTCTTACTGATCCTACTCGTTATTGTCACCTTGTTGGGAGTCTTGTTTATGTAGGTGTCACTCATCCTGATATTTCGTACTCTGTGTATATCTTGAGTCAGTTTGTTTCTGCTCCCAGCTCCCACTCAGCTCCACTATAATCATCTTCTTCGTGTTTTACGATATTTTCGTGGAATCATCACTTATCGTTTATTTTTCCCTCACCCTAACTCTTTACAGCTCTAGGCATATTTTGATGTCACCTAGGCTAGTGATCACTCTGATCGCCAGTCTCTCTCTGCTTATTGTGTTTTTCTTGGTGGTTCTCTCATTGCTTGGAAGACTAAGAAGCAGACAACAGTTTCTCGTTCGAGTGCTAAGGCTGAGTTGCGAGCTATGGCTTTATTGACTACGAAGGTTACTTGGGGATTTTGGTGTTTCTGTTTCAGCACCCACTCCTCTTTTGTTTGACAGTACAGGTGCTATTAGCATTGCTAAAGATCCAGTGAACCATGAGTTTACAAAGCATATTGGTGTTGATGCTTCCTATATGCGGACACAAGTGCAAGATCAGGTTGTTGCTCTTCAGTATGTGCCTTCAGAGCTTCAGTTGGCAGACTTATTCACAAAGGCACAGACTAGAGCCCAACACAGCTTCTATCTCTCCAAACTTCATGTTATTGATCCACCATAAGTTTGAGGGGGTGTTAGATGTATATTATTATCTGTATATTTTCTTTGTTGTATAAGAGGTTATCTGCATATATATCATACATGTACTTGTATATATTGGCTCATTAGCCTCATGATGAATACAAGCGCTATTCATAACAGAATCGATCGATACAGCATCAGTGTCAAGTTATCTCAAGACAAGCTGTTTCAGAAAATGCATGGCTCATTTTCTTTATTTTTAGATAATTCAGACATGTATCCGAAGTGGTTAAAATGCATCAGAGCTTTTAGACAAGTTTCCAATATGCATTTTGTTGTTTGTGTAAGAGTCTGAAGAATTGGGTTTTCATTACACAATCATGCATGTTGATTCAGGACCACCTTTGCCTTGCCTTGTTTGAGAATCATTCCATTCATTATGACCATCCCACTCACTCACTTCTGCAACATTAGTACTACACCACAAGGCCAATGTTGCATAGTTGCACATGCCCATACATTGTCCTCTTGTTTGCTGTCAGTAAGGGACTCTTGGATTGTGATGAGGACATCGACCCTAAGGATGCAACCACTACCTCGACCCACTACACTGCATCCTCTACTTCAACTACATCTTCCCCAATTGGACTTTCGGCCACTGCAATGCCATAGTACCCAATTGGACTGCGCTACTTCTACTCCTACGAGCCAAGCTACATCTACATGCCATGGCGCTGCGTTTACATGTCATGGTGCTGCGTTTACATGCCATGATACTGCGTCACCAATTATTGGCCCACTAGCTATGTAATATATGGGCCGACTTGGCCCATAAGGCCCATGTGCTGGCCGACCACCCTAGGGGACCCGTACTGTTCACATGAACAGTACCTATGAACAGTACCACCGCCCTAGGGTTCTGTAACATCCTAATTTTCGGAGCTTTAAAAATCTTTTAAATAGTTAGTAGGAGAAAATTCATCATTTGGATTTTATTTGAATTTAATTCAAAAGCTTAACATGGACTTTGTACATCAAAATAATTTAATATGATTAAAGTCAACATCAACAATGGTCAAAACTATTTTATTTGAGTTCTTTGGGCTTGGATATATTTTCCAGATTTTTCTGGAATTTTTCCAAGTTCAATTGCTATTTTCTTTTGCTTATTTGGATTTCTGGTATTTATTAAAAAGGAAAACTATTTAAAATCTTGAAATTCCGATTGGGCCGAAACCCTCCAGCCCAATCCTCCTTTTCCGCGCCGTGGCCCATCCTTTTCTTCAGTTGGCCCACCTACGGGCCCATCTCCACATGAGCTCAGTTAGCCCAGCTTGGCCCGTATCCCCATTTTCTTTGCGTGTGCGGCCGAGTCAGCCCAAGCCAAGGCAGCGCCCTCCTTCCTTTTCCCCTTGTCACTGATCGGTGGCCCCATGCCCTTTGCATCGTCTTCTACAAGGAGTTCTTCTCCTGGTGTCCGTGAGCTTCACGCAAAGCCGCCGTGCCTCTTGTGGACATCCCCGATTAGTGCCTATTTAGCGGTAGCGACATGACTGTCGTTCTCTTCGCACGAAGCTCCTCCCTCAAAACCCTAAAGCACCGCCACCGATTCGTTCTTCTCTTCGCCGAATTTCGCCCAAGAAGCTCCGCGCCGCCGCAAGCTTCTTCGCTGGGTTTCATCGCCATCCGTCAACCTCCGGCCATGATTCCGCCGCCCTTGGATTTGCACCATCGTGAGCTTCGTGGTGCTCCCCTTCAACTCGATCGGATGCTGCTAAATCGCTAAATCCTCCGTACCCGTGCGCCTTGCCGCCACTTGAGTCGCTGCCGCCGGTGAGTCTTGGCCATCTGTGCCGATGCGACGCTCCTAGAGCATCACCAA
The DNA here is from genome assembly GCA_036346405.1 of Phyllostachys edulis. Classification (NCBI taxonomy): domain Eukaryota; kingdom Viridiplantae; phylum Streptophyta; class Magnoliopsida; order Poales; family Poaceae; genus Phyllostachys; species Phyllostachys edulis. Next base: position 67,418,555 of record CM070549.1, read on the forward strand.
GCTCTCGGTTTTCTGTTTTGCTCCTCGGACGGGCTTCCCTCGCCTTGGTTCGCCGTTGTCGCTGCAGGTCTTGCCGCCGGCCATGGCCGTCCTTCGCTACTTGTGTGATCTGTGCCAAGTCATCGCCAGCTAAGCCGCCACGTCGTCGTTGATCCCATGTGGAGTCCTTGTCGCGTCCAAGTGGCAATGCCACATGGCAGAACACACCCAAATCCAGATCCAATCTCCTTGGGCCTAGTCCTTGTACACCGTCCCTATGACAGTGGGCCCCACAAGTAAAATCAATTTCTTTGTTATTCTTTTCAGCCGAAATCCTTTGACGACGTCATAAATCGCGGATTTTCTTTTGAAAGATAATTCGGTTAAATCCTTTTTTAGGGTTTTCTTTAGATTTCCAACTTCCCAAGCCCATATCTTTTGCATCCGAACTCCGATTGAGCCCATTCAAATTTATAAATTCATCTAAATTCAAGATCTATCTATCTAAGATTTTTATTTAATTTTTGGAGTTTGTTTTGCCTCTGTTTTTATTTATTTTGTTTGTTTGTTTGTTTTATTTGCGAGTAGACGTCGATACTTGGGGAAGATTTGAAGAAGAAGGAGCACCTCAAGACCAAGATTAATACCAAGACCTTTTCCAAGGCAAGTTATACCTTTGATCATATTGAACCCAGTTTTCAAAAGTTATATTGATTCAAAGTATTGCATTTACTTCAATTAATTATTTCAGTACTTTTGGGATTAGTTAATGTCCAATCTATTATGACCTCCTTGTCTAATGGTATGCCATAATCTTTTGTCGCCCTAGTTTGGTTAATTTAGTTGGTGCTATGGTATTACCAACGTGGGTTGGTTAGATGCGATTAGTTTGCTTAGCCATGCCACGAGTCATCATCTCATGTAGTTGCAAATATAAACCTGACTAAGTGACTATAGAACTATGTGATAGAAACTGTGTGCGTTATGTGCTATTACTCGTTGATGGCATATATTGCACTTAACCAACAGGGTGAGAAAAGGTTTTGGACGGGGGCAAGTGGTCTGGTATACTTTTATGGTGGATCTGTGTTAACGGGAATGATATGTTAGAATTGGGAAGTCTTGCCCCGGTCAATTAAGGACTTAACTTTGTGCGCCATTGAACTGAGCCTATCGTACAACCACATGCCTGATGGGACGAGCCTAACTTAGTAAGTTATGGAGTCTTGACATTGATTACTCAGGTTGTAGGTTAGCTGTGTCGGATTGGGTGGAGGTGTGTACTACCAAGTAGTCGCATCACGGGCGGTTCGCTGCTTCCACATCAACGGTGTGCGTCGTGGCGGCTAAGCATACCGGAGTGTCAATGTTGAGATGAAGTTTCGAAAGGTTTTGTTGTGATCACTCGATCAAGTTGATTGCATCTTGTGGGTAAAGTGTACACCTCTGCAGAGTGTTAAACAATCTATTCAAATAGCGCATCCGATCATGGACATGCTCGGGATTTCACACGAGGGTAGATTTTCATAAAACCTTGGGAAGGAGTCAGGTGACCTAAGTCATATGGCTATGTGAATAACTTGCTTAGGTTATGTGTCTTTGTGAACTAAAATTGTCAAATTATTATTGTCTATTTGTTTTGAATTATGCTTTCAATTGCAAATGCTGCATTTCTGCAAAAGAACCACAGAAACCATTCCTTTGGAATAAGCCTGCATCTATAATTGTATTTCTGTGGTATGACTTGCGAGTACGGTGTGTACTCATGCTTGTTATAAAACATGCAACAGAAGAGGAGGAGTCTTCGCCTGCTTTCGAGGAGGAGTTCATCGAAGGTGCTTGATCGTAGGGTCTTGATCCCAGTCAGTTGTCTGTGGTGAATTGATGGGATTTCGTTGAAGTTTCTTTGTTTCGCTGCTATTTTATTTCTTTGCTAGCTCTGCGTGACTTAATAATTGTAAACTCGACCATAAGGTCAAAACAACTATTTGTTATTAATCGCTTGTGTGGATCGATATTCACCTGTGTTGACACTGTGTGCACTAGCGTGATTCTGAACTAGTGCATTATACACAGAGAGTCCAGAATTGCATATTTTGGGTCCCGACAGGTTCCCACCTCCTGGCCGCCCTCCTCATATAGGAGCCACCACCCTTTAGCAAAATTCGGGTTTTGTTAGTTGAAGTTTAGCTTTGCTACTTTATACTTTGTCCTCTTATTTTCAGCGAGATCAACATCGACATTGTTCTTTGGAACCCCACTTATCAATACATTCAATTTCTATTCACAATTTCAAATTGCTTATTTATCTTGTTCTTGTGTGCTTCTTCAGTGTATGCAGGAATTGACCTTCGTGATCAGGTCATCCGGGTATTCGTGCACGGTCGATAACGACTTGTCGATCAGTTCAGCGATTGCGTGGTTTCGAGCCTTGCGAGTTCGTAACTAGGATCGTGAGAGTTGAGCGACTACTACCGAATTTACCTTCTCATCGAAAGATCGGGTCAAAACAGAACCTTCGTGATTCATCAGATTGCGCCATTTTCGCCTCCACTGTTTGCTTCTGTCATCATACATCCACACTCAACATACTAACTGATGTTTAATCAACTGCCAGAAACACCAGTTCGCTAGTATATCTGTGCAATTGAAACAGTCTAATAGACAATTTATCATGTGGTTCAGAACTTCAGATTGCTCAGACTATGTAGTGCCAGTAACTTCAGAAACAAAGAAAGAGAAAGAAGAATGGTTAGAAAATTCAGATTCACAATATAATGAATGCTTAGACCTGCAGATCAAACCTGCATGCGCTAGATTGTGGTAGCTGCCTGCTACTGCAAAGTCAGCTGCATTCCCTTGTCAGCTTGCAGCTCCTCATAGATAATCTTTGCACCCCGCAAAACCACAATAGATGTATCCCTTGCACAGTTGCACTCCATTAATAAGCTGCGTATTCATGAGCCGATAGAAGATACAGGTAGGCTTACAGTAGTTTTGTTTACCACTTACTGTTGGCCTGAACTGGCAGTGTACTCCATGGGTACATACCATAGTGTATTACAAGTCGGGTGGCCAGATTAATGTATTAGTACCAAAGCATTGCGCTTTGCAGTACAACACAGGAGCAAGCAGTTGCAAGAAAAACAATGAGTAATCATTAACTGCGCCGTTTCAATTCAGGGTTGTTCTCGATTCTTCAATGACGAATCTCCAGTTGCTTGTTGCTCCTAGCAATGAAGAATTGAAGAGAAGAATGTGCATCTCTCTTTTTTTTTCCTGTGTTCTGATGACAAGTTGGTTTCTTCCCTTCCTTTTTCCTGCAGAGAAGAATGGAGATAGGAAGGAGTGGAACTTGACAGGAGCACAAGTGGCAATGGTTACTGCAATGGCAGCATTGATTTCATTAAGGACATGCGATGGGTAATGGAAGATATTTCGGCCTTATCAACAACCATTTGCTACTATTTTTAGCAGTTTAATATTTATGTTCTTTCTTTTTTTCAATGAGTTTATATTCTTTCCATGATCAACAAGAGTAGCTAGGTCGAAATCTCAGAATAAGCGGGGGCGGAGCCCAAGAAGCCCACCCGGTGTCACAGGACACCGGTCCCAAAAACAATTAGTGGAGATCTGCATATATGTATCACATTTGCACCCCAAGTCAAAAAACTGTGCACCCGGGCCTCCTTTTAGTCCAACAGCTTGCACCATTGCGTTGTGCCAGTGGCTTGCGTGCGCTGCTCCAGTGGCCCAGCAGGTAGCAACCTTGTGCACACGCGGCTTGGACACTTGGCGGTTGGCCCACGCGAGTAGGCGACACCCCTTCGCTTGCTAGTTGCTTCTGCTGAGAACCCACTAGTACAAACAGGGTCATCACAGACGGTTCGAAACCATCATCACAGACGGTTTTTGAATCTTCTGAATTTGTATGTCTGTGATAACAGTCGATTATCACAGACGGGTTTTGAATCGTCTGGATAAGGCACAACACAGACGGTTTTTTTAAACCGTTTGTAAAGGGCTAGTATCATAGATGGTTTCCACCAAAAACTGTATGTGAAGGGCCAGTATCATAGACGGTTTTCACCAAAAACCGTCTGTGATACGTAGGATATCACAGACGGTTTGTAAATACAAACCGTCTATGATATGTCTCCAATCCCATCGGTGATACTAGCCCTTCACAAGCGGTACTAGCCCTTCACAGATGGTTTGTAAATAGAACTGTCTATGATACTAGCCCATCACAGACGGTTTGTAAATAGAATCTTCTGTGATACTAGCCCATCACAGACGGTTTGTAAATAGAACCGTCTATGATACTAGCCCTTTACACACAGTTTCAACAAAAAACCGTCTGTGATAGTTCTTTATATCTATCTTCTTCTTTTTTTGATTTTCGGCTAGCCTCAGGAATTGCTAGCTGTGCCCTCTGAAAACAAGCATGCAGAAAACAGATACATCATAGATAATCAATTGTTGACAACTCAAAGTGATCATTTACAACTCAAAATCAATTACAAAAGAATTTGTTCAAGTATTGTCGCTATAGTTACAATTGGATTACAATCGAATCAATTGTTTGATGGTGATTGAGAGGTGTCGACGGAGTGAAACTCTCCGTCGGCGTTAATGATCTCTGTCTTGATGAAGGCGCAGAGCTTCCCTCGAACGTCCGCTATCTCTTTCACAAGGAGTGTATCTAAATCTATGTTCAAGCCCTGTCGCTAGCAAAAGTAAAGTAGTAAGCATATATATTTAAATTTATAATTAGAAAATAATTGTTGCAAGACTGACAAACCTCGGGATCCTTCATCTTTGCACTCATGATTTGCTGCATATGATGGCAAACGTAGAATGCACATAGGTGATCTTGTTTTTGCTGGTGGCACTACAAAAATAGAATTACAAATATATGTATAGTCAGTTTGAGACGCATTATTACGAAGTATGATATAGGATTATTGTATTGTAGCGCATAACAGAAATCGCATCCTGTGTTGCAGTGTGGCGCTCGATCCCTTGTATACCCCTCCGTCGGCAACATAGGCGATGAACGACCTACATGATTCCAAAAAGTTATCCTCGGCCATTTCAAACAAAGGAAGACTACAATAGAGTTATGTATGGAGGAAATGAGCATACATGTCGAGTATTCCTTTCACAAGGCTGAAGTTGTGGGTTTTGTTGAGTAGGGAATCAAGGTATATTACCTTGTTCCTCTTTGGTATAATGACTAAAAGGATCTAGTGGTACCTACTCATGTATGTTGCTATAGTCATTAAACCTAAGTCCCTGTTGCGTATAAAGTACAAATAAAATTTATATAGCAAGTAGTGAAGCACTTACTTCTGGTTGTAGGGAACCAGTATGTAGTCCTTGTCGTCCTGATCAAGCAATCCCGCCGATATATATTTCTCAACGTAGGATGCGTCTTCATTGATGGTTTGCTCAAAGACCACGTGTGGGTCGAGGAAACCCACCGGTTCGGACCATTCCCGGGCTTTTTTCATCATGTATCTATACATAAGCAATGAGTTGTGATATTTATCGGTATTACGTGAATGTAGAATTTGATTGTACACACTTATAGTGTCCAGCATCGTAGAAGCGAGGCATCGAGGGCATCGAGGTTCAATAGGTCGAATAAGTCATTGAAGCCCACAACGAAGTGGCCTGGCTCATGGAAAAAATGCTCCTACGTGTATCTGACGGTGATTCCAGTATCTCACCCCTTCTCTTTGGTATTTCGCATGTACCAGACATGCAAAGCCTGACAACCTACTCCAGCGCGGGCTAATACTATGTCCGGGGCCAATGGACTTCCGATGGAGTATTTCCAGGGCTTGGGACGCGTCTTAATGTTCTTCGAATTCGATTTGGCCTTAACGACTGGCCCGCTACATGTCTTCCTGTGAGACGACTCAGGAACCGATACGACGGCACGCTTTTCTTGTTCCTTCAGCGTCTTCTCCACGGGAACTGATGAGGTGGCCTTCTGAAGCAAAGGATGAGGTGAAGTCATCGAGGGTCCCGTTGGAGAGAAATGGTCGTGTCGAGATCGCGGCACTGCTTTGTCTAGGGCGATGTCCTTCTTGGGCCATTGGATAAAAGTGTGCATGGTATTCCCTAGTATTCCGATGTCTTCATTCGGACGAATCTCTAGCGGGACGGCCATGAAATTGTCATGTAACATGTCCACCTGAACCCTAGTGTAACCCTGCGCCAGCTGGGCACCGTGCTGCACCTTCCTGATGTGGATACACCATCCCCTACCCAGCCTCAATAGAAATGGACCCAACCATCCTCACTTGGAGCTTGCAGGACGTCAGTTCCTACAAAACGATACGCAATTAGCTAAGGCGTCCTATAGGTCTATCTTTGGAGCATTCCAAAGATGTACATTACCTTGATGTTGTCGATAGGTAATTGGACGTCGTCTTGTTCAGAATTTGGAGTGGACACGACGATACTACAATGTTGAGGAGGACTGGCTCCCAAAATAATGGAGGCGGCTTGCGACTGGTTGAGGAGTTGATTCATTTGATCCTGCAATCTTGTTATCTGTCCTTGAAATTTTGCAATAAGCACCTGTTCCAACCGGGCGTCGTGCTCGGTCTTAGATCTCTTCCTACTCCTATACGTGTTGGAATCCATCACTCTAAGTTACGTAAACCCCAACACCTCGCGTACAACCCGGGTGCTCCTTGTTTTCCAGGGCCGTAGATAGTATATCCTTCTCCCTGTCTGCTTCGAAGGAGCCTTGGGAAGATTCAGTAGTCAATGCATGCTGCAAGAGATCATCATGTTATTATAGACACTATAAAGTTATGGACTTATTAACAGCTAGGTAGTTCAACATATTTACAAGATGTTGGGACACTGCCTCGTCTGCCGGGTTTGTGAAAGAGATGCCGCCTGAAGACGTGATTAATGCCCTCGCTCTTAACCAGCTTTGGGCACGCTCGTCTGTGATCCTAGCAAATAGCTCGGTTGCGTTCTTGTCCTGTGCCGCCCATTTCGTGGTTTTACCCGCGTACCCAGCGGTGCCGAGTTTGTGGGGGTGAGTGTTTTGTGCCTAGATAGCTTTGTGCGCCACACTTTGCTCCTAAAATTCGGCTATCGTCTTCATCCGCATAAAGTCGTCCCATATATCCCGTGACAAGAATTGATACTTCATGAAGGGCGTCCGACCCGTGTTCACGTACTTCGTGACAAGCGTACTCTTGAAGGTCCTCCACACGTGGCACATCGTGAGCAACGCCTGTCGTTCCACGTGTGTCTGGTCTGCTTCTGGGTTAGTGAATGGGCCTGAAATTTCAGTCCACGGCTGGCCTCTCTCTACGTCCATCAGAGACTTCTAGCTTAGTGTGGTGATGGGGACCCGTTCCCTTCCAAGTATCCCGCAGATGGTCCGGAATCTCGCCGCTACTTTCTTGGGACTCAGAGGGACCCTAGAGGCACTGACCTCCGTGATGGTCAGTCAGCCCGCAAGCAATTTTGATATTCCTTTGTCATCTCGCTTACGTACCACCTTGCTTGGAGATCCAGACGCATTCAGCGATATCGATGCCGGCGGCGAAGACGATGCAGACGACATCCCGCTTACTTGCTATCTATATAAGTTACCCAACCAATTAACTAAAATTGCCTTGTAAATACATTAATTATATAAACAAATAGAAGTTACCCATTAAACTTAAATATAGAATATTGGGCACACAATCAAGTGAATAGATAAAAACACTAACTGTACACTTTCCCAAAAATATACGTAAGGAGTATGATTGGCACACAGTTGGACTAGATCACGGCCATAGCCAAATAGTGAGTTGTGAGAGTGAAGGGGATAAGGGGAGGGTAGTATGGTCATGCACAGGGCAAGGCAAAGAGTCGCAGCCGAAAGCCTCGACATTAACATCAGAAATACATCAATAAATAGCATAAAGCACAGATAATTGATGATAGTGTGTGCTCTCAAAAAGAGAGTTGCAAAAGAACAAGTCTTTGCCATCTCAACCCTATTGTCTATACTCTTCATAAATTAAACATGACAATACAGATTTGAAATTTGAGCTCTAAATAATACTTTACTAGATTGTCAAATGACCTCAAAATCAAAAGATCACAGAGTAAACTTTCGGTCAAACAGAGAACCAATGTTGATTATACACAGAAATTCATATTACCAATAGGACTTGAAAAGCCTTAGTGCAACCGAATACAAAGCACAAGATCAGCAAGCCTGCTAGTAACCACCAGATCAAGATGACCGCAGTAAGTAACAAAGTAGAGCTCAAATATGAATTGATTATCAGTTCAATTTCAATATTTGACCATCTTCATCATAGAGTAGAATTCACAAGCCCACTGAAGCTAACCATGCCACCATCACCCTCAATGCCCAAGAATACCCACCACGGCCATAATGTCACCATATCTAGCACAAATACCATTAATATTGAAGAATTTGCACATATAATACCAATAATTCAAAACACTGAGAGTTTAAAAAAAATGGATTGCAAGCAGAGTATCTATTACTCAAATAGTATCAAACGATACATTCACATCAATAGACAATACATTCACAACAAATGGACATTCTTTTGTTCATTCAAGCAAATATAAACAACATACTTTGAATCAATGTATCAAACAACTGGACAGCGAAGTCAATGCAACAAAAAAAGGATTTTACAAACATAAACATTGATATGATTTGCCAAAAGAAGATACAGTGACAAAAATGGCACTAAGCGAGACACTGATTTAGAAATAGCATGCATAAACTTAATATTCTTACCACAAATAAGTAAATCTATAATCTAAAATACAGTCTATCAAAAGGTATACGTATTTGGTTAAAAAACTGCCTAAATATTATTCTTGACACATATCAGTAGGTTAAACTACATAAAACTTTACATGCATTCATCAATCAGCAACATCGGACTCCACCAAAGTAGTAATACTGATATATACATATGAACATGAACCTAACAAAATGTAAAAGAGCAGCAGAGTATCAACATTCCACTAGAGCATAGATCAAAAAATGTGGTCATCGTAAGTAGTAGCTCCAACAAATCAACCCCCAATCTAAAATTCCTAGCCCATGTTTCATCATCACATACAACATTCAAACCCTAGCTACATTCCACTTGATATGGTTGGGACAAAGAGCCTCGCCTTCTTACCCCCACTCACGCACTCATCTTCTTTCCCCCACTGACCCACGAACTAAGAAGAGAAGGGAAACGAACCATCGGCCGCTGGAGAGGATGGAAGCTGGAGGACCAGAGGAGGCGTCGGAGCCAGTGGCACGAGAACCAGAGGATGCGCTGGAGTCGGCGGCGCGAGGGAGGACTGGAGGAGACGTTGGAGTCGGCGGCACGAGGACCAGAGGAGGCGCTGGAGTCGGCGGCGCCAGAGAGCAAGGGGCTAAGGGCGCTGGGGAGGTGAACGGGCGAGACTAAGGGCGAGTAACGAGTAAGGGCGCAAAACCTAGCGGTTCCCTTCTAATAAAGGCATATCACAGATGGTTCTATTATGAAACCGTCTGTGATAAGGAATCACAGACGGTTCCATAATAGAACCGTCTGTGATATGCATCAACCTGGTGGCAAGTCCATAACACAACTCCAAAAGATTTGACTGAAAATTCATTTGACTTCAAAACCTGGTGACAAGTTCATAACACAACTCCAAATCATTTGACTGAAAATTCATTTGACTTCAAAAATTCATATCTAATTCAACTCAACTCCAAATCAAGTGAAACCAATTTTGATACTCCACGTTACAATGAAGTCCACATTGACATCAATATCATATATGACAAGTCCATAACACATTAACACATGACAATTCCACGTTGACATTCATTTGACTTCAAAAATTCATATCTAATTCAACTCAACTCCAACTCAAGTGAAACCAATTTTGATACTCCACGTTACAATGAAGTCCACATTGATATCAATATCAGATATGACAAGTCCATAACACATTAACACATGACAATTCCACGTTGACGTCAAAATAGAGATTACAAGTCCATAACACATAGCAAGTCCACATTGACATGTCTCATGTTATGGAATAAATTACAATAGAATAAATTCTTAATTAAAATATAGCCCTTCATGATGATCGACACGCATATAGTTAGCTTCCTCACTGGGTTCTTCCTCGAGCCTGATGCCGTCTCCGAAATGAGGCAACTCGCCAAATTGATTGCACTCTTCCTCATCCACGACATTCTCAACTCCAACAATCCTTCTTTTTCCATGAAGAACTACGTGGCGATTCTTATTTGCCGAGTCCGTTACATAAAAAATTTGAACAACTTGCTTAGCGAGTACGAATAGTTCATCCTTGTATCCGACACGTTTGAGGTCCACAGTAGTGATGCCGTACTTGTCGACCTTCACGCCCTGCGGAAGTTTAACCCAATGGCATCGAAACAGGGGGATCTTGAAAAGTACGTAGTTGAGCTCCCAAATCTCCTCTACGAACCCATAGTAGGAGTTCAACCCACGTGCCCCGGCGGTATTGAACTGCCCGTGAAACGCATCTATGCAAACACCACTGTTCTGGACTGTACTCTTCCTATCCTGAGATGCCGTATAAAATGTGTACACATTTATGTCGTATCCTTGCCATGTCACAATTGTAAATTTTGGCCCTTTTGCCAACCATAACAGTGTATCATCACTTGATGACCTCTCAGTGAATCACACCTTTAATCATTCGTTGAACCGACGGTTGTACTCTCTCGTGATAGAAACCTCCGACCAGTCTAGATTCTGTTGGCGTACCATGTCTTTGTGCTCATCGATGTACGGGGACACTTGAGTCATGTGTGGTAAGACCGTGAAATGGGCTTGAGCATACGTATCCAGATTGGGAGTGATTGATTTCCTTCCGATGGTCCCGATACCCTCTAGTCTCCCCTCATGACGAAATAGAGGCACACCTATCGGTTCCACCTGAGTCATGTAGTCAACGTAAAACTCAATGACCTCTTCGATTGCATAACCTTCGATGATGCAACCCTCCAGTCAAGATCGATTCCGTACGTAGGACTTGAGAATTCCCATGTACCTCTCGAACGGGTACATATGACGTAGGAACACAGGGCCACATATCTTTATCTCTTTCACAAGGTGAACAATGAGATGTACCATGATATCAAAAAATGATGAAGGGAAATACATCTCAAGATGACATAGAGTCGTCACCACCTCGGCCTGCAGAGCATCTAGTCCTTGGGGATCGATGACCTTCTGACCAATTGAGTTCAAGAAATAACACAGCCTCAAGATTGCCACTTAGACCTTGTTAGGTAAGATACTCCTAATTGCAACAGAAAGCATTTGTGTCATCAGCACATGATAATCATGAGACTTCATACCAACTAATTTCAAATCTTCCATAGAAACAAGTTTCTTAATGTCAGCGGAGTAACCAGACGAAACTTTCACACCATGCAAGCTTTGGCACAGTTCATTTATCTCAGCCTTGGACAGAGTGTAGCAAGCTGGGGGAAGGTACGTTTGTCCTTTATCGGTCTCTTTCGGTGTTAACTCGGTCCTTATGTTCATATCAACCAACTCACGCCGTACGTTAACACCATCCTTTGTTTTGCCACTAATGTTCAGTAAGAAACCAATCAAGCTATCACATACATTCTTCTCCACGTGCATGACATCGATGCAGTGCCGAACTTATAAGTGCTCCCAATAAGGCAAGTCCCAAAAATTTGACCGCTTTTTTCAGATGTTCTTCTGACGGGTTCTTAATTTATGTCCCTTCCCAAGCACAACATCGATATCCTTAACCATATCATAGACCTCTTTCCCTCTAAAAGCCCTTGGAACTGAACCGTCCTCCTTATTTTCGTCGAATTATTTGTTCATCTTGCGGTATGGGTGAATCCTAGAAAGGAACCTACGGTGACGCATATACATAGTTTTGCGCGAGTTATTCGGCTATACACTCTCCATACCATCTAAATAGTGCGGACAGGCTTTGACTCCTTTTGTACTGAAGCCCGATAGGTTACCAAGGGTAGGAAAATCATTGATGGTGCAGAACAACATGGACGTAAAATGAAGTTCTCTCGTTCGTACGCATCCCATACTTGTACCCCTTCGTTCCACAGTGTCACAAGATCTTCCAGCAATGGTGCTAAGTGTACATCAATATCATTCCCAAGTTGCTTCAGCCCTTGGATAAGTAGTGACATCAAAATGTACTTCCGCTTCATACACAACCAAGGAGGAAGGTTATACATACACAGATTGACAGGCCAGGTGCTCTGTCGGCTACTCATATTACCGAAAGGATTCATTCCATGTACTCAACCCTAACCTTATGTTCCTCGGTTCCGCACCGAACTCTTCGAAGCTCCGATCGAAGTTTCTCCACTAGGCAGAATCAACAGGGTGTCTTAGCTTTCTATCTTTCTTACGCTCCTTTGAGTGCCAATGCAGCAATCTTGTCTCCATTGGGTTCGCAAATAAACGCTTCAAACGTGGTATCACAGGAAAATACCACAATATCTTAGCAAGAGTCTTTGCTTCACCTTAGCAGTATTCTTACGCTTGTATCGGGATGCTTTGCACACGGGACATACATGCATGTCTGCATACTCTTTACGGTAGAGGATACAATCGTTTGGACATGCATGTATTCTTTCTACTTTCATTCCCAATGGACAAAGAACCTTCTTTGCTTAGTAGGTGGTGATGGGCAACACGTTTCTCTCTAGAAGGATGTCTGCTAGGAGACCTAACAACGCCGTGAAACTCTTGTCGGACCAACCATTGCTTGCCTTCAATTTCAGCAGTTCAAGCACGGTTGACAACCTTATGTATTCGGGCTTGCAGCTAGGGAACAAAGGTCTCACCGAGTCCTCCATTAAGCCCTCGAATTTACAAAACTCTCTCTCACTGTAGTTTTTTTCTGCATCGCGTAGCATCTGATCCAGATTGTCATCGTGCGACCTATCTTCATCAAAAGCACAGTCCACATCTGGCATATCGTTGACTTCCTCTGCGATGTCGTCATTATTAACTTCCTGTATAATCTGCTCTTCACCGTGACTGGTCCAACATGTATACCTTTTTTAAACCCCTTCGAATCAAGTGCGCTTCGATCTGTGCCGAGTTATTAAACATCTTCATATTACCGCAATCAATGCATGGATAGTACATAAATTTTATCCCCTTCTTCAACATATCTTGCTCGGTGGCTCTTCTAAAAGCAAACAAGCCATTAATGTACTCTTGACTCACACGGTTCACACCGTACATCCAGTTTCGGTCCATCTACGCTACGCATGTAACAAATTAGTGTCAAATTAGATTAATAAACCGTAAGTATGTACTCTTCCTATTTACAAAACATACTTAAATTGATTAGCGATTAACCTAGAGCAAATATAAAGGGTTACATATCGTTACCCTCGGAGCTCACGACGAAAATACCAAATATCCCGCGAGATTCCTCTCATTCTCCTTCTCCTCCCTTCCTCCTTTCCTTCTCCTCCCTGCCTCCTTCCTTCCCTTCCTTCTCCTCTCTAAGTCAAGCAATGGGGAGGAGGCGGCGAGGGTGGCGCCCAAATGGGAATGAGTAGGGTGCTGTCGAAATCGGTATTTATAATGCACGCCTATCCTGATTTCGTTCTTATTACTTAACCGTCGTGATACACAACTTTCACGGATGGTTTTTTAATAGAACCGTCTATGATAATTCACAGAGGTTTCTTCTTTAAGAACAGTTTGTGATAGCAGAGATTATCACAGAAGAATCATCTGTGAATTATCATAGACGGTTCTATTAAAAAACCATCTGTGATAGTTGCGTATCACAAACGGTTCCTTTCGAAAGGAACCGTTTGTGATAAGTTCAACATAGACGGTGAGGCGTCCACTATTACTTGTTTTGTAGTAATGACTCGAACAGCCATGGGGTGTAGTTGGAGAACACCGAACGCGAAAAAGGAAAAGCTACCCACGGCCACTGCCCAGCCACCAGAGACCTTGCCGGCCACCTCGACGCCCTCATCCGCCGACCGCCGGAGCTTTTCTTGGTCGCCGTCGATCGTCTCGGATCAAGGGAAAAAGGGAACAACCGATTGAAGTGAACCAAACAAGGCTTGAGTTCAGTGTTCCCCTAAACGGGCGCCTAGGCCACTTAGGCACTGGGCGAAGCTCCCCCACTGCGATTCACTGCCAATCGGCGTCCTAGGCGGGCCGAGCACCTAGCCAATCGCAGGCGGTCCAAGGCAGAAATAGGCGGCGCAAGGCGGAGCGGCGCTGGGCGGGGTCGGACGGGAGAAAAAGGTCACTCACCAGTACTTGGGAGGCTTCCAGAGGCGACGGATCTGGCACGACGCGACGGATATGGGCCGGAGGTAGTTTCCTCCCAGATCCACGACGCGTCACCTCCTCGGCTCCACGGCGTGCTGCCTCCTCCCCGGCTCCACGATGCTCAGCCTCCTCCGTGAATCCCCTCCGCGTGCCTCCTCCTCCCCGGCTCCATGGCGCCAGCGGAATGGGAGGCTGCTAGAGGCAGCGGATCTGGGCGGCGGTGGTCGGCCCAGAGAGGGAGAGTAAGAGGGAGAGGGAGAGAGAGCCGCGCGAGAGAGTTGCCAGTGAGGGAGAGAGAGATGTGAGTGAGGGAGAGGACTGAGAGATATTTATGTTTACTGTTTAGATCGGACGGCCGATATTGCTTTAGATCGGACGACCGATATTATTTTACATTGGACGGTCGATACCGTTTTACATCTGATCGGACGGCCAGCTCTTCTTCTCCCCCTCGCCTCCTTCTTCTTCCCCCTCACCACCGCCTTCGCACCGAGCTCCCTCTCTCCTCTGCTCCCCCTCGCCTCTACTTCGCCTCGCCTCTGCTCCCTCCGCGCGCTCGCCTCCGCTCCCCCTCGCCTCCGCCTGAGTTGACCGCCTAGGAGGCGCCCTAGGCGCTAGGCGCCGGTCCACCGCCCAACTAGCACCTAGGTGAACCATGCTTGAGTTTGGTACCCCTCCTCTATTCTAACTTTATGAATGATGATGGTTGTTTTTTTCATGATATGTTAGGTGATTTTTCTACTTGATGATTGTTTTTTTTTGTCATATGCTAGGATTATAAACTTAAAATTTAGGGTTTCAAATTGAAGTTTTTCAAAATTGGAATACCGGCCAATGGCCAAGTTACATATCGTAGGCAAAAAATTACACATGATCATGACCCGTGTGTAGCGTGCTACTGTGCTCAACCAAAGTTAATTAAGTAAAAGCACCAACCTCACTATCTACACGTATGTTTGATCAATGCTTGTACTTTATTATTGTTGTTGTTGAACATGGCATTTGATTTGACAACATGTTAATCAAAAAACGGCAGACAAATTTATGGAAAAGTTTCTGAAGAAAAAAGCACCGAGATAGTGCTACTAATGCTAGAAATTCACCTACAGAAAATATCAATTGGGAAGAGGAAATTCAATTTGATCTAGGCAAAAGAAAAATGATATATGACTACTATCCTAATCAGAAAGATGTGGTAAGAAGAAAGTACTTGGATAATGGGTCTTGTCAACCTCACACTTATGATTTTTCATATACACAGTTTGGGGATAAAAACAGAATGTTTAATCCTGAATGGTTTGATGAGTTTGGTAGTTGGCTTAAATACAGTGAGTCCAAAGATAAGGCATATTACTTTTGTTGTTTCTTGTTTAGGGACCGCAACAAGAAAGAAGCTGGGTATGAAGCATTTGTAATAAATGGTTGGAATGGTTAGAATGGTTGGAACAAAAAAGCTAGACTAAAAGAGCATGTAGGTGGTGTGAATAGTGTACACAACCAAGCATTGAAAAATTATGATGGTTTGTTAAAAAGAGAACAACACATTGATGTTGCTATCTATATACAAAATGAAGCTTAGAAGTTTGCTTATTTTACTAGACTAAATGCCTCAAATGTCGTTGCTAGAGTGTTATTGAAGCAAGGATTGCCTTTCCAAGGCCATGACGAGCCGAAGGAGTCCTACAACAAAGGAAACTTCTTGGAATTTTATGAATTCTTAGTAGAGCATCATCCAGCTTTAGGCAAGGTGGTGGGTACAAATGTTGTAGGTAATTGTCTTATGGTGTCTCCTCCCATCCAGAAGGAGATTGCTCATTGTTTTGCAAAGGACATATTGCATGCTATTCTCAAAGAAATTGGACATGATGTGTTTTGCTTGTTTGTTGATGAGTCCAAAGATGTCTCTTGCAAAGATCTAATGGCAATGGTCTTACGGTATATTGATAGTTGTGAAATTATAAAAGAGAGTTTTGTTGGTCTTGTTCATGTGAAAGAGACAACTTCTGTCTATCTCAAGTCTTCTATTGATTCTCTATTTGCAGAATATAAGCTAAGTTTGAAGCAAGTTAGAGGCCAAGGATATGATGGTGCTAGCAATATATGAGGTGAGTTCAATGGCTTGCAATCATTGATCATGAGAGAAAGTAGTACAGCTTACTATGTCCATTGTTTTGCTCACTAGCTTCAATTAGTAGTTGTGACCGTTGTAAGAAAGCATAAAGACATTAGTAATTTATTTAGTATGATTTCTCTCTTGTTGAATGTGGTGGGTGGATCTTCGAAGAGGAGGGACATGGTTCGAGATATCAACCACGAACAAGTGCACGAACAAGTGCACAAGGCTTTAGGTTGTGGGCTACTTCAAACTAGGGCATGATTAAATCAATAACAATGTCTTCAAATACCCGGAGATACTCATTGGAGTTCTCGTTATAAAACTCTTAAGAATTTGGTTGACTTGTTCCCAACAGTTGTCATAGTGTTAGAATTTGTGGAAGAAGAAGACAAGGACAGAACAAATAGAGATCAAGCATTGGGTCTATTAGTGTACTTCCAGTCATTTGATTTTGTCTTTTATTTGCATCTCATGTTGACTATCTTGATAATCACAAACACATTTTTCATTAGCACTACAATGAAAGGATGTACATTGTGAATGTCATTAAATGTGTGAAATCAACTAGGTTGCATTTGGATGAGCTTAGAAGAGATGGGTGGGAATATGTCCTAAGTGAAGTGTATGCCTTTTGTGAGAAACATAGTACTCATAATATGGAAATGAGAGAAGCTTATGTTAATCCAAAGAAGCAGCGATAAAGAATTTGAATTACCAACAAGCATCATTATGAAGTGGATTATTTTAATGATGTCTTTGATTGGCTACTTCAAAAGCTTGATAGTCGCTTCAACGAGACAACCTCTAACTTGCTTGTTTGGTCAGCCGCTTTGAGTCCAAGAGACTCATTTCATGATTTCAATTTGGAGAATTTGATAAGCATAGCTAAACTTTATCCCAATGATTTGATTTTGGGGAATTAAGGAACCTTAACCATCACCTTTGCCTCTACATTGCCGATATGCGAGCAGATGATAGATTCTTCAAAATACAGACTATTGCCTAGCTTTCTCAAAAAATGGTGGAGACAAGGAAAGATCTTTGCTATCCTTTGGTTTATCGACTTTTGAAGGTAGTACTAGTATTGCCTGTCGGCACTGCCACAATTGAGATGTGTTTTTCAACCATGAGAATTGTGAAAAATTATTTGTGCAATCGTATCGGTGATGATTTCATGAGTGATAGCCTAATTTGCTATGTGGAGAAAGAAGAAATGAAGAAAGTTACCCATGACGTTGTGGTTCATCGCTTCATGAACTTGAAAGAACGTAAATACTAAAAGGTTATGTATTTACTTTCATTTGTTCATTCTTTTTTTGTTACTAGATAATTTTAATTCATTTTGTTCCTTTTTATAGGTCATTGAGGTCGGAGGATGTATTTTGCCAATGCTGACTATCTTTTGTCCATGATTTCGCCCTTAGTTGCTTCACTTTTCTACAATTAACTAGTATTATTAGTGAGTTTCTTCATCTTGGTAAGCATTTTGATTGCTACTTCTTTAGCATTGTACATTGTCATTGGTTTATGTTGAATTATTGATGCTAAAAGTTGCTGGATACATTACTATTTAGTACAATATTGCTTGAAAACTATATATGTTGTTATATGTATGGTGAAATGTTGAACCTCGGTCATTTTCGTTCTAGTTCCGCCCTTGAGAATAAGGGAGAAACTGTCATGATTTCAGGGATGATGACTGATGTGAGGAGAAATTAAACGAGGTGCTGTCCAGTGGTCCTAATCCCACATATTCTCACCACTCTGAGATCGAGTAGAATCAAACAAGCTAATATGGCCACACATGAACTTTCCATGCATTTGTTGGGTGAAAAAGGAATTGATATGGTGAGGACGCCACGTTCACTCCATTGTACACACTTTAGTAGTCCGTCCCCTTTATTTGTCTTTTATTTCTTCTACCAAATAGATTTGCCTTTCTTTCTCACACACATGTCCGCACAAGCCTTATCCAGTCAAACGCCACATCTCTCCCCGTTTCCTCAAGCCAAAACCAAGAAGCTCAAGTCCAAGATCCCACCAATGGCTTCCTCTGCTTCTGTGGCAGCGGCGGTCCTAGTGTATGCCATGCTATTCCACACCTGCCCATCACCATGTGTGCAAGACCAACCCATCGCCATGACATACCACAAGGGTGTGCTCCTCTCCGGCTGCATCATCGTTAACCTCATCTGGTACAGCAACTTCTCCCCAGAGTAGTGTGTGGTGATCAACGACTTCGTCTCGTCACTGTCCGTGGCCCTGGCGCCGCAGCCAGAGTCGTCCGTCACCACCTGGTTCAAGACGGCGCAGAAGTACTACGCCAACTCCAAGGCCCGCTTCCCGTCCTTGGCGATCAGGTCCCAAGTCCTCGTCCAGTCCTACTCCCTTAGCAAGCTGCGCCGGTGATAAAGACAATGGTGTTGGCTGGCCACCACCACCTCCTCGGTATCACAATAAAAAAATGTTGCAATCGGTAAGTTGTGTTGTTGCAGCTACTATTTCTAGATGTTGCAATACACCACACTCAAAAGTTGAAGATGTTTAAATGGTTTCTTTGTTGTTGCAACAAGATTTGATTTTTGTTGCAATGTATTCTTGTATTTGTTGCCTAAATAGTTCAAGTTTGTTGCATATTTTGTTTTACCGATTCCGTGTTTGTTGCATCGGGACCAAAGTTTTGTTGCGAGCTTACGAACTAATTTTTACTCTTTTGAAGTTTTTTTGTTGCACAGGATCGAATTAGTTTCTTTCATCCTCATTCATTCACCCATGGTTTCAGATATTGTGCAAGCAGTTCCGATTCATCCCCAAATTTTCTTCATGGTTCATACCGTTCTGATCCACCCTCATATGTTCCGGCCCCTTCCAAAAATATTGTAACAATTATTTTTAGATGTTGTCACTATTATTTTTAAATGTTGCAATGTTGTAACATTGAATTTTGTTTGGTCAGGATATTTGAACTAGTTTTAAAGCGCGACTAGGTTCTATATTGATGGTTTTGCATTTTTTCGGTGAGAATATGATCCCCCTCCCCCAATCTTTGTTTTTTTTTTGGCATTGAGTTGTTATTTGCGTATTTTGTTACACACATATATTAAAATTGTTATACATATTACATATAAATATTATGCCGGAGCATAGGATAGGGAATTTTTTTATTAATTAATCTTTTTTTAATTTTATTTTAAAGTTAATCCTCGGCGCGCTTTATTTCCAATTCTAACTTCTTTGGTCACGTCACGGGTGGTGGCGTGACAAAACAACGCTGTCACGTCAGCCCGTATCTGGGGCAAGCTCTTGTCACGCCACCACTCGTGGCGTGGCGATTTATTTAATCACGTCGAGATCGATGGCGTGTTAAAAATCTTATTTTGGGGACTTATCGCGTAGCGTGAGAGCATTGTTTTGTTACGTCATAGGTGGTGGCGTAATCAAAGGGAGCAGATTTGAAAATAAAATACGCCAGGAATTAACTTTAAAATAAAAACTAAAAAAAGGTTAAATAATAATAATAAAAAGTTCTAGGATAGGAAGCCCGAGCGCTAGTTGCTCCCGTGTGCGTGATACTTAAACAGCGTACGTCCGGTCGACCGATGATGTCCTGCATCGCACGCAATTAAAATTGCTGCGTACGCATGCGTCCATCGATCCGCACCTTGTCCTCTAGCTTGTGGTTGCTATCTAGCTAGTGCGTGCGTGCGTGCGATCTTTGTTTGTACGTCGTGGTGACAACTTGTCAACGGCTCAATGCCCGTCCGGTCAGTACTCTCATATCACGGAGCTGGCTGCAGAGAGTCGCACGCTTGTCGGCTAGCTTCCTCAGCTCAGTCACCCCGATAGCGACTACTGTGCAGCCTAGCGTATTCGGTAGGATGCAAATATGATTTAAATTTTTTCATCTGATTAATAATTTCTTCTCTATTCATATTCACATAAAAATGTATACAAATATATATTGTATATACTTTTGTCATTCGAAATGTTGTTTTATCCGCACTATTCGTACTTGTATTAGAATTCGATAAAACAATATACATATCTTTATTGCTATATGGCTAATTAGTTGGATAGGTTTTTTTAATTTTAATGTGAATTCATGTTTTTAGGTGAAATAGATAAACATAAATGATTAAGTGTGCTATGTACCAGGAAAAAGTTATATATGAATTCGATCGAATTGAATAGGTATTCGGTTTGTATTTGTATTCGTTACAACATTCGATTCGTATTCGTATTCGACGATATTCGGATCTGTATTCGCATTCGTTTAGAAAATATGAATACAAATACAAATACAGAAAAAATTACTATTCAATTAGTATTCAATCTGTTGACACCCCTAATTCAGCCTACAAGTGAGGTGAACTAGGACTTGCATTGTAATTTCTACACACGTATCCTACGGTATAAACCAAGGGAAGTTTGAGGAGCTAAGAGCTGAGCCACGTCGTCCGATTTGTTTTGGCCGATGGATCTCACACGGGCCTCTTTCGCGTCGTCCGATTTCAGCCTCAATGCGGCAGCCTTTCCACGCGCGGGCCCATGCAAGCGCGGCTCACGGCGCGCCCAAAGGGCGCTCTCCGCACGCCTCCACACGCAGGCCCCACGCACGGCGCGCTTAAGGGCGCCGCAGGCCTACTAGTAAGATTGAATGATCGATGTTATGTACTACTAACTGTCTTACTTCGAAGCATAGTACGAGAATGGATAGAGAGAATGGAGGATTTGTTGCTTGCGCAGCCGTTGAAGTAAGTGTATAGCAAAGGCTTCGTGTGATTTGGACCGTACGATGGAACACTACTCGGCTTTTGCGGATCTAGAAAATTTAACCACGCGAGCGAGGAAATTTTTTTATTAATTAACCCTTTTTAAAATTTTATTTTAAAGTTAATCCTGACGAACTTTATTTCCAATTCTGACCTCTTTGGTCACGCTTACTGCCCGTGACGTGTAAGAAACAATCTTGTCACGCCATAAGATAAGTTAATTAAATAAGACTTTTGGTGTATGTATTCGATCGTGACGTGACCAAACAACACTATCACGCTACGGATGGTGGCATGTCAAGAGTTTCTCTCAAATACGGACAGACGTGACAGTCTTATTTTGTCACACCACGGATAGTGGCGTGACTAAAAGAGTCAGAATTAACAATAAAGTTTGACGGAGGCTAACTTTAAAATAAAGGAAAAATTGAGGATTTGCCACTACTAAGGAGTGATATCTAGGATTTGCCACTCCATGTGAGGATGACATGTAGGTTCTGGACCCACATAAGTGGCAAATCCTAAATTTTCTATAAAAGTACAATGATAAATCCTTGAATCTCCCTAAAATAAAACTAAAAAAAGTTTATTAATAAAAAAAATTTCGCGAGCGAGAGATGGCGCCTGTAGGACTTGTTCAAAAATGGAGTAAAAGTTTGGGTGCAGCTTGGGTTAAGTGCATGTCGATGTGGGGGTTGTTCAGTCTACAAAAGCAAATTATGGCATTGAAAGTTAATCTTTGCCGAAAATAACATTGATGTGCGCTTTTAGGTACATTTAAACTTGGGCCATTGGAGGCTTGGAGCTAAGGTTAGTTGGGAAATGCGCTTTCAGGTACGATTAGTGCTCCCTCCGTTCTTTTATTAAGCTCAAGAATTAATTCTCCAACCGCGACGTTGTAACAAACGCCATTAATTGATGATAAAAAAATTTGGGCTCGCGGTTTCTAATTTACTCCGTCCGTTTGATTATTAGTCATGTATAATGGGCTTACATTAATGGTCTATAGCCTCTGTTACGTAAGATTTAAACTGATATGGATGAAAGAGAATATAAAGAGAGAGAAATATACTGTCTACAATCCTGTATAAGAACCAAGGAAAGCATTAAAAGATTGTGTGTTGTCTACAATCCTACCTATTGTATGAGTTGTCTTTAGTACTGTCTATAAGTGACATAGAGATTTGTTATAGACAGCAGCTGTCTGTACCATTGTATACGCCCTACGACGATTACAAGATTCAAACTTCATAATGTTTGACCAACAGTATATAGGTTTAACGACACAAAGTGATACTGTTAAATTTATATTTCAATGTACAGTATATACACACATGAGCGCACATCCAGGGTTAACAATTTCGGTTGGGAAAAAAAAAATCAGACGTTAGTGTAATCATCGAAATTTCGGTAATTTCGGTTTGATTTTCATTTACATTTCGGTAATTTGAATTTGAATTTTGATGAATGTTTAGAATTTTGAGGAAAAGGTTATCAAAGATGGTAGAGATGAACTAGATATTGGATATAGATGAATTAGCTAGTGATGAAAATATAGATGAAACTTGCACTAAATTTTGAAGTTCATCTCAAGATTTGAATTTGAATTGAAATTTCAGCCATACAAATTAATTTCGGAGGCGACAGAAATGTCCGAAATTTTCACCGAAATTGTTAACCCTACGTATCAGAAGCATAATGATTGCATAATGAGAGTGCCAACCGAATCTAATGATTAGCGTAATCATCATGTTAAGATAGTTCTAATGTTCTGTGACATTATGCTTATGACATTATATACAACTGCAGTCACATGATTGTCTATCATTAAGCAAAGAAGGTTTTTTTATATCGAACCATCTTACTCCCAGCCGTGTCAAGTGTGCCAGGCAGATTCAGCTAAGATGACGCCATGCAAATGTCTGTTTCTTTACTCCGTTTCCGTATATGTACATGTTGCTGTCCTTTATTTTTTCATGCAAAACTCTTTGTTTCTTGAATTTTTATCCCTACGGATTGACGACGCTATATCTATACATAGTATCAGTGCTACAATACCTAAACGATACATTCTTTAGCAGCTGGGCTCAAAGAAAGGGCATGAGCTATAGTGGTAAAACACTTGGATGCAGTGGGCATGTCACAAATTTGACCCATCTCATGTCTTAATTTAAAAATACACGTAGTATGTCCGACACACTTCCATATTTTTTTAGTAAGTACTAGTGACTGGCAGAACACTTGTGCAACCGTAAACTCCGACAGACATCGTATTTAGCTTTCTCGATCAATTAATGGAATTTTTGGCAGATACAGCACGCTGGTGTACGGTGCCCGTGCGTCAGTATTGGAGAACACGCCATGTGCACTGTGCACCAGCGTTGGCCTACCCGCCGCGTGGCCTGCCACAGCCATTGGCGCAGGCCAACCATGCGCCAGCCCTTTTCCCTCGATTAGTTGAGTGATTAGTTGATGTTAATTAGTTGTTCGGTGAGTTAGTGTTAATTAGTGGCTGAAATTTCAAGGAATTTTAAAATATAGCAAATAAGTCCAAAAATTATGAAATTTTTTGTAGAGTCTCCCGATATCGTGTATTTGTTTGTGTAAATTTTTCATAATTTTATTCATTCAGAATTTTTTATCACTATTTCGTATAAGTCTCATGTTCGTACAAATCAATAAATGTAGAAAATGAGCTCAAAAAAATATGAAATTTATTTTGAAGGGTCCTCACGTAGTGGACTTGATTGTGTAATATTTCGCCAATTTTATATGGGTTCTGGTATTGTCTCAAAAATTTAGGTCGCGAAAATTTTGATTTTAGGTTTCGGAAATTAGGGTTTCATGATTTCATGTGGCTTGGAATCACTACTACAAAAAGGATAATACTGGACGCCTCATCACAGACAGTTAACCAAAACCGTCTATATTACATGCCATCATAGACGGTTTTGGTTTAGAGACCGTCTGTATTCTTGGGTCGCGTTAAAACCATCTGTGAAGAGGTAATATCACGAGCGGTTCATGTTGAAAACCGTCAGAACTATCACGATGGTTACGAACAAGAACCGTCGTGATATTACTAAGTATCACGAGCGGTTTCAACAAACAACCGTCGTGATACTTCACAGACGGTTTTAATAATGAACCGTTTGTGATATGAGACTATATCACGGACGGTTCCATTAATAAACCGTCGTGATAAGTATCACTAATCTGTTCCATAATAGAACCGATATGATAAGTCTCTTTATTAGTAGGAGCCCGCTAGGTTTGTGCTCTAACTCGTCACTCCCGGTAGCGCCTTTACTCGTCTCATTCCCCCCACCCAAGTGACCCCGTCGCCGAGTCCGCCATGCATTCTTCTCGTCACCGACGGTTGTGACACCACGGTTCACTACACAAGACACTCGTACGATAAGAGTGTCTTTTGCAGTGTCACTGTTTTGCCACAACTATGGTGACGTTGCGCGCCTTCCCCTCTTCGTCCTCCCCCCAGCGTATGCGACCCCGGCTACCTCTCCACCGATGATGTCGAGGTAAGACAGATCTATCACCTATTGGTTTGTGATGTTGGTATTCATGTAAACCGAGCTCCTCCTTCCTCGCCGCCAGTTCCCGCACCTCCGGATCAAGTTCCCTCCTCCCTGCGCCGCCGGATCAAACTCCCAGTCCCCCCTCGCTGCGCCATCGGCCCTAGCTCCTCCTCCCTCTCGCCGTCGGCTCGTTGCGCTACCTCGGACCTCCCTCGCGCCTCCAACCTCTCCGGCTCTCCCACTAACGCGTAAGTCCCCTTCTTGTCTTCTTGATGTTGTCTGGTTGTTGGTTGATGCTGATGATGATGGCCATTGGCCAGAGCCTAGATGCTAAATGTGTAATACATACATACATGATGAGAAGTGCATCATTGCAGAGAAGTGTAAATGTGTAATACATACATGTAGAGAGAAGTAGAGAAATCATAAATATAAACGAATGCAATGATCATGCAGATACTTGTTGGCTAGTGGCACCTTGCTAGTCTGTTGAGCTGCTCAATGATATTAATAGTCTTATCTTTGAAATTGAATTGATAATTAGTTCATATTAATAGTCCCCTTGCTCGTGATGTAAACCGAGGGCTATTGGTGTATGTGCATTAATTACGTGTATCTTGCTTAGTTCATCTTTGTGGGTTGATTGACAAAATGAATGGGACAAAATGGTGGTTTCGGTTAATGCTCTCTAATGGGTACCGAGGGTAATTGATGCGGTTCATTGTGCTTGGTTAGCTTACATGAGATCGATGTGGTTCGGATGTGGCTTGGCAATTAACTTTTCAGATTTGTGTCCCAGTGCGAATCGTCCTACCATTCTATTCCTCATCTCTGCTCTATAAAACCTCAAAGCGGTGGTGCTTGTGCCTTTAAAACCGACTTCATATATATATATATATATATATATATATATATATATATATGTGTGTGTGTGTGTGTGTGTGTGTGTGTGTGTGTGTGTGTGTGTGTGTGTGTGTGTGTGTGTGTGTATTATCGTTTGTAGTCCCCAACCCTTTCGGTGGGTCGTGAGGAGGATGAGATAGCTGCCACGGGCAACCTCTCATCGAGCCCTTGTAGATTCAAGAAGTAGGGCTGCCACGACCAACTTGGCTTCATGTATCAGCAACCAACCATTTCTTGATGTCAAGTCCAATTACCTATCGACGACATCCAGGGTAATTGTATGTCCACACGCCTTCTCTTGCAGGCTCACTTCTTGAATTTTGCAAGGCTCGATGAGAGGTTACCCGTGGCAGCTGTGTCATGCTCCCTCACGACCACCCACCCCCCCTCCAAAGTGGCTGGAGACTACAAACGATGTATAATACACACACACACACACACACACACACACACACACACACACACACACACACACATATATATATATATATATATATATATATATAAGCCGGTTTTAAAGGCACAAGCAGCCATTGCTTGGAGGTTTTATTTACATATCACAGACGATTCTGAACACGAACCGTTTGTGATAGTCATATATCACAAACGGTTCTGAACACGAACCGTCTGTGATAGAATGCATCATGAGCGGTTCAAAAGCATGCGTGATGACCTCATGATATCATCGACCTATAAACTCGAGGCGGCTCACGAAACCGCATGATGACATTTTTGAACCCTCTGTGAAGACCTTTTCTGTAGTAGTGAATGTAAAAAAAAAAGCTATATTGCAACTCCATTGGAGATGTCGATATACAATATGGCGCTGGAGTACAAATATAGTCGTCTGGACCCGGTACACAGACTGGCGCTCCCCCTCAGTTATCTGCACAGCACATCCGGGAGGTACGAGATTTTTAGTTTACGTCTAGAGTATTTATTGTACTAACATCGTTCTATCTTGCAGCCTTCAGTTGGGCGTGGGGGTGATGACCGTGGGGGTGACGCTAGAGTACACACGTAACAACCAAAATACGCTTACAAATATAGCAAAACAAAATTCATAATTTTTGTACTCTACCCTGTGTACGCTAGAAACCCTAGCTACCATTGTCTGTACCCTGGTGTCGTGTACTGCTCCCTAGCAGGAGCTGGGAGGCTCGTATCCTCATCATCAGTCGATATGAACTGGACGTCACCCCCACGGCCGTCACCCCCACAACCAACTGAAGGCTGCAAGACGGAACGATGTTAGTACAAATAAATACTCTGGACGTAAACTAAGAATCTCGTACCTCCCGGATGTGCAGTGCAGATAACCGAGGGGAGCGCCAGTTTGTGTACCGGGTCCAAACGACTATATTTTTACTCCAGTGCTATAGTGTATATTGACATCTCCAATGGTGTTGCAATATAGCTTTTTTTTTTACATTCCAAGTCACATAAAATCATGAAACCTTAATTTTTGAAACCTAAAATCGAAATTTTCGCGACCTAAATTTTTGAGACAATACCAGAACATATATAAAATTGGAAAAATATTACACAATCAAGTCCACTGCGTAAGGACCCTTCAAAATAAAATTCATAATTTTTGGAGCTCATTTTCTACATTTATTGATTCGTACGAACATGAGAATTATACGAAATAGTGATAAAAATTCTGAATGAATAAAATTATGTAAAATTTACACAAGCAAGTACACGATGTCTGGAGGCTCTACAAAAAAATCATAATTTTTTGAACTCATTTGCTATATTTTAAAATTCCTTGAAATTTCAGCCACTAATTAACACTAACTCACCTAACAACTAATTAACATCAACTAAACAAGGGGAAAAGAGGCGGGGAGGACGGGGAGAAGAAGGCCAGAAAGGGATCGGGTGCTTCGGGAGGATTGGGTATTTGGGGAGGTAAGGACAAAGGAGATTGGGGGCCTTCAACAGGAATTGGGGCGGCTGGGCTGGACCTGCCGAGCGGACTGCCGGAGTCCTAGATGGCGCCTAGGCCTACGTGGGCCGAATGAGCGGCTCGAGCTCGGCTTATTTTTTTAGTGAGCTGGAAATAGGGCCCGGCTTGGCTCGAAAATTCAGGAGCCCGAGCCGAGCCAGCTCGGCTCGTGACAAGCTCGAGCAGACTCACGAGCCTCGAGCTATTTTTCTAGCCCTAATACACAATAATAGAATTATAACAAAGTAGTTTGGTTGCACAACCAATTACAGTCGAGCTTGATGAAAACATGAAGCAACGCAGACTCGTCTGATCGTAACGTAGATGAAGTGGTGAAGCCTTGCTTGTCTTTGCCAGAAACCTTATTGCTTTGCTTCAGATAAATACTCTCTACGTCAATGGTTCAAAGATATACGGGAGAGAGGGAAATACACGGTTAGCAAAAGAAAGATAGTCTAGATTCACGATCGCAAGTCGTAAGTTACAAGTCACGTGATTGCCACACGAATATACGCGCCCACGTGTAGCAATAATTCTACCTTATAAATTGCTCTCCCACCACTTGACTAGTTAGTATGAAACTAAACTATGCATGCTTTAGAATTTAAGAGATAAATGAACCTTTGCACTTAGAGCATCTTTAGTGTATTGAACCGACGTCGATTCAATGTTATGCCACGTAAGTATTCTAGGAATCGAGCTTGTTTTTCTCCAATATATTGAACCAATTCTTACTAATAACTGGGACCCACATTACATTAAAAAACCACAAAATAATAATATTCTCTCTCAAAAACACTCTCTCTATGTAGTTGTTTAATGTTCATATGACTTGTTTAATGCTTTGAATCGATTCCTAAGAGCATGTACAATGGGCTTATGTCAGTCGTCTATAACTATTGCTACGTAGGATTTTTGCTGACGTGGATGAAAGAGAATGAAGAGAGAGAAAGATGTTGTCTATAATCCTGTAGTCGACTATAGCACAAGAAACAAGAAAAACATTAAAAGATTGTGTGTTCTATAAAGACAACTAAAAAGACAAAGAAATTCCTATACCATTATATGAAATTTGTCTTTAGTCTTTGTCTACAAGTGATATGGATAGTTGTTATAGACAGCAACTGTCTATACCATTGTACATGCCCTAAGACCATCTCCAATGTTGTGTTTTAGCCGGTTCAAATGAGGAGAGAGAATGCATTGAATCGATTCAATACATTGGAGGGGTCGATTCCAACCAAAAAATGCATGGAACCGAACTCTACTTAGAAATCGATTCAAAGCATTAAACAATTCATATGAGCATTAAACAACTATATAGAAGAGAGTGCGTTTGAGAGAGGATATTATTATTTTGTGGTTTTTTAATGTAATGTGGGTCCCAGTTATTAATAGGAATCGGTTCAATACACTGAAGAAAAACAAGCCCAGTTCCTAAAATGCTTACGTGGCATGACTTTGAATCGACGTCGATTCAATATACTAAAGATGCTCTAAGTAGAGTTCGGTTCCATGTATTTTTTTGTTGGAATCGATCTATCCAATGTACTGAATCGATTCAATACATTCTCTCTCTTCATTTAAATTGACTAAAACACAACATTGGAGGTAGTCTTATATATCCGATTCTAATATCCGGAAGCCACGGCGTGCGGGGCCGGCGGCAAGGCCCCACGTGTAATGGTCGGTGAGCCGAGCCCGCAAGCAATAACGTGAGAAAGAGGTTAGAGAGAGGGATAATGAACTAACGTTTGGTCTCTAGTACAATTTATCTTTTTAAACCATAAATTCTGAATCACCGAGGCCATGTCACCTCTACATGCTTACTGGGACACCACATCAGCTAAAATCATGATGATTTAGACTGAGAGGGTGTTTTTACATCGGTTCTGCGAGTTGGAAGATGTTAAATATCTTGTTTTGGGATCAATGGTTAATTTCCGGACTCAGCAAGAATTGAGGGGTAAAATAGAGTTATTCGTAGATTTTATACTCCTACGATCCTCTACGTCTGAAAAGCCTCTCAGTTAATTTGTACTTTGAAGCTCGATCCGTTCTGATCACGTTGCTTTTGTGGATCTGGGGCTGTTTGGATAGGAACCTAAATAAATCTTATCAAATTTTGGTAATATCTATAAAATTTAGTTAGCATTTGGATTGATTTCAATATGTGGCATGCCTTAGAAAAATTTGGCTACGCCAAATATTAGTAATGCTCATGAAATTTGGCTATAATTTGATTTGTTGCCAAATTTTAGTACTACCAACGAAAATTTGGTAAAGCCAATTTTTTCTTCACAATTCTTAAGCAAAGTTTGGGTGGCCAAAAACTAACCAAATAATTGATAGGGCAACTAGCCCATAAGTTTGCTATATGGCATCATTTCGTTGGATATGAATAAGGACATATTAGTCAATATCGGTATTACCCGTAGGTCCTACATGACATCAATTTTCTTTTACCCCAAAATATGTCAACTTGGGTCTTGTTTTGTTGATAAAATAACGAGGAACACAACGGTTCAAACGGATCGCAAATCGGATACTCAGTTTACGAAATATAATCATTTTAAACAGATAAATCAATCTAACCATGCAATTAATATCAATCTTAACAAATTTTGGTAATACCAAAATCTAGCTAATGCCAAACCAAATACTACCAACTACTTTTTTTTGCTCATATTTTGGTATTGCTCATATATTGGTGCCAAACCAAACACTAGCCAACTACTTTTTTTTGTCTATATTTTAGTATTGCCCAGATTTTGGTATTACCAAAATTTGATTTAGCTCATTAGGGCATCAATCCTAACAGCCCTCTAATATGCAATTAAGTCGGGGATAATACAATTAAATACGGAAGACAAATTGAAACGGCAGAAGCTGGCTGTACATCCACACACATCGAGTGCTCACGTCTTACATATTGGAGGAGCAGTTGGTTGATGTTGCATCACCGCGTGACGTGAAACAGCAAAAAAAAAGTGTTTGAAGAATTCGTGGCCCAACTACTTGCATGGAAACGTCAAATGGATGGGTAGCTAGCTCCCAGTCCAAGCCCTGCTAGCTGATTTGTCCTCCGTTTTGACCTGCTCGCATGTCCTGCGGTCTGCGGGCAAAGAATTGAATTGGCGGCCGTAACTTTTTCTCCTTCCTTTCTATCGGCACTTACACACTCCATGGTACTCGTAGTCATTTACACGGAGGTCAAAAAAAAGGAAAAAGAAAAGAAAGAACTGCCCTTCTAGAATTTATTTATTTGCGCAGAAAATTAAACACCGCGCGGAATAAAAAATGTTCTGGATCTGCCAAATTTGTCTTCATTCAATTCATTTCAAAAAAAAAATTAATCGGTATTCAAAATACTTCAATTGGTACGCGCAAGAAATAGGCCAATTTAGCAGTTTTTTGTTCAATTTCTCGTGGAGTAAAAAACTTCTCATCAGTACGAGTAGAAGGGAATGATCCCTTGGTTCCGGATTTCCATATAAAGGATATGACGAGGATAAAACCCCTTTTTAACCTGAATTCTAATTGATAGGATATCCTACGTAAGGAATCGAAGGAAGACGCGATGTTTTATTCCAAAGAATCCCCAACGAAAAATACACACTATTCCCTCTTTTCTATGGAACCGGTCATAACCACCGCCTACATTCCACAAAATAGGGTCCGTGTGTAAATATTGGTGAGATCATGTGCGAGGACTAATTAGCTAACGGATGCTTGAAATTTGCAGCTTCATTTGTCGATAATGTCGATGTCTAGTCACTACGCTTGATTAGTATATAAATATATTTAGGACTTAGACTAGTCCTAGCTAATTAACGCGTTATCTGGAGGCTGTACATACGTGTTGAGAATATTACTCTAGGTGTACATACGCAGAGCCCAAGTATGACAAAATTGCAGTTAGCTCTACCAACCAGCAAGCTAGCTCCATTTGGAAGCACAAAACCATGAGATAAGTGTAATTTTGTCTGTGTTTATTTAATGAAATAATCGTGTTGTGTATGGCAATTTGGTTTAATTGTTGGCTCGGCCAACCAAGTGACATCACACGACGATATGTTCGTAGTAGGATGTTCTCTCAGAACATAGCAGAGCATGATAACCCTAAAGCTTTCTGCTAGGAAGCGACAAGTGCGGTTCGTTTTTGGTTAATTGCTAGTGCAAATTGATGTGCAACACGTTGGCTTCTTGATTGGACCCTCTAACAAATAACTACTACCACCAATTCATTCCTGTCGTATCAAATGAAACAATGGTTGGCAACCAAAGTGGTTCGTGGATGATGCACAGGATTACGATTCTCTGCAGTACCACAAAGATTTATTATGTGCACAGTATTTGGACGTGCTTGTCATGAACACAGCAAAGCACTGTAGACCCGTGGAAAAATACTGTAGCAAAAACACGGTAGCACTGTATCAATTAATCTGAGATTTTGATTTTTTTTAATCATACAGTAGAAATAACTCTTAATATCTAGTACTATAGATCCTCTATATTGACTCCTTCAATAGAGAGGATCCAATCAAAAGAGCCAGCTTGTTTGCACATATCCATAGCTCAGCCCCGAGGGTTTCATTTCCTGCGATGCATGTTACTCCATGTTCCTCCAACTTTATTCCAACATATATATTCCTTCTTAGCCAATTAAATTTCTTCATCTGATTGCTACCTTCTCTTATTGAGAGCAATTTATTCTGCTTAATAATTTTATGGTGGAAAAACTTATACCTGCAAATAATTATCTACGAGAGATTCTTTTGTAAAATTGAAATTAATTAAGTGCGAGTGTGAAAACACCAGGCGCTTTATTTTCTTAGAAAGATGTGTCATACACTTTTGTCCATAAATTTGTACGTATGAAATAACATTGTGAGATTTCTAAAACCCATATGCATAAAACTACCTCTTCCTTATATATTTCCCAAAAAAAACAAGATCTTCGTCTGAAAATAAAATTATTCCTGGTAATTTTCGATATGGTAAAGGATCGTATGTAATATGCCTTTTCGAATTGACTAAACAAATCAGTGTTTCTGTCCGGTTATTGTCAGATATTAAAGTGATAATGCACACAGCTAAAACATAATAAACACTATTTTTTTTGCGATTACAAGCAAGACACACACACGCATACATCACCACGCACGCACACCATACACACACATGTGAGTGTGCCCCCTTAGCACACGCCTAAACAGATATAGACTAGGGATAAATCCGTGACCTCACAAAATTTCTACTGAAGCGCACTCGTGCGTGTAATAGGTGGGCATCCGGATTTGAACCTTAGTGGGTAGTGTCATACACCCACGGCTCTACTTTCCCACCAAGAGGTGTTCCCATAATAAAGACTGTTCACATGTACACCCGATTTTGTTGAAAATGTCTAAGAACTACACATTCTACTAGCCAAAATTCATCATATACCAGTGTTTCACTCTAGCTGTTTAGTCCTTGAAAAACAAAGTGTTAAACAGTGAAGATGCAATACAGGAAGTTTTTTTTTGGTTGTCAAATGTAAGATAGAGAACAAAAACTATTTTCAGATACTATCTAAAAATAAGGAAAAGAAAGATTCGTTTAAAGATGCATGAAATTGTAAGCTAATCCTCGTAGTATTCTTTCTGCGCCATTTTATTTATTTATTATTCCTATTGTTCCTCAATAGAACCAGCATGTTATCGGCAACCCCAAAGTTGGACTCCTAAAGGGCAACCAAGTTGAGGAAGCAGATTTTTTATGTACAAAGTTGATGATGAAAGAATCATTAAGCAGATTATTTAAGTACATAGTTGATGACGAAATAATCATTCTTTTTCCTCTCCTTGTTCTCTCATCTCTTGCTAATTAACAAAGTGGTTAGGGTAATGGGTCAGTATGTGCTTGGCTTATGTGAGATTTGGTGAAGGTAAAGGCAGGTCATGATGCTCTAGGGTCTATAACAAGCACTAGCTTTTCACTTCTTTCAGCAGCCCAAGAAAATCCAGTGGATTTTCACTAGCATTCTTGTTTGAAAATCTATCATCTCCCATTCTTTTTAGAATACAGTGATACAGTGGATGGTAATGGAGCACTAGTTTTGCATTAACCTGTTGTTCAAGGAGTGTTCTCATGTGCCTCTCCTGGAAAATGTTTCGAGGACCATCGGGCCCAAAACATAATAATATTTTTACATCTTCGTAATAAAAAAGTACCCTTTTAAAAACTATTTCACCCTAACCATGCCGAAGGTCCAAAACTTCTACTTTTACAAAATAGCAAACCACTTATATTACATCAGATATACATCTGCATGTCATGCTAAAATATTTCATGTATTCGATTCGCCCCAAAAAAAAAATCATTTTTTATGTATTTGGGTTTGAGTAAGGATATGTTGATGATGGATGCATACAACCTAACATCGAGTAGATGACAACTCTAGACCCCACATATGTACTGCTGAACCAACCTATATATTTTTGTGAGTATCAGGGAAGGTGATTGTAGAGTTGGACATTTTCATTCTAATGGCCTTCTCCTTCCCTTTTTGTTTGGGAATTTTTTTATTAATTAATCCTTTTTAAAATTTTATTTTAAAATTAACCCCTGACGTACTTTATTTCCAATTCTGACATCTTTGGTGATGCCACCACCCGTGGCGTGACAAAGCAATGCTGTCACTCCAGCCTGTATCTGTGTAAGCTCTTATCACGCCAGCACCCGTGGCGTGACAGTGTGGTTTGATCACGCCACGAGGCGTGACAAAAACGTGCTATTTAGCAGACTTATCCTATAGCGTGACAGCATTATTTTACCACGCCACGGGTGGTGGCGTGACCAAAGGGATCAGAATTGAAAATAAAGTGCGCCAGGATTAACTTTAAAATAAAATTTTAAAAAGGGTTATTCAATAAAAAATGCACTTTGTTTGGAGGTGAAGCGCTGCTTCAACCCAAAGGGAAGAAATAAGGTGCGGCATCAGCGACATGGTTTGCATTATTGCATAGGATTTTCAGAAACAAGCTAGGAATTATTGTGAGAGTTGTCTGGAGCAAAATACTTCTGCTTGGTGTATGGATGTTTGTCTACCGTCACACAATCAAACTAGAACAATTTGTTATGCACACAAAAAAAATCCCATCCAAAATGGGTGATTGTGGGAAATACTCCCTCTGGTTTGATTTAGATGACGTCCTGGAGGAATGAGATGAGAACGGAAACGTCATATATAAAAAACCGGAGGGAGTAGGACGTTTTAGCTGTTGTTTGGAAGAGAAAATGGAATGCTAGTTAGTACGTATTAGCTGACAATAAAACAATATGCCTTTAAGGACGAACTGGTGCCATAGCTAGTGGTAGGAGTGAGGGTGTTCATTCTCACTTACCTGGTTCGATCCCTAGGATTCATATTGTGTCTTTATTTAATTAAAATACACACGTATGCGTTCAATAGTAAAACATATGCCACATGTAGTCTCTTGTCTTCTATGAGAAGATGGACATGTCTTAATTTGCAGTCGTGTTCACAAATTTGACATTAACATCTTCCACCGTGGCACATAAAAGGACACCACACTATGTAGGAGTTTTTTTTTTCTCTTTCTAAAATAGCATCGTTGACGTGTGCAATAGCAAAACTAGCCCCTCCCCTCTGCACATGAAAGGTAGAAATGACACCTTGTCAGTACCCTAAAGGACTAGATTTGCCGAGGACGCGACACACGGCGAATCCAGCCCCAAGGGCACGAAAATGCCTCGTCCGGCCCCTAGGGGCGTGTATTCTCTCTCCTCCGTAAAAGCACTAATTGTAGGAATTTCTAAATATCGAAAATGAGCTCCAAAAATATATAATGTTTTGTGGAGGCTCCTGACACAGTGTACTTTATTCTGTAATTTTTCTAGAACTTTATATGTTCTGCATTTTTCTCGACAATTCCTTTAAAGCTAATGTTTGCATGAATTTTTAAATATAACAAATGAGCTAAAAAAAGTTATGAATTTTTTTAAGGCTCCTGACATAGTTTTAAGATCGAGGAGGTCAACTAGAAGGGGGTAATAGGCGGTTTTAAAAACTTCTTTGGCTAAAACTGAGTTTTATGCGGAATTGTAAATCAATTCGGTTTTGCACAATTAAAGCCTAAATCAACTAGTTTTTACTAAATGCACCAACAATATGAGACTATATAAATGATAGCAATCATACACATACAAGTAAGCAATTTAAATACAAGTAATGTAAATTGCACAATGTAAAGCACAAGCAATCAAACCACAATGACACAACGATGTTTCTGGTGGTGATCGGAGACTTGCTTGGTCTCCCTAATCCACGTTGAGGTAAGCCCAATATTAATTGGACCGGCTCTACGAATTAAGCCAAACCCTCCGAGGTAAGTCCAACCACTTAGACCGGTTCCAAACCGAACCAACACCTCGCTCCACTAGGGCTGCTCTTTCCTCCACTCCGGAGATGGCGAGCACCACACCACTCACAAACCGCCGGGCCTTCTCACAAGCTTCTTTGAGAAGATCACCGGACCAACGACGCCTCCACGCCGTATAGGTGTCGGCAAACACCAAGAGTAACAAGTCTAGAACTCTCACTTGAACTAATCAAGTGTCTAAGCTCAAATGGATACTCAATCCACTACCTAATGCAACACGTGCAATTAGGGTTTGCTCTCTAAGCTCACTAAGTGCAACACATGCACAAAAGAGTGTAGAGGGCTTGCTCTTTGCTCAATGAAATGTCTAAGGGTACCAGCAACATCCCCAAGGCCGGCCAAGGTGGGTATTTATAGCCCACACACAAAAACTAGCCGTTGGGAGAAGATTCTAGAGAATATGGAGGAAATCGGTCTGACTGCCAACTAATGGCCGGTCGGACCGCCCCCAGATCCAACGGCTATAAACTAGCCGTTGAACACATGGTCGGTCTGACCGCCAACCAATGGCCGTTCAGACCGCCAACCGGTCAGACCGCCCATTTGCCTGCGGTCAGACCGCTCCACAAAGGAGCAACAATGCGGCTAAGTCCAGAAAACATCTCTTCTGGAAAAAACGAACCGCCAAGAGAAAAACGGAACAACCGCACAACGGTCGTACCGAAAATAAGCGCGGTACGACCGCACAAAAGCTTCGATGCAGAGGCGGTCGAGCGCTCAAAGCACGTCGGTCGACCGATAACCACCAGGTCGGATCATGATATTGGCGGTTAGACCGCCCACTGCAATCAGGGCTGAAAGCAGTTATGATCTTTGCACCAACTCAAATTTTCAAACCACATTTGCCAATTTGATGCAAGATGCACACACAAGGTTAAAGGCAAGATTCTCAACAAGTTGCAAAACACATTTGTCGACTTTTAGAATCAATGCCGCAAGGAATAAGGTACATGGACTAAATCCATTTGCAAAACACATTCGCAAACTAAAGTCACATGCTACAAGGATTATGCATGAGCCTTAACTATTTGCAAAACACATTCGCAAATAATAGCATTATGCTAGGGAGAGCTAGAGCAAACACAATGAGCTATCAACACATGACTAACTCAAGCTACTAGTCAAAGACCCCTCTTAATAGTACGGCAACCTATACTAGCAATCCGGTCTTCCAACCAAACACCAAGACCGGTAAAAGACTAGGAACAAATCCTTAGCCCTAGCTAGTGATACATTTGCCTTGCACAACCACTTGAAGCTTGATGACGCACATCTTCACTTCAAGTCCGGGTTCTTGACTTTATAATCATCAACACATGATGATTTCCTTTTCTTCGGAATCTTTGACTTGATCTTCATCAACACATGATGAACTTCTCCACTTCGGGATCTTGTCTTGAACATCATCAACACATGATGATTTCCTTTATCGCGAACCTGGACTTGATGACTATTAACACATGATGCCATCCAAAGTCTTTATCATCATGGAACCTAACCTGCTAATCCAACTCATAGAAGATGTTAGTTCCATAATATGATTATCATTAATTACCACGATATACCATTAACTCATAATGGTGGGACAAGATACCATAATCTTTTCCTCTTTTGTAATTGATGATAATCACTTCAATTGTAAGTAATTGAATATAGATTGGTATGAGTATATATAAACTACACAAGTTGAATATACTCAAAGATATGTTTCAAAATAGAGATCCTTAAAGTATGTGGACAAAGGAATATGGATCAATACTAATGAAACCATAAAACATAGAGTGAACTCCCCCTAAATGTGTGCATACACAAATGTGTAATAAGAACATATGCACATATTCAAGTTAAACTTTTGATGGAGTTCATCTTATATTTTGGATCCGAGGAATGCAACAAGATATACAAATATGATGTCGAAAGCAAACCTCTTTGATTTCTACCTTTATATCCAATTGAGACTAATCATGAGATATAACAATAGAAGAGTTAGTCTCACAACTTGATTTATCAAAATGAATGCATACCTGTTTGGATTTTTCTTTTTATATCCAAGCTGATACTAAACAATAGATATATCAATAAGAGTGTTAGTCTCACAAATAGATTTATCATTAATCACCAAAACACTCCATTAACATATAATGGCGGGTCTAGATTCTTCAATAGTGTAATTGCTTATTAATGTTTTCATAATTTTATATGTTCTGCGTTTTCCTCGAAAATTCCTTTAAGACTATTATTTGTATGCAAATAAAATAATCAATTTGAGGAATTTTTTAAAAAACATGCTCAAAATACTTTTCACAATTATTCTCAATATAATTATCCCAAGTTTTTTTTTGAAATTTTCTAAACCTTGGGGGCCGAATGTGCCTCGTCCTAGCCCCTGGGGCCTAGGGGTGCGGTAGGCCCCTACCCTTTATTTTTTTAAAAAAAAAAATAAAAAACTTGATCTCGGTGTCCTCGGATTCTCGCTAAAATATGAAAAATATTGTTTGATATGATTTTATCACATGTGATAATTACCCCTCCTTCGACAACAAAAGTTGGGTCTGATCAGCAGGGGCGGGCCAGGCGATTGACCACGTGATGTTTTTTTTGTGGAATGAATTTTTTTGGTACATGTGATAATATTTACTTCTTCTTTTTTACCTCTATAAAGAAGATAAAAATCGTCATATAACTACTACAGAAAACGTCTTCACAGACGGTTCAAAAACGTCATCACAGACGGTTTCGTGAGCCGTCTGAGTTTATGGGTCGATGATGACATGAGGTCATCACGAGCGGTTTCGCCAACCGCCTGGTGCACAATATCACGATGGTTATTAACTCGTAACTGCATGATAGCTTAAGTTTCACAGACGGTTCGTATTTGGAACCATTTGTGATAGACTCTTCACAAACGGTTAGTATTTCGAACCGTCTGTGATAACCTCTTCACAGACGGTTGTTATTTGGAACCGTCTGTGATAGCCTATTCTCTACAAAATCTCCAAGCAGTGGCTACTTTTGCCTTTAAAACTGGCTTTGTATATATATAGTTCATATTCCCTGGTTAGCTAATTGATGCCTGAATTCAGCTTGCTAGCTCACTGCTTTGCCGTTCATCCTAAACATGTAGGTGAACCATGGCCTACTTCATCGAACCTGACACACTGGCATGGAGCAAATCGTATACTCCAGTGTGTCAGGATCGACGAAGTAGGCTGTGTTTCACCTGAATGTTTTGGATAAACGACCAAGGAGCGAGCTAGTTAGCTGAATTGATCAGGCCTCGAGTTAGCTAACAAAGGCTACGAACTATGTATGTGTGTGTGTGTATATGTATATATATATATATATATATATATATATATATATATATATATATATATATATATATATATATATATATATATATATATATATATATATATATATATATATAGCTTTTTTAAAAAGGCAAAAGCACTTTGCTAGAGATTTTGTAGAGAAGAGATCAAGAATAGAGGAAATGGGAGGCGGGCTTGGGGAGGAGGCGGCCTTTGTTTGGAAATCTCACAAGGATTGAGACAAAACTCCCATGGATAATATATACTTGAATACAAGTCCAATGAAACATATAAAATATGTTGAAACATGAATGATAATAAGATAACAATATATGGTATGTTGACGATATCATGTTAGGATGTAAAAAAGAGTTTATCTTAATGGTTAACTCTCTATCTATAAAGCAGATAAGTGCAACAACCTGTAGAAACTCACCTCTATCCATGTCGTCTCTAGAGATTCATTTCATATCTCATCAATGAACACAACTAGTAACATTTGTGGTTTTCATGTCAAGCAGATAAGAGCAGCAACCTGTAGAAACTCACCTATCACTACTAGAAAAAGGCTAATACTGGACACCTCATCACAAACGGTTGACCAAAACCGCTCATATTATATGCAATCACGCAGCTTTTGTTTAGAGACGATCGTATTCTTGGGCTGCGCTAAAAACCGTCTATGAAGAGGTAATATCATAGACGGTTCATAGCTAAAACCGTCTGTGACTTATCACATACGTTTATTGTTAATAACCGTTTGTGATAATTCTACATATCATAGACGGTTTTCAACAAAAGAACTGCAGGAAACATCACGAGCGGTTCTTAAGAATAACCGTCTGTGATATTACTACATATCACGAGCAGTTTTTGTTATAACCGTGCGTGATAATATTGCTACTGACTCGGCTTGAAGCCCAATGAGTTTCTTCGTCGTCGATGTCTCAATTAAATCGCATCAATGCCACTTCGCTCCCCGATCGTCTCTTCGTCTCACGCTCCAAATTTATTCCTTGTTTTATAAAAAGGATCATCCGCCATCGAAAATGATCATCCCCACTTATACAAAAAAAAAAATACAGAAATGGTTGCCTCTTCTGTTTCCTTGTCGCCGGCATTGATGGCCTACTGGCGTCTTCAGTCGAGCATCTCTCTCACCAGACGTTGAACCGTCTTGTGGAAGAACACTGCTTCAACAAAGGTGTCTTCACTCTCTATCCGAGAATTTGCCGAGCGGTGGCGCCACCTTCTCACCGTCTTGACATCTTCCTCCGCCGTGTCTTCCGGTGATCTCCCACTTTTCGGCGAAGTTCTTCGTGTCATCGGCGTGGTCCTCCAAAACGACGTTACACGTCTCTGAGGGGCTTCGTCACTTGGGAGTAATGTCGAGGCGGCGGCGCACCGAGTTGACGGTAGAGACCCTCAAGCAAGGAAGAGAGCCTATGTGCTCAATTCTTCTTGGTTCAATAGTCCGAGGGTCTTGGAAGACACTTCCGAACGAGCGCGTCGGTGGGTGGACGCATTTCGAGGCTTCGTTCGATCACAAACCGTCCACCCCCGACGCCGCCGCCTACGAAGTATTGAAGACAGAGATAGCAGCCTACCTCCGCCATTAGAAAAACTTTGTTTATTTATAGGTTTCTACTTTTTTTTTAATCTTTTTTTAATCGGTAGCCACATTTGTTTGGCCATATGAAAATTCCAAAATGAAAAAATAAAAAAGTTTGGAGGTGAAGTTACTATATTAATTATATGTTGAATTATTACTATATCGAGACGGTTTTGTGGGAAAAAAAAATCTAGTTTGGAGGTGAAGTTACAATTAATATTAATTATATCGAGACCACGGTTTAGTGGAACAAATTAATATTATATATATATATATATATATATATATATTTATATATATATCCGATATATATATATATATATATATATATATATATATATATATATATATATATATATATATATATATATATATATATATATATATATATATATATGTATATATAGTTAAAGCAAATTTTCAACAATATTTAAATGACAAAATTGACATATAAACATGTAATTTCTTCATGTCTCATGTAAGTGTATATACAAAATAAATATATATTCCATTGTGGAAATGCATGATAAGTATCACTAACGGTTCCATAATAAAACCGTCTGTGATAAGTCTCTTTATTAGTAGGAGCCCGGCTGCTAGGGTTTGCGCTCTAACTTGTCACTACCCAGCGGCCTTACTCTCGTTCGTTCCCCTCCCCACCGACGTCACCATTCTTTTCGTCGCCGACGGTTGTGACACCACGGTTCACTACACAAGACACTCGTACGATAAGAGTGTCTTGTGCAGTGTGACCATTGTGCCACAACTACGGTGACGCCGCACGCCTTCCCCTCTTCCTCCTCCCCTCGGTGTACACGCGCCCCCTGGCTACCTCTCCACCAGCGATGTCGAGGTAAGACAGATCTATCACCTATTTTTTTGTGTTGTTGGTATTCATGTGAACCGAGCTCCTCCTCCTCGCCGCCCGGCTCCGCGACCTCCGGATCAAGCTCCCTCCTCCCTCTGCCACGGATCAAACTCCCATCACCCCTACAGCTGCTGTCATTGGCTCGTTCGCTACCTCGGACCTCCTCGCGCCTCCAACCTTTCCGGCTCTCCCACTAACGCGTAAGTCCCTTCTTGTATTCTTGATGTTGTCTGGTTGTTGGTTGATACTGACGGTGATGTCCATTGGCCAGAGCACAGATGCTAAATGTGTAATACATACATACATGAAGAGAAGTGCATCATTGCAGAGATTTGTAAATGTGTAATACATACATGTAGAGAGAAGTATAAAGAAATCATAAATATAAATGAATGCAATGATCATGCAGATGCTTGTTGTTGGCTAGTGGCACCTTGTTAGCTGTTGAACTGCTCAATGATGTTAATAGTCTTATGCTGAAATTGAATTGATAATTAGTTCATATTAATAGTCCCCTTGCTCTGTGAAATATAAACGGAGGGCTATTAGTGTATGTGCATTCTATATATATGCATCTTGCTCAGTTCATGCTGTGGTCAGATTGACAAAAATGAATGGGGATGGTGGGTTTGGTTAATGCTCTCTTATGGATATTGAGGGTTATTGATGCCCGTTCTAGCTTTGTGCTTGATTGGCTTATAT
The DNA here is from genome assembly GCA_036346405.1 of Phyllostachys edulis. Taxonomy (NCBI): domain Eukaryota; kingdom Viridiplantae; phylum Streptophyta; class Magnoliopsida; order Poales; family Poaceae; genus Phyllostachys; species Phyllostachys edulis. Next base: position 67,461,139 of record CM070549.1, read on the forward strand.
TGGATGTGGTTCGGATGGGGCTTGGCTGCAATTAACTTTTTAGATTTGTAAAGGTTTAGGCTTGGTGTGTATTATATTCGAAAACAAGACCAAATGAGTCAAAAACTACTACAACACTCCTCTTCACCTATCTCTCGCTATTCATTTCACCTTTGTCTGTGTAACTGTGTTCATGCTGGTCAAGTTCTCTCCTACCTTGCGTCCCAGGTACGTCCTACCATTTTATTCATAATCTATTCTCTATAAAGTCTCCAAGCAGTGGCTGCTTGTGCCATTAAAATCGGTATATATATATATATATATATATTGTTCGTAGTCCCCAGCCACTTACGGGGGGTCGTCCACGCAGCATGAGAAGGATGAGACAGTAGCCACGAGCAATCTCATTGAGCCCATGTAGGTTTAAGAAGTATGGATGCAAGGAGAGCGTCAGGACAACCAATTACCTGGATGTTGTCGATAGGTAATTGGATGTCGCTATGTTCAGAAAGTGACGTGGATGCGCAGGTACTCCGACTGGGAAGTGGCATCATCTATCAGCAACCAACAATTCTTGAGCATGTAATTGTCTTTAAACCCAACAAGAACACAGAATGGTTGCTTGATGTTCTTATTGGGTTTAAAGACGATTACATGCTCAAGAATGGTTAGTTGCTGATACATCAACCCATCCATCCAGCCAGCAGTCATAGAGGGAAAGACAGCAAGGCCAAGAGTGTCCAAACCGGCCATCAAGCTAGCTAGCTACGTAGCCCACATTGCAACTTGGTTCACATGAATACCAACAACACAAACCAATAGATCTGTCTTACCTCGATCGACATCGCCAGTGTCGGTGGTGAGGTAGCTGAGGCTGAGGTCGGTGGAGCTAGAGGTAGCCGGGGGAGGTCGGTGAGGTAGCCGGGGTCGTGCACGTCGGGGGGAGAAGAAAGAGGGGAAGGCGCGCAGCGTCACCGTAGTTGTGGCACAACGGTGACACTACAAAAGACACTCTTATCGTACGAGTGTCTTGTGCCGTGAACCTTGGTGTCACAACCGTCGGCGACGGGAAGAATGGCGGCGTCGGCGACGGGGTCACTCGGGTGGGGAGGGGAACGGACGATAGTAAGGCCGCTGGGGAGTGACAAGTTAGAGCGCAAACCCTAGCGGGCTCCTACTAATAAAAGAGACTTACCACAGTCGGTTCTATTATGGAACTGTCAGTGATATTTATCATAGACGGTTCCATAATGGAACCGTTCATGATATAGTCTCATATCACAGACGGTTCATTATTAAAACCGTCTGTGAAGTATCACAGATGGTTGTTTGTTGAAAACCGTCTGTGATACTTCACAGACGGTTTTCATAATGAACTGTCTGTGATATTACCTCTTCATAGACGGTTTTTAGCGCAGCTAGTAACACAGACGATCGCAAAACCAAAATTATCTGTGATTGTATGTAATACAAGCGGTTTTGGTCAACCGTCTATGATGATGCGTCCAGTATTAGCCTTTTTGTTGTAGTGTATATATGCAATGCAATCGTCATCGTACTCCATGCACAGTCATATATATGCAATGCAATAGCCATTGTACTGTATGCATGCTACAACCCTTTTCTTTAATCACTTGATGATATCCAATTTCCAAAGCGCACCTGAGTTGCTCTAAAGTCCAAAGTAGCTAGATATGCATTGTATCTCTCACTTTCAAAACAAACCCTACTTTTATTTAGTGTTAGCCAGCTGCACGCGCGTACGCTTGCTCGATCAAGCTAGCTAGCTAGGCCTAAGCTTAGCTGATCCATGCATGCAGAAATGGCTAACTAAATGGCTAATATATATGTTTGCTACCTTCCATGATTTTTTAGCGCAGGACCGGTGCTATTTTTGTCAATTCGTTCGCGTAAACTATTTTTGCTATTTCACTTTAGAAAGAGTGACATTATAGCCAAAAACTCATATTGTGTCTCCGCAAGGTGTTGTATGTAGACCGTCGGATCGAGAATTGGACGCGCAGGAAGAGAGGGCACATGAGGAGAGGATTTCATGAGCTGCGAATTAAAATACGCCTATTTGATCAGGTGTCTCTGTAGCTTATCTAGCATATGGTACAACATAGTATTAAAGAATGTCCTATTTAATCAGGGTACATGTGATAATACCCCCTCCACCTGCTGTGCTACGCCATGATTTCATATGTAAAAATTTGTGGAATTTTTTTATACATGCGATATTATATTTTTGGAATGAAATAACATGATTTCATTTGATTTTTTTAATGATTTTGTGACATCTTGGCCAGTATGCGACAACGAAGGCTTGATCTGATCAGCAGGGGTGGGCCAAGTAGTCGACCACATGAATTTTTTTGTGGAATGAAAATTTTGGTACATGTGATAATATTTTCTTCTTCTCTTTTTACCTTCACCTTTACCCTATTCTCATCGCAGTCTCCGTAAAGAGGATAAAAACCGCATCAAAATGTTGCCGTAAAGTTGGAGTACGATTTCCTCTATGTCCCGATCGGCTTCGGGTACCAATACTATTTTTCCTCGTGCTCCGAGTAGTACTAATTGTACTACTTTTACTATCTACGATTTTTTGGTTTTGTCTGATATGATAACTCCCCGGGGATATGACGGTGTTGTCACCGAGAGAGACGTTGGTGACGGGGGGATTTAGCATGTTGTGGAAAGTATTTTGAGCATGTTTATAAAATTTTCCTCAAATCGATTATTTCATTTGCATGCAAACAATGGCCTTAAAAGAAATTCGATTATTTCATTTGCATGCAAACAATGGCCTTAAAAGGAATTTTCGAGAAATATGGAGAACATATAAAATTCTAGAAAAATTACACAAGAAATTACACTGTGTTAGAAGCATTCACAAAACATTTCATAATTCTTGGAGCTCATTTGATATATTTAGAAATTCCTACAAACATTATACTTAAAGGATTTTTTTGAGAAAATGCAGAATATATAAAATTCTAAAAAAATTACACAAGCAAGTACAGTGTAGAGAAGCCTTCACAAAACATTTCATAATTTTTGGAGCTCATTTACTATATTTAGAAATTCCTACCAATAATACTTTTTTAGAGGAGAGAGAATTCGCACCCCTAGGGGTCGGACGAGGGTATTTTCGTGCCCCGAGGGGCCGAACGAGGGTCTTTTCGCGCCCCTAAGGCTGGGCGAGGTATTTCCACGCACATGGGGATGGATTCACCATGTGTCGTTTCTTCGACAAATCTGATCCTTTAGGGCAAGGACAAGATATCATTTTTGTATTTGATACGTGTGGGGGTCTAGTTTTGTTATTGTATACGCCAACAACGCTATTTTAGCCAAAAGCTCACTATGTAGAGACACCCTAAAAAAAGTACAACATGTAGAAAATATAAACTACAACTTTGAATTTAACTCCTAATTATCTACCATGATTCAACGGTACAGGAAGCAACATATATCTTCGGCAGTACAAGTTTCAAAAGTAAAAAGCATGAGCATGTTTCATTGAAGATTCTTGGACAGGACACAACACAAGCTAGACTGTACTTCCTCTGTTCAATAGGGTGTGTTGGAGAATTTTTTAAAATAATATTATTTTAAAAAATAATTACAAAATTAAATAGTCGAGTTTTTATTATATAAAACTAGATCTCTGTCGTCATTTCAATTGACGACAGGGACCATGTCGTCAAAATGAACAGTAGAGGGGTTCCTGTCGTCAGTTCAAATGACGATAGTCTTACTGTTCCCCCTCAGAAGGAATTTTTAAATATAGTAAATGAGCTAAACAGCTTACGGATTTTTTTGTGGAGCCTCCCGACACACTGTACTTGCTTGTGTAAGTTTTTCAAAATTTTATCCATTCTGAATTTTTCTCCAAAATTCATTTGAATATACTGTTTGTACGAATTTCTAACTATATAAAATGAGCTCCAAAAATTATGGTTTTTAAGGCTCCTTACATAGTGGGTACATAATCAGGCCCACTATGTAAGGAGCCTTCAAAAAACAATTCAGAATTTTTGAAGCTCATTTTATATATTTAGAAATTCCTACAACAATATACTTAAATAATTTTTGGAGAAAAATTCAGAATGGATAAAATTATAAAAAAATTACACAAGTAAGTACACTATGTCGGGAGACTCCACAAAAAATTTCATAATGTTTTGAGCTAATTTGTTATATTTCAAAATTCCTTGAATAGTACTATATTATAAGAGAACAGGTCCCTGTCGCTACAATTGGCGACATAGATATAGTTTTGTAAAATTTTTTACTATTTATTTTTGCAATTATCTTTTAAAACAATATATATATTTTTAAAATTGTGTTTTGTCTCCATACTGAATTTGATAATTACTTTTTATATAAATATGTTTCTAAAATAATATAAATCATTATATTATGAAAATATTTTTCATGACTAATCTAATGGTCTTATTTCCATACGATCAATACAAATAGTTTTTTTATATATTATTGGCCAAAATTAAAGAAGTTCGACTGTACTCTTTCTAAAAGTCGTATAAATTTGTAAGGACAAAAACTTAATGAAAAGTCAGGGTCTGGAAAAGTAAAATCCGTATCCAACGCGTTAATAATCTATTTCTGATATCTAAACCCTAGCTGTGATTTAAGTCAAATATGTTTAACTGAGGTAATCAGCGAAGCAAGAGGCCAGCGATAGTAGTACAATACAATGACTTTTTTTAGCCTTTACCACAGCATTAATTTTCCCCCCATCCGATGACAAGAACAAGATCAGCAAGAGAACAACAGAAACAGTCAAAATTCCACCGGTGCCAGCGCGCCAGCGCAGCCCCACTCCCTCCCTCTCCATCTACAGTGAGTCCATTCAAAAAGAGAAAAAAGAGGCCTCAAAAGCAAGAAGAAAAGATACAGAGAGAGAGAGAGAGCGCAACGCCGCAACCGAAGCGAGCCTCTCCTTTTCCTCCCACTGCCCCCCATTCCCACATGAGTCACGCACTCTTCAATCGCCTCGTTTCTTCCTCCCTTCCTCTGGTTGATCTGTCTCTTCCCGTTTCCGTGGGTGCTCGGGCTTGGTCCGTTCGAGAGAAGAACGGATTTTGTTTTGTTGGGTCGTCATCTCTTGCAAGGAGCTGAATTTCAGCTCCATTTGCAGGCAGGCTGTTGCTTTGGATTCCGGGGGTTTGTTTCGTTTCTTTGTTTGGCGGGTTCGTTTCTTGATTTGGGAAGGGCGTCTTTAAAAGGGAAGGATTGAGGAATCTGTGCGGTTTAATGGTGTCCTGCAAGGAATTCGAGATGCAATGATGGATTCTTGGGTTCTTGAAGCCAGGGGGACTCTTTGACCGGCCTTTGTCCTCCTTTTTGTTGGACAATTTTCGGCTGAATTTGCGTCAAATTTCCCAAATTTTGGGGGGTTCCTGAGCTCGAATCCCCCCGGTTTCTTGACCCAGCGGCAACATGGGACTCTGCCATGGCAAGTCGGCCGCGGCCCCGGAGCCGAAGGCAGAGGAGGTGTCCCAGGTAGCTAACGGCGCGGCGACCCCTGCCGCGGCCCGCTACGGAGCCGCGTTGCCGACGCCGGCGGCGAAGCCCGGCACGCCGAAGCAGCCCAAGTTTCCGTTCTACATGCCGAGCCCGCTCCCGCCGTCGAGCTACAAGGGCTCGCCAGCGAACTCGAGCGTGGCCTCTACGCCGGCGCGCGGCGGGTTCAAGCGGCCGTTCCCGCCGCCGTCGCCGGCCAAGCACATCCGCGCGCTCCTGGCGCGGCGGCACGGCTCGGTGAAACCGAACGAGGCCTCCATCCCCGAGGCCGGCGAACCGGGGGTGGGGCTGGACAAGAGCTTCGGCTTCTCCAAGCAATTCTCCGCCAAGTACGAGCTCGGCCAGGAGATCGGGCGCGGCCACTTCGGGTACACCTGCGCCGCCAAGGCCAAGAAGGGCGAACTCAAGGGCGAGGACGTCGCCGTCAAGGTCATCCCAAAGGCCAAGGTGCAAACTTTTCTTCCTTCCCTGGGGCTAATTCTTCTGTTTAGCTCTTCACTTGTTTGCATTGCTTAGGCTTTGAATATTTTTTCTTTTTTTCTTTGTTTGGGTTTAATTAAAACTTAAATCTACTCCTGCATTGTTTATACTTGATCGAATTCGTCAATATTTTAATTCTGCTTCATTAATGCTCGACTTACTTGGACTGATGCCTGTTCTTCTCAGTTTTGTGCTCAGCTTTCTTTTGTGTGTTTTGACATGAGTTACACCTTGTTCTCGTTTTGGTTTCAGTAGCCATGCTTGTGATTTTGTCGATTTTTATAGATTGATATCATATTAGGTGATAGAGAAATCATTCATATATGATAGGAAGAAGTCCATGTAACACCCTAAACTTTGTGGTGAAACTTGGCCAGCATGTCATCCTAGATGGCAAAACTGCTTACTCATCGTGCCACGCGGGCAATACCATCATGCTAAACATTATTTGAACTGGATTGGAAAGTTTAGGGGATCAAATGTGGTTTCATTGTTTGGGGTGCTAGACGGACCTTCAAAAAAGCTCGGAGTGTTATATGAACTTTTTCCTATATGGTATAGCCATATAGTTGTATTACATACTTCCATGAGATTTTGTTTTGGCATTGTGTACTTTGATGAGCATATGTTGGTTGCTTGAATCAAGCTTCATAAAGGACAGATTGAGGAGAAGGCACCTTTGTCCTCAACTTGGTTTCTTGAGTTCTTGGGGGTGTTCCCTACTTCCCTTGTTGTTAGTTCTGGGAGGAGCCATGTTGCTCCACTGAAGCTTGCTTGCTGCTTTACTGCATTGGTTCCCAAATGCCGGAAGCTGCCTCTCCATCAAGACCAAGGTTATTAAGTCGGTAAGTCGACACTACCCTACTAGTGACCGACTTACCGACTAGTCGATAGATACTATTCACATGATCTACCAAACACAACACACACACAGATGACACATAATAGCATACACACACAGCCAACACAGACAATCACACACACCACACAACACCACACACCACCACACAGCCACACACCACACCCACACCCACACCCACACACCACACACCACACAAGACGCAGCCTACTGGGAGGGAGCGAGCAGAGCGGCGACATGAAATGGAGGAGCAGAGGAGGCGACGAGGGAGGGAGCAGAGGCAGGCGACAGCGGCAGCGACGGGGAAGGAGCAGAGGAGCGACGGCGACCTAGGAGCTTTAGCTCCCGCCGAGAGATGAAGGCGGCGCCACTGGGAGCTGCAATGAGGCGACGATCTCCGACCACACGAGCTCGCCTCCACCTCCCGGCCGGATCTCGTCGCCTCCATCTCCGCCGTCGGCTAGCTAGGCGACTCCCCGCCAAGAGAGAGAAAGCGGCGGCCGAGTCAAGCTAGAAGGCGACGATGGGCGACGGCGAGATGGAACCTGGCAAGTCGAGTCGCTGGATCCAGTCGCTCATGCTCCACCGACTTGTCGACTAGTCGACGACTTAATAACCATGATCAAGACGGGGAGACTGGAGAGCTTGTGATAAAGATCAGTTGATACGCAAGTGGCCCGATCTTTCATGGTACAGCAACAACCCTTGGTTTCTTCTTGTGTTATCCTTGCGCAAAGCTCTTCCAAACCGAAGCAATCACAAGTCCTACTTGCTTTCTTCTTGTTCGGCCGAAGCAAGCAACCGGCTAGCCCTTTCCCTTCCTTGACCGAAGCAACAAGCAATATGATCAGCAAGCCTTCCTTCTTCCTTGGCCAAAGCAATGCACAAGAACAATGTGATGGTGTTCGGTTTTGCAACAATTCAGCAAGGAATAGCTGAATAGATGCAATACACGAACAAGGAATTCGCCAACCAAACCGAGAAGAAAGAATGATGAAATTGATCCACAAGGAATCATGGGGATTAGATGGGCAGCCGCCCTTCCAATCCTTGCACAACACTCAAAACCCTAGAGGGTTCCCTTCGGTTCATCACGCACAACACTTGCGCCACAATGGCTTTTCGGTTTTTTTTTCAATTTGAAATTCGTGCCTCACTTACAATGGTGTGGTCAAGGGTTTTTATCTCCTCCCCACGGAAGCACAACCTTGGCCGAAGCCGACTCCAACACAGTAACACACGCACGCAATCCACTCGGATTCAAAGACCAAAATGCACACAACTAGGACTCTTCTAATTTGGAATCTAAGAGATAAAAACAGCAAAGATAATTTCGGATTCTCCCTTGCTAAAACCGAAATCATCTCAATCTAAAACCCCTATCCGGATTCTTCAACTAAAAGGAAACATGCAATTTTGGAAAACTAAAAGAAATAGATCAATTCAGACTCTGATTTTTAAAGAAGGATCCGAATTGGAACCTTGCCAATCCACATCCAATGTGGAACCTGATCTCGGCTTTCCTTAACGTGCACGACTTCCTTTTCTAGCTCTTGACTTGCCTCCTTGCGTTCTTGCCTTGCACCTCGCACTCCTTCCCACGCACGACTTCCTTGCCTTTCCGAAATTGGGCCAAGTTTCCCTCTTGGTCTCCCTTGCGCCGTGGGCTTTCCACTCTCCTTGTGCCGCAAGCCCGGCTTCCTCCTTTGCTCCTCATCCCATGCAGCCCGCGCGCTAGGCCGCCACCTTGGCTCTGCATGCCATGCATGCCCGCTCGGCCTCCCATGCGCCGTGTGCAAACCTTCATGCTTCCCTTGCGCCGCACACCATCTTCCTCCTTTGCCATCCTCCCTCTCGGCCGCATGCCATCTCCTTCCTTGGCCCATCTTCCTTTCGGCCGAAACTAGGTCTTTCTTGTTACAAAGTAACATTCAATGGAGGAATGACACTAGATGGCAATTTAGGATTATTCACCAAGGTAGTAGAGACACTTAGGGCCGTATCAGCTTGCGCATTTAACTGGCTTCATGTGATCCAAATTGTGCCATTGACTCTCCAAGCCAGTTGGTGCTATCATCTTATCTCACATTTCATTGGTTGTTGAGTAGAAAATGTGATGCGAATTGGTGACTATTAGATCTCGGAGAGAAAGGCATTAAGGCAGTGGTTGCTATGCTGCCTAACTTTAATTCTATTGAAATGTTTACCCATTCTATCAAAATTTCACCCATTATGGGCCTTCCTATTATAATACAATATTAACGAGAAGTATTTAATAAATATTCTGTAGTGGTTCAAGGTGCCTGGCCTTTCTACACCAATCATTATCCTATTGTTTATGCAAGGTTGAATTGCTTAACAATAGGGAAAAAAATCCTGATCGATTCTGCAGAATCGATTTCCAATCTTGATCGGTGACAATAACAGTCGTAAAATTTGAATTTTTAACTTTTCTCATCACTTCCTAGGTTGGTTTAGGCCTATTTTGTGCTAGATTACGTATTACTATTGTATGAGCTAAATATACTTGAATTATTGTTTTTGGCCGGTTTGCATTTCATATGAGCTAAATATGTTAGATTACGTATTGTATAAGCTAAATATGCTAGATTACGTATTGTATGAGCCAAATATACACTTCATTAAACATTTTCTAATTCAAAATTTGTCAATTCAAAATTCTGGTCGGTTTTTTTGGTAACCGGTTTTCAAACTCCGCAATTCAAATTTCAGATTTTGAATTTTGTCCATTTTTTTCCGGGATTTCGAATCGCCGCGATTCTCAGATCGCCGCCGTCGGCGAGATTTGTCTCGGTAACGGTTTTTGAATCCTTGCTTGACAGTTACTCATATTCCATGTGTTTGTACTATTCATCAATTTTAGAATGTTAGCAATGTTGGGTTTTCTCAATTTAATCTAGTTTAATAGATTGTCCGAATTGTGCAGTCATGTCGTTGACTTGTTGCTCTGCTTCCTTCTACCAATTTCCCTACTTGATAACATTAACTAATACATAAAGCAAGTGAACTGTGAACGATATTAATTAGAACCGTATGGTTTTGTTTCATATATTTATTTTATTTAGTATGTAGTTGGCCTTTTAGTCTATCGTTGTGTAATTTGTGTACTGACGGCACTAATGCCTGCATGGGGCATCGTATTTTTTGATACCTATAATTGATGTCTTGTCTGTCTTGTGCTCTGCTATACTATGTTAAGCTGGACAGTTGTTTCTCATAACTTGTGCTCAGAGGTTTGCTTGTTTTCCCGGTTAGTTGGTTAATGGGACTAACCAAATTTCAGCAAAATTGTGCTGCCTAGTCCTCTTATCTCTTGGGGGCAAAACCAGATCGGCATTTTGTTATTACACACATTGTGTAGTTGGACCCAAGGATCAAAGAACCGTTTCCGGAGGGAATCCCGGCCGGCCGACGGTAACGGTAACCGGCCGGTTACCGGAATTCTCGGAAAAATGCCGGATGAAATTCGCATGAATTTGCTTAAAAACCAACCGAATTTCGAAAATTGAAATTTGAATTTGCTAAACCGGAAAGAAATCGGCCGGGATTGGTTCTCCCGGTCCCTACTGGTAAGACCGGTTAACCAGCCGAGATTTGTTTCCCCTACTTGGACCTAACTGTTCGGCATATTTTTATGTAATTATCTAGTAATTTTTAAACGCCATTATGATTTAAGCTAAGGAGGTTTAAAAATCTGGCTGATTTTTGTGAGCAAATTTGAGCCTACAAAGTGAAAATGGAGCCTCTAATCTCACATATATTTATTATATTAACTATTTATATTATGTATTTCTTATGGCAGATGGTTCTTTTATAGCAGTATATCATATACGACAGACAGCTTGCACTGTAATATCTAGCAAGAAATAATTTATTTTTAGTCTTATGATTGCATAGTCCAGTTGATAAATTATACTGAAATTGCCTATTATCTGGATATGTTGTTACTTGTATATGAGTGATTGAGTGTAAAAGTTGGATTATCTGGTCACTGCTTCCTTATTACCTGTTAGATGAATCCATTGAAAGTCCAATTTAAGTGCATACTGCTAACTAGTCTCACTCAAGCAACTTCTTTGGACAGATGACAACTGCTATTGCCATTGAAGATGTCAGGAGAGAAGTCAGAATATTGAGTTCTCTGGCAGGCCACAGCAACCTAGTGCAATTTTACGATGCTTTTGAGGATGAAGACAATGTATATATAGTTATGGAGTAAGTTCATATTTGTTCGGTTGTTCCATTCACCAGTTTACCCCACTGAGCTACTGAAAGTTATAACTAGAGTTTAGGTATTCTTATGCGAAATTAACAACATGAGCCTTTTCAGCTTTTGTCTTTATATGCTGGAACACATGATGCACTGATTTCTGTACAGATTGCCAAGGGCCAAGGCTAAAAATTGCTTATGTTTTGTTGCTGACCAAACTTAGCCTCAAACAAACGTGGCATGCATCACTTGTTTTGGTTGACTATATGGTATCCATTTTTTTGGAAGAAAATCAGAAGTGACCAAATATGACGCTACTACTACAAGTAAGCAAATAAGTAGCTAAAGAATTAGCTTTGGATAGGAGCGCATGGAAGTTAGCCATCCACGTACCGGAACCATAAGAAGGTTTAGGAGCGGTGTTTTAGGCTCTCGGCTCAGATGACAGGATGTACGGTTTAGGGTTTTAGCCTTGTAGGTTTTTTTATAAGGCTTACGTCTCTTTGACCTTGAGGAGGTTTCATTCCTAGCCTACTCCAACTTGTTTGGGACCAAAGGCTTTGTTGTTGTTGTTGTTGCACTACAAGTAAGCAAGCAAACCAAAAGGAGGGATCGGAAACATGCGGCACACAAAACTGAATATGGCCAAATTTAGTCACCAACCAGAATGGTCTTAGTATTTTGTCAAAGCTATGAAAGAAACCAGCATGATGGATTTGGCTCACTCTGTGTAGGAAAAGCCCTGGAAATTATACCTGGTAATCCAAGTAGAAATCCTACTAATTAGTACCAATTTTTTATAGGTAAGAAAAATTAAACAAGAAATCACAAAAGTGAGCCACACTATGTGGAAAATTTAAAACTAAGGAGGACGCCCATGGTAATAGTGTCCAGAGCTAGCAGCGCTGTTCACATTCAGAATGCCGGTTCTGCCTTTTTTCCAACAAGCAAGTTGCGGCAGTATTGCATTGCATTGAAATGTAGGACAAGGGATTGTTCTATTGAACAAACGAGCGTTGCATTGTGATCACATTGATTGTGCTAGAAGGGCGTTGCTTATTACCCTTTGGTCAATTTAATGGTAATCCAAGCCAATGAAGAAGCCTTTTGCTCTATCTTGTTATGGACATGCATTGAAGATTCTATCCCCTGTAAGCATAAATATTCAGGTCTGTTTTATATTGAGCCAGCAAGTTTGCTTGTTTGCTCATGAAGGTAGCTTGGACATCATTAGTACAAGGACAATAACATTGCACATTTAGATGCACCCATGCACAAGTCTGCTATGCACGTCAGCTTCGTGGACCCAATGATCTAAATAGCTAGCGATAGCCCCGCTATAGCTTTTTTCAGACCCCAAAAGGCTGCGAACTTAGCTACGGTTGTGAAATAGGTTGCTATTAGCGATATAGCTAATAGCTTGTAGCTGTAATAGATGGTGCTATGCTTACATCTTAAGTGTTTTTTTACAATCTTTCTCACTTTTGTGATATATAGTCATATTTACAATGTGATTCTATTTATGTTAAGTTTTGAAAAATGAATTCTTTTCAATTATAATACGGATTGTATAGGAGATTTAATTGACTACTCAGTATCAGAATGTACAAAATCACGAAAGTCGTGATTTAAAACCTTGGTGGACGCTAACTATACTTGCGTCCAATTTGGGCGCTTTTGTAGCCATCATGCATCTTAGATCTACAGACTCACTTCACTTTGTGATTTCCTGTACATGTTTTTTAGAGTGAATATTATAAATTGTTATCCTTTTATTTTAGGCAGTTTTTCAGGATCTGAGCTCATAGAACTATTCATTAATATACAGATAAGATGTGCATACTTCCACCACTTGATTATATTCGACTTATTGGAAATGTTTTTTTCCTGATTCAGGTTATGCAAAGGAGGTGAACTGCTGGATATGATTTTGGCTAGGTACTTACAGTTACAGGACATGTCATTTCTAACTTCAGAATCATTTAGAATAATTCCTTTCATTAACTCAATGAGGATTCTGAACATAACTGCCTACTTTTGCTTTGTAGAGGTGGAAAATATTCTGAAGAAGATGCGAAGGTTGTTATGCGCCAAATTCTAAGTGTTGCTTCATTTTGCCATCTTCAGGGTGTTGTTCATCGGGATCTGAAACCAGAGGTAATTTTTAATCAAGCAATTCATAACTAATGTTTAGAAATCTCTTTTATGCCATTCAATTTTTCTTCAGTTGTACGCCCACTCCTTGCGAACTTTTTTTTTATTTAACTTTTTTTTATTTTTAATTTAAAGTTAACCCCCGGCGCACTTTATTTCCAATTCTGACTTTTTTGGTCACGCCACCACCTGTAGCGTGACAAAATAATGCTGTCACGCCACGGGATAAGTCCCCAAAATAGCACTTTTGGTCACGCCACTGGTCTTAGCGTGACCAAACAACACTGTCACGCCACGAGTGGTGGCGTGACAAGAGCGTGTCCCAGATACGGGTTGGCGTGACAGCGTTGTTTTGTCACACCACCACCCGTGGCGTGACCAAAGGGGTTAGAATTGGAAATAAAGTGCGCCGGGGGTTAACTTTAAAAAAAAATTAAAAAAAGATTAATTAATAAAAAAAATTCACTCCTTGCATATCCCATGACCCTGTCCACAAGCCAACCCACATAGCCACCCATGAAAACACACACCCTTTCAAGAGGTTATATACATTTTCGCATGTCGCGTCATAACTTTCTGGCTCCGCCCATCAATATAGCATCAAATTTAATCTCTCTGCATCCATTTTTGTGTACGCATCCACAAGATATTCTTAGCTGGGTGGATTATTACCATGATGCCTCATGCCTGTGAGCTGAACTTAGAGTTTCTCTGCATGCCTTCTTTTCACTTGTCCGTATTTTTGCTAATTTTGTGGATTCTTAGTTGAAATGCTACTACTGTTGTTTAAGCAAAAGTACAGTACAGCCTGTGAGCTTTTATGCTGATGCTAATGTTTGCTCACTTTTTTTACTTCCATTTTGTAGAATTTCCTTTTTAAGTCAAAGGATGAGAACTCTGCTTTGAAGGTCATAGACTTTGGTTTGTCGGACTTTGTAAAGCCAGGTTGGTCTTATAGATTTTGCTTGATCCTTGTTTATTATTGTCTTATCTATTTAACTATGGTTACATGTGACCATCGTTATATTGTGCAGATGAAAGACTCAATGACATTGTCGGAAGTGCATATTATGTTGCTCCTGAAGTGCTCCATCGATCTTATGGCACCGAGGCAGATATGTGGAGCATTGGAGTAATTGCATATATTTTGCTTTGTGGAAGTCGCCCTTTCTGGGCACGAACCGAGTCGGGAATATTTCGAGCTGTCCTTAAAGCAGACCCTAGTTTTGATGAAGCCCCATGGCCTACCCTCTCTACTGAAGCAAAAGACTTCGTAAGAAGGCTGCTTAATAAGGATTACCGCAAGAGGATGACTGCTTCACAAGCTCTCTGTAAGTACCTTTTTTTTAATCTTGGTTTACACTATTGTCCAGCTTCCAGATGGCACTTAATTTTTTTTTCTACACACCAACAATTACAGGTCATCCATGGATTCGTGGCACTCAGGAAGTGAAGATTCCTTTAGACATGATAATTTACAGGCTTATGAGGGCTTATATAAGTTCATCTTCTCTACGGAAATCTGCTTTGAGGGTAATATTTTTGTAGGGTGTTATCCTGGTTTGCACTTTGCCCTTGCAGATGATCATTCTCTTTCTTGCCCCAAATTGTTCTGATACATTGCGTGAGATGCCAACTTCCTTTTCTAGCATAAACAATGCCAATTATATATATATTATGTTGATCCTTTTTTCGAAGGTATTTTAGTGGCCAATATTCATCCACATCATCTAGTATATTGTCAACCTGTTTTTAAATTTTTATCACTCTTTTGTCTTCCCTCACATAAATAATGTATTGCTGGCAATGCGTTTTCCCCAAATGCCTGGACATGATTGTACTCTGCACATTCTATTTACTGTCATAATTCGTCCAGAGTTAGATTGGAGTAATATATAACAACACGACCTTAGAAACACGCTGAGGATGTTCTATTTTTCCATTCTATTATCCTCCATTGCCTGTGTCTGCATTTACGTTGGAATACCATATTTTGCTGACAATAGTACTGTGCCCACTTTAAGAAGCTTTTAGATTGAATTTGCTAAGTAGCTCTTCATATTCTGCAGGCCCTTGCCAAGACATTGACGACACATCAACTCTTCTACCTGAAAGAGCAGTTCGAATTGCTAGGTCCAAACAAAAGCGGTCATATCACCTTGCAAAATTTGAAGACGGTTAGTTATTTTAGCCATATCCAATCTAAACTAATCTGTGCCATGCAATTGCTAAAAGTACATGAAACTTCTAGGCCTTGATGAAGAACTCCACATATGCAATGAAGGATTCCAGGGTTGTTGACTTTGTTAACACAGTAAGCCTCCACTTTCCTTATTATTATTTTCAAATTACTTATTGATGTGATATAACCATTTACCTATCCTACTCATGGTGCTAGATATGCAATATTCAGTACAGAAAGTTGGATTTTGAGGAGTTTTCTGCTTCTGCCATCAGCGTTTACCAGATGGAAGGTTTGGACACCTGGGAACAGCATGCTCGTCAAGCTTATGAATTATTTGATAAGGAGGGCAACCGACCAATTGTGATAGAAGAACTTGCATCGGTATAATTTGATCCCTACCGCTGGTTTGTGCACAATGATTTGTCTTCATTGATGATGCCATTCATCTCTCAGGAACTTGGACTTGGCCCTTCAGTTCCTCTTCATGTCGTCCTCCAAGATTGGATCAGACATTCTGACGGAAAACTCAGTTTCCTCGGATTCATGAAACTACTGCATGGAGTTTCTTCACGTACAATCCCAAAAGCCTAAGATAAATTATTCTTACATCAACCAAGGAAAACAGTGATGACTAAGCTAATCTCTGGCTGGTGCATAGCTGGTTGGAAAAGCTGCACGAAACCAATACGAAGATTAACAGACTGTCCTAGTGTACGAGGTAAAAAGCTCTCTTTTTAGGTCTACAATATCGCCTCCTTGGATTGATGTTGTACTCAAGCTGTTTAGAGGAATGTACAGATGAGGGTAGGAAAAAAAAAATGAAAGGGCTAAATATTTGAGACTGGTTTTCATGGGTATTTGCGTTGTGTGGTGCTCCTTTTGTCTCGATAATACCTTAACACCTTGCCTTCACTTGTGTTGTGCTGCTTACTGCCCTGATTACAGATTGTGCTGTTGTATTTACCATTTTATGCTTCTTGCGAGAGGTAATGTGCAGGTTTGTAATTTTCGTACTCCTTCCGATAATAGGATTAAACAACTTCCAATTGCTTTTGGAAATGATATCAGAAAAAAAGCAGGTTCTGTAGTTGTTAATCTCTGGTTATTCATGAAAATGGGAGTGGCCTTAGCTCTCATGGACTTTTCACATCTCATTTGAAGTTGGAATGGGAAGAGATGGACATGTCAACATCTCAAAGCACGCGCTTATTAATAAAAATGGAGCAGTGATATGGGCATTCTGGAAGATGTGGTTGTTTGATTAAGTACCACTTCTGGTATGGATGTGTCTATGTCAAGCTGATAAGAACAAGCTCGGCTGATTGCAGCAAATTTTGGTTTACCAGTTTGAGCCAAAATTTGGTCATAAAATCGGTTGCCTGAATTTGGCCAAGCGGCAAGAATATGAACTAGGATTTTGGCATATCTTGCTAATTTTGTGAATGCCACTAAAAATCTGGCAATCATTTGATTCGGTGTTTAAATAGCAGTTCCAAAACGGATTGTGCAACAAGTGTTTCGTGTTGATTTACATTCACGTAGACGCATTGTGCAACATGTCTGCCAAACGAGGCCCTGTTTGGAACGCCGGATTTTTTTTCTTCTGATTTTTACGGGAATTAAACTCTTTTTTTCCCTGATTTTTGCTGGAATTAAACTGTTCCCATGAAACTCCTGCGTAGACATGAGCACACCCACCTCGAAAACAAAATTGTGCAACAATTGGTTATTGTTTTTTTAGGTAAATGTAATCGTTGTCTCTCAAATACGATCACCACATAAACATGCGAGTGACATGCGCAGCTTGAGTGAGTTCACGCCATTATCCGATTTCGATGCAGGAGCGCATGCCGGGAGGACGGTGCCGTAGTTGGGCTGCTGCATGTCGCCCGACGCTGGCTCCATAACCTTAACAGGCTAGGCCAGGGTATCAAATTTAGGGCTGAAATAGTTCTATTCGGGCCGAAAAGGAAAAAAAAAAACCCTGCCCTTTCCGAAACCTCTAGGTCAAATAAGAGGTTGCGTAGAACAACCCTCGCTGAGATGTAAGGAGCATTTTGTTGGAGATCTGTCAGGAACTAGTATTTGATGAACCGGTAAGTTTTTACTTCAACGGTCCAGATGCAAGCAAAAGGACTTCATGAAGATCCTGCGGTCACCTCCTATTAAGTTACTCGGTGCCGACTTCAACTTAAGCTTCTGAACCTGTGCGTTTGGAATGAACGTTCGATGGTCATCCGACGGCTCCAGTTCATTGTGACGTTTGGACCTGTCCGATCGGCACAGGCGCTCAATGGCGCTCGATGGTCATTCGACGGACCGGTCCGATCGGCATAGGCGCTCGATAGCATTCGTTGGACATCCTAGGGCTCAAGTTTAATTACTGTTTTACCGCATTATAGTTGAAGACCGTAACTTTTGTCGATCTTGTTACCATTTCAGTTTACCTTCTTCGGTTAAAACAACATCTATAAAAGCTTGTAATCCGGATTGATTCGGTATCCTTTGTGATCAATGCTAAACCCTAGCCGCAATAGCGTAGTTCTGGTTATCTAGTTTCCATTTTTGCTCAGAAATCCACTCAAAAACCGAGTTCTTATTCCGCGATTTTGGTTCTGAACTTCAGTACCTGACAAATGGTATCAGAGCTATGTTCTTGGCCTCGACTTTGATCTGGATTCTGTTCTGGTAAGGGTTTGGGAGCAGATCTTGGTCTCCCTGTAAAATTCCGCAGCCAAACAGATCTGGAGACGAATTGAGGGAAATCTGTGAGAGATTCGCCTAGATCTGGAGGTTGGGTGTAGCATACTGCTATCCTAGTAAAATTCCTTCTTAGATCTGAGTGACTCATTGAAGATGGGAAAGACAAACAAGACCGCTGGAGCCGAGGAGGAGGAGAAGTCATTTGCGACCTCGTCAGAAGTAGAAGACCTGAAAAGAAGCATTGAAGCTCTTAAAAAGGCGCAGGAAGATAGCAATTCGCAGATGCAATTTCAGATGGATAAATTGATGGGAGTAATGGCTAACTTCATGAATGTTCAGACCACTAAGGAAATCTCAGACAGGCAATCCAGTTGTCAAGGTAATGTCAGAAACTCTGCAGTTAATTTGATACCTACTGCTACATCCTTACTGCATAGGAGTTCCATAGCTCTGATGGATGTGAGGAATGTTGATGATGGGGGAAATAGTACCGCTGCTATGGAGGTGAGTCAAAATTTGGTACCACTTGCTGCTATTAGCTTAAGTCCCAATATACCTCCAAGAAATTTCAGCAGCAATCCAGTGATTATGGGAGATCCGACAGGAAGACAGAGGTGAATCGATAGTCCACCAGGATTAGCTCATTACATGTGGAATCCTGATTATCATCACCTTGGTCCACAAACCAACCATTTAACTCTGGAGCGGCTCCTTCGGGCGGTGCGATGGGCAAGCTGCGAGCTATAGCACAACCACAAAGTTCACCTCCCTTGAAAATTATTTGGATCCAGGATGCAACAGACCATATTATATCTCTGAAAACAATAGAGCTCAAGCAGTATTGAAATCCCCCAAGCTTAATTTCCCTGAGTTTGATGGTTCTGATCCGGATGGATGGTTAGCTAAGGCTGAGAAGTATTTTGAAGCTGCAAGAATGCCCTTAGATCAAAGAACCGATTATGCAGTTACCTACCTTAAGGATAAGGCTCACTATTGGTGGAGAGGGACTGGATGCAATGCAGCCATCCTTCCTTGGCATCAATTTTGTAGAATGGTAAGTGACAGATTTGCTGAATCATCAATATATGATAATGTTAGATCGTTTCATTGGCTGAAGCATACTGGAACTGTTAAAGCTTATGTAGAACAATTTGAAGAACTCATGAGCTTGGTTAGAAGGGATAATCCATTGTTGCCAGATGAATACTATGTGTGCAGTTTTGTTGCTGGCCTTCAAGATTATGTCCAAAATCATTTGCAATGTCACAGACTAAGAAACTTGATAGAAGCTATTTGGATGGCTAGGAGGATTGAGCAATCACATCCACTTAGAAATAGAACTTTTACTGGTTTCAATAGAAGTGATTACACTAGCTTAAGAGATAAGGGAAGAATGAATGTTAACAGTGGTGCTAAAAGTTATAAGCCCGAGAGGGATACAATAGCTAAGCGAATCGTCGAGTAATAGAACGGGAGAGATTATGGAAGATGTAGAAAATGCCCTGAGCCTTGGTTTCTTGGACATAAGTGCAAGCCCAATGAGAAACAATTGTTCACAGTAACACATGGTCCCCTTGAAGAAGATGAGGAAGTCGAAGGAAAAGAAGAAGCATTATGTAACACCCCACCTTCCAGTCCAGAACAACAAACTGATGAAGCAGTATTACAAATTTCCATGCATGCACTACAAGGTACTAGTCCGGCCTGTAACACATTTACACTGATATTGGATGTTGGAGGAGTGAAGGCCACAGCATTGGTTGATAGTGGGAGTAGTGCTACATTTGTTAGCCCTCAATTTGTGGTCAAGGCTCAATGTGCAATTACTAATCATACTGCTGTGAAGATAATGATAGCAGATGGAACGATACTATGGAGTGATACATTGTGTAAAGGCTGTAAGTATGAGATACAAAGGGAGTCATTTGTATCAGATATGCGAGTATTGCCACTGAGAGGTTATGACATTATCTTAGGGGCTGATTGGATTTATACCCATAGCCCTATTGGGCTCAATCTCAAGACGAGAGAATTTTCAGTAACCAAATATGGACTGAAACCAGTGACTTTTGTTGATGAAACACTTCCTGGACAATTTTTTTTGATTAGAACCAGTCACTTGTTGAAACTAATGAAGAAGGGAGTCATTGGGGCTGTTATTTATGCCCAGACTACAGTGCAAGAAGCTGAAAAGTTAAATCTTGTGCCTAAAATGATTCAGACTTTGTTGCTGCAATATCAGGATGTCTTTGAGGAGCCTAAACAGCTTCCTCCCAGCAGGGACTGTGATCATTCAATTCCTCTTGTCTCAGGGGTTAAACCAGTTAATCAAAGACCCTATAGGCTTCCACATTATCAGAAGGATTCTATGGAAAGATTGATGGAGCAGCTACTGAAGTCCAAGACCATTAGACCAAGTGTGAGTCCTTATCCTTCTCCTGCTATTTTAGTGAAAAAGAAAGATGGGTCTTGGAGGATGTGCATTGATTATAGACAATTGAATTAAAATACTGTCAAAAATAAATACCCAATACCTGTTATTGAAGATTTATTGGATAAACTTCATGGGGCTAGAATATTCTCTTAAATTGATCTCAGATCAGGTTACCACCAGATAAGAATGAGGTGTGAAGACATTGAGAAGACAACTTTTAGTACCCATTTGGGCCATTATGAGTTCATGGTTATGTCCTTTGGGTTTACTAATGTTCCTACTACTTTTCAAGCACTGATGAATACTATATTGAGTAAATTTTTTAGACAATTTGTGCTAGTTTTCTTTGATGATATCCTAGTTTATAGCAAGTCCATTGAAGAACACCACTCACATTTGGGTTTAGTCTTGGAAATTCTGAGGAAGGAGAAATTATATGCAAAGAAGAGCAAATGTGTGTTTGGACAGTCTCAAATTGAATATCTGGGGTATATCATCAGGCAAGATGGAGTGGCTACTGATCCAGTGAAAATTGAGGCCATTGAGAGATGGCCAGAACCTCAGAATGTAACACAATTGAGAAGTTTTGGGGCATTAGCTAGCTATTATAGAAGATTTGTAAAGGGGTATGGTGTCATTTGTAAACCTTTGTTTGCAGCATTGAAGAAGGAAGGCTTTATTTGGAATGAGGAACAGAAGATAGCATTCCGAAATGTTAAAGCAGCCATGTCTTCAACCCCAGTCATGGCATTGCCGGAGTACTCTCTACCATTTGTTTTAGAAGCGGATGCATCTGGCTATGGAATTGGGGCAGTCCTAATGCAAAATGGAAGGCCAATATCCTTCATGAGCAAATCAATCGGACCTAAATCTGCAGCCATGTCAACCTATGACAAGTAGGCTCTAGCAATTTTGGAGGCAATTAAGAAATGGAAGCACTACTTTGCAGGATCCACATTGATCATTAGAACTGATCAACAAAGTTTGAAATATATACAAGAGCAAAGGCTAACCGAGGGAGTGCAGCATAAGTTGTTAGTTAAATTGTTGGGGTATAATTACAAAGTAGAATACAAAAGAGGGAGAGAAAACAAAGCAGCTGATGCCCTTTCAAGGGTTAAATATGATGAGCAGGTACTAGCAGTTACAACAACAACTCCAGTTTGGATCACTGAAATAGTCACAAGCTATGAAAATGATGATGTATGTAAGGATCTCATGACCCAGTTGAGCATCAATTCTAATGCTCAACCGAATTACTCTTTGAAGCATGGAATTTTGAGGTATAAAGGTAAATTGTATGTGGGTTCTCAGACTACACTTAAGAAACAGCTACTAACTTCCTTTCATGATTCTGCACTTGGAGGCCATTCAGATGAGAGGGCTACATATCAAAGGCTCAAACTTCTTTTCTATTGGCCTCGGATGAAGCAAGAGGTAGAGGAGTTTGTTAAGAATTGTGCTGTTTGTCAGAAGAACAAGTCGGAGCATGTTCCGTATCTGGGATTATTGCAGCCTATACCCATACCCGATATGGCTTGGACACATATATCAATGGATTTCATAGAGGGGCTACCGAAATTTGAAGAAAAGGAGGTAATCCTGGTAGTAGTCGACAGGTTTACTAAATACTCTCATTTCATTTCATTTCATTGAGCCACCCTTTTTCAGTCCAACATGTGGTTAAAGCCTTTATTGACGATGTGTTCAAACACCATGGAATGCCTTCGGTCATTATCACTGATAGAGATCGTATTTTCACTAGCCAGGATTTGTTCAAGACTCTGGGGGTTAAGTTGAGACTTAGTACTTCATATCATCCTGAGACTGATGGTCAAACGGAACGCGTGAATCAATGCCTAGAGTGTTACTTGAGGTGCATGGTGTTTGCTAATCCCAGGAAATGGCACAGCTGGTTATCTATGGCTGAGTGGTGGTACAACACAAGTTTTCATACAACATTAAAGATGACCCCTTTTCAAGCATTGTATGGATTTCCACCTCCTCAGATTTCAGAGGTAGTTTTACCTGATTCACAGAATGAGGAAGTTAAGGGTTTATTGCAGAAAAGACAGTTGGCCCTGCAAGTGATCAAAGATAACTTAATTAAAGCTCAGAATAAGATGAAAACTTATGCTGATAAGAAGAGGACAGAGAGGGAATTCTCAGTTGGGGACATGGTTTACTTGAAGATTCAACCTTACCGACACACTTCTCTGAGTATACATCGATCTCTGAAATTGCAGTCCAAGTTCTATGGTCCATTTAGAGTATTAGAGAGAGTGGGAAAGGTGGTTTATAAGCTGTTGCTGCCAGAAGGATGTCAATTGCATTCCACTTTTCATGTCAGCCAATTAAAGAAGCACAAAGGTGATAAGGTAGTGCCAAGTAAGGAGCTACCATTGATTGATAAGGAGGGCAACATCAAGGTGGCGCCTGTAGCAATTTTGGAGAGAAGGGTGATCCCTAGGAACAATGAACCAGTAGTTCAGTGGTTAATTCACTGGTTGAATCTGCCTCCTGAAGCTGCAACCTGGGAAGATGCAGATTTCATGCAAAGAGTGTTTCCTAGTTTTATTCCTTGAGATAAGGAACTTAAGGAGGGGGGAATTGTCAGGAACTAGTATTTGATGAACCGGTACGTTTTTACTTCAACGGTCTAGATGCAAGCAAAAGGACTTCATGAAGATCCCGCGGTCACCTCCTATTAAGTTACTCGATGCCGACTTCAACTTAAGCTTCTAAACTTGTGCGTTTGGAATGAACGTTCGATGGTCATCCGACGGCTCCAGTTCATTGTGACGTTCGGACCTGTTCGATCGGCACAGGCGCTCGATGGCATTCGATGGTCATTCGACGGCTCCAGTTCATTGTGACGTTCGGACCGGTCCGATCGGCACAGGCGCTCGATGGCGTTCGTTGGGCATCCTAGGGCTCAAGTTTAATTACTGTTTTACCGCATTATAGTTGAAGACTGTAACTTTTGTCGTCTTGTTACCATTTCAGTTTACCTTCTTCGGTTAAAACATTAGCTATAAAAGCTTGTAATCCGGATTGATTTGGTATCCTTTGTGATCAATGCTAAACCCTAGCCGCAATAGCGTAGTTCTGGTTATCTAGTTTCCATTTTTGCTCAGAAATCCACTCAAAAACCGAGTTCTTATTCCACGATTTTGGTTCTGAACTTTAGTACCTGACAAGATCCTCTCCCGTCTCCCGGTGAAATCCCTCCTACGGTTCAAGTCGGCCATTGTCTTCGACATGTCCTTGGTCCGCACGCACCTCCAGCGCTTCGCCTCCAATCATCAGAGGCAACCGCCCTTGCTGGTCACCCCACATTTGCTGGATGGCAACAAAAAAGAAGGGACAATTAAGAATTTGCCACCTAATAGAGTGGTCTTCTCAGTTTTGCCATTATACAGATTGCAATTCACAATTTGTCATTTCATACAATTTCCAATCATTATTTTGCCATTTTGGAGTTTTCATCCCAGTTTCCATTTTTTAGGCACGTGAAAAATACCCAAATGCCCCTGAGCTACTGGGCACAACGGGGTCAAATGTCACGTGACCGGCAGAGGAAGCGGAGAGCCCGCACGTCATCTCTTCCCCTTCCTCACGCGCGGCCACATCCCTGCCTTCCTCTGCCTCGCTAGCCTCCTCCACGTGCTCCGCCCAGGCCTCACCATCACCCTCGTCTCCACCCCACGCCTTCTCGGCTCCCTCCCTCTCCCTCCCGCCCACCTCCCCTCCTGTCCGACTCCACGTGCTCCCCTTCGTGCTCGCCGTGGCCCTGGCGGCAAGTCCCTTGCCGACCTCCACGTCAACCAGTTCATCACTTTCTTCCAGGCGTCTGAGTCCCTAATTAGCATCATCGCCGGTGCCTTCTTCGCGTGGACGGCCAATGTCACGCTTGCGCGGGGAGCGTTCCATGCCGTGTTCCTCCTGGGAGGCGCCAAAAAGCACCCACGCTCCCTTCCCCCCTTCGGCCTTCGCTATGGCAAGAACCGCCGCCTCCCTTGAATCGCGCGTCTGCGCTGTCCTCCTCCTGGCAAGCCAGCGTTGCGGCGGCGGAGGCGCGCGGAGGTGCCGCCGAGGGGAGCTAGGGTGACAAAGGGCGAGGGGAGATTTAACGGTTCACTTTTGTCGACGACGACGGCGACGCTGGTGGTGCTTCTTAGGGCGGCGATATGGCTACATCACCGCTGCGCGGTTCGGGGAAGACGCCGCTGCCCTCGGTCTCGTGCAACTGCTGGCACTTAGTGGTGGCTTGCGTTGGATGGTGGCTTGCATCGGGGTCGAGTGGGCATCGGTGTCGAGTCATCGGGCTTGCGTGAGGAAGAGAGACGGGAGGAAGAAAGAATTGAGGAAGAAGGGTAGTCTGGTCATTTCGCATGGCCGAAAAAGGGGGAAAACGGCGAGAAAATTGCAAATAATTGATTGTATTTTCTACAAAATGGTAAATTGCGATTTACATAATGGCAAAACTGAGAAGACCACTCTATTGGGTAGCAAATTCTTAATTATAAAAAAGGCCGATATCTGGCCAACCAACTTCTCGAACAACATCTGCTTCTACCGGTGGCAAGATGGCTAGGACAGTGCAAGCCTCGTGTACGGAAGGGACTTCCAAGGGGAGCCTGGGACATTGCGACGGCCTCGTGCTGGTTGTATGTCCTCAACCTGGCCACGAGGGACCTTCTTACATTGCCTGACAGCCCCCGCAGGCCGCAGCATGGATCATTACCGCGCTTTGCGAGAGGAGAGGAACAACGAACTGGAGCAACAGGAAAATATGTACCGTAGTGATTTGCTGTAGCAAACACTGTAGTGATTGACAAAATACATAAGATCCCCATCCTGGGGAAGTATCTGGTGCACACGAGCATATCTATGAACATATGGACATACTTGTTCGGGACCATCTGATCGTATATTGGCGGCTGAGATCGCAGGCGGTGCTCCCCCATCTGACTTATGCATTTTAACCCGCTCTCGCACTGAAAAGTTTACAAAAAAAGCCATGCGTGTCATCCTTCTAGATTCAACCCTACGTCGCTCCATGCCGCCGCCGCGCGGCCGCCCCTGTCCATCGCCCCGTGGCCCCAATCCGTCTCCCTCCCTCCTGCCATCCTCCTCTTGTACGGGTAGGCTCGGTTTCGGTCTCACCCCTTGCACAAACAAGTACAAGGTAGCAGCAGCTCGCTTCTTCTATCGTTCCATGGATGAGGATGATACCATAGGGGCCTATACCACAGGAACGGAGGTGTTTACCATGGGTGACGACGACAATGCCCCTTCATGGAGGGAGACTGTTGCAGATCCACCACACACTATTCTTGATTGGCAAACCGCAACTTACTTCAAGGGGTCTCTGTCGATAAGCTTAATCTCAGACAGCCCCCGGAGAGCCGTCTACTTCGTTTTTGTCTGGAAGACGAAACATTTAGCGTCGCTATGCCCCGCACTTCACCATGAAAGGTTCAACCTGAGTGAACTAGATGGTGCTATCTTTGCAACGAATTGTCATCTGGAAGACAAAAGACGGTGTGAACCCACAATGGAATCAGCGATACATCCTTAATCTCATGGAGCCATCCCTTCCAATAGCTGCCTTTTCACAATGGAATATTTTGAGGAGTGAGCGTAGCTCACTTGGTGAGCTTGCGCTGAAGCAAGGGGCCGGCCAGGGTTCGACTCTGGGTCTCACCATTTGACTGTGCTGAGGCACAGTTGATGTAAGGATTGTGTAGGGGCACAGTGGTATAAAGGAGTTTTAGGCTTCCAGTTCGTCACGGTTCGACCGCTGCTTTCATGGGCATCTTGCGGAGTTGGTTGTTTCTTCTTTAATATGAACCGGATGGGAAAAATTTCGGACATAAAAAAAAAACAATGGAATATTTTTGAAAAGAGGTGACCGTTTGATACGAAGTCATTTGATACAGGCATTGTTCTGTTTACCCTTGCAATAACTCAATAAAATCTGTTGTAAGTGGTTTTGATCACTATCTTGGTTTTGCCAACGACAACAAGTATTACAGGAGAACTGTTGAAGCTGCTTGAGCTTCCATTGACATGGGTGAACAGATTTTCGATACCTATCCGTTGCAAACAGTAAACTACACGCCATGTGATCCTGTGGAGATACAAATATAGGGTATGTAGTGGTACATTGGCGATACGCCTGTGCGATGCTAGCTCGATATTAAGCATCTACATGCAAAGAGTTGTTTGCGAAGATGCTTATCATTAGACATCCTGTCAAAATCGATCCTACTACCACCATTACGACTCAAATTGTACCTTGAGTCAGTAATCGGCAGGATCATGGTAGGATTGCACTCCGAGTGGTAGGATCACGGTAGGATCTTATAGATTATGAAAGACTCATGTGTTTAGTTCTGTACTTGCCCTGTGTTCAAGTTGGATGGTAGGTATAAGTAGTCAATAGTTTAAGTTTTGATCTAAAGGCTTGGGATAATAAAAATAAATTTAATTATTTTTCTTCTACTTTTTTAGTGTAAAAGGGTACGCATTTAGTAGTAATAATAATAATAAAACTAAACCTAAGAGGAAGAATGCCATAAACGTTAGTTTGACCCTGGCTAGCAGTATGGAGAGGATATTCATGCTAAAAACAGGACAATAAAATACAATGGTTGCTTCACTATTTAAGAAGGATCGATTTGTATATTAAAGCATCATTTGATAGCAGTTGATTTACTGTGAAATCTTATGAAAAAAATCAACTAATGTAGATGAGATTTTGAAGAATTTGGGGACTGAGTAAACGGGAGTGACGACACTTGTTAGTCAAAGTGTAACACCCCGACTCAACACGGAGACCATAATGCCACTAAGCTACATTAACTATCAATTTTAACATCAGTTATCAATACATTACAGCAAGCATATCAATGATAAAACCTGTCCACGAGTCACATTAACACAAGCATAACGATATAGCAATCATAGATAATTATTTCCTAGGAAGTATGACATGATAATAAACCAAGATAAAAAAAAACCAATCGAACCAAGTCTATTGAATGAATAATCAACTCCAACCTGTCAACTAAGGCTAAGCAATAATATCAAGTCCTAATTACAATTAATCATGCTAATAAAGTGTCTCATAGCCAATGTTTCAAGTATTTGAATGTATAACGTGATTCCAAGTGTGCTAGCCCTTCACATGCCCAATATCGTCAACCGTCACCTAAAAACAACAATAAAACAAGAGTGAGTCCAAGACTCAACAAGTACAATAATAAACAATATACAATGATTAATCAACTGTAAACAATATCATTATCAACATCAATGGTTTTCTTTTCTTTTTTCTCATACTCAATCATCAAATTCTCTTTTCATTAAATGCAAGGTATCCCTACACTACATGTCCACATACAACTCCTTTCGCGTATATCGGTATAGCGTGAGTGAATACTCACGACAATATTCACTCTCAAGCCCGCCCCCGAAAGGATCGGGGACCTCCTCCACTCTCGTGGAGTCTCCACCAACAAGGTAGATATGCGATCACCATGCTCACCTTCCCTTCATGCAATGAAGCTTATGAATGCTCAATTTAACATAAGTTCATCAATAATACCATCATCCAACATTCTTGAATTCGTCAATACAATCAATATCATGACCACTCATATTGTTTGCAATTAAACAAGATGAAATCTAAAACAATATAATATTAATGAGTGATAAAGAATACATCGATCCACCATCGACCACTGTCTACCATGCACTTGCCTCTTTATCCCCTTGGAGCTGGATAGCGAGGCGGCGGTAGGGCACTAGAGGCCACGCTTACTAGACAAACAATTCAAAACATATCTCAAAATTACAACATCACAACACCCACACTTTACACTTATCGTCATCGCACGTCTACGCCAAACCGACCCAATTAACACAAAACCACTGGACACACTACCCGCTGTCCCAGTAGTAAAACAACTCTAACTTATACATCAAAACTCCAAATCTCTAAATCCACTACTTTCTGAAATCCTCATAACAAATACTACAACTTTCTAGTTATGACGAACTTCTGATTCTACCATTTTATGTCCTGTTTCTTTCCCCGAAGACTGTCCCAGAATCTGTCAGGACAGTCAGCTTCACAATTTTATATCTTTAATTATAAAACTTGAAAATATATCAACAATACCAGTTCTAGTAACTACTCAAAATTTCCTAAATTATTTAAGTTATCATCACATTTTAATTTTGCCATCTACTAGATGAAACTGACTCATCTTCACACCATCTACCAGCTACATCCAAATTCTGGACAGCAGCGTTCCCGAGGCCGTAACTTTTCACTCGCTACTCCGATTGTCATGATCTAGACCTTCCTAGAAAAACAATGAGATTATATAACTTCTCTCTAATTTGACCGACCTCTTCATCCGAGCCTAAGAACCCCGAATCACCCCGCAAGTTTCTGCATCTAACCTCGACAAACTAGGGCACGCTGAAAAATAATCTTACCCCAAGCAAAACGATCTACAACCTTAACAATAACTAAACCATGGAAAATCCTTGGGATTAACAGATGTTACCCTTGAAGAACATGAATGATCACGAAAAACCCACGAATTTCCTCCTCTTTTCCTTCCTTCCCTTCTTCTTCTCCTTCTTCTCCTTCTCTTTTCCTCTGCTGGCCAAACCCTTGCTGGCGTCTTTTTCCTTCTCCTTGCCATGGCAGAAGATGGCAGCTAAATTGGTTGCCATGGCATGGCTCGGTGGACCTAGCTGCAGGCGCTCGACAGAGGAAGCACTGTCGCGGCAGGCGAGGGCAACGAAAAATGTTGCCACGTCAGGCGGCGGCAGCAAAAAACGCTGTGACGACATGCGGCGGTAGGAGGTGGATGGTAGGGCTAGGGTTGCTTAGGGTTTGGGAGCTGCCCCCTCTTGGCCCCCCTTTATGGCAGACCCACTTAGGCCAAGATGCCGTGGGCCGAAGGGTCAAGGGCCAAGTTGTCCTAATTTTCTGAATTTCCCCTTTTTAATTCACTTAATTACCTTTCTAGTTCCAATTATCTCTCTAGTATAAATCGGGATATTACACAAAGTAGGTGTCCAATGACTAATTAAACACTAATATCACTTGTGAAATACATGATAGATGTAAGAAAATATAATTTTGTAGAATCAGCTAGGAATCTTAGATTCTATGATTCGATCCAACAATGCGATCCTACCATAACATCTCCAATTCGGTCATTTGCTTCAACTTTTACAATCCTTTATCATGACCTTCCTCGTCACATAGATAGGATATATGTGGCCCTTGCTCTTGCCCTTCTTCCTATGACTTTTGCTTTTGTCTGCAACACCTACGGTAGCCAATGCCTAATCACCAGAGGATGAAGATTCCAATGGCTGTTTGAAGGACTCCACCTACAATAGATATGCAAGTGCCTCGTTGTAGTTGAGAGTGGTTTTCTTGAAGAGAATATTCATCACCAATTGCTTTCATGATGGTGGTAGAGATGATGTCAATATGATGATTTTGTTGTTCTGTTTAATTTTCTCATCCTCACTGATCAGTTGTTTGATAAGTTTGTTGAAGACATTAAGATGACCAACAAACCGTGTGCCCTCCTCCACGCGCAACCTATATAGTTGTAGTTTCATCACCCACTAGTTTGTCAGTGACTTCGCCATATACAATTATTCTAAGTCACTCCATAATTTCTTCAACGAATTTTCTATGATCACTGAGTACTTTACCTCATCGGAGTGACATAGACAGGTTGTACTAACTGCCTTCCGCTCTATGACCTTCCATTCTTCAACGGATGTATTTTTCCAGTTTGTCCCCTTAAAGAGCATCGATTAACCATTGCTAGACAGGGACATCCTTCACCACACATTGTCACACGCTGAAATTTCCTCCGCTGTCAAATTTCTCTATTTGACTTCACATCCTCGACATCGATTTTGATTTTGTACCACCTGATACTTTGCCAACCTTCTCTCAAATCTGGTTATTCTGGCCTTGACTCTTATACTACTTGTTATACTCTGATACCCCTTCTTATGCGCAGTAGTTCCCCAGATCAGATCAGAGTTTCAAGATACGGCATGAGTATGCACGACATCAAGAACAAAGTAGATGAATGTTGTATAGAGAACCGAAATAACGACGATGAAACAAGCGCAATGAAAGAAAGATTTGGTGAAACCGACCACAAATTCCTTAAGAAAAACCTCATAAGGGTACAAGAGATTGTCGCTCTCTCACAAACCTCTCAAATGTTTTAGGATCCTTAGATCTTTGTCCTATATAAGAATTCAGTGCTAAAGAATGACCTAGTCTCTAATCCTCTCATACACATCTTGCTTTGGATGAGTTTGTTTGTGGCTTAGGTTCTCTATGGCCACACCTCATGGCTTTATATAGCCCACATAATCCTCCTCCAAAGTGAAGTATGAATCCTACTACAAAGAGAAGTAAGAATCCTAATGCAATTAAGATTCATCTAGGAATCCTTGTAGAACACATCTTCAAGTCCTAGTAGGATATACAGAAAATTTCTTATATGCCACTGCAAATATTTTGGATCTTTGATCTATCATTGTAAAGTGACATCTCCCTTATATGGCACTACACTTCCGAAACATTGCCCTTATTTCCCAGTGTTGACTAGCCAAGTTGTGAACTGGTTGTGCAAATACTGTTTTGCCCCTGCATTGTCTTCTTCCTCCTTCTTTATCCAAGCAAAATTAGCCATGGATGGAGGCGAAGAGGCGTCCAAGGCAACACCGGGGGGGGGGGGTGAAGAGGTGGAAAAGTGTCACACCCCGGGTAGCAACCCTCGGGACCCACTGTGTATTCTGGATCAGTCCTAAGATCAGTAGCTAGTCCGCATAGTTTTAACAACGAACAACCATACAACAAACTATAGATGAAGCAGACAAATTATCATTAATATAAGCAAAAGATCTTATAGTCAAGGTTGTTACAGAGTTGCCATGCAGGGCTACAACACAGCGGAAAACCAAAGCACACGTGGAAATCGCCCGAGATGCCCACATACAATCAAGTGGAAGACGTCCCCTAGCTCGCCTAGTCTTCGAAGACCTCCTCTTCGAAGAGATCGGAGGTCCCTGGGTGATCTTCAGCTGCTGATTAACCAGAGGGCACAAGCCGTGAGTACTTTTGAATGTACTCAGCAAGACGTAGGGAAATGCATGCAAATATTATTCATGCAAGGTTCAACAAGGATAGCTTTATGGTTACTTTGCAGAAAGCAATATTGACTTAAAAATACAGTAAGTAGATTGCAAAGCACAAGTTGAAAGATTAATACATAAGTAAACAAGTTCTTTGAAAACAGCTCGTGACCACCCTGGTCACTTCCCAGACCTCCCGTGACCACCCTGGTCACGGCCCAGACCACTCACGACCACCCTGGTCATGAGCCAGATCACTCACAACCACCCTGGTCATGAGCTAGACCACTCAACAAGTTTTGAGAAAGTCTACCCCTTGCGTGAAATCACCAGGCATGTCCATAACCGGGGACACGACTATTCGAATAGATTTACACTCTGCAGAGGTTGTACAACTTTACCCACAAGACACGAGTTCTCTAGTTTGTTTGGCACCCGTCGATGCCCCTGCTCACTACCTTAGGTAAGTAGGTTAGAGCATGTGACAAGGCCTTTACAAGGTTCTACCTTGACTTAGTTCCGCTCGCTAAGGTTTCGCCTTCCTGGCCCCCTCTTGCGCTAAGTGTGCGTGTCCATCCTATGTCTTACACACTTCCACCAAAACGGAACCGAAGCAAAGCATTGCCAATTAGTTGGCCAGGACCACCCCATAATGGTCTTGTGGTTGCACGGTATGGCCTAGATCAATGGCTTACAAGGTTAAGCCCTTAGTGGTTGCTCAGGCGAGACCTCCTCATCCCAGTGTGTTTCCTGCACCCCCTTTACTGCACGATCACTCGCCCGAGCAAAAATATTTTGGGTTCAACCTGGCCAATGACCACCCTAGTCATGGCACCACAAATTTTATTAATGGCAACACATGCCAGGGCAACGCTTGCCAAGACAACATATGCCAAGACAATACGTGCCACAATTCCATATTCACTTAGTCAAGTTTAAAATCTTTGAGACAAGTGATCGAGAGACATCGCATAACTAAGCAGGTCTAAGCAATATACGCACCCATGTTGGTTATCTCAAAGAGGTCCAACTAAGAATACCCAACGTATGGTGGTCCAACGGTACATGCCAACATGCCAATCACAAGTGTTCAAGGAGTCATACTGTCGAGTAGGTGTTTAGCTACTTCCCAAAACTATTTTTATAAAAATAGCCATGCATGTTGATATAAAACAAAGTAATTTTACAAACTAGGTTCAACATGATCAAAGGTCTATGACTTGCCTTCGATATAGAGCTGAGGTTCTTCGGTAGAGGTCGTTGGGTTCAAGAACTCTTCGGAGAAGCCAGAATCTACACGTGCGAAAAGACCCAAATAAATACAACGAATTCAAATAAAACCAAAACTACCAAACTAGAACAAAAAGAGAAACCCTGAAATAGAAACTGACTCTCGGGAGGAGGTCCTGAGGAGGAGGTCTACAGGAGGAGGTCCAAAGGAGGAGGTCCTGAGGAGGAGGTCCACAAGAGGAGGTCCAAAGGAGGAGGTCTTGGGGAGGTGGTCCACAGGAGGAGGTCCTGAGAAGGAGGTCCTGAGGAGGAGGTCCAAGGGAGGATACGATTACCCAACGTGGTCATACACGGATACAACTGCGCAACATGGTTGTGAGAGATACACAACTATGCTACGTGGTTGTGAGAGCAAAATGGAGATCAAGGTACGGAGAAACTCACCCGGACGGAGGGAGGGGGGGGGAGAGAGAGAGAGAGAGAGAGAGAGAGAGAGACTAGAGAAGGATGGCAAACGGCGCAGGCGCTCCAGCGAACTCTTCGACAGCAAGGTTGCGATGGCGCAGGGCTCCAGCGAACTCCTTGGCGACGAGGTTGATGAAGACGACGCGGCTTCAGCGGACTCTGGCGAAACTCCAAGCACAGAGGCACTGGGTGAGAGCAAGAGAGCAAGAGAGCAGAAGAGTTGGGTGAGGAAAAGGTGATGATAGAGGGCTGCTCAGGCTTTTATAGCCAGGGGAGGCAGGAAGGGCTGCTGAGAAACTCAGAAGCACACGAGGTCAAGGGTAGGTGAAGGAGGAGATGGGAGCAGGTCTGGGAGGAGACAAGAGGGGAAAACGGGTACTGCAAAAAGCAACAATATTTAATGCGACACAACAGCATTTAATGCTCAAGGACCTTTGCGTCAGCAGTGACGCAACGGGAGGAAGGAGAAGGTGAACAGAGCTGACAGGTGGGGCTAGTCAAAACTCTGGAGGGTGGTCCAACCGAAGGGGAGGTCGCGGCCCAAGGGGTGGTCGTGACCAAAGGGGTGGTTTTTGCAAAAAGACCAAGAGGGTGGTCTTGACACAAGGGGTGGTTGTGACCAAGGGGAGGTTGTGACCCAAGGGGTGGTCATGACCGGTCTCCAGTACCACCCAGGAGGTCTCCCAGGACCACCCAGGATGCCTGGGCGGAGGGAGGAGGTCCAAACGGGAGGGAGGTCCAAACGAGAGGGAGGTCTAAACCAAAAGGGATGTCTAAACCGAGAGGGAGGTTTGGACAGAGAGGGAGGTCCAAACGAAAGGGAGGTCTGGATAGAGAGGGAGGTCCAAACGAAAGGGAAGTATGAATAGAGAGGGAGGTCCAAACGAAAGGGAGGTTTGGACAGAGAGGGAGGTCCAAACAAAAAGGGAGGTCTGGATAGGAAGGGAGGTCCAAACGGAAGAGAAGTCTGGACTGAGGGGAGGTCCAAACGGAAGGGAAGACGGAACGGACAGAGAAAGGGGATGACGAACACCCGAGAACTCCGGCAGACTCAAAACAAACCAAATTTGAATTAACTGAAGTTTGATTAAGTCATTTTAAACACCTCAAATTCCAAAATCTCAAGTTAAGCTTTAGAACTTCAACAAAACCAAATGGTTATTTTTATTTTGAAAATTTTCAAAAAAGCTCAGAAAATCGGGACATTACAAAAAGGCGGCCAAGGGACGGCCACGTGTGATGTCATCGAGTGCACAAACATCCGATTGGGTTGTGTTGACGACAGCACGAACACGAACCACCAGTTGCTCATGGCGAACTCGCGCACCAGCTTGCGGTACACCGACACGGTGTCGGGGAGGAACCCATTCATCATGGTCCACGACATCACAGCGCGCTAATTCTCCGTCACCTGCATGAACCCGCTCATCGGCGGGATGTCGACGCCTGACTTCGTTGCCAGAATTTTGATGCCAAGTGTAGGGGTTGTCGTACACCTACTCATAGATGGTCCGAAAGGAGTGGCCCGGGGCACGACTATTGGAATAGATTGTTAAAAACACTCTACAGAGGTTGTGCAACTTTACCCACAAGATATGACTAATATCATAATGTCGGCCATGACACGCTTCCTTGGGTGTGCGACGGAAACGATCATAACAAAGCTTTTCCAATCCTCAGCGCCGACATTAAATCCGCTCCATTGGGTTATACTTGTTAATGACTAAGACAGTGCTCACTTATGGGTCAACTTCCCAGAATGTCCCTATTTACGCATGACATCTTTAATGAGAGACTCATTGTTGTTGGGGAGTCACAACCTTTCTTCACTTAGTATAATAGGGGTGCGGGTCTTTGCATCACAACTAAGTAAAGTAATTGGTCAGGTCTATCTCATACTAGACTTGTGGTTGCATGGCTTAGTAATTTAGAAGAGAACACATGATTCGGTCCTTAATCGACTCAGGCGAGACATACCACCAACTGAAGAATCTAGCCCGCCATTATATGTTAATGGAGTGTTTTGGTGATTAATGACAAATGCATTTGTGAGACTAACATGTTTATTGATATACTTATTGTTTAGTCTAAATTGGATA
The DNA here is from genome assembly GCA_036346405.1 of Phyllostachys edulis. Classification (NCBI taxonomy): domain Eukaryota; kingdom Viridiplantae; phylum Streptophyta; class Magnoliopsida; order Poales; family Poaceae; genus Phyllostachys; species Phyllostachys edulis. The sequence goes on from CM070549.1 coordinate 67,496,716, forward strand.
TAAAGGTGATAATCATGAAGGCATGTATGTGATTAATGAGAAATCAAATTCTTTGGATAAACAAAAGGAAAATCCAAACAGGTATGCATTTATAATGACAAATCTATTTGTGAGACTAACTCTCATTATTATATCTTATGATTAGTCTCGTTTGGATATAAAGAACAAAAGAGGTATGCATTATACTTTGTATTCTTATACCCTGTTGCATTCCTCGGATCCAAAATATAGGTTGAACTTCACCAAAGGAATTAACTTAAATATGTGCATATGTTCTTACTACATATTCATGTATGCACACATACAGGGGGAGTTCATTCTATATTTTGAGGTTTCATTAGTATTGATCCATATTCCTGTTTCCACATATTTAGGATCTTTACTTTGAAACATATCCTGTGAATATATTTAACTTGCATAGTTAATATATTCATATGAGTATATAAGACTTGTGTAGTCTAAGTATACTTATATGTGAGTATAACATAACTTGTGTAGTTCATGTGCACTCACATATCCTTGAATATATCTAACTTGTGTAGTTAATATATTCATGCATGTATATGAGACTTGTGTGCTCATATATCCTTGAGTATATATAACTTGTGTAGTGACTATATACTCATACCAATCTACATTCAATTACTTGCAATTGAATTGATTATCATCAATTACCAAAGAGGGAAAGATTGTGGTATCTTGTCCCACCATTATGAGTTAATGGTATGGCGTGGTAATTAATGATAATCATATTATAGAACTAACACTTTCCATGAGTTGGATGAATAGGTTGAGTTCTATAGTTGAAGACTTTAGAAGATCATCATGTGTTGATGATATTGAAGTCAAGAGCTTGGTGCAAAGGATGCATCATATGTTGATGTGTATCAAGTTCAAGAAGAGGAGATGATCATGAGTTGATCATCAAGTCAAATGAAGACCCATCATGTGTTGATGGAAGTCAAGTAAGGGATGCATCATGAGTTGATGCATATCAAGTCAAGAACCCGGAGTTGAAGCAAGAATGTGCGTCATCAAGCTTCAAGTGGTTGCGCAAGGCAAATGTATGACTAGCTAGGGCTAAGGATTTGTTCCTAGTCTTTTACCGGTCTCGGTGTTTGGATGGGAGACCGGATTGCTAGTACAGGTTGCCGTACTATTAAGAGGGGTCCTTGACTAGTAGCTTGAGTTAGTCATGTATTGATAGCTCATTGTGTTTGCTCTAGCTCATCTTAACATACTGCCAATATTTGCGAATGTGTTTTGCAAATAGTTGTGGCTCATGGATAACCCTTGTAGCATGTGACTTGAGTTTGCGAATGTGTTTTGCAAATGGTGTAAGTCCATGTACCTTATTCCTTGTAGTGTGATTCTATAAGTTGGCAAATGTATTTTGCAACTTGTTGAGAATCTCACTTGAATCCTTGATTGCATCGCGCGTCAATTTGGCAAATGTGTTTTGCAAATTGAGTTGAAGCGGAATGCAATTTGAGGCATTGATTCTAAAAGTTGGCAAATGTGTTTTGCAACTTGTTGAGAGTCTTGTCTTTAACCTTGTGTGTATCTTGTATCAAATTAGCAAAATATGTTTTTACAATTTGAGTTGTGAAAAATCAGAATACACTTATTGGCTGCTGGCGGTCTGACCGCCAGTATCAGCGGTTTGACCGCTTGTGGAGCGGTCTGATCGGCGTTGTTGGTGCGGTTTGATCGGACCTCCGGTTCAGGAGACCCGGTCAGCTTTTTCCAGAGAGGTGCTTTTCTGGTCCTTAGCCACTTTCGTGGAGCGGTCGACCGGCGTTTATTAGGCGATCGGACCGCCATTAGTTGGCGGTCGGGCCGTGATGAGCTCAACGGCTAGTTTTATAGCCGTTGGAGCTAAGGGCGGTCAGACCGGCCATTACATGGCGGTCAGACCGATTTCGTCCAGATTCTCTGGAATCTTTCCCCAACGGCTAGTTTTTGTGTGTGGGCTATATAAAGCCACCTTGGCCGGTTGGGAGAGTAGGCTGGTTGTGTGCTGGTGCCCCTAGACATTCCCTTGAGCAAAGAGCAAGCCTCTCATTCTCTTTTGTGCATGTGTTGCACTTAGTGAGGTTAGAGAGCAAACCCTAAGTGCATATGTTGCCTTAGGTAGTGGATTTCGTATCCATTTGAGCTTAGACACTTGATTGGTTCAAGTGAGCGTTGGAGACTTGTTACTCTTGGTGTTTGCCGACACCTAGACAGCATGGTGATGTCGTTACGCCAGTGAGCTTCTCAAAGAAGATTGTGAGAAGACCCGGGCGGTTTGTGAGTGGTGTGGTGCTCGCCATCTCCGGAGTGGAGGAAAGAGCAACCCTAGTGGAGCGAGGTGTTGGTTCGGTTTGGAACCGGTCCAAGTGGTTGGACTTACCTCGGAGGCGAGTGCTCAATTCGTGGAGCCGGTCCAATTAGTTTGGGCTTGCCTCAACGTGGATTAGGGGATACCGGCAAGTCTCCGATCACCACGGGAAAACATCGCCGTATCACTTGTGGTTTGATTACTTATGCTTTACATTGTGCAATTTACATTACTTATATTTAAATTGCTTAATTGTATGTGTATGTTTGCTATCATTTATATAGTCTCGTATTGTTGGTGCACTTAGTTGAACCTAGTTGATTTAGGCTTTAATTATGCAAAACCGTATTTGTATTAGTTTCCGCATTAGAAATCGGTTTTAGCTAAAAAAGTTTTTAAAACGCCTATCACCCCCTCTAGTCGGCCTCCTCAATCTTACACCAACCCACTGTGTGCATATAGCACCGATCTCAACCAACCACTTGCCCAAGTCTCAACCATTTATAAATACATCTTTCTATTTCTAGTGGTAACTCACGATACCGCACTACGGTTCAAATGTTTCCAAGTTCTCGTTGTAGCAATGTTTGTGTCATATTCATGTTAATTCACTAAGTAGTGTCTAATTACAGCCAATAGTCTTGTTCATTTAGTCAATGGGAATTTTACTTATGCAATAAGTACTCTTAGGGTGACAAGGTATAATGTAGTCAATAAACAAGGAAGAGATTCATAATGATAATCAACTTCGGTATAACTAAGCATCAAATTTTAACATAGCATTTCATAAATAATAATAAGCATGTAAGTAATAATTTAAATTGAAATACTTTGCATGTGAAATGTAGGTTCAACCTGATCAATAGTAAGGACTTGCCTTGCTCAAATGTGGATGAGTCTTGATCTTGACTTGAAGAAGTGACAAGGTCTTCAGCGACGTTTGAATCTATTTAACGCGAAAATGACAACTTCAAATAAATACTCATAACACAAATAAATTCAAATTAAATTCTAATGAATTACAAAAATTATGATTTTGGTATTTGTTGGAAAGATCTTGAATTTAGAAACAAAAATCATTTGATTTAGATTTAAACTGATGGAGAATGAGCTCTCCAAAGTTTAACCCGAGAGAAATTCCAGAAAATCAGAAATTTCTGACAGGTGGGTCCCACTAGGATTTTCTTTCTTTTTAATTTATTTTGATTTAAGGAATTCCACTGCGACTGACAGGTGGAGTCCACTAGGGTTTTTATTTTATTTTCTCTTTATTTTTAATCAGGAAATCCTGAGAGGCTGACGGGTGGGGCCACGGTCCACTGGATTTGGTCCACCCAATGGTTCACGAGGGTTGGGGCCTACTGGTCAGAGAATAGTGGTCCATAGACTCGATCTATGAACTTTCTACATTAACCCAACGGTTTAGCTTAACTTCTAACCACGTCGGGCCCACACGTCATACTCACATCTATCTATATAACTAGCTAACCTTAACCACTCGTCTTAACACTAATGATGTCCACGTGGTGGCCATGTCAGCTTCCCCTCAAAATAGAGGAGTGCACAAGGGAACTCCATGGATGGCCTGGGTGGAGCTCGTTGCCAACAAGGTGAGGTGAAGCTGGCACTCGAGAGGGGCAAAATGGAACACGGCGGCTACAGCGGTGCTAACGGTGGTGGTGGCGCATCGGGAGGTGGCCCGAGGTGGTGACGTGATAACAAGAAGGGAAGCGGTGCTACTGTGCTACGAGAAACTTGTAGCTACAACATTATTGGCAACTAAACAACGCTCAGGTGAGCTACTACACGCTATGGCAAAGCTATCTATGGTGGCGGCGTGCAAAAAGGCTCACTAAAATGGTGCAGCTACGGCGGCGAGGAAGATGACCAACACAACAGTGGTGCTACAGAGGCTCAACGACTGCACTAACTAGCCTAACTAGATCACGGAAGTGTGGAACACATTATGTCGTGAAGTAGGGAGGAAGGTACTCACCGAAGACAAGAAGAGGAGGAAGGGGCTTGGCGATGGCACTATTTCGACAGCGAGGTGAAGGGGGCTCCAGCGCTCTAGTGCTCCAACTAGGAAAAGGAGATGAGAATCAGCAATAGGAAGGTGAGGCGATGCCGAGGGGCATTATCTTCAAGGTCGGGGCTCATCAGGGCGGCAAGGAATGAGCGACGATGGTGCGGACCGCGGTGGATCTGGCGCTCGCTTCCTTGCTTCTTCTCGACGATTAAGCGAGAGGGAGAGGGTGTGAGTGAGAGAAAATGACAGAGGAGGATGAAGCGACCATGGTGACATGGTCGGGAGGGCTTTATAGCCGCAGATAGGGGAGGAGAAGACAGCAAGGTCGTGCCCATCGCGACAATTTCTCACGAGTGGGTGCGTATTAAGGCTGGTGAGCTGGTGCAGTGGCAGGACAAGGTCGTGGCGCGTTGTTGCGCTCTAGGACTATCATGCCAGGATGCACTTGGGTGCGGGCTTTGATGGAGCACAAAGAGAAGAGGGAGAGCAAGCGGCGCTTGTGCAGGCGAGGAAGACGATGAACAATGGGTGGACTGGTGGGGCTTGGGACCATCAGGTAGCGAGAGAGCGAACGAGAGACAGTGTGGTCAAGGCAAGACAGGGCTGCAGGGCCGTGGGCGTGGGCCATCGGCCGCCTCATGCGGAGAGGAAACAATGGAATAAGGAGGCGGGTGCGTTGGATCGGGCAAAGTCTTGGCGGGCCGAGAGGAAGGAAGCGATCGGCCAATGAAGTGGGTTGAGGCCCAAGGGGAGAAAGGAGGAAAGAAAGCCTTTAACTTTTGTTTGAATTAATTCAAGGATGAATTTGAATTGGAAGTTAAATTCAGGGAGATTTTGGAACTTACCTTTTCTTATATATTTTTATTAGTTCTATTTAAGGCTAGGATTTTGATTTGACTTTTGAAGTGCACTTAGTTTTTTTTTGTAATTTCACAAAATGCAACCGAAGTTTTTGAAAATTCAATCCAATTTCAAATGCATACAAAATTGAGTTGTTACAAAGATGTACGATGTAGCATATTAGCACGATCATTAATGGATGTTACTCGTCCAAAATCCCCTTCTACATTTATGAAGCTCCACCGGTGCCGGGAGTACATGGGGTGACGGCGGTAAAACAAGCCAACAGGGGCATCGGAGCTAGAATGGGGGCGGTGGCACTAAAACAGGGGACAACGGTAGTAGAACATTGAGTGAGAGAGAGAGCAGAGTAGGTAGGATAAATTCAGTATTCACACCTTTCCAATCTTACCCCTTAATCCATAGCAAGAAAATAATAAGAATGAGGGTATTTCTGTCCTAAACAAAAACCATACGGTTCAGTAAAACTAACATTGATTTACGAAAAAACTGGCCGGTTTGACCGGTTTTTTCAACGCCGAACGCATGGACGGTCTTTGAGCTAAACCGAGCCAGTTAGGTTGCCAGTTCTGGATTTTCCGGTTTAACTAGCAGTCTGGCTGGCTTTTTTTAACACTGATTCAGAGTATAGTTTGTTGAACATGATTAACTGGTCAAATTTCTCGCACAATGGTGCTAGATACTACATTGCATGTGTTTATGTAGATTTGGTTCCTCTAACTTGAAGAAGTGAAGGTAGAGAAGCACAATGGCATAACTTTTGCTACAGTGTTTTGCAATCCTCTCACTATTTGATGCTACTCTCCTCTAATGTAACATCCCATTTTGGGATTCCTTGAGTAAAAATTCAAATTTGGATTTGAATTCAAATTGCAACTCAAAATTCCCGCAAAATTTCAAAGCTCCAGCTTCCCAATTTCCTTCTTGGGCTCAGCCCAGCCCCTTTTTCCCCTGCCTCCCCTTGGCCCGGCCCAAGGTGGTCCATGCACCCTCGCGCGCCTAGAACACGCCCTGAACGCGTAGAGCGTGCTCTTGACTCGCTCCTGCCGGTGAGCCACCTCGCCCTGTACTGCACTATGCCGTGCCGCCCATGCCAGAGCATGCCTCCGCATCTGGACATGTGCTCGGACCCCCTGGCTTCCCTTCCTCTCCCTGCCGTGCCCCCGAGTCGCACCCGTCATGCCGCACGCCGCGCCGCGCCACCCTCGGGACCTTGTGCGACCATCAAGCCTCCCCAATGGCGCCCTCCTTCCCCATGGCTATAAAATTCCCCTGCAGCCCTCACCTTGCTTCCCTCAACGCCTCACTACCAACCGAGTTCCGACGACGAAGAATCCATCGTTTTCTCGAGCGCCGGCCGCCACCCCCATTTTGTGCATTTGTCGCTCCGGTGAGTTTTTCAAACCCCAAACCGTGTCACGTCATGTTCCCGAGCACCGTGATTATTTTTGGATTTCGTGCAGTGAATCGTTGGAATTTCGTTGTTTCTTCCTCTAGGCCAAAAACAACTTCGTCGACCGATCTTCTTCTCCGGTGAGTTTTCCATCGAATTGACCGTGTCACCATGTGTTCCCGATCATCCTCTTGCTATCCCACCCCTCTATTTGGCTAATTCATCACCGTGGAGAGCTCCCACCGCTGCCTCCTCTTTGCCGCCACCGGCCATCGTCACCTTGCCACCACAGTTCCCCTCTGACCTCCCCGTTTGTCCCTACACCTTCCCCATACCCGGGCACTGCACATGCTCTCTCCTTTTCCCCTAGGGCACCACTGCACCGCCATTTCCACCGCGTGCCCTGTTCGTCGCCGCCGCCGCCGCGGGTCTTCTCTGGTGCCGTCGTCGCCACCCGTGGGACCCCCATCCCCACGGGGTTCCATTTTGTCGATTTGCGAGCACCGACGCCGCCACCATGCCCGAGCCGCCTGAGCCATCCTTTGTTTTGCTCTGTGAGTTGGTTCTTTGTTGATTGTTCCTTGTGTCTATCACAGGGTGGCCCCACATGTCAATGTCCTGATTCATTTCTTTCTTTCTCTCCTTGTCTCTCTTCCATATGGGCCATAGTTGTCATACACAAAGTGGCCTTGCATGTTAAATATCAGAGCAGTATATTATGGAATAGTTCATTTTCAGAATTTTTATCATTTTATGTGAAAATCAAACTTCCGCACGTTTGTTCTCTTCCGTACGAACTCCGAATCAATCGATTCTTTCTCCTAATTTTATCTAAATTCAAGATCTTCCTGTTGGCAGCGGTTTTGTTCAATTTGGAGTTCATTTGAATTTTCTTTTGTTTTTACCTGGTTTGCTCATTTGTTTGTTCCTTTTTTGGCGTGATTGTCTGAGTAGAGTTCGAGGACGCAGAAGAGCCCCCGTTTGAGCAAGTGCATGACTTCCAAGACCCACTTGCTTTTGAACTAGGTGAGTCAACATTTTGATCATATTGAACCCACATTTGTGCAAATCTATATTTATTTAAATTATCAAATTGCATGCTTAATTCATTATGCAAATGTATGTTAAACTTGAAGATAGATACATGCCGACTTGATATCTTAGTATTAATATACCATCTCTTGGCTTTTGAATCGCATGATCCTTGTCACCCTAGATAATTAAGTGGTAACTTTACTAGCTTTAAGTTGTACTTAAGCACCACGCTAGTCTTGCTTAAGTACTAGGGCATCAATTTCCCTAATCATCATCTTTAAAATCATGAAACATGTTTTGGGCAGTCATTGGAGGTAAATGACTAGAATATTTGAGATAACTTTGTTTTATGCTTCTCAAAACCCTAATAACTTGCTGTTACCACATTTGGGCGGATGGTATGATGGTGGGTGCTAATGTAGCACGAGAAATGGTGGTATGTGGTATGCACCGCTCAGATAACTTTAAGGACTTAATCCTGTGATGACCTCCCAATGTAAAACAATGTAATCACAAGTCTATAATGGTGTTGACCTGGCTAAATAATTTGTATCCACCAGTGCGAATTACACCATTGGAGTGACTCACGAGTCGTGTCGCTAGCTTAAGCCGTCGTGGACACGGGTCATGTCACTGGTGTAAGCCGTCGTGTGGCGCAAGAGGGGGTCTGGGTGTGGCTGACGTAACCACCCTTAGATGAAACCTTAGCTGGTGTAGCTTACACTAGGGGATGCATTGTAAAGGCCTTGTGATGATCTCTTTGACTCACATATCTACGAAAATATGTGGAGCACAACAAGATGATTATCTCTTGTAGGTAGAGTGTACAGTCTCTGCAGAGTATAAACTATTTGAACAGCCGTGCCCATGGTCAAGGGCAGGTATGGGAACTTGCTAGAGTTAGTTTCCCTGGGTGGATGTACCCCAATGTTGTTAATAAGGTGGATGTAACCCTAATCAAAATTAAGCATAAGGTGGATGTAACTTGCACTGTTATAAATATTGCACACTTTTACTCTATTTAATAAAAGGTGGTTTAGTGAAAATGCTAAGTCATAGGAATGTCTAATTATGGTAATTACAAATGCTGCTTTTAGCAAATAAAAGAATCTGAGTCATCCTTGTTAAACCTTGCATGTATATTATTGCATTCTGTGTGTTGGTTCACAGAGCACTGTTGCTTGTGCTCACTCTCACTCTCCCCCAAATCTCTTAGAATCTGTGGACCAAGGACACTATGCATATTACGAGGATCCAGATGTTGATGGCAAAAAAGATGGTGGAGATTAGATTAGTCTCTAGTAGTCCAGGTCTCACCCCAGTCTAGCCGGCTAAGTTGGTGCTTGCGTGCACCAATATTATCTAAGTCCTTAGGTAATATCGATCGTACACATGTTACCCCAGTCGCTGCCTGTGGCGTGATGCGCTTTCTTCTTTTGCTTCCGCTTTTGTGTAATGTATCCATTTGGCCTGATCGGCCCTATTGTAAACTTGACCCGATGCGGTCTATGTGAACTCTGATGTTTTGTAATTTAATGTATGGTATGGTTTACGTCATGTATGAAATGATTTAGTGATATATCTGTGAGCACTGCCTACTGATTCAGGGAATAATGAAGTGGTTTCACAGAGGATTCTGGATTGGCTAAATCCGGGTCCGACATCTAACATGCCTCCTCTAAGTCAAAGGATCCAGATCCCATGCGATGTACACCCTATGTACATACATATATATGCTAGATTACTATATTACCCCCCAGGTTCACAAAAATCAAGTCGTTTTGGAATATGTGCAGCCAAACTTTGAAAACTTTGGTTTATTAGTGTTTTTAAACATTTAGATTAGATACATAAAAATCATATATCTAGATTCGTCTTGAATAACACTATCATAATATTATAATTTTATTGGGTTTTACAAATATATTACAATAGTGATTAGTGTTAAAGTTACATTTTGGGGACTGTCGATGTTCAAAACGATTTGTTTTTATGAATCGGAGGGAGTAACAAAGTTCCATTTGCCTCCCTTCAATACAAAAATATCACTTAATTTTTTCTTGCCGTATCCATGCCGCGGAGGGCCTTGGGCCATACGCAATGTTGTTCCAAACCTACACTAGGAGATAAAGAGAGAAGGGAGTTGTTTGGTTGATGGCCAAAATGAGCTAAGCCAAAATTTTGGTATAGCCAAAATCTGAGTAAAGCCAAATATTGGCAAAAAGAACGTTGTGTGGATCATGGTCAAGCTAAATTTTGGCGTTACTAAAATTTTAGTGAACGATTTCCCTTCTCTCGGATTGCCCGCGTGTGATATTAGATTTCTTTGGCGTTATCAAATTTTCATGAGTGCTACCAAATTTTAGCATCAAACCAAACAACAGCCATTTTTCATTGGTGTTACCAAACAGCCCAAGGTTTTAGCATCAATCAGCGCATGCCATTGTTCATTGGAATCTACGCTGTTTGCACAGTGCTTTTGGCCTATGTGAACAGCAGCAGAAAATACGCACAAGGCTCTGCTGCGCTTTTAGTAGAGCATCCAACTTCCACTTCAGGTGCTGGGAACAAGGTGATGTTTGCCCAGCTACTCTCTCCGCTATCCGCGTAAATGGATTAACATACAAAAGCTTCTTGTTGCTCCTGAAGAAGGCGTAGCTGGAGGAAGAGGTGAATTGTAGAGGAATGTAAATGACTCAGATCTTTCACAAGTGCCAGTATGGTGATAGTGCCCATATCATGTGTGTTTTGTTTTTGTTTGTTTGTTATGAGGCGCAGATTTGTCGATATCTCTAGTTGCTATGATTTGATGCTGCCCATCTTGGGGTGATCTATTGTACAAACGATGTCACAGTGATGCATTGTTTCCTCACAAGTGAACGACGTGGACTCCTGACGGGTGTTCATTTCTTATATAAAAAAAAACTTTACATAAATAGATACAGCCACGTCCTTCAACGAAATTTGTATCATCTGACGTCATTCCTCCTGATTCCTCTGTTGGAAGTTCATTTCTATTGAGACTTCTATTGATCTATGTTAAATGGGGATATGGTGCAAAATATAATAGTGATGAGGTGGTGCGAAGGAACAAAAGTCAAATGGAGATGCGGTGCAAATGAAAATAGCGATTTGGAAAATAAAAGCGCCAAATCAAAAATGGAGATGCGGGGTATCGATCCCCGTACCTCTCGCATGCTAAGCGAGCGCTCTACCATCTGAGCTACATCCCCTTCGACGAAGAAACTTGTTTACACAAGAAACTAATACTAAACACCCTTTCGTGCTAGATCTTGGCGTTGTATTGGGCCACAGCAAAATAAAAATAATAATAAAAAAAAACAGAGAGGGAGGGAGAGAGAAAGAAATAATTAGGTTGGCCCATTTCGCACCGTCAGATCCCTTGCTTGCAGCTTTCCCGCAAAACACAACACCACCGATTCTTCTCCATCCTCACAGGCACAGCCTTGCACTTCACTGCTTCCCCCATGGCGATCCCTCCCCGGATCGCGGGAGGCGGCGGTGGCGGCCGCAAGCCGAGCGTGCCACCGCTACCGCCGGCGAGGACCCTCCTGACCGCCTTCACCGCCGCCGCGGCGCTGGCCATCCTGTGCCTCCTGTCCTCCTCCTCCTCCTCCTTGTCGGGTTCTTGGAGATCCGGGGCCAAGAGCGGCGACAAGTACCTGTACTGGGGCGGCCGCGTCGACTGCCCCGGCAAGCACTGCGGCTCCTGCGCGGGTCTCGGGCACCAGGAGTCCAGCCTCCGCTGCGCCCTCGAGGAGGCCCTCTTCCTCGGCAGGTACCGTACAATCCGTGCTTACCGCTCGCCAAAGAAATGGCCCATTCTTGGATTATGTCGTCGGGGTACTCGGTGTTGGTTACGTGGGCTAATTGCGGATAATTCTTTTGAATATGTTAAATTCCGACCTCAAATATTTCGGTCACAATCAGAGACAATAGGGGAAAAGTGGGGAAGTATTGAGGGATCGGTGGTAGGATTGACGAAGTAGAAGATGAAAATTAGAGGTAGAGAGAGAGGGTTTGCTCAAAGATTTTGCAACGGAGGGTTCTACTACTTGTAGAATGATCCTTACATCACAGTTCAACTCACATGTTCTTTGGCCGTTTGGGAGCTATTAGCCTACCAGATACTAAGCTAACTGGCTAGCACACCTTTCATACAGCTAGTGATTACTATGTATTTAGAACATTAATTTCAGGCGTTACTGGTGCTTTCCGGTGATTGAGGGGCTGCTAATAACTTCAAAGCTTTATTAGGCACGGGCTTGCTTCTCGAGAACTTGTTTACATAAGAAAGAAGCTCCACTCCATTTCTATCTATCTCTGAATCATCGTATATGAAAAAAAATATGTGAGTACTGTTTTAACTTTTTAGCAATATCCATTCCATTTCCTTCCCTAGTACAGATGTATGTTTGCCATCAAATATCAAAAACTCAAGCTTGGGCCTCTTGGTGGAGAAGTACAATAGTCAATCAATCTAATGGTTTACTCTGAGATTGGTTGTCAATATGTATTTCATGAAGGGACATGGGGAATGATTTGACTGAAGAGCAGCATTCATAGGAGAGATGAAAGAAGGTTAAGATGTGGACCAATTGGCGCATGTAGTGTGCATTGTCCTAGACACGGTAGATTAGAAAACAAAGGGTTGTTACAGGGATTACGTGGGGCTTATCTCATGTATCCCTTCTTTCCTTCATTTCATCTTAGCTTCCACCGGAGTTAGTTCCAAGATCTTTTCCTTTTTAATCAATTAAGTCACAATTGCAAGTAAGACCATAAGTTTGAAGGTAAAAAGTGATGCCCCCCAGAAGGGCAGAAGGCCCATGCTAATGTCTTGAACCTTCGAACTGTGACTGCTATTCTTTTGCGACATTCTGAGTTCTGCTTAAGGAGTAAATATATGTGAACATATGTGTTTAAAGAGAGGTATGCAAAAATGTCATAACTATTTTTGTTGCATTGCAGAATATTTGTCATGCCCTCAAGAATGTGTCTTAGCTCAGCACATAACACAAAGGGGATCCTCCATTCAAGCAATGCAACTTCAGAGCAAAGGTTTTTGCTTCTTAATCACATCTATCTCTCTGTGTTTTTTCACTGTTTAAGTCTGAATTTGAGTGTCTAAAGCAAGTATTTTGTAGATGGGAAGAAAGTTCTTGCGCAATGGAATCTCTGTATGATATAAACCTCATCTCAAGGACAGTACCTGTTATTTTGGACAATTCCAAGACATGGCATGAGATAATATCAAGAAGTATGAAATTAGAAGAGGGAGGTGTGGCACATGTGCAAGGAATTAGCAGAGCTGAACTCAAAGAAAATCCCCTGTACTCTAAAGCTCTCCTAATAAACCATACGGCGAGCCCTCTTGCTTGGTAAGTACACAGGTTTTTGTAGTATCCTTGGTTTTTTCCACCATTACCTGCATTAAATATTAGCTTAGTTTCCCATTGTCAGAACCAATGAATGAATAGAAGCTATACTATTTTATTTGGCGATGCCTATGATCATTTTATCCAATGATGCCCAAACTTCCAGCACATACCTTGACCATCGCTGAAATTCAGGTTTATGGAGTGCAAAGATCGCAAAAACCGCAGCTCTGTGATGTTATCCTACACCTTTTTGCCAAGTATGCCAGCAAAAAAATTGAGGGATGCAGCAAATAAGGTATCATTTCATGCATTTGTGTATGTGCAGTCTTACAAATATTTTAGAAATGGACTGGTAGGCTAGTACAATATTTCCCCCTGCGTATTTTGTTTATGTTCACATCCTTAAGCCATGGCGTCGAGCTTGAAACTTTGGGGGTTCCTTTTTTCTTCTCTATCGCTTCTGTCTGTCTTATCCTTTCTTCTGTAGAATAAGGAGTGGCATGCTGTGACCACCTTGCTTCCTAAACCCATTTTAATTGTATGATATTTTGATATGCTATGTTCTGCCTGTGATCAAAGAACTTTGGTTGGACCTGCAAAGGGATGGCAACAGGGGCATTCACCGGCGGGGAGTAGAACACCCCCACCCCTGATAGATTATTTCTCCTTGTTCCCCGCTCCCGGCAACCGAGTCGGGGGATACTTGCTGCTGTTCCCACTCCTGGCGGGTCCCGGGTTCCTGTTGGGGACCCATCGCGCAACAAGAAGTTAATAGTAAGGTATCAAAAAGCCAAACAAATCATAAATGTTGAGGAAAAGAATGACATGCATGGAGAGGAAATCAATTTCTATTAGTCATGAATATGAAAACAAAGGAGTACAATTTGTAGGATGTGATGAAGTAATAGATGAATAGAAGAAAAATAAGGCGTGCAAACGCAATACAACAATTGAACAGGAATGGAGTCGGGGTTGGGCTTTCATGCGACGAGACTTGAATGCTTGGCACTGGTGGGGTTTGAGCGTAGCTTCAGACGGCGCAGCAAGCTTCAGAGGGTCGACGACCGAGGCGAGTCGCGTCGATTTGGGGCAAGATCTACCAGCAGGCGCTGCATTACTTCAGGAGTCGGGATATACTAGCATGAGGGAGCTCGCAGCTTTGGGAATGCTGGCACGCGGCGGCCACCGATGACAATGGCGGCTACAGATCGGTCTTCATGGTGTTGGAGCCTACTAGGGAAGTGGGGAACGAACTCAACGAAGAGAAATTGAGGGGCTTGAGTCATGCCGTCTTTGAGATAGCAATATTATACGACATATACCTAAGGCCCACATGTCATATGTGGTAGGTGACCGCCGATGGGGAACGGGGATGGGTGACAGGGGAATGGCCCCGAACCCGATAGCCCCGATGGGGAATGATTTCTCCCCGTAAAAGTCCCCACGAAGGCAAAACTAATCCCATCCCTGTCCCCTAACAGGAGAATTCCCCGCAGGGGAACGTGGAATGCGGCCCCATTGCCATCCCTAGACCTGCATGTTTGTCTGTGTAAAGGCGCATTACTGAAACGTCTCAGATATAAATTGATGTTTAGGTTGTGATGCAAGAATCAAGGTTCAAGAAAGCTAGGCGCTAGTCGGGCGATGGCCTGGCGGGCCGACTAGCCGCAGTGCAGAGCAGTAAAAGAAAAACAAATCATAGTGAGCACTATTGTTAATGAGCTTAAACCCAATCCTTCCGTCCACAGCCCACGCGACACCTTCCCTAACCTAACCTCTCACTCTTCCTCTCCGAACCAGCCGTCGTCGCCCCTCTCACAGCTTTCTCTCGCTCGGCCCTCCCTCTCGCTCTCCCTCTTCGAACCAACCACCGCCGCCTCGGCCGTCCCTCTCCCTCCCACCCTCCCTTTGCGCCGCCCTGCTGTTTGCTACCGCCCTTCCCCGTCGTTCTCTGCCCTATGCTCCCGCACCCGCGCCGCCCCCGGTCCCTTCTCTGCTCCTGCACGGCGCAGATGGAGGGTGGCGCAGATGGTAGTAACCTCGATTGGGTGGCGGGGATGACGGCGGCGAGCTCGATTGGGCGGCGGGGATGGCCAGAACCCCTCATTGCTCACCTTGTTGCCGCCTCACGCCACCTCGCCAAGCGCCGCCCAAGCCGTCTTGGACCGGCTTTGACCGACTAGCTTGTCCTAGGCGGCCTGACCGCCTAGCCGGACGACTGCCTTGAAGTCGCGGCGGCAGGCCACCGTTGTCCGCCTAGGAGTGATTTTTAGAACCTTGCCAAGAATACCACCATAAATACTGAATAATTGTATTATCTGTGGCCGTTATTTCAGGTTACTACTCCTGTATTTTTCTTCCCAGGAGCAATCATGAAATCAAGTATTCTATGCACATATGAGTTTCATAGTTTCCGGTAGACGAAGCATACATAGTTTTGCTGGTCAATATCCCTGAACACTAAGTTAACAAAGTGATCAGCTATAGACTACAGCGATGTTTTCAGATTGAGGAATATGCTTAGAAGACCTTTAATGGAACTTTGTCTTCCATGCATTGGATTTGGACCAAGAGTTGATGCAAAATCTCCCAACTCCCAAGACACTTGTCTGCTCTCCTCCATGGAAGATAGCATCATAGCATAAAGGCTTTTGTTTTTCCTCCCATTAGTAGAACTGGACCCAGTTGTTTCACAGAATCACAGACTGTAGACCACCGATTAGCAACTCTACCTAAAGTGGTGAATCACTGCCAACTGGTCCTTGACCTTGGATAACGATCCAATGACTTGATTATACACTAAGTTATGCAATCTGCTGTTGTAATCTGCTGTTGTTTAAATGCTGCATCCACAAAGCAATGTATTTAACTGGCACCCTGCAGGTATATAAACCAGTTTAGCTAGTTTGTTACACTTTCTTGTGTAAAATCATTCAAGTGAAACCAGTTCAAGTGTTCTTTAATCAATAAATAAACAGTTCTATTGTCTGCTCATGTTCAGTAACATTCAGTATTCAGTAAAAGCCTGTCCTGTATCCCTCTAAATCAGTTCGTTCTGTTTCAGATAAAAGAAATACTCGGTGATTACGATGCTATTCATGTGCGACGAGGTGATCTACTGAAAAATAGGAAAGATAGATTTGGTGTTGAACGGAGCCTTCATCCTCATCTGGATAGAGACACCCGCCCTGAGTTCATCAAAAAGAGAATTGCAAAGTGGATTCCACCAGGTCGGACTCTATTCATTGCCTCAAATGAAAGAACACCAGACTTCTTTTCCCCTCTGTCAGACAGGTAAGACTTCTTTTGTCTATTGCGCTCCTCACACCAGTATCTCTGGCATTGTTTACAGTAGCATTTATCGCGCATCTTAATGGTAAAGCATATTTAGGTAACACAGTTAAAGAGGATCTCATTCTTGTGATTCATATTCTGGTTTAGCCAAGGAATTTAAATTCATTTTTCAATTCAATTGCTCAAGGTGCCGTGCTTAACAAATTTAACAATAATCTGTTACCTGTAGTAGGCTAGCTAGCTACACATATATGGTTAATTTAACAACTCATGTTTATGTAAATTCTTCAATTTGTATGCTGGTAAAATTCAATTCATTTATCTACCTCCATGCGTAGGACATGTCATACTTTGATCTTATTCATGTATAAGTATAATTCCTCAAGGAATTGCCAATACGAGTGGCTGATTCGCTGTATCATTACAAATATGTTGGAGGAATAAATCATCCCACCTGCATTTGGGGCCTACTTTGCAGCAGACGCATGTGTAGGTCCAAGGAACGCTGTTATACTCACGAAAGACTGTAACACCCCTCACTTGTATTCTTAGAGTAGCCAACCCCAAGGGGTATTTTGGTCATTTGTACAGGCTGAGGAGCCTATAAATACCCCATGTATCCCTCTCATGTGGGAGGGAGCTCTCTTTGAGCAATACATACAAGCAAGTCACTAGGTGAGCCTCCGGGAGGAACCCTCGGCCCATGAGCCACCGACAGAGTAGGCGGTCTCTCGGACCCCAGAACTCAGATAAACCTCCGTGTCACGCCCACTCTCATGGACGACGGCTCGTGTACTACCGACGTCCGCCCTCTCACTTGTGTTTGGTTTTATACAATCAACATTGGCGCCGTCCGTGGGGTCGTAGCTGGTCAACAGAAGGCTATGGCTCCTACCAAGAAGTACACCAAGTCATGAGGCCTCCTCTCACTTGAGCTTAGGGAGCTCATGACGACCGTCCGTTCCGAAGAAGCCCAAGGCACGGTTTATCTTGAGATCGGAACTATTCATCCGGGACGGATAACGTCCTGCGCATTCCCGAAGCCGCCAGCGTCCCCACCTCCATTGCACCACCCGCGTGGTGTCGGCCCAAGGCAAGAGGCAAGAGATGTTCTTTGAAGCTCGAGGCCATCCACCGCTCTGGGGGCTCGGCGCTAATTGCAAGGCAATGGTGGAGGCAACCACAAGGCGGTGGTGGACTACATGATGGCCACGTCGCGCTCCCAGTGGCCCTCGGCCGACTCCCGCTCCCCAACCGCCAGTTCAAGTGGCCCGGACCGGCCCGGCGGATTTTCCTCGGAGGAGGCGGGGGCATCCTTACACCTCACTCCACTCGCCCACGTGGCGGTGATGAGCGGGCTCCTCATCGCCAATGCACCCGCCAAACTCGGATGGGGAGGAGCTCGGCCTTTTCCATTGCAATTCATCCGTCGTACGACCTCAGGGCTGAGTTCATACCTCTGGAGCAGGCGCTCGCGACCTCCTCCAAGCTCCTCACTTTGGGCAAATCTTTGCATCCGGAGATGGTAAGTCAACTCCCCATGAAGTCTTGAGCTCCATCCTCAAGGAGCTACTTGGCCGGGGGCGACTAGGGAGCCCGTGAGGCCAAAGGTTGCTCCCGGTGCCCCTCCAAGCACCTTGAGTGGAAGGACCATTCCACACGTCATGGCCCAAATGCACTCGTTAGGTAGTAAGGATTCTGACAAGGAGGAGGTGGCGGCATGCGTCGAAGAGCATGTACTCTGCGGGCACTAGGCGTGTCCCGTGCCACCGTCGGATCCGTGAAGCGCGGTCACCATCGCCACGAAGAAATGGATCTTTGAATCACTAATCTCCCAAATGGGATCAAGTTGCAAGTCGGCCATGGGCGCTCCAACTCGCCAACACGCTCGCGCCATCGCCCACCTACGTGTATCTAGCTCTTCTAGCTCGGGAGAGCCCTTGCCATGCCGCCGTCGTCGCACCGCGATCACCATCACTCGTCGCGACGAAGGGCGAGGGCGTCGAGATCGAATCCTCTCACAAGAGACATCTGCAAAACTCCTTTCCGATCAAGTTCCGCCACTAACCTCGGGCCTTACGATGGAGACTCTGACCCCATACAATTCTTGGAAGTATACTCCACGGCGATTCGGGCTGGGGGAGGTGGGGAAGTAGAAATGTGCAATGCCTCCCCATCGTTCCTTTCCTAGGAGCAAGCACGCGTTCTGGTTCTTCAACCAAAAGAAAGGCTCCATCTATTCTTGGAACCACCGAGGAAGAGTTCAACATAAATTTCCAAGGAAGCTATAAGCGCCTATGCTCCCCAACCAGCTCTTCATTATCAAGCAACAAAAGGGTGAATCCATAAGAGAATTTCTTAAGCGCTTTTCCAAAGTGAGAAGCCAAGTCGCAGATGCCCAGACTCAACAATCATCAACGCTTGCAAGGAGGGCCTCCCGAGAGAAGCCGAATCACAAGGGGAGAGATCCCCCGAAGACGACCCATGAGCTCTTCGAGGTCGTGGAAAAATACGCCCGGGGAGAGGAAGATGACCTGGCCAAGAAGGGACTTCGCCCACAAGATGAAAGCATCTCCCCAGGGAGGAGGTCAAAAGGCTCCTCCAGGAAGGGGGCAGGGCCGGAGGAGCAATCCGGTGTGAGACGCGACTCCAAAGTCCTCGTCATGACCGACGCACCTCACATTGAGAGCATGGGGAACAACTCCACTAGAGGACCCAAGAAGGAATCGGGGCCTAAAGCCCATCTGGAAGGGCGCCTAGCGAAAGCATAATGAAAAAAAGGTGACCCAAATCAAGGAGGCAGACGCCGGTGTGCCTACCACAAGATCGTGGGCACGAAACAAATGAGTCTTGCCAAGATCTCACCGAGATAGCGAAGCTTCCCAAACGCTGACCCGAGCCGCGCCATACAGTCGCCGCCGATCCCACGGCTGCAGAGCGATGCCTCTTGAGCAATTCCACCGCCCACAGCCACGGACCCTTGGTGATCTACCCCGGGCGGACTCAGAAGATGCCGCGCAGAACTCCTTTCCAAGCACCGCAAAGACAAGTAAGCGTCATAATAGGGGCTCGACCTCGGGCATGTGTCAAAGCGCCAACGAAAGAATGCGCCGGGAGGTCAATGTCGTGGGGTGGCTCCTCAGCGTCCTCCCAAGTGGGCAAGCATCCCCTTAGCTTCACGGTGAGGATGCAAAAACTTAAGGTTCCTCACGATGATGCCCTCTTGCTAACCGCCACAATATCCATTGCGAGGTCTCCGCATCCTTGTCGACGGAGGAAGCTCTGCGGATATACTCTACTGCGGCGCTCAAGGAACTGTGGAGTCACGGGAGGATATCATCATGGCATCTGCCGCCATCCGACGACCTCTCACCGGTTTTATACCGGAAAATTCATTCAACCCCTTGGGAGATCGAACTCCTCATGACATTGAACACAGAGAATCACCGCGACGCCGTCGCCAGTTCGATGTCGTTGACATCGAGTCCCCATTCAATGCTATCATGGGAAGGGCAACTCTCAACCGCTTCTGCGCGGCGGTCCATCAGAACTGCTTGTGCTTAAAGATACCAGGCCCTCGCGGGGCCATCTCTGTAAAGGGCGATCAAGATTTAGCTCGTCGTCTATACCACAAAGCGGCAACTGACTCCGGCGACATCAACTTCCTCGAGACTAAGGAGCCACGCGAGGAGGCGCTTCCTTCTCTCATCGAGGAATGCCAGGGCGTATCCACGGGGAGATCTTTGTCTGAAGCCTCGCTCTGAGGGACACACAAAATCGACTCTTGGCCAAGGCGACCCGCGGTCTCTTAGAGTCGGGTCGATCTCCCAAGAGGTGGAGAAAGAGCTCGTGAAATTCTTAAAATCCAGTCTTGACGTGTTCGCTTGACACCGTCGGACATGGCCAAGATCCTCGGGAGGTGATCGGCATCACCTCGCGGTGAGACTGGATGCCCACGATAAAAGCAAAAGCTTCTAAGTTCTCTTGAGGCGGTGTCGAGCAATTAAAGATGAAATTGACAAGCTCTCAAGGGCCGGCCTCATTCGGGAGGTTTGGCATCTGAATGGCTAGCTAATCTGTTTTGGTAAAAAGTCTAGTGGCAAGTGGCGCATGTGCATCGACTTCACCGACCTCAACAAAGCATGTCAGAAGGACCATTACCCACTCCGCGCATCGACCAACTCGTTGACTCCACCGCGGGTGTGAGTTGATGAGTTTTTAGATGCATACTCGGGGTATCATCGAGTCCACATGGCGAAAGAAGGCGAGGAAAAAACAAGCTTCATCACCCCTGTAGGCGCTTTCTGCTACTTGCGCATGCCCTTTGGGTTGAAGAATGCTGGAGCCACTTTCCAACGTCTCGTCTGTCTCATCCTCAAGGACCAGCTAGGTCGCAATGTGGAGGTTTATGTCGATGACGCCGTCGTAAGAGCATTCAAGCTTAAATGCGATATTGAAGATCTCCAAGACATTCGCCAATCTTCGCAAGTTCGGCGTCAAACTAAACCCCGAAAAATGTGCCTTCGGGGTAAAGGGAGGAAAGCTCCTTGGGTTCCTGGTCTCACAGCGGGGATCGAAGCCAATCCTGAAAAAATTCGCGCAATCCTTGACATGGAACCACCCCGCTCCACCAAAGATGTCTAGCGCCTCATGGGGCGCATGGCCGCTCTCGGACGTTTCCTATCACGTTCGGCGGAAAAGGGCCTCCCCTTCTTCAAGATTCTCCGTGAGCAGAAGGCTTCCTATGGACCGATGAAGCCGAAGGCCTTCGAGAACCTAAAAGCCTACAGCGACCCTCCACTCCTCACAAGTCCAAGACCGGAGATGTGCTACTCCTATACCTCATTGCAACCCCGCCGCGATGGCGCAATCTAGTCAAGGAGAAAGAAGAATTCAACACCAAAGATATTATGTCGTGAAATACTGGCGGTGCAAAGACAAGGTACACGAAATAGAAAAATATGCTATGCTCTACTCATGGCCTCAAGGAAGCTTTGTCACTACTTTACGGGACATTCCATCCTTGTTCAACAAGCTACCCCTCAATGAGGTGATGGGAAACAAGGAGGCCACAGGAAGGATAGCAAAATGGGCCACAGAGCTAGCACCTTTTCTCTCAGTGGTGGGAAGGACTTATCAAATCTCAAATCCTTGCCGATTTAGGTGGCGGAATGGTCGCATCCCGATCAACCATGAAGCACCGGCAAACACTGAACACCCCTAGCAAGCATTGGGCGTTATACTTGATGGGTCCAAGCGTCTGGCGGGAGGAGTGCGGTGTCGCCTTAGTAAGCCGGAGGGAAGGCACTTGAGTATCGGCCCACTTATCCTTCAACCCCACCAACAATGTGGCCGAGTATGAAGCATTACTCTTGGGTCTCGCCTTGCTAAGGCCATGGGTGTCCGACACCTTCTCATCTTAGGGGATTTCGAGTTGGTTGTCAATCAGATGGATAAAACATATCAATGCCTCGATCAAAAAATGGCTAAATATTTGGACAAAGTGAGGAAGATGGAATGCCACTTTCTGGGACTTGAAGCCCGTCGGATCCCGTGGAGATAATCACCGAAAGCGAGCCTTTGGCTCGTCTGCCGAGTTCTCGTGAACCCTCCTCTGAAGTCTTCTTTGAAGTGTTAAAACGCGTCATCGATGGAAGAAGTGCGATCTCGAGCTACCCCAGAGGTCAACGAGACTTCGCTCCTTCCTCCTCTGGATGACTCCCATCATCAAGTGCATCTGAGGAGAAGAGGAGCTGAGGACGCAGAATGGCCTCCAGGCTACACTCAAAAGCCAAGGCTTATGTGATCATTGAAGGAAAGCTCTACAAGCGCGGAGCATCCGCCCTTCTCAAGTGTGTCACAAGAGAAGAAGGCATTTCTCTTCTCCTTGATGTGCATGAGGGCCTCTGCGGCTCTCACATTGCGCCAAGGGCAACCGCAGCCAAAGCCCTCCGTCAAGGCTTCTATTGGCCCACGATGGTGCAAGATGCCCTCGGCGTCCTCAAGACATGCAAGGGGTGCCAGCGGATGGCGACCAACCACAATGCTCTGCTAGCCCTCTTTGCACCATACCGATCACTTGGCGTTTGCTGAGTGGGGAATGGACTGCTCGCCATTCCCACCGAGCAGGGGCTACAAGCATGTGGTGGTATCGGTGGATTACTTCACCAAGTGGGTGGAGCGGAGCCCTTGGCCTCCATCACATCTCGTTCCGTCTGAAGTTCTTTTGGAAGAATGTTGTGTGTCGCCCGGGGTTCCCAAGGAACTCACAGGTGGACAACGGCACTTTCGGTTTGATGCCTCCTCCTTCGTGGATTCTGCGACTCCATTGGGACCACCCTTTGCTTCGCACGGTGGCTCACCCAAAACCAACGAGTCAGGAAAAAGCTAATGGGCTAATTCGCAAGGCATCGGCGTCGTCTCGAGACAAGTGCCCTCAAGCGAGAACATGGGCGGAGGAGCTCCTCGGCGTCCTATGGGGATTACGCACAACTCCTAGTCGTGCCCTCGGGAGAACTCGTTCTCGCTTCGTGTCTGAGGCGAGGCCTCCCTCCTCTTTGAAATCCACCACCGCCCTCCGAGTGGAAATGCTCTCGGGGCCATCACCTGTTAGCTTCACCCAAAATGAGGACAACGCCAGGATTGAGGTAGACTTCGTTGAAGAGATCCGCGACCAAGCCCTTCTCAAGCATGCCGCTTACAAGCAAGAGGCCGCCCGGTTTTACAATAGCAGGGTGAAGGAACGTGCTTTCCTTCTTGGCGACCTTGTCCTCAAAAGGGTCACCGACCCGACGGCTCAAGGGAAACTTCACCCCAAGTGGGAAGGGCCCTACCGCGTCTCCTCAGTCCTAGGATCAGGTGCTTACCGACTTGCTACCCTGGAAGACAATCAACTGAAGCATGCATGGAACGCGGATAAACTGCGCAAGTTTTACGCTTAAAACCCTCTTGTATGCCCTCCGTGGCACCTATCAAAGTGTAAACACCATGTTGCTCAATGAAATGAAGACATGAGGTCCCAGTTACCTCTATGTATGCAATTATGCTACAATTCCGTGATAGCCCCTTAACACGCTGCTGTTAAGGGGTGGGCCACGATTTTGAGGTAGTTCCTTAACACGCTGCTGTTAAGGGGCGGGCCACGATTCCGAGGTAGTTCCTTAACACGCTGCTGTTAAGGGACACGCCTGTTTTGTGCATATGTTCCCAAATACATGCTCGTCAGCGATTGAAAAGTTTGCCTTCTAACACGTTGCTGTTGGAAGGCCATCCTCTAACACAATGTTGTCAAGAGGTTGCATCGTTTCAGGAGATCGTCTAACTAGCACGCTTACAACCAATTGTAAGGACTCGCTCCTAACACGCTGCTGTTTAGGAGCTGTCCTTATCCAGTAATCTTACAAGTTTTGCTTGACCCTTCCCTTACAAAGGGTGTCACCCCCGTGGTGTGTAGGGCGCACGACCCCTGTGGTCTCCCCTAACTAAGTCCTAAGCGGCTTGGGCGTCCGCGCCTCTGCTTGGCGACTTGCGTCTCTTGGGACCAGGGCGCAAGTGGCGGCTTGGGCCTAGCGCCGAGTCTATGGATGTGCTAAGATTAGTCCCTTCACCTCCAGGCTACAGCAAAACGACCCGGGTCACTTCTGCCTTGCTCCAACGCAAGCAAAGGCAGTGTGCCTCGACGCTCACATCCTCAGTAACATATACCTCTGAGCAAAACAATAATGCAAGCCAACAACATTTACAGCCCGAGAGGCATGCCTCTCGGTGGGCCAGCGCTTCCTTATTACATCTGGTGTACCAAAGGCCTTACTAGCAAGGCACCCACACCTTTTAAAGTGTTTAAAACTCCTGATTACCTCGCCTGACTAAAAATTTGGAGCGGAAAGAACCTATCTGGGGATCGGGCGTCTCGCGACGATCATTCGAGGCTAAATTGCCCGCCCTCTGTGGGCTATCCTCATAAAATTTGGGTTCGATCGGTAGGCGCTCGGCCTCCGCCTGCACCGCTTATATTTGATGCCAATCACCTTCTTAAACATGCCCTGAATGGAGTATAACATCGTCATGTTATTTTCATAATAGAGATAAGTGCAAAAGTGACCATGCTCTTGCATGGGAGGCTGCATGAACCCTCAGGCCTAACTCATCTACAAAAAGAGAGCACTAAGCAGCCTAACATGATATCACTACAAAATCCATACAAACGAGAACATGTCGGCAGAGGTCATACGCTAGCTGGGGCGTCACGCTCTCCGTCTGCAGGGGCAGGCACGTAAGCGTTCGGCGCCAAGGATGAAGCAACACTCTTCACGAAATCTGCCGCAAGGGGCCTCAGCGCAGCTCGCTCCCCTGGGGATGCCTTCCTCACCTCTGGGGTGAAGGAGCCACGTAGGCCCTCGCGCACCGCCTCCTTGCCTGAATCATCACAGTGGTGGGAGATAGCAAGGGCCCCTGCCGTCAAAACTGCTATAGCAAAGGATTGACTCTGGTTCTTTGCAGCCTGGGAGAACAGATGGACTCGCTCCGCAAGGAGGGGCACCCACGCCTCTGGTCTCGTCACCCCTGATGGGACTGGGGCAACCTTCGCTCCCAAGCTCTCCAAGGATCTCTGAGCAGCTAGGGTGATTTCCTGGAGTTCGAAGAAGTAGTTCAGCCGCTGCCAGGACTTAGTCACGTCCTCCTCCAAGCTCACATTCACATGACGAATGACCCTAGCCTTTTCCTCCGAAACCTTCAACTTCTCCTCAGTAGCCTTGACTTGTCTTGACAATCATGATTTATCCTCTGCAGCCTTTAGCTTCTCCTCTGCGGATGCCAGCTTTTCATCATCTGATGGTGGGGCACTCCGCCGAGCGTTAGCTACTGCCTCCTGAAATATCTCCTCTATGATTCGGGGGGCTTCATCCCTGATGATGTTAGAGATGGAAGTGGCCTGCAAGGAGCATGCAAAATGCCAAGCGTTAGAAGATGATTGTAAAGCAGGTATTGGGCAGAAGAAGGTAATAACCACAAAGGTACCTGGAAGTAGAGGTTTACAGCAGTGCCCAGTCGATCCTTGAGAAGCTGGGAGAACTCCCCAACGTCTCGTATATCTGAGCGAGCCATGTATTTGTTGACCGCCCCTCGGTGAGGCAGCGAATCTGTATTTCTTTGCATCATCATCATCGATAAGCGGAATGACATAGGAAGGCAAGCGAGTGGAGGAATAACTCGCATGACCTCATCCGGCCCTGTGCTGAACCTCAAGGCCGGAGGGCCTTCTCTCCTCTGGGCCACGAACCTTGGGCGGTGCATCCCCGCATCACCACCGTGCTCAGACCTTAGCAACATCTGGCGGATAGAAAAACATTAGTGGGCAATGAGCAACAAATGAACAAAGGTGGATAAAAATAAAAATGCGCCTGACCTTCATTGGCGCCGAAGAGAGAGTCGAAGGCATCACAATTGAGCAGACGGTACCTCCAAACCACCCCTGAGTCAGGCCCAACTCTCCTCCTCCATCTGCTCCTCCGCCTTACGTCTGAGGGACTCAGCAGTTGGAGTCGATGAGAGACGCAGAGGAGTCTGAAGAAGACGATGTGGCCTGAGAGGTCCCGCGGCTCTGAGGAGGCTCCCTAGCAATCCTGCGCTCGGGCTCAGTGGCGCGAGCACAAGAGTGATCACCGCTAGGGGGCTCCCTTTTCCTCTTCTGCGAAGATGACCTCTGGAGCGTCTCGAGATCCTGAGGCTCCTCCCCACGTGAGGCATGGCCAAGGGCAGCCGAATGTGGAGAATGCCTCGAGGGAGGATGTGCGGTACTAGGAGCACGAGAACCAAAGTCACCCGCCTGGGGATGCCTCGCTCTCGCAGTATGAGGCCTCGCTCCTGCAGCGGGAGGCTTTGTTGTCAGTTGACCCTTCCGAGGAGGGTCCCTGGCAGTGCCCTCTGGATCCAACACCTTGGCTTTCTTCCTCCTCGACGGATCAGGGACCGGCTTGCCCCGAGGCATCGCCAACTTAAAATTTGTTAACATTATTTACACCACCCGACCCAGGAAATGCCGCCTCCTCAAGTGCCTCGTGCTCGGTGGTGGTCATCTCCCCAAGGATCAATCGGCCTCCTCAAGCGCCTCTGGGAGAACACTGCTTGCAATACATATAGCTCAAAAGTTGATTCAAGCTCACAAATCAAGGACAAAACCACAAGTAAAGAAGAAAACTAGCCAAGTCGTGCCCACCTTTGCTTCTAGAAATCCTCAAATAGTCGCGGTTTTCGTCGACTAAGGGGCTAGCACCCAGAAGGGTCATCTCCTCCATCAAGTCTCGAACACCGCTCGGCCGGACATCGGATCAAACGAACAAACTCTGTCGGCATTCGAGAGAGGAGGAATCTCGGGATATCTGCTTACGAGTAATCTTGAAATTTGTTGCGGTGTATGGAAAGCCCTCCACCCTCAAGTAAAACCACTTTTTCCCGGGACGGCTCCAATTGTATCTGGTGGCATGGACAGGATACTCATCTTGATGCTGAACAGTCGAGACTAGCGAGCCTAGCGGTCCGAACCTCCCGTTCGACCGCTGGAGATGGAAGAAATGTCGAAGGCCGCAATGATGAGGCTTTAGGCGCTTTGCCTTCAACTGCCGTCTCGCACAACCACAGGAACACTCTCACCCTAGCAAGGAGGTTGGGCGAGAAGTGCGAAAGCTCAATCTGATAGTGTTTCACGAGCGTCCGGATGAAAGGATGGATCGGGAGCCCCAGACCAACCTCGAACCTAGCTTTGAGAGCAACAGTGTACCCTTTGAAGCGAGGCGCCGTCCGGCCCGACCGGGCGTCGCCTAGTGAAGGCTTCAGCGCCACCAACGTCGTCTTTTCCGCCTTAGTAAGGGTGGAAGGCTCGACTCCCACAAGAGCCACCTTGTCGGGGCCATCATCACAGATCTCGACCTCCTCGTCAAGGTCATCGCAGGATGCGTCAATCCCAGCCGCCTTGACCTGGTCCTTGTCTCCCCTCCCCCGGCGAAAGAAACCATGGTCCTTGGTCATGCCGGCGGAGCAATCCAAACCTGCAATACCAACAATGCAAAGCAAAAAATAGATAAGTATTGCGCAAAGGAGCATCAATACACGCATAAAATTATGTAAGAAAGCCAGAGGAAGGGATCGTGTCCGGAAAACAGGAAGTGGCCTCGCACCGTTGGGGCCTCGGGACCCTCGAGGCCTCGCACCCTCGCTCCCTCGTGCCCTCAGGGCCTTGGGACCCTCGAAGCCTCGAAGCCTCGATCCCTCGAGGCCTCGCACCCTCGAGGCCTCGGGACCCTCGAAGCCTCGCATCCTCGTGTCCTCGTGCCCTCGGGGCCCTCGAGACCTCGCACCCTCGCGCCCTCGTGCCCTCGCACCCTCGGGACCCTCGAAGCCTCGAGGCCTCGCACCCTCGGGGCCTCGGGACCCTCGAAGCCTCGTACCCTCGCGCCCTCGTGCCCTCGGGGCCTCGGGACCCTCGCACCCTCGTGTCCTCGTGCCCTCGGGGCCTCGGGGCCCTCGAGACCTCGCACCCTCGCGCCCTCGTGCCCTCGGAGCCTCGGGACCCTCGAAGCCTCGAGTCCTCGAGGCCTCGCACCCTCGGGGCCTCGGGACCCTCGAAGCCTCGCGTGCCCTCACGCACTTGTGCCCTCGCACCCGAGCCTTACTGTTCACCGTAAACATACGAACACAGGATACACACAAACAACTAGATAATGGCCTCCAAGGCCTAGGTGCAAACTGACACATACACATAGATAAAACACATCCGTGATTGCTATTCATGCACAAGAAAAAGAAATCGTGGACCTTGAGGAGATCGTTTAAATCAAGCGGCGGCGACGCCAAACGGAATGGGACATGCAACTGGTCTTGGGACCAACACCGACCGCCATCACCGCGCCTCCACGAACGCGACATGCGGTGGTCTTGGGACCAACAAGCCATCATCAGCTTCCCTCCTGACAGCCGCGGCTCACCATCTCCACACCCGGCAAAGACGCCTGCTGCCGCTCACAGACGCTTCGTGCGCCTCGCCGCCTCATAACATAAAAGTAAGAGACGCTGAAGAAAAGAAAAGAAGCAACAAAAATGGCGCTAGGAGGGCACCTGCGTGGAGGCACGGTGTTTCTTCGGGTCGGCGGCCATCTAGTCGACGACCGGCCGGGGCTCTGGCGGCACCGGCACCCGGGGGCACGAGCTCCACGCGGGCGGCACTTTAAGTGGGCGACCACCGGCCGCTTTGCTTGGACCGGAGGGCGAAGGAAGCGTATGAGGCTCTCCATCGATCCGCGATCGAGTGTGTGCGAGAAGAGACACCGGAACGAACCAGAGACGAGCAGCGAGCGACGATCTGAAATGGGGAGACCGTTGTCGAGAGACCGCGGCGATAGCCCCATGAGATCTTGCGGCGGCAGGATTTACCGAAGTGGCGCTCACGGGCGGCGGCGGCGAGTGCGTTAGAGCACCGGAAGCGACGCGAGCTCGTCCAGCCTTGCGCGGACGTCGTATCAAGAGACCCGGCGGCGATAGCCCCACGAGATGCAACAAGCGAGACGACCCAGCGTGGAGGGCGGGCCGAGCCGAAGCGGCTTAGGCGGCGGCGAGCGGAACGGCAGCAGCGCGCCGGGCGTCGCGGCCGAGGCGGCGCGGTCGGCGACAGGGCCGCAGTCTTGAACCCGGCGAGCCGGCGAGCCGAGCAGCGGCGGCGTCAGCGGGACCGTCGCAGTCGAGGCAGTGGAATCGGCGGCGAGTCCGGTGGCAAAGCATAGCGCGGGCCA
Source organism: Phyllostachys edulis (assembly GCA_036346405.1). Lineage (NCBI taxonomy): Eukaryota > Viridiplantae > Streptophyta > Magnoliopsida > Poales > Poaceae > Phyllostachys > Phyllostachys edulis. The sequence goes on from CM070549.1 coordinate 67,525,835, forward strand.
AGGCGGAGCCGGCAGGGGCGGCCAGGGCCAGGCGGGCCGATCTCTGGAGCTTCCCCCTGTGATTTTGGGTGAGAAGTGAGAGAAAGTTTGAGGGAGAAGATGGAGATGCCAAGAAAGAGCAGAAGCACGGTGGAGTTCGGTCTGGGGCTATAAGGCAAAAGAAAGCTCGGTTCCTTTTCTTTTTGCTTTATCCTGACAGCAAGAAGATTAGGAAATGGCAGGTCACCTTTACACGTATACTTGACTGGCACATTAAAAACCAACTGTCCCATGTGCAACCGAATACAAGGCCAACCAGGTAGTCCGTTCAAAGACCAGTCCAGGAGAATCCAAGGTAGTCAAATAAACAGATAAATGGCCAGAACTGTTGAATGGAATCTAAGAACGATAATCTAATCGGGCATGGCGCTTTCGGAGCACATTTTCGGACACGAACAACGCTCAGATCCGACTGGACTTCTTCAAAAAATATCGACTTCTCCGCGAAAAGCGCAATTCCAAAACTACCCCTTTTGGCGTTCTTCCCGAAGCACCAAGGGGCAGGGGGGCTACTGTTGGAGGAATAAATCATCCCACCTGCATTTGGGGCCTACTTTGCAGCAGACGCATGTGTAGGTCCAAGGCATTTGTTATACTCACGAAAGACTGTAACACCCCTCACTTGTATTCTTAGAGTAGCCAACCCCAAGGGGTATTTTGGTCATTTGTACAGGCTGAGGAGCCTATAAATACCCCATGTATCCCTCTCATGTGGGAGGAGCTCTCTTTGAGCAATACATACAAGCAAGTCACTAGGTGAGCCTCCGGGAGGAACCCTCAGCCCCCGCAGGCCACCGACAGGAGTAGGGCGGTCCTCTCGGACCCCCGAACCTGTATAAACCTCCGTGTCACGCCCACTCTCGCGGACAACGGCCCGTAGCACGGCCGACGTCCGCCCTCTCACTTGTGTTTGGTTTTATACAATCAACAAAATATTTATGCTATTACTCTCTCCCGTCACAAAAGAGTGACGTTTTTGACTTTTCAAAGTCAACAAGATGCTCCTTTAACCATTAAATTATCTTATCATATATTCGATTTTTTTTTGTAAAAGTGCAATATTATGAAAGTATTTTTTATGACAAATTCACTCATGTCATTTTCATATATCCAAACCATATGTTTTAAACAATATCTTTGGCCAAAATTAGTTGGGTTTGATTGCACGTATTCTAGGACGTCACTCTTTTGTGACTGGAGGGTGTATATGAAGAAGCATGTGGACATTGATATTGTTTGTTTCTTATGGTGCCAATCCAGGTACAAGTTAGCATACTCGTCCAACTTTAGTAGAATATTTGAGCCAATAATTGAGAACAATTATCAGCTATTCATGGTGGAGAGGCAATTGATGCGAGGAGCGAAGACATTTGTGAAGACAATGAAAGAATTTGACAATGATCTCACCCTCTGCGATGATGCCAAAAAGAACACCAAAGTTTGGCAAAAGCCAGTCTATACAGATGATTGATGGTACCTGGCTACCTGGTCACCTCTTAATCTCATACGATGCAGCTCGCACTTTCAGCAAACTCGAAGGTTTGACACGGATGGCCGACTAATCATGAAGCTGGCATGGATTTGTCCGAATGCTGCTATGCTCGCTGAAGAAGACTGAAATCAGCCAGTGCCGGAGAAACCTACACTCGGAATTCGCTGCAGCACGATTTGTTCATATACAGCATGTGTTCTTACATTCAGGAAAGGTGTGAAATTGTTTATTCATTCTTCTGCAATTATGGAATAGGTTATAAGAGAAATTTTGTCTGCAGCTATAGGATGCATATATTCCACATCCTTCTGATCATCTGTATATTCACGTAAGAATCAGCCGGTACCTTGAGAGTATCTACAATAGTTTGTCTTTTAGCTTGTTACTAAGAGCATGTACAATAGGCTTATGTCAGTCGTTTATAGTCATTGTCACGTAAGATTTTTACTGACGTGGATGAAAGAGAATAAAGAGAGAGAAAGATACTGTCTACAATCTTGTAGATGACTATAACACAAGAAACAAGAAAAGCATTAAAAGATTGTGTGTTCTATAAAGATAAATAAAAAGACAGTAGTTGTCTGTACCATTATATGAGCTATCTTTAGTGCTGTCTACAGGTGACATGAAGAGTTGCTATAGACAACAGCTGTTTGTACCATTGTACATGCTCTAAGAGGAGAGAGTACTCAATCTAATAAAAAGAAACAAGTCTTTCAATGGATTGTTTCTTGAGATTGTGTCTAAGACTTTAATTGCTACAAGTGTGCATGATTCTTAATGATCAATAATAAAGTACAACTTTGTGGCCTATATGTTTTAGCTCATGTATCATATCAATAATAAAGTCGGGCCACAAATGATCTTGTGGATATTTTGCTTTAAGACAGTGAGACCCACAAAACGTGTTTTTAGGTAACAAGTAAGTCTCCAATAGAGTATTTGGTTGTTTCTTGTGTCTTGGTATTAACAATTTGCTAGTTTCTTTATCTAGAAATAACTTCACATTCTCTTCTCTACATCACCTAAATACTGACATGGCAACTCATTAGTAACAACTGACGTGAACCAGTGGCGGAGCCAGGAATTTAGTGCTGGGGGTGCACACACAAAGCAACACCGGGTACGATTAGTTCAAACCAGGAAAAAAGCTATCGATTGGGAAAAAATTTCGGAGCCTAACGATAGACTCGGTTACCAGTGGTTATCGGAATTTTTGGATTTATTTTGGCCAAAATTTTTGAATCAAAATTTGATTTTTTTTGTAATAGAAAAAAAAATGCATAGCCAAGGTTCGAACCCAGAACCAACCTCTTCACGACTCTTCAAGACTACTGGTGTTTCCACCACGGCACATGCACTCTTGTGTTTGCATATGGTTACAAACTTTCTTCATATTTGTAAAAAAAAAAAACTAACAAATCTAAATTTTTTTGGCCGGTTGGAAATTTTACCGGAGAGGTTCAGTAGATCCGATTTTCGCCGGTAATCGCCGAAATTTCACCGAAAAAGTTTTCACTGGTTCAAACTACGCATCGCCCAACGAAGCTAGGAATTTGCCTGTTAGAAGTAAAAAAAGTCAAGAAAAAAAAGAACAGAGGAAATTGTCTACTAGTATCTTTTCATATGGCATTACTATAGTAATCAATTTGGAAAATAACTTGCATATATAATAATATGAATGTGAGAAAAATAGAAGTTGCTCCATACGTACCTGCAAAACCATTGGTCTTAGTGAGTGGCGCGTCGCCTACTGCTGCTTGCTGCTCCCACACTGGTACCATGCCGCCCACCGCTCCTCCTCTTTGCACCGCACCGGTCGTCGAGCCGCATGAACCGAATTGGGGAGGAGTTGGAGTATTGGAGATAGAGATGGATGTGGGCTGGTGTGAGTGATGAGATGGTTGTGGGTGGTGGAGGCACGAGGCGGGCGTGGGTTGTGAGATGAGTTTCAAGAGAGTGCACACCAAGGAGTACTATGAATATAGCCTAAATCTGAATCGATCCTGAAAATGTTTTCAATTTTTGATGTATCAGGAACCCCATCGCTCTCATCCCATAATTGTACCGAAGATAAATTATCGGTACTCTGCAGTGTGCATCGAAGTGATTGTTTCAGTTGGCGATTGTAGCTAGCCGAGATGACACCATGATAGGAACAAAAGGCTACGCTAAAAACAGAAACGTTTCGTCAGAATAGATGACAAAAGCCTTCGCTAGTTTGTACAACTAGTCTTTTGTGATAGTACTATCTGTGATCGATTATACAATGACTTAGGAAGGTACGAGTGCGGGTGTCTCACTGTCTTAGTGCCTGGCGATTTGCTCTTGTTGGTGGCGTGGTGGGCTGAATTGTTGAAATGGCTAGCCTAAGTGCTCAACTGCTGAGTGCTTATACATAGTTAGAAAAAAAAATTCATTTATTTTTGGAGGTGTCTGTGCACCACGGGCACTCCCTGCCGCCGTCCATGACGTGAACTGTTGTAGATACTCATTAATTGGTTCCACTCCTTATTTATGAGGTGTAAATTGGCTGTACTCTGGTGTACTGCACTTGCCGCTCTTATTTATTTTTACCTGCCGCTCTTATTTATTTTAGGTGTGCTCCTAGCTCGAACAGGGTAGATTTTTTTTTGAGAGAGATTGCTATTCGTCGTGGAGAGGCTGATGGTCGTTGGTCGTTGGTTGGTCTGGGCTGGTCTTTCTTCCCCATCCCAGCCCATTCCATCCTAGCCCAGCTGAAAACGTGCTCATGTGTGGCGGCCTGAGTCAGGTCTTGCAAGGTCCACTCTTGTTAGATCGGCAACAGGATTCGCTTCCAATACCATGGCCTTTCATCAACTGTCTGCAACCAACTCTCATTGTTATTTAGGTGTATGGTTTCACGTTCTATTAGGGTACGGATAATTCCCGACTGACCAATTGATCGAAATCTTATAAAACGAATACGGAAGAGATAAATGGTTATTCGACACTATCCATGTCTGACTTCGATTCCAAAGAAAAAAAAATATGAAATAGGATACATGATAAGCGATATTCGTTCGTATGTGTCCGTATATTAGGTGGTATGAGGAAAGTATGTTGCGACAAACAAGATAACATATAAGTGAGTCGCTGCATCTGAGCAGGCAGAAGATATTGAGTGTTTATCCTTCAACATATCAGCAATTAGTGTTTCCGTGTTCGCTCTTATTGCTCCACTATTGTTTAATGTCCTGTGTAGAGGTGCAAAAGAAGCGGATAATATTCGTCTGACCGACTGAAGGCTTGCGAAGCGAATACGAGATGGATAAATGAGTATCCGATACTATCCGTGTCCGACTCCGACTTCGAGAAAAAAAAAACGGAATATGATACATGATGAGCAATATGAGCGATATCCGATCGTATCCGATCCAATCGCACCCTACATTCTATTTCACTACCCACTAGGTTTTTTTTTCACCTTTCCCTCATGGTAGTTATGCGCAGGTGCACGGGATGGACGCGAAATCGATTGCTTGTTCTTTCGATAGCCTTATTTCATTCTTATTAGAAAGCCTACCTTTTCAGTGGAATAAAAGGTAGCGAAGGTATTAGAAATGGATGCGATATGAATTGAAGAGTAAGAAATGTATTGGGTATTTTCAGGATATACCAGTCCCCTAAGTCAAGTTTTAGGATATGCCACTCCACGTGAGACGTCTCACTGACACGTGAGTCCTAGATCTGCATGTTATTGAAAAATAGGAGTGGCATATCTTGAAACTCAACTTAGGGGAGTGACATTTCCTGGAGGATTCCTTAAATACAATAGGTTACATATGGTTAATTTAACAAACTGAAAGGTGGAGCGGGTCTAGAACGACCAAAGGAGGGGACGACGTAGTGTAAAACTTGACAAATACGAGTTTTGAGTACATATTGGAAATCTGTAGATAAACATTCAAGTATTAGGTTTGAACTCAAAGTCTCTTGCTTTCTATCTCAACAAATCATTTACTAGACCCCGAGTTAAAAATTAGGAGGGGACGACGTAGTGTAAAATTTGACAAATTGATGGAGAAATAAGTATCCGACACTATCTGTGTCCGACTCTGACTCCAAAAAAAAAAAGAATATGATACAAGATGAGCAATATCTGACCGTATCTGCTCTAATTGCACCCTACCTTCTATTTCACTACCCATTAGGGTTTTTTTTTTGTTAATTCCTTATTTGCCACTGGAAGTTGGCTGCATCTCTAAAATGCTATCGCGAAATTGCTCTTCCCTTCATTGCTATCGGATCTCAACTTTCAGCAATTTTTTGCTACTCCCATTAGCGTGGTTACGTACCGCTGCCGTTAACCACTAAAAAAAAAAAATCAAAATGCCTATGTTACCCTTGTGCTTCCTTCCCTTATTCCTTCTCACTCTTCCGTTTCCTCTTTCTTCATCTTTGATCCAGATAAGCTAGTCGGTGACAAGCATCCGGCTCTCCGTTTTCCAAGGCCCAGTCAGCAATGGGGGTGACAGTGCTTCCACCTAAGAACTACCATGTCGTCATCCCCAAGATTTTTTGTTTCGCATCTCCTCAACTTCTTTTCCGACCCCGCCGCGCAACGCTCAGACTCTGCCTCCCTCTCTTGCTGCGGCTCGCCAATATGGTAAGAAGACAAAAACCCTGTCTGGTTCTTGGATAGAGCAGTGCGGGCTTGGCTTGTTATGACCTAAGATATTTAGGATTCGTAGAAAAAATACACCTTGTTCCTTGCGATCTATGTATTCGTTCCTTTCTTGTTCGATCTGGTCAGGGAGAAACCTGTTTCGTTCGACCAGTGAGATTTTGTGCCAGTGTATGAGCTCCGCGTGCGTTCCAATTTGGGGAATTTTGGCTGCAGTTTTGGTAGGTCCGTTTGGCCTATGCTTTCTTGAACCGCGAGTTTGGATAGGGTTTGCTTTGCCTCCTTTTGTAGGGATCTGTTCAACATGGTGATGTCCCCATTTGTTGTGATGTATTGCTTCTCCAGGCCCATTTTTTCAATCATAGATTGCTGGGTCTCGGTGTAGCATGTCTTACTTATGTTTGTGGAGTAGCAGGTACCATTGATCTTGTGTTGAGAAATATGAATCCGGTGCACTCTTGTAAACTAATGTGGACTTCACAAATCTAGGCAACTGTGTGTGATTGCAATGTTGAGTCAATATTTGGCTTATCTAGATCAGAGATGATAATATCCTGTCTGGATTTGTATGTGGATCTGAGCAGATAGGAGAGAGATGGGGGGAGAGAGGATGATGAAGAAGATGGAAGACAAGAATGGTAAATAGGTCTTTTCTCACATAATTTGATAGTCAACTCATGGTTGACTGACGGGAGTGGCAAAAAAGAGATGAAAGTTGAGATCTAATGGTAATGAAGGGAAGAGCAAATTCGCGATAGCATTTTAGGGATGCACCAACTTCCGGTGGCAAATAAGGAATTAACATTTTTTTCACCTTTCCCTCGTGGTAGTTATGTGCAGGCGCACGGGATGAGTGCGAAATCGATTGCTTGTTCTTTTGGTAGCCTTCTTTAATTCTTATTAGAAAGCCTACCATTTCAGTGGAATAAAGGTAGCGAATGTATTAGAAATGGATGCGATACGAACTGAAGAGTAAGAAATGTATTGGGTATTTTCAGGATATACTAGCCCCCTAAGTCAAGTTTTAGGATATGCCACTCCACGTGAGACGTCTTATTGACATGTGGGTCCTGGGTCTGCATGTCATTGAAAAATGGGAGTGTCTGTTGGGACCGTATTTCTGAATCCGAACCCTCTGTGTATTTCTGTACTAGTCTCATATCAGTAGCTAGTGCACATAGTGGAAACAGCGTTGATAACAAGTTCGAATCACGGAATAAGATTAATGAACAACTGAGTACCAGCCTTATGACCACTTATTACAAAAAGAGGTCAAAAGACCTTGAGTCTTACAGCAGCGGAAACAACAAATGGTAAACTCTGAGTGATGACCTATCAAATTGCCCACCGGTATTCGACTGGGGAGCGCAACCTAGTACTCCGGGTGCCATTCATCAAAGCCACATGCGAAGTATTCATAGTCCTCCTCAGCGTCGTTGAAGGCTTCTGAGATTTAATTTCAGTGTAGCACGTGAGTACATAAAGTACTCCGCAAGTCTTGGGAAAAATGCATATGCATAACTTTAGGCCCTGTTTGTTTAGGCTTAGGTTTTTTGGCTTATAGTTTAAAGCCGGCCTTTTGGCTTAAGTAGCTTACAAGCACCTAGCTTTTAAGTCAACTGAGGGTGTTTGGCAATATGGCTTTTTATACACTGGTTGGCTTTTTTTTGTTTGAAATGTCTAAAATATCCTTAATCATGTCATAATAACACCAAACATATTTTTGCAACCAATAGTACCAAATTATGATATCAAAGTTTGAGGACGTGGATTCAGAGACCAAATTCACACATCACAATTCATTGATATGAATGTTTTTTTTGTACTTTTTTTAAATCAAATTTGAAATTTGTGCAGATATTATCCATATTGACTTAAAAAATTCTTCTTACGTGATATCTTGGGCATGATGACAAGAATAAATCTCAGCAAGAATACTCGAAGCGACATATTTCCATGCATGTTCAAAGGCGTGTTTCTATTAGTTGAAAAATCGCTAACAACATGGTTTCAAAGACAGGAGCATAACATGCATCGACGAGAAGAGAAGAGAAACAGCTAGAAAATCAACCTTACAAATTAGTGACAAATTGATACAAGATTATTCCATTCAAACATAATTCAATTTATACAAATGAGTAACAAACTGAAACAAATTCATACAGGTGTTCATGCTAGGGACACCAGCTTTACAATGACCAGAGCAAAACGACAAGTCGCAATGACAATTCTAACCGGGTACAAACGCCAGGAGCCAAACAACAAAAACCAAACCAACTTAAACACAGAACTACAAAAGCTTACAACCTAACCAATTCCCACATGAACAGGACCTTCAGATTGAAGCTGTCGAAGCCTCCCCTGCAATTGTATGACCAAACTCTCCATGCCTTGCTTGTGTTTTGGTTGCACCAGCAGCTTCCACTATTGCAAGAAGGATAAAGCTTTGTAAGAAACCTGCAGAGGCGAAGACACAATATGATTTTTGAACACGAAGTCGTTTCTTGTCAGTCATAAGGCCCAGCTGAAGGCAGCTAGGATGTAAGCTTAAGAGTGCATCTATACAAACTGAACCTACGAGTTCTCACTTAGACATCTGTTAACTATGCCCATAGCAAAACACAATTCGGGCAATGAACTTGTGTGATAGGGCAAAGCTGAGTGCACTAACAAAAGGAGAAACATGGCAACACGGAAAAAAACATCCTCCTGAGTTTCTGTTACAAAAATCCCACTACACCTTGCGACTGAGATCTTCCAGTGTGCATTGCTTCAGTCATGCTTGCATCTTGCTCAAGATCAAAGTATAGCATTGTGCCAAAATTAATGCTAGTATATATTGATGTAATGCTCCAGTAATGCTTGCCTCTTGCTCATGATCAAAGTAGAGCATTCTAGCAAAATTAATCTGAACTTTTCAATTTCACACTTTCAACTTGCAAATGCAGGAAAATGGTGCTAGGGGAGGAGACAAAGACTCACTGGGGGAGGAGGCGTCGGACGAGGAAGGGCCGGCGTCGGGGTCGTCGGGAGGAGGTGGCGGGCCATGGGAGGCGGCATCGGACGAGGAAGGGCCGGCGTCGGGGTCGTCCGAGGGGAGGCGGCGGCGTCTTCCTCGCCGGGGCGACGGCGTCGGGGGAGGCGGCGGTGTCTTCCTCATGAAGCGATGGCGTCGGGGAGGAGGGAAGGCGGTGGTGTAGGGGGGGCGGCGGCGCCGTGGGTGGAGGAGGCGAAGTCTTGAGGAGGATGGGGCGGGCGGCGGAGTGGAGGGGATTTGGGGCGGCAGCGTGGAGGAACCGAAGCGATTTGGGAATCGACGAAGAGGAGGTGGAACAGGAAAAAAATGGAACGATTCGTGTATTTATATGTAATGGCATTTTGCGGGTAATTTTAACGAATTTCAGTGGCAGACTGTTATTCCATTCCGCAAAAGCAATAAAAGCTCCTCTCCCATGGCTTATGGCTTTTAGGCTTAAATTGGCTTAAGCTTTTTATAAGCTGAATAAAAAAGCCACCCCTTTGTTTAGACTAAGGCTTTTTTGCTTTTAAGCCAAAGAAAAAAGCCTAAACAAACATGGCCTTAATAAATGAGGCTTATATGGTTCCTTTGCACAAAGCAATATTTTATGTTTCAACCATTTTTATAAAGTTTGACAAAAAGTAGTTTCAATAATTAAACTAATTATATCACTAGTGGAGGTTCTAGCTACCAACCACTAGTATCAAGGCTCTAGCTGTCAAGGTTTAAAGAGCAGGGCTCTAGCTGCCAGAACAATAATCCAAGAGTTCCAAATACTCTTGGATTCCCAAAATAATTCTTTGAAAACAAAACTAAAATCTAACATGTGAAAACACACCTTGCCCACCCTTGACCGTGGGTACATCTATTCGAATAGTTTTACACTCTGCAGAGGTTGTACAACTTGACCCACACGAGATAATCAACTTATAATATCCGTCTAACGCACTTCCAAAGATGTGCGACTAAGTGATTATCATAAGGATTTTACAATACTTTATCCTCATATTAGCACACTCGATGAGCTTAACCACAAGTCATGGACGTTATTTACCATCGACTTGGAGCTCACTATTGTGGGGGCTAACCTGCTCAGATATGGATGTCAATTGCCATCGCCTGGCACAAGCCCCGACAGACATGGAAGTTATTTACCATTGTCTGCACGACCCAAAATATGGAAGTACATTTACCATATTCTGCACATCTCAAGATATGGAAGTACATTTACCATAATGAAGAGAACACCTATCAACTATAGCCTATGAGCTTAATGCTTGGACTCAGTAAATTATTCAGTTAGGTCCTTCCCATTTAGGACATGTGGTTGTACGGTATTGCTCAGTTTGAATAGTCACAAGCGTCAGTCCTTAATATGACTTGGGCGGAACTTAACACAATACAAGTTCTCATACTCTCGCTAGCTGCACCCACCTGAACTTACCATCCGCCTAAGTCTAAATAGATTTTTCACCATTTTAATTTATTTTATTTTATAAATCAACAGAAATACCTATTGCAATACATTTCTCTAAAATATTTACACAAAAGGTAATAATAATTTCCTCCCAATGGGTGATCATGATCGACCGACAACACACGTCTAAGCAATTCTACTGTATTAATTAATCCAACAATAATGTAATCAATATCATGGGTTTTCTATACTAGGGTGACAAAGGTTTGAGGATATAAACATCAAATGAAGATTATAACAGAGTTAGGATTATCTAACATCCTAGGATTTGAACTTATCATTTTATGTTAATAACAATTCATATAAAATTTGAAACTAAAAATAGATTATGGAAAATATAGTTAAAATATGGTCAAAGGAAACTTGCCTTTATCAAAGGTTGAGGTCACACGTTCCGGTTGGTCCAGACTTGCTTCGGCAACGTCGGATTCTATACACGCGAAACGAGACAAAATAAATAACAAAAAATCAAATAAAATCTAAAAATTATAAAATTAGTTCCACAAGAGATATAATGAATTTATATGAATTTAGAAACAAGAATCAACGGAATCGGAGTTCGTATGAAGGAGAAGAGCATCCAGAAATTTATCAGATTTGGAAAATCCTAAAAATTAGAAGAGAGGGAATATTCCATTTCATTTTTTAGGATGAATAAAACAACAGTTGACCAAAGGAGCCCACATGCTAGTGAAAGAAAGAGAGAAAGAGATAGTGGATGACATGTGGGCCATGAGTGTCATTGTGAGAGAGAAAGAAAGAAATTGGACAGGGGAGGCAGAACAGAGCAGGGCGCAGGTGATGGTGGCACATGGCACTGGCGGCGGACAGCAGCGCGAGAACGGCTGGAGACGGCCAAAATGGAACGACAAAGGGGTGGTGGCCCTCCGGACGGTGGCGGTGCGGCCAGGGTGGCACCATGGCGGCGGCAAGGACGCGCGGGCGGCCAACGGTGTGGCGGTGCACCGAGAAGGGCGGTGTGAGCATGGGCGGCGTGGGCAAGCGAGGAAGCTACAGGGCCGCTCGGGGAGGCTTGGGGGCGGCCGAGGTGGCGAGGTGATGGCGCCGGCAGCGGGGAAGAAGGTGGTGACGACGGTCCCGGGCATGGCTTGGCCAAATTGGGGCGGGGGATGGATTGAGGGAAGTGGGAACACGTGATTACGTGGTCCACTCAGCTCGGAAATCACTGGAGAAGGAGATCGATGCGATAGGGGAAGATTCGGCCTAGAGGGAGAAAATAGCATAATTCGGCGATGAACTTCAACGAAAAACGAAATTGATTCAGGGGAAATTGATGATGGACTTCGAGAACAAGATGTGACACGGTTAGAAGTTAAAAAATCTCACCACATCGACGGGAACGCGGAATGGGGGTGGCGGCCGGCGCTCGAGAAGACGGCAAATTCAGCAGCGATGGTGCTTGAGTGTGTCTGAGAGTTGCAGGAGTTATAAATGGGAAGGTGGAGGTGCCGATGCTCCATTTATAGGCATGGCCAGAGAATTGAGCAGACGTGGCCGCGAGCACAATTGATAGCGTCGTAAATGCTCGGTTTCAAAAATGTTCAAACAACACAATTGACTGGTGTGGCAACTGGAAATTAATGGTGTGATGATGGTGGCGGCTTGATGGCATGGACGGTGCGGCCGAAACGCAATGATCAACTTGCTTTCTATTGTGGGGAGCCAATCGTCAACGTCGACAGGGTCAGCTGCTGATGCAAAGGTTGGCGGTCGAGTTCGCATGAACTCGCCCATCCTAGACAATTGTTGATTGGTAGCAGCTCCGTTTCCTTCGGCAATCGTGTCGAGGGCTATAGTATTCTGTACCAATTGTTGAAGTAGAAGAGTGTTCGTTTGTCGTCCTTGCTCAATCATGGTAAGCACTTGTACCATGGTGGGCGGTGGCGGTAGCACTTTGGGTTCATCAGTGACGTCAGGCTGAGATTGCTCAGCTGGCGTCGATGTGGAAGGATGCTGAGGGTTAGGTTGCGAGGGAGTAGGAGCCTCGCTCCTTGGTTGTTATGATCCGGAGGTGGCTCCGGCCGCTATGAGCTGACGAACTGAGCGCGTTACCGGCATCCTGATCAAATAGAGTGTAGTGTAAACAAACGTTCGCAGGACAAGAGTGAATAAGCATAAGTTGAGTGGGTTAGCAAGTATTATCATCCCAATCTGACTTAACTTGGATCTAAACTAAAATGATGTATAATTTTAAACTTTAGGGGCAGCACACATGAATTTTCAACAAACAGTCAAACATTGCATGGTGCACATGCCTGTTGTTCGATATTACAAAAGATGGCAATTAAAACAACGTGACTAGCATATTACAAATATTTTACAGTGAGGTCACAGATATGTTTAACCCTACAAAATGTCCAAAAGCGCTCACGCTAAGTCCTACGGGTGAACTCTAGACTAACTGCTGCAGTGTAGACGTTGTAGTCTTGCTGGGCGGTTCCTGAGGACTCATGGACAACGGAGGGTGGAGTACACTAGTGCTCAGCCTACTCGTGTCCAATGTGAGGGTGGCGGAAGCGCTGCACCATCCGCGAAGGCTCCTCCATACCGTTGCAGATGGCCATCACCCGACGGCGGTGACCGGTCACCAACATATAGGGACGTCGGGTACGGGGCTGGAGGCGGATAATGGGCTATGGTAGCTCCTCAACGGGCGCCAGTACGGAATACTCTCTGTATAGTAGCTCCCGAGAGAAGAATCCCTGAGCCGCCATCGGAGCGATGCTGCCCTCCAAGGTGTTGATCCTCCGGCGGGCCTCCAGCAGCTCGCGGGACACCCGATGGAGATTTCCGTCGAGGGACCTCACAAGGCCGGCGAGGTGCAAGTGAGGATTGAGGAACTGCCTCCCCTCCACCCGGTAGGTGTGCTCCTCCCAGTCCAGGGTTCGTGCCGGGAAATGGAAGAATGGGTCCACCATCTCCAGTAGCTCATGCCGCAGACGGACGATCGCAACGTACGCTACGTTGTACAGCGACATCAGGACCGTCGAGCCCCTCCCGTAGTAACGGAAGGCAAGGTATCTGAAGTTCCGTCCCTGGATGAGCACCAGGGTGAGGTACTCGGTGGAAGCTGCACTCGCAGTGAATCAGATATCAGATCTTTGGGGTGTATGCGGTCACTCAATGTCTTCTTGACATCACCCACAGAGTGTCTTTGAAGTGCCCTCCTCAAAGACACTGGTGCGGTACCGAGGCTCCCACTGGTTGGCCATCTATATGATTTAAGAAAAGGAGAGTTAGTGATCATGTGACAAGAGATATGGATAAGAAATGACATTAGACATGAAAGAAATTTCAGCACAAACTTTTACCCATTCTTGGGTTTATTTAACAAATCCTTATGGCTCATAGTCAGGTAATACTGCCCCTTGGTCTTTATATAATTAGACCTTATAATTTCACTCAATTAAACTCCAAATGAAGGTAGGAGTGGTGTAAAGGAATATTACATCACATAAATTTCAGCAAGGATATGTTCTGAAATTTTTGATAAAAGAGGTATCTAAAGTGGTATCCATAGTAGTTTAAAGAAGACTCTTCAAAAGGACTTTGCGTGGAATGTTTAATGAATTTTTGAAATCATTTTGGCGCTGTTTTAAAGTCCTAAAAGTAATTAAATACTTTCATTTTCAGAGAGCATCCCTTCTCTCAAATCTAGATTTATTTTGAACAAGATGGGAGGAAATGATCAAAAGGAGACTTTAGATGAGAGGAGAATGCTAAGAGGGGTAAGATTAGCAAAATTTCTTAAATTTTCAGAACCACTTATAAGGTTAGATTAGGTTGCAATTTTAATTCTAAGTCATAATCTATTGACTATTCTATCTAGGGCTTGTCTCTGATCAAGATGGCTCGATACCAATACCGTCGGACTCCAGGCGAGAATACCCGAAGATCCTATGTGTATACTGTACTAGTCCCATAATCAGTGGCTAGTACATACATTCACAACATTTGGCATTCACATCCATACATACACATACATAAGTAAATAAAATGGTACTCTACTTAAGCTATTACAAATTATTACAACAGCGGTCGACCGGCCAAATAAAAGCAATCATCAGAGTAAAATATAGCAGTGGAAAAAGTAATTAAAGTAGCAAAATCCAGTGCATGCCCATCCGATCACGCATGCAACCGACAAGGAACAAGGCCTAGGTAGACCTGCCACTGAACCTTCTGGTTCCGCGTGTAAAGAACGTGCATCTGGCATCGACTCATCTTTGATCTCTGAACAACAATATTAGCAAGATTGAGTACTTGTGTACTCAGCGACTTGTAGTGTATCGCAAAAATTATATTAAATGCAAGGCTATCGAAGGACGAGGCTATACTCCACAAGTTATTTTGCTTAAAGCCATTTTTATTTGCAATATTCATAAGTAGTAATTTGCAACGGAATTCGAAAGAGCGGTTCAAATATGTACATGATGGTAAGTAAAGAACTGAATAAATAATCTCGTAACCCTTCTTGGTTAGGAGCACAAAAGAAGTATAACAACAACTCATATATAGGCCTCCTCGGCTACGAGCCACAATTCATGTTCAGCCATAGACATGGCATTTAACTCAACAAAATAAAACCCCATATCATTACCCAAGTTTTGTGACAAGACAGTTTTTTGAAAAACAAAGCTACAGCCATAGCAGCCGCACTAAGCATGCTCATGACCGCGAGCACGACTATTTAAATAGATTTTCACTCTACAGAGGTGTACAACTTTACCCATAGTACGCGAATATTCCAGTTAGCCTGGAATTCTCAATATCACTGCTCACTACCATAGGTGAACAGTCTAGAGCTCACGACGCAGCCTTTACATCATCTAGTCCTAACCTTGCACTAGCCCTAACAAATGTTCCTCATTCACTAGATACCCTCCGTTGAATGAGGCCCTTACTTACCCGGATACCCTCTGTTAAGTGAGGGATCCTCCTCCGTTAAGTGAGGCATTCATAGTTATGTCGGCAATTAAAATTGCTCGCACGTCTCCTGCCTACTCATCATGCAAGGCTAGTCTTCGACAACTTAGTTAGCTACGACTATCCCATACTAGCACATACGGTTGTACAATTAGGTCTTAGTCCCAGAGTTACTCGCTTCGGTCCTTAATTGACTACAAGCGAGAACCTCTACCCTAGCTACTAGTGAGTCACGATCCTCACTTTTTCATAAAACATTATAAGTCGCCCGAGTCTAAAAACTAAAGTTTTCATTTTATTTTCATACAAAATAACAGAGGTACCTCCTCTGGACATTCTTCAAAATATCCCAAATTCACAATTTATCATATTGTCATTTTATCAGTTTTTCAAAAAATCTATCGTTCTAGTTGCATTTGTGCGATAATCGCACTAAAAAAATTCCTAAATGACATTACATATTGTCTAACCTATATTATAATAGCTACAATAGTAAGGGATCAATATTACAAGGATATATGTGCAGCAAATAGGATTTCATCTACCAATTTCCCAATCGTAGTATTTTCATACAAAACATACACACATGCAATGATAGATTTTATAAAACAAAGTACAATAAGTAAAATACTGGGATCAACATGATCAAAGGAGCTTCTTTCCTTGCTCTTTCTGTTCTGGAAATATGGCCAATTGGTCATCGAAATAATTACTCGAACAATCGACGTCTAAGTCAAAAAGAGCCGAAAATGAATTAAATAATACCAATAAATTCAATAGTGGCCAACATCAAATATTTTTACATATTCTAGAATTTAATTATTTTAGATGAATTTAGAAATAATAATCATTTGATTTGGAGTTTTGTAGCAAAAGTTATTAATGTTTGAATTCTATTCGGTTTGATAAATCCAGAGAAAATGAGAAATGCGCTTTCCAATAGAGAAAACGTATTCCCGCGCATGCACTATTGAGGTTTACGCTTTCCAGTAAGGGAAACCGTATTCTCCTCAGAACTAAAAGCTCATTTTCATTTTTCTTTTGATTTTCATTTAAATCGACAAGTGGGGTCCACTTTTCAGTGATACGGTCTATGCGAATAGTGCATAGAACGAAGGTCTATACACACAGTACGCAGTCCATGGTGTGATGTGCTGTGCACTTAAGTTGTTGTGGGGCCCGCATGTTAGTGACTCATTAGTGGATAACATTTCCTTTAAGTTTTTCTTTAATCTTTAGTTTGGTCCTACACGTCAGCGACTCAACATTTATTAACCAATCATTTAAACCTGGATTTGTCTTAATGAACATGATTACATGCATTAATGACCGAGCTACAATAGCTGTTCGTTCGAACAGGCAGAGCTGCACGGTGGCGCTAGCGCCTGTGCTCGCCGCTGGCGCGGTGGCGCTTGGTGGTGCCAGAGAATGCCCAAAATGGGTTCTCCTTGCTACCGCACACCTGCCAACACCAACGGCAAGGCCTGAGGTGGCTCGTAGTGACAGTGCACCGGAGTTAAGCGGCGGAGCAGCTACGACAACGAGCCATTGATCAAACGAGCAATGCTCTCAACTAACAAACGCTTACAAGAGCATCTAGGGGCTATTAGAAGTATACCAGAGCAAGGAGGAAGGACTCAGGTGGTCAAAGAATACGTGACGATGGTGACCAGTGGCGGCGCAAGGAGCTTCACGTGGAGAAGACGTTCAGCCGAAATAGAGTGTTGTCTGAAGGTCGGGGAAGCTAGAAGATGCTCTGGCGATGCTCTCTGTGCAAGGAATTGACTCGGGGCACAATGAATCTCTAGCGGTGACTGCGACGGTAGAGAAGACCGGATATGAAGAAGAAGGGTCGATTCGGTGTCTCCTGTGGATCAAAGGTGAAATCGAGTGAGGGGAAAACATCAACGTGGTCTGGAACATGATATGACACGAAAAGAGCGACAAGAAACCCTTCTGATCATCGAGAATGGTGGTGGCGGCGCACGGCCGAAATGGAGCTCGCACTCTCTGAGCTTTTGAGCTCGATTGAGGAGGAGAGAATGGGAGGGGAGGTGAGGAAAGAGTGAGACGAAGCTCTGGGCAAGTTTATATAGGTTGAGGGGTAGAGAAATGTGAGGAGGAGCTCGAGCAACCACGGGCAAGTGACGGAGCTCTCGGCGTCGTACAGGCAGGTATGGAGCTCGCTCAGGTAGGGGATGGGCGCGAAGAAGACGGTGACGCGACAGGAATGGTTGGCCAGTGGAGAAAACCAGGGGCAGTGAGGAAAATCACGGGCACGGCGGAGAGCTCATGAGTGGTACGCTGGCGAGCACGCTGGTGTTTGGCACCACAAGGTGGACGAAGGACCCTGCGAAGGGGGCCCACCAGTCCGTGAGAGGGAGAGGAGAGTTAGGTTTAGGAATTTTGGATTTTTGGCTGATTTCTTTGATGGTTTTATTTACCATGCAAACGACTTCAGAATTTTATGATTTTTTGGAGGCTTCTGGTCTAATGTATTTCCTTTGGTAAATTTCTTAGGAGTTTATCTCTTCTATAAATTTCTCAAAAATTCGTGTAAGTTCCTGTTCTTATGTATTTGTAATTGTTTTTCTTAACAAGATTTGATATAAAAGTTTTGGTGAATTGCTCCTGGGATATTATGCCCAAAATAATTCTCTCATGAAATATTTTTACTTTGTTTTATCAAATTTCCTTTGAGTACATGTTTGCTTGTAGTTCATGTTTTGCTTTTAAATCAAAAGCCAAATTCAAACATGGTATATTTTCATATGCAAATAATCAAAGTAATTTCTCTAATGCATTTATGATACATATTCCCATAATTCGTATTTTGGGATGTTACATTGTGGAGCTCCCCTTTTGGTTTTATGACCTCACACAACAAGAAGGACGCAAACTGTCCTCGAATGCTTGTGAGCTCACCCTGTTCCAACGCAGTTGTAGCGATGGTTGCAACTTGTCGCTAGGAAGATTAAAGTTGTGCATATATATAAATTGATAATTATGAAATAATTATTGCAAGATTGACAAACCTGAGGATCATTGGTCACCGCAGAACCGAGTAGTTTCATGTTGTGGCAAACATAGTATCCACAGATGTTGCCCAACAGCTGCTAGTGGCCCTACAAAAATAGAATTGGTTAGTTAGAGAGGCATTACTATGAAGTTTTATATAGGATTAATGTGTACTAGCGAATAGCGGGAAATTTAGATCGTGTTGCAGGATCCCTCCCTTGGATCTCCCTCCAGTAGCAAAGTACACGGCGAACGACCTACGTGATTCCAAAAAGTCAGCCTTAGCCATTGCAAAGGAAGAAAGGACTACAATAGAGTTATCTATGGAGGAAATGTGTTTACCTGTCGATTAATTGTCAGAAAACTCTGAAGTCTTGTTCGGCCCTCTTTAGGAAATCAAGGTATATTACCTTGTTCTATTTTGGTATTATTACAATTAGAATCCAGTGGAACCTACATATGTATGTCGCCATGGTCTTTAAACCTAAGTTCGTGTTGCTTATAAAGTACAAATCAACAAGTATAGCCACTAGTGTAGCACTTACCACTGGTTGTAGGGCAAAAGTATGAATTCCTTGTCGCGGTGAGCCAGCAATAACTTCACCATGTAAACCTCAACAAAGGATGCATCCTCCTCAATGCTTTGCATGCAAACCACGTGTGGGTCGAGGAAACCTACCGGTGATTTTCTTGATTCGGCTTCAGAAATCATGTGTGTGTGTGTATAGATACCTAGAGGCAATCATGGAGATGATTGTATCATATCTATGTTTATGAGTTATTGAATAAATATTATTATGTTCCTTGAATGAATCATTGGTTATAAAGATTAACACGTATGTGACTTGTTGGTGAAGCTCTTTTAACTTACATGATGTCATTCTAAAAGTATCTCTAGTCGAATATCACTGGTCGGAACACTAGTGACTTAATCGCAGCACATGTATTGATTGATAACCATGTTTCACCGATCATGGATATAGGTATATCGAATCAATAATGTGGACATATGTTAGAGAACATGGGGTTGGATTGACCCACCTTGAGACACTGTTGAGATTGTTATGATTTTATGTGTCATCAGTTGGTCTCAAGCAATGATGATGTACAACCCTTAGACCTGAGATCAGCATGGTTTCCTACATGTGTAATGGTGCACTTAGGGGTTGCCAAACGCTACTCCGTAACTGGGTAGTTATAAAGGTAGATTTCGGGTATGCTATGAAACATACGAAGGAATGTGACTGGTCCGATATGGGATTTGCCCCTCCTAACATAATAGGAGAGATATCTCTGGGCCCCTCAATGTGGTCGGATAAAGAAAGTGCATGGCCATGCCACTAGTGGTCGAAGAGTTCGACCACATGAAGTTATTCGACACTCGATTGAGAAAGTATTGAACAATCCATGGATAACACATATCTCACCTGGAGTTCAAACCAGATATCATGTTGCAAAGGGAGAATACACGAGAAGATCGTTTGGTTCGATCAGATACGGACTAGTCGTATGGAGATACGAGCTGGTTGTAGACTGGTCGAACATAATCAGTAAGTGATCGAAACCTGCTCATAAGGAGTTACGAACTGGTTAAGACCAAGTATGAACTAGTCGTATAGAGATACGAGCTAGTCGTTAGTGATAAGGATCTAGTCGTAGATCATATTGCATTAAGGTTCGTCTGATATAAATTGTATGTATTCGGAAATCGTTATGTCCTGCTAGGAATCGCTAACGACTCATGGTCGGAAAGGATTTCCGCGTCACAATCGATTATGCATGAAACTACAGGTCACACACTTAACGGGTTGGAACAAACGTGTTCAGATAGGATCCATCATGAGCCATATATAAGGAGATGCATGAGGCTATTAGGAGACATACGAGTTGATGTGAGTTGCTCCGCCGTGCGAGAGAGCCCTACTATGCAACTTGATGCTAGCACACCGGCGTACGGTGTTCTATCCCTGGATGTGTGGATATCATAGAGGCGCTACTGCGGTTGCTGTTGCGCTTGAGGACGATCTGTGATCTTCACAAAGAACTGCAAAGGTTGCTGGAGGAGACGATCGACTACGACCATTGCATCGACGTGCTCGATATAGGACAATCGACTATGACAACTACACCGATGCGCTCTACGTTGGATCAGACTGCTCCAACTCTTCTTTCGTTGCATTGCGCGTCTAGTGGTAACGATCTATGATCTCTTGCTTGCTTGGCTTCCTGGTTTATGTGGTAGAATTTTTGAATTGCCAGCTAGTGTAGCCTACCCGTATCCCTTCATATATATACAAAAGCACGGAGTTATATATAAATTTTATCGGTATTACACGAACGTTGACCGTGATTGTACACACTTACATTGTCCAGCATCGCATGAGTGAGGCGTTGAGAGCGTCGAGGTTGAAGAGTAAGAATAAGTCCTCGAAGGTCACCGTGAAGACACAGTCTTGAGCCTCATGGTGAAGATGATGCTTCTTGAACTTGACGTTGAAACCTGAGCACTGTTGTCCGTCCATCTTGTTGGCCTGTTTCATGTACCATGCATGCAATCTCGTGCAAGCCATTCCTAGGGTTTCGAGGCGCTCAACCATCTCGACCAACGACTTGCCTGGCACAAATTTTCGGGCCAATGGCAAGAAGGGGATATCATCGAGCTTCTTCGATTTGCCCTTGCCACCTCGCTTTTTAGAGGTTGACTTCACGGGAGTCGACCGGGCACAAGGTATAGATGCATCTGGTGCAGGTATCTCCCGTGGACTTGGCACCGCTGTAGGACTTTCCCATGAAGTTGACACCGATGTAGGTAGTTTCAGGCAAATGTCCCTCTTGAGCCACTGGATGAATGTTTCAATGGCTTGCCCTAGAGTCACGACCTCACCGTTTTGGGGCATCTGCAGCGGGATGACCTCGAAATTGGCATGAACATCGTCCACATTCACTTTTGCGAAACTCGACGCTAGATTTACACCGTGCACCAAGGCCCCAGCACCGGATGGATATGCTTGGCCCCAAGCAGCGTCCAGGGCAATGGAGGCATATCTCACTTGGAGCTTCACTTCGTGGCCACCTACATAACGATACAAAAATAGCTACTCCAACATGCCTATCAATGGATCGAGCATTCTAGAGATAATAATTATTACCAGGATATCATCAACAAGAAATCTATCGTCGCTTTTTGAGGTAGGGTTGGACGCACAACTACTCTGACAGTTAGGGGGCTGGCTAGCACAGTAGCTGTGGGGGCTTGCAACTGACTTCCCCTAAACCTTTCCTCAATGCTCTCTATCTGTCGTTGCATCTTATCTCTAATAGCATCAGTGATCTCAACTCTGACGGCATGAGTGATCTCCTCTCTGAGGGATTCACGAATCTCCTCGTAGACATGCATCATGCTCGGTTTTGGCTCTCTTCCTACTCCGGTACACTTTAGAGTCCTCTGGGAATCCCTGTTTCCATGGAACATAAAGACCAAGGCCTCTCGTGCGACCTGGGTACTCCTTGTTTCTCAGGGCCGTGGAGAGTATATCTCTCTCCCTAACTGCCTGGAATGAGCCTTGGGAAGATTGTGCACTCAGCGCTTCCTGCAATAGCTCGACATGTTATTTCACTTCCTATGAAGTTATTGAGTAATTATAAACTAGGTAGTTCAATATCTTACCAAGCGCTGGGACACTTTCTCATTTGCGGGGTTTGGAAAAGAGATGGGACCCAAAGACATGGTAGATGACCTCGCTCTTATCCAGTTTCGGGCGCGCTCATCAGGGATCCTGGTAAATGGCGGGGAGGCCTCCCACAGGATTGCCTGCTCGTCCTGTGTCCTCCATTGCGGGATTTTACCCGCATAACCAGCGGTACCAAATCTGTGGGGGTGCGTGTTTTTTTGCCTAGAGGGCCCTGTGCACCGCACTTTCACTTCTAAAATCATCTGTCGTCTTCTTCGCCACAAAGTCTTGCCAGTACTCTTCCGCAAACGAATACTTCTAGAAGGGCATCAGATCCGTCTCCACGTATTGCTTGATAAGCATGCTCTTGAAGTTCTTCCACACTTTGCACGCCGCTAGCAACATTTGTCGTCGCATGGAGGCCTGGTGTTCTTTCGGGATCTCAAACGATTGGAAAATTTCTATTACCAGCGCATTTTTCTGAGGTTCGGCTGACTCCTTCCACGAATCGTAGGTGACCTTGACTCGTTCCCATGCAACTATTCAGACCATTCTCCGGAATGCGGGTGCTACTCGGCGAGGATTGAGAATGGTCCCAGACGCATCGACATTCGAGATGGTAAATCGGCCCTCGGGCCTTTTCAATATTCCTCTTCTATCGTACTTAGATTTTCCATAGGACGGTGCATCAGACGCATGAGGCGACGATGACGGATAATGAGCGGACGACATCTTCACAAGAAATAGAAGTTCTGACACACATGAACGTATTATCGTAAGATTCTCTATGTGTATGGGTATACACACCAATTAATAAATAATTGGGATATGTACAGAAGAAATTAGGATACTTTCTTATTAAGTATATAGCTACCACACAAAAAATCCATACATGCTACATATAAGAAGAGGATAAATTTGACTGACAGAATAGCATGTATTATGAATTGCTAAGGGTTACAGAACCTGGAGGTTCAACTAATTAACCAACCGAAAGTAACAGACTAAATGCTAAAGATCAATCAACAGCAGTAAGCATTCCGATTAGAGCTCAAGTTCAAACTCGATTATCAAAACAATTTCAGTACAAGACTATTATCATCACAGAGCATTCATTTCAAGTCCACCACACCACATTGCAATATATTCCAGTAGCAGTATCAAAACAAATACAATATGAATCACTGACTAGAACATATCAAATGCAAAGGGGTAATTAAATTGAAATGTTGTGATACTCACAAAGCAGATGGCAATCAAAGCCACTGAGCAATCTGAGCAATGTAGATATTCAACATGAATTCATTCTTAAAGGTGATTTCGGATCTGGGCTGACAAAATCAACCTAATTTCCACCCCTATTAAGCACAATTGTTTTTTTGTTAAGTTCTAGCCAAAATTCCTAAAAACAAGTACAACACCTCATACTACTCAGTGCTTGAACCAGATACCATGAGAACCATGACAACATGACGACACGACATATTATTGATAGCAAGATTGAGGGGAAGGGGCGTCGGGGACGGCAACTCAGCCTCGGTTACCTTTGGGCGTCGAGGAGAAGGACGAGCAGGGAGCACCAGAGCAGCAGGGCGGTGTCGAAGGGGAGGTGCGTCGGGCTCGGTGGAGGAGGAGACGACGCGTAATCAGGGGAGGGTAGGAGGCGGGCTCGGGGAGGAGAAGCGCGAGGCTCAGGGGAGGAAGGGCGCCGGGTTTGGGGATACGGTGGCTCATGCTCAGGGAGGAGGCGGTGGGCTCGGGGGAGGAGGCGCACTGGGCTCGAGCAGAAGGCAGCATCGAGGATGGCGGCGACGGGCTCGGGGGAGGTGGGTTGTTAGAGAAACTTAATCATTTGAGTAGGGGGTGCGGGTAAACCCTAGAGTCCGAATATAAACAGGGTTGGACATCACATATGGTTCTAAAGTCGAACCGTCTGTGATAAATACACACCACAGGCGGTTTTTGTAGATGAAATCGTCTGTGATAGCTTATGTATCATAGACAGTTTGTAGATGAAACTGTCTGTGATAGTTGATGTATCACAGACGGTTTATCCTAAGGAACCGTCTGTGATATTCTTTTGAATTGCTAAATCTATTTCTGTTTATTGGCACATCCATGAACAAATCAATTAACTCAAATGAACTAAAATTAATCATTCATGAACAAATACACACATGTACCATTAAGTTCAATCTTATCCCAATCAAGTTCAATATACGTTGTGGAACTCCTCATATGACACATTCTCATATACATAAATGCAAATTCAGAACATACGACACATAAACATTTCATTCATCATTCCACTTGCTTATTTGCTTTAAAAATTAGCCCTTCATGATGATCGACACGTATGTATCTAGTTTCGTCACGTTGTTCTTCCTCGACCCTTATGCCTTTTCCAAAAGGAGGCAACTTGTCAAAATTGATTGTATTCTTCCTCATCCACTACATTCTCAACTCCAACAATCATTCTTTTTTCATGAAGAACTGTGTGGCGCTTCTTATTTATCGGATAGGTTACATAAAAGAATTGAACAACGGGGTTAGCGAGTACGAATATTTCGTCTTTGTATCCGACACGTTCGAGGTCCACTATAGTGACGCCGTACTTGTCGACCTTCACCTGTGGGAGATGGACCCAACGACACCGAAATAGGGGGATCTTGAAAAACACGTAGTCGAGCTCCAATATCTCCTCTATGAACCCATAGTAGGAGCTCCTCAACCCATCGGTACTGAATGCATCTATGCGGACACTGTTATTCTAGTTAGTGCTATTTATATCCTAAGCCTACGTATAGAATGTATACCCATTTATGTCGTATCTTTACCATGTCACAACCATAAATGTTGGCCCTTTTGCCAACCATGTCAGCATATCACTTGACGAGCTCTTAGAGAGTCGCTCCTTCAACCATTGGTTGAACCAACTGTTGTGCTGTCTCGTGATCCAAACATCCGGCCGCTATGGATTCTATTGCCGGAGCACATCCTTGTGCTGGTCGATATACGGGGATGCTTTAGTCATGTGTTGCAAGACTGTAAAATGGGCTTGAGCATACACATCCATATCTGGAGTGATTGCTTTTCTTCCGATGGTCTCGATACCCTCAAGCCTTCCCTCATGAACCTTTTAGGTTGCATAACCTTTGACGATGCTGCCCTCCGGCCAAGATCGATTCTGTACATAGGACTTGAGAATTCCCATGAACCTCTTGAACGGGTACATGCTACGTAGGAACACAGGCCCGCACATCTTTATCTCCCTCACAATGTGAACAATGAGATGGGCCATGATATCAAAAAACGACGGAGGGAAATACATCTCAAGATAACATAGAGTCATCACCACCTCGTTCTACAGAGTATCTAGTTCTTCGGGATCGATGACCTTCTGAGCAATTGTGTTAAAGAAATAACACAGCCTCATGATTGTCCCTTGGACCTTGATCGACAAAATACTTCTAATTGCAACAGGCAGCATTTGTGTCATCAACACATGACAATCATGAGACTTCATGCCAATTAACTTCAAATCTTCCATCAAAACAAGTTTCTTCATGTTGGCAGAGTAACCGGACGGAACTTTTACACCATGCAAGCACTGGCATAGCTCAGTTCTCTCGGCCTTTCGACAAAGTGTAATAAGTAGGGGGAATGTACGTTCATCCTTTATCGGTCTTTATCGGTGCTAACTCAAGTCTGATGTCCATATCAACCAAGTCAAGGCATGTGTTAACACCATCCTTTGTTTTGTCGCGAATGTTTAGTAAGAGACCAATCAAGCTATCACATACATTCTTCTCTATGTGCATGATGTCGATGCAGTGGCGAACTTCTAGGTGCTCCTAATAAGGTAAGTCCCAAAATATTGATCTATTCTTCCAGATGTTCTTCTCACAGGTCCTCAATTTACGTCTCTTTTCGAGCACAACATCTAAATCCTTAACCATATCATAGACCCCTTTTCTGCTTAAATGCTTTGGAGCTGAAATATCCTCCTTTCCTCCATCGAATTGTTTCTTCACCCTAGGATATGGGTAAGCCTTCCCAAGAAACCTACGGTGACGCATGTATATAGTTTTGCGTGAATGCTTCAGCAACACACTCTCGGTATCATCTAAGTAGTAAGTACAGGCTTTGGCCCTTTTTGTACTCTAGCTCGACAGGTTAGCAAGGGCAGGATAATCATTTATGGTGCAGAACAACAAGGAGCGTAAAGGGAAGTTCTCTTGTTTGTACGCATCACATACCTGTACTCCTTCGATCCACAGTATTTTGAGATCTTCCATCAATGGTGCTAGGTACACATCAATATCATTCCCAGGTTGCTTCGGCCCTTGGAAAAGTATCGACAACAAAATATACTTCCGCTTCATACACAACCAAGGAGAAAGGTTGTAGATACAGAGTCAAGGGCCAAGTGCTATGTCGGCTGCTCATATTACCGAAATAATTCATTCCATCTGTACTCAATCCAAACCTTATATTACTCGGTTCCGCACTGAAGTCTACAAACCTCCTATCAATGTTTCTCCACTGAGCAGAATCAGCAGGGTCTCTTAGCTTTCTATGCTTCTTACACTCCTCCGAGTGTCAACGCAGCAGTTTTGCCTCATTTGGGTTCGCAAAAAACCGCTTCAAACGGGGAATTACAGGAAGATACCACGCCACCTTAGCGGGAGGTTCTTTCTTTACCTCGATTCCCTCACCGTCATCTGATTGATTCTTACGTTTGTATCAGGATGTGTTGCACACCGAACATACATGCATGTTTGCATACTCTTTACGGTAGAGGATACAGTCGTTCGGACATGCATGTATTTTTTCTACTTCCATTCCCAATGGATAAAGAACCTTCTTGGCTTTGTAGGTAGTTTTGGACAACTCGTTTCCCTCCGGAAGCGTGTCCGCTAAGAGACCTAACAGCATTAATTATGAAACTCTTGTCGGACCAACCGTTGCTTGCCTTCAATTTCAGCAGTTCAAGCACGGATGACAACCTTATATATTCTAGCTTGTAGCCTGGGAACAAAGGTTTCTTCGAGTCCTCCATCAAGCCCTCGAATTTACTAAACTCTCTCTCACTATAGTTCCCTTCTACATCATGAAGCATCTGATCCAGATTGTCATCGTGCAACCTATTCGAATCGAAACCACAATCGACACATCCGACGGCATATCGTTGACTTCGTCAGCGATGTTGTTATTACTACCTTCATGTATAATCTGCTCTTCACTGTGACTGGTCCAACGTGTATACCCCCTTTTGAAATCCCTTCGAATCAAGTATGCTTCGATCTACGCTCGGTTCTTAAACATCTTCAAATTCTCGTAGTCAATGCATGGACAGTACATATATTCCACACCCTTATTCAACATATCCTCCTCGGCAGCTCTTGTAAAAGCAAACGTGCCATTAATGTACTCTACACTCTTGCGGTTCTCAGTGTACATCCATCTTCGGTCTCCCATAGATAATCAAGAACAAATGGATCTACAATCACTCTTCCCAAATCTGCGGTCTCCTTTCACCAAATGGCCTCAAAGCCCCACCTCCTCAAAGCCCACCTGTACAATCACTCTTCCCAAAATATTCATTCAACTTGGAGTTCATATGCAAACGTTATTAACATTTCTATTTTGTTCGGTTTGAAAACCCTAGAAATAAATAAAAGGGTGACGTCGAAAGCGTATTTTCTAAGGCTTATGCTTTCCAACAGAGAAATCATATTTTTCTCTGAACTAAAGGTGGCTTTTCTTATTTTTATATTTTTCTGGATTTTATTAACTTACATGTGGGCCCTACTTGTCAGTGACTCATCTTTTTATTTCAGGATTTTATTTATAAAATCTATGGTAGTCCCACATGTCATAGACTCATTAGTTTATTAACTAAATGATTAAATTCCGATTTGATTTAACCTACCAATAGCTGGGGTCCACATGTCAATTTCTCGGCTTTAAAACACGTTTTAAAATCGAGAATAGTGACTGGTCCCACATGTCAGCGACTCATATACTAAATACGTTTTGAATTAGATTTCTGTTAAACTTTTCGACCGAGGCCACTTGTCATACCCTCACTACAATTATCCACTATCATTTAGTGATAATCCTCTCCTAATCTCGTGGGTCCCACCAGTCAGAGAGAGAGAAGGAAAGGAAGCAGGGCGCACGTGGCCAAGAGAGAAGGTGAACTCGCCGGTAGCGAGGCAGGCACGAAAAACCTCGGGAGAGCCCAGGATTGGAGAGAGGGCGTCACGACGATGACATGGGTGGTGGAGATGGTCAGAGAGGTGGACAGAGACGGTGTCACATTGGTGAGATGCGGCGGGGAGCCTCGTATGCAACATGGCTTTGGCACCAGGGGCAAAAGCAGTAGCATTTGAAGCTCAAATTGGGCTCAAGGTGCCATCACATTGCTAATAGTCATGGCTCGGGGCCCTAAGGTCATCTGAGGCGAGCCGACGGTGATGTCCCATGGCGGCGCCATGGGCTTCACTAGCGATTTCGGCGTAATCACCCAAAACTACTAAAATTAAAGGATGCTTATGCTCCAGTAGCTCACCACGATCACGAGGAAGGTGTCAATGAAGTCAGGGAAGGTCCAAGGCGGCTGGTCATCGGTGAACAGAGGCGGCGGCGGCAAGCTCCTCGGTGATAGGTCTTCTTGGTGGAAATAAACTAAAACAAAGCACATACACAGCTTTAGGGGGACTTATAGGTGGGAAAAATCGACATTGGTGGGGTCGAGGACTCACCAAAGAAGAGTTGGCGTCAATGGCGGTGGTGGTGACAGGGAGGTCCACGGTGACAGCTCAGCGTGGGCGATAATAGCTGAAATGAACCACACGAGTGGGCTCGGTGAGGTGAGGCGATACTCAAACTGTGCACGAAGTGGTGAAGGACTCACCAGGCTTGAAGATCTCCCACGGCTACCGTAGTGCCAGAGATGGAGAAGAAGACATAGAGAAGTGAGGAGTCGAGTAAGCGAGCAAAATGGCGCAGGATGTATCACAGACGGTTTTAAGAAAAACAAACTGTCTATGATATTTAGTAATATCACAGACTGTTCGTTTTAAGAACTGTCTGTGATACTTCATAAACGGTTTTAAAAATGAACAGTCTATGATATTACCTCTTCACAGATGGTTTTTAGCGCAGCCAGTAACACAGACGGTCTCTAAACCAAAATCGTCTGTGATTGCATTTAATACTGACAGTTTTGGTCAACCGTCTGTAATGAGGCGTCCAGTACGTATTAGCCTTTTTGTAGTAGTGGCGGGCGCGGCCTGGGCGCACGAGCGCGCATGGGTGTGGCCAAGTGCAGGCGCGGCTAAGGGTCGGCTGGGGCCGAGGGGCAACATGGCATGGCGCTAGCAGCCAGAGCTGGAAACAGAGCGAAGCAAAAAGGGAAAAGAAAAGAAGAGAAATAAAGAGGAAAAAGAAAAAGGAAAAAGAAAGAAAAAGAAAAAAGGAAAAGGAAAAAAAGGAAAAAAGAAATGGCCAAGTGGTTTGGGGGAAAATTCAAATTACAAATTTGGAATTTGGAATTTGACGACGAATTTTGAATTGAGATGATAGAATTTGGATTTGAATTTCGGATTTGGAATTTAAATGAATGCAAAAACTCCAAAAGGAAACCAACACTTTGAATTAGTTAGTCTGAAATAAATTTTTGAAAAGCGTCAAAATTTGGGATGTTACTATCTTGAAACTCAACTTAGAGGAGTGGCATATATATCCTGAAGGATTACTTAAATACAATAGGTTAGATAGGGTTAATTTAACAAACCGAAAGGCGGAGCGGGTCTAGAACGACCAAAGGAGGGGACGACGTAGTGTAAAACTTGACAAATACGAGTTTTGAGTTAACATATTGGAAATTTGTAGATAAACATTCAAGTATTACGTTTGAACTCAAAGTCTCTTGCTTTCTATCTCAAACAAATCATTTACTAGACCCGAGTTAAAAACGAATTTTTTATTTAAATAATCTATTTTTTATTCTAAATTACAAATATATTCCACCGACTTTTTTTTTTACGGAAATATTCCA
The DNA here is from genome assembly GCA_036346405.1 of Phyllostachys edulis. Taxonomy (NCBI): domain Eukaryota; kingdom Viridiplantae; phylum Streptophyta; class Magnoliopsida; order Poales; family Poaceae; genus Phyllostachys; species Phyllostachys edulis. The sequence goes on from CM070549.1 coordinate 67,556,214, forward strand.
CTATCGCCCAACCGTTGGGCTTTAAATATGCACAGGAGCCGAACCGATGGGGCAATAATGACATCGCCCGAACCGTTGGGCGTGGAGCTGTCGCCGCCTAATCTGTTGGTATTGCATGTTCGATCATGTAACGGTGCGATCGATTGTTTATATAAGCGGCCGCGGTCCCCGCCGATTCTTTTCCTCCGCCTCAACAAAGGCACTTTCGCCGTGAAGGAGAAGAGAGGAGAGAAGAGAAAAAGAGAGGAAGAGGAGAGGAAAAAAGAGAAGGAGAGGGAGAAGGGGAGTTTCAACTGCGAGGTAAGTTGGTTTTATTTTGTAATGCATTCTTTTAGTAGGTAAATAATTTAGTTAGATCAAATAATAGTGTAGTTTTTGGATAGGTAAATAGTTTATTTAGCTAAATGAGTAGTACTGAGCACCTAGTAGGAAATTGTAGTTAGAAAAAAAATAGAAAATCGAAATGTTATTGATCTCGTATGTAAGTAGTAGCCATAAAAACTCTAGTTAGAGGAAAAATAGTTTATTTTGTAGTGTAATTTTTTCGGTAGGTAAATAGTTTATGTAGCTAAATGAGTAGTATAGTAGCACCAGAGGAAATTGTAGTTAGAGAAAAATATTAGAAAATCGAAATGTTGTTGATTTGTATGTAAGTAGTAGCGATAAAAACTTTAGTTATAGGAAAAATAGTCGTGAGGGAGTAATATTAATCTTTGTTTGTGAGATGTATTGTAGTAGTGTTTCAGATATGCGTGGCCGACTATTATTGGGTGAATAATGCGTGACCGAGCGCATAAGGAGGATGAATTATTTGTATAAACCAATTAGTACAAGTAAATTAGTATGAACTAACTGACTTACGTAATTGGTAGAAGACTGGAATGCCACTTGGAGCATTTCGGATTGCAAGTTAGCGTCCGAATCGGTATTTAGGTTGAATATGAATATCGTACTACACGTTCATTGTGGCCTCTGTTTTAGGGAATGAATGACGTCTTGATTATGCTGTCGTGTAGTTATCGACGATAGACGAAGAGCCTTACAAATGTAAATTGCAATGTAGCAGTACTTGCATGTCGTGCGTTGCGAGCTGACTAATTGCAATGTTCGAAATATTTGCAGCCATACAGTAAGTCATGCCTGTACCCACTACATTGAAAGCGCATTATGGTGTTGGCACCGTTAGTGAAGGTCCGTGGGGTGTTGACTTGAGTAGTTTTCAGCAAGCCACTCTGGTACACCCGAACGGCGAGAATGCACGAATCGAAGATGTGAAGCATCGGTGACCAGCTTCTCTTTGAACCCCGAGTTGTCGGCGTGGACATACAAGGGCTTTGGGCCGGTCTCCCACGAACATCGGTGGGAGTTGAGAAGACCAAGCGCACGCAGCAGTGGAAGGGCTTTATAGAAGGATGTCGGCGCCGTGGATATGAGTGTGTGATACTTGTGCAACCATGCCCAAAAGAAGTCAGACAGCCCCACGCGGATATCATCCGGGTGGTGCGAAAGCTGGTGCCCAATGATGTTGTCAAACAGAGGTCCCGAGGGTCAGTATGCGTGATGGGCAATATGGAGCATCGTTTCGACGTGCTCCTGCGGGATAGAGCCGGATTTGGGACGGCTCGTTCTCTTGTCACCCACGAGGTATGCCTTGGAGATCATGTCAACGAGGCTAGCTGTACGTGCAACAAACCGAAGCTCTTTCACAAGCCATGCTCTCATGTGCTCGCGGCATGTGGGACTGTGCGTATGGACCCTTTCAACTTTGTGGCCGAGTACTTCTTGAAGGAGAGGGTGGTGCAGGCGTGGACTGGCGAGCTTAGGGGCTTCAGGGTTGTGGGTAACTTCGCCACCTCCGATATTGCAAATAGGATCTGGATTCCGAATATTGACATGCTGAAGGGGGCAAGGGTCGTCGGCAGAGTCGTCGTATTACGAATGATATGGACGAAGCACAAGCCGGGGCGTTGGGTACACGTTGCGGGCACTGCGGCCAGGAGGGGCACACAGCCAGACGATGCAAGGCACCAGCTGAGGAGTAAAATTATTTATGTAACTTTGTATCCGGTGTGCAAAGTGGGACCAAAATTGCAAATCAGTCTATATTGTCATTTGTACTTTGTATTATTTATGTAACTGTTGTGCTACTACCGAATTTTCTTTTCATGTACGTAATGACGTAAGACATGTATCGTCGTAATGTTTATTTAAGTGTTGTAGTACTATAACTGTTTTTGAAAGACTGTCCTGGTAGCCTAGTACTCGTTGATTTCTTTGTTTGCAAGTTAAATTTACTCATTCGTTACACTCGATGTTTTATTTCCGCGTATTTGCTAACTTAAAGTTGTTTTGCAGGTATGGCTCACGGTGCGGACTGGAGTTTCGGCCTGCTGGAGGAGCGCATCGACCGGCTACATCGCGCGTCGCGTCGTGTCCCTCATCCTCTGGGGTGTCGACGCGATCAGTGTTGGGGTGATCCGCCGCGCGACACCTCGGGTGGCTGGAGGCTAGACCCACGCCGATGACAGTTAGTATCGTCGACACTATCTTCTGCCAAACGTATCTTCGCTTGACCTTTGGTTCGTTCGCGGTGGCGAAGGCCGCCGGTCTACTACCTATCGCCCGGATGGTGCGAGCCACGACGAGGACGAGCCAAGAAGACCGCGATCGGCGACGACGGAGACGCCCATGCGCCGCATCCGATCACGACGCTTCCGCTCGACCGGTCCCTGGCGACAAATCTTGTGGACCGTGGCGACAGAGACTCACACTTTCCATCTCCCATTCGGGAGATGGCCCTACCCCGCAGACGCCTCCACCTTCTTGGGCTCCCTATCGCGGGAGTTGCCGCCTTCCGCGAGAGCCTCCGAGAATCGGGCGCGAGGACCTCTGGCGGGTTTGAGGAGTCCTCCCACTGTGCTAGCGGCCGGGTACTACGTCTTCCGGAGGCACAGAGGCACGCCCGCCCTTGCGGTGGTTGTCGCAGATTCGCACGTGTTCCGCACCGAGCTCGTTAGTAGTGTTGCTTTTGTCCTTTCCGTCTGAGGTCCGACTATATTTTTTGTTGTGCATGTCGAGCGGATGGACCCTCACGCGATGACCAGCAGTGTCACGCCACCTCGAGGCGCATTTTGCGTGGCTGCTTGGTTGAGTCTTTTTCACCAAGATCCGTGGTGACACCGTCGACGCGAGGCTCATCGCGTACGCCAGGGCCATCGCCGACGGGGGGGGCCCCCAGATCAGCTGGGGTTCGGCCGTACTTGCTGCCACCTATCGCGGCTTGTGCGACGCCTGCTTCAGGTCGAGACCGAACTCCATCCTCACGGGGTGTCCTCTCCTACTGCAGTTGTGGTCGTTTGAGCGCTTTAGCCTCGGACGGCCCTTGTTGGACGACAGCGCACCGTACGGGCTGGAGATGTACAACGCGGACGACGTGGACCGGCCGACGATGGGCTCTCTCTGGTGCCGGCGACGGGTATGTACTCTTTCCCACGTCTAATTTCTTCATATTACCGATCGTCGTACCTAATATCCTGTGTTCGTTGCAGGTACGATTCGCGCCGCGTCACGTGTGACGCGCGTCTGAGCCGTTCGTGGAAGCGATTCGGCCGCCGACGGCGGACGACGTCACCGGAGCCATACTACCGAGGAGTTACTTTCCCGTGCTCCCCACGGCCTGTCCTCGCTGTGCTTGCGAGACCGAGAGTACTGGCTGACCCGCAGGGTGCTAGTCTTCGACGTCTTCGTGGAGGACTACGGGGCGCATCGTGTGATGCGCGATTCGCCTTCTGGCGAGAGGTTCCATACCGTTAAGCGTCAAAGATGCGAGAACGTGCACTCGTGAGTAATCGGCATACATGAGTTGTTTTTGTTGTCGTCTCTTACACGCCATCGCTAACTACATGTTACGCCTTGCGCTCTGATGGGAAGGGAGTTCGCGCGCACGAATCGGGGAATAGGGCGCACTACGGGACCGTGTGCGGGAGGACATCCTCACGACCACGCGAGCTATGACGAGTACATTCGCCGGTGCGCCCTCGGACACGCATGCGGCTGCGTGCTTGCCGCAGCGAGCCCGCACCACGTGTCCCGGCAGGCCGACCGACACGCACATGCATTTAGCGCAGGGCGTACTGCGATACGTTACATCCAACTCGAAAATTTCGCCACGGTATCCGCCATTACGCTTTTGACCGTGTCTTGTTTTCGATGTGGCGGGCATGGTCTGCCGAGCTTGCGACGGATTGCGACTCTGGCCGCAGAGGTTCACGGACGATCGCGGAGGGCACACGCGAGACACGGGCGCTTTATCCGTCGTTGTCGGCAAAGCGAGCGACGATTTTGGCCTATTGTCGTGCACGAGCTCCGGAGGTTGGCACGCTCACCGTTCACGGTCCGTCCCTCCGCCCGCCCGTCCGGCACCACAACGGCGGGAGGGCGGCGGACCACGTCCGACGCCGACGCGCCTGCGGAGGCTAGCTCGAGTAGGCCCGCCCGACACTTACGCGCCACGAGGAGGCTAGCTCGGCGAGCCACGTCCGACATCGACGCGCTTCGAGGAGGCTAGCTCGGCGAGCACGTCCGACACCGGCAGCGTCGCGATCGTCGTGCCACAGACCGTGTGGACAGCTTTGCAGCGCCATGGCGCTAGCCGCGAATGCGTCACGTCTCGTTTGTCGGCCGCGCTTCACGTTTTTATTAACTAACAATATCTAGCCGTGCGGTATAATCGCCACGATAGCGTGGGCGCGCATCACGTGGACGCGGGGCGTGGGCGCCGCAGGGCGTGGACGCACCGGGCGTGGGCGCGCAGACTTCTTGGTGGGCGAGACTCGCCACTCGGCCCACACCTCACCCCACACCGCCGAGGTTCTCGTCCCGGCCTCCGGCTTCTCGGTGCGCGCGGACACCACACAGGCAACCTGGTCTTGCCCACCCCTGCCTCTCGGTCCTCGTCGGATCGGGGTTCGCACCGTCTTTCCCTCTCGGGGCGAGGCCTCGGCACCTGCTGCGCAGAGAAAGGCGCCAAGCGAGCCCGTAGGGAGGACGCGGAGGTGGATCAAGCGGTGGCGGCAGGGGATCTTTGGGGGTGCGGTTAGAGGCTAGTAGAGGCGTCTTTGCCTTGGGTGTACATTTCTTCGTTATGTGATACTTAAATTTTGCACTTAATATATGATGCAGGTTACTTTTGCGTTCTTGTGTATACTCTTTCATACAATGTATGTTTGTTCAATGCATATCAACGCTTATAGCTTAATGCACACGACACCTCGATGCAAAAGTCAACTCGATAAATGGCAACTTCAATGACGCGTCCACCATTTACTTACATACGTTCTACGAGATTGAGCGTAATTGCGTGAAGGGGAGACAACTTTGCGCGATTCGGGGTTTAGGTATAGGGTTAGGCTTTTGGATCGACTTGACTACCACGAGCACGTCGTCGACTTTTAAGACCGAAAAGACAAGACTCTTGAGAAGACGTGACAACACTCGCCTCGCCAACTTTTGAGGCCGATAAGACAAAGACTCGCAAAGCAAGCCATGACTTCTCCTTTGCAAAGTAAGGCGTGACAACACTATGCCTCCCGAGCTTTGCAGATCGACATGACAACACTATACCTTCTCAGCTTTTCAGAATTAAAATACATGACTCTCTCCTCTGCATGAAATTAACCACACCATGCCAACCATGGGGCTTATAAATGGGGCTTGAACCAAACCCAACTCTACACAACACTACACAACACATACCCAGCTATGGACTCTTCGAGACACTTCTACGCGAGGATGTTCCAGAAGCAAAACTGGCTTAAGCAGAAGAGGAAACAATTGCAATACCCAGATTTTTCAATGAAAGATGCTCCAGTACCACCACGTTTTCGATCCCGGTGTGTGTGTGGCGAACCAGCGAGATCATTCAGTCCACACACCCAGACACCGCGGCCCGGGCGTACTACCGATGCGGGCACTATATCGTAAGCGTTTCTTTCGCGCGTATCGATTTTCCTCTCGCAACGTTGAATTCTTTAAATTTTAACTTCATCCCCGTAATGGCGGCCGAGATGCGCCGCCACTTCTTCCATGGATCGACGGCGGAGATGTACGACGAGCATTCATCCAGGCGAAGTACATCTTTGAACTACTCGGTGCGGGCGAGAACTTCGCGGTGGAAACCTTACGTCACGGACCACGTTGACGAGGCAATCGAAGAGCCCAAGATACTTCGCCAGGCGTAATCCATATGGACGACGTGAGTTATGAAGAATTTACGTCCTTATTACGTAAGGTTTCCCGGTACGGTGTACTTACATCCATCATACAATCGCAGGACATTGACGACTTCGACATACCAGCCCGACGTGGACAGTCCCGCGACAAAGGCAAGGGAAAGGCTCAGGCGGTTGACCCGGCCGCCACAACAGTATCCGGCCGCCCCGGCCGTAATCCGTATGGACGGCGTGAGTTATGAACAATTTACATCCTTCTTCGATTTTCACTACGGTGCCCTTACATGATGAAATCGCAGGACATGGACGACTTCGATATACCACCGACGTGGGCCCCGTGACAAGGGCAAGGAAAGGCTCATCTTGGTGAGCGGCCGCCAGGCGTATCCGATCGCCGCCTTGTCGTAATCCGTATCCACGACGTTAGTTATTAAGAAGTTAAATCCTTCTTACGTTTTATTCTCATTATACGGTGCACTTACATCATCGAACCGCAGGATATGGACGACTTGACATACCGGCCCGACGTGGGCGATCCGCGACAAGGGAAGGGAAGGCCGGCGAGGAGTTCAACGCCGAGCTAGCAAGGAAGGAAAATGGCCCCGGTCCACGATGAGGTTAGGTCATTACGTAGTACTCCCGATCCTACCCCTATGTTTTTACTATCCCTAAAGGCATGTATACTTACATGGTCCGGATATACATCACAATGTACCGTAGTAGTAGCGAGTTTGACTAAAGCAATTAGCGAACCATCATGCCATGTGACTACGTGTCAAGTGCTTCATCAGACGGACTCTAATGTAGTTCGGTTACGTGTCTCCACTAAGCCATAAAAGCAAGACTATATTGCAAGTATGCCTCTTCTAGTGCAATCCCGAAAGAACCATTCACACCGACATTGAATCCTCCATGTTTTAAAGCATCTTCATAATCACAACGAGCGTTCTCGGCCCTTCACTCATATTCTCATTAGGTCCATAAAGCACGACCTTCCCGCATCGAGGAGAGACTCCTTCCTCACGGTAATATCACTTACCTTTCTACTTACAACTCATTCTTGTCTCAATCGTCCTCACAAAATTCAATGTAAAATTAGCGCACTACAACAATATACAACGATCAAAAAATGTTATTGCGACTCGACAAATTTCATACCTATCATATTCTCTGAAAATAACAAAGCAGACCAACTAACGGCGTCACAACACTATTATTTTCAAAATAAATATCATGACACAATCAGATTTGCTAAATTTAGTTCACCTAGAAAATGTAATATTCATTACAACTCAATTAAACAATATTTAAAAACAACAAAACAAGCTGCGAGCTCTCGTCAGCGAACCATTGGGGAACGAACGCTTCAATGACAGACCCGATCGCTCAATGGTTCGGCGACAGAACTCGCCGCCAATGACAGATGCAATCGCCACGACGAGATTGATCGTGTAGGGCAGATCCTGTCGCCCAATGGTTCGGCGACAAAACGATCGCCAATGACAGATCGATGCCCAACGATTGGGCGACAGTAGAATATTTCCGTAAAAAAAAAAAAGTCGGTGGAATATATTTGTAATTTAGAATAAAAAATAGATTATTTAAATAAAAAATTCGTTAAAAACCAGTACAAGTATATAGTACATACAATATGGCCTTGGCACCTGGGGCTTGAGACCACCCAGACCCGGGCACCCAGGATTAAAACAACCCCAAAAATGTTGTATAAGCTAACCCACTACACAATTTACCCTCCTAGGTTCTCTTTTCTAATGCTAATACAGGCATAAAGCTAACTCACCTAACCAAGTCAAACAGTATTTTGGGCTAACTAAGTTTTATACCAAACACAAAAATTGAGTTAAGCTAATCTAGCAAGATAGCTAGATTAGGATTAGCTGACATAGTAATCTTAAGTAAGTTTCATAAAATTAAGCTTACTTTGTGCAAACTATCGTAAAACTACACATTTACGGGATAAGGTATCATAAAACTACACGTAGATTGGATAAATGTATCAGAAAACTACACTTCACCGTACTTCATTCTAGGCAACGGCCTGATAACTTGAGCCCACCATCAACAGAAACAATAAAATTTTCAGCTAACCACACATCCGAAAAAGGTATCAGAAAACCACATTTTTTAACCAAACTCTGTTCTAGGCAACGGTTGGACATCATGACATTTGTCTCTTGCCGGTGGGCCTATGCTGTCATACTGTTGCTTAGAACAGAGTTTAATTAAAAGCGTAGTTTTCTTATACATTTTGCCGATCTATGTGTAATTGTCTAAAACGTTCTATTAAATGTGTAGTTTTGCGATAGTTTGCACAAAGTACGTGTAGTTTTAAGAAAATTTACTCAAATTTTAACCATGAACCAAAATGTGCCTTAAGGGTTAAGAGGTATGCTAGGGCTAACAAAGAGTCATGCCTTACGTTGAGTTATTTAACCTGGTCAACACATTTTTAACCTTTTTCAACTTGGCTACCACAATAAATAAGAGAAATAATTAAGCTGACTCTTTTGGGGTCTGCGATGGGTTCCTAGTGGTGAGAATGGAGTGCACACCTCCTGACTTGGGTTTCAATCCCCAGTACAACAAGAGGGTAAAAATACACTTGTGGCAGAAAAAAAAAAGGTTTTACTCGTCAAGGACTAGGATGTCTAACATAAGCTAACATAGGGTTCAGTAAGCCATTTGAACCGGGAAAACTGCTACCTCTCCGGTTAGCGAAAACCAACCGATTATCGGGTCGTTTTTCATTTACAAATTAAAGATTTGTGTTTGAATCATCTCTAAGAAGCAGAAACACACATCTCTTTGCAAAAAAAAAAAAAATTGGGCATCAAACAGGTCAGGAATTAGGACCGTTTGACTGGTTTTCGCCCGTTTCTTGATGAACCCCGCTAACCTAGCTTGGATATTAAACACTAATATAACCGATTAATGTCTAAGAGTTTGCTAGTACACACACCTTTTTAAGAGTGCATGAGGATGCACACACGTGCACATCCACTACATAAGCTAGAAAATTTACGCCTCACTAAGTGTAGTCACACGAATTTCTATTGAACGCACACACATCTGTACTCTAATTAAACTCTAGGACCTCACTAAGTGTAGTCACACGTATTTCTACTGAGGCTGCTCCCAATGGATAGTATCTTAGTGCAGTTTCTTTAGTGCATGAAAAGTGTTAGGATACTATCTTTCCAATGCATGGTTTCTTATGGTGTAGTATCTTAGGCTATTTCATTTAATTACATACATGATCTTTACTAGTATTTGAGCATTGTAGCCTATAGCCTATTTGTGGCATGTACTAAAGCAATACATGTTTGTTGACACACACAAACGTAAATACACCGGATCAATCACAATAAATTTTATACGTTGGATTTCGAGACCGAACCGGTATCCAAATTAGATACTAGAGTACCTCTCTCTTCATTAATTATGGTGCCACATCATCATTTTGCTTACATGACAGGTTTAAGATACCAACCAGGATGGAGCACTAGGAGCAGCCTAAAGGCACACATATCTGTACTCTAATTAAATAAGATACACCGCGCTGGTCCCAGAGATCAAGGTGAGTGAGAACGAACACCTCACTCCCACAACGAGTTCACTGCCCGTCCTATGTCATGGTCAGTTATTCCATGTCCTAACATGAGTACTACTAGCTCTAACTAATTAATTAACTCCTCATTCCTTTGAACAGCTAATTACGTCATGCAGATCGAGAGTCGAGACTATTTTCAAAGAAAGGTAAACAAGGACTACTACTCATTCCTCTCAAACAATTAAGCCACATAAAATGGAAGCCTAGCCTAGCTAGCTAGCCTGCAGCTACATACGTACCTCCCATCTCCATATGTGCACAATTAAACTACGTGCTACGTGCTACAGTGACCTACACCTCACTTCCCTGGTCATCACCATCGCCATCGCCGTGGTCGCCATCACCTTCTTCCAGCTGCGCCCGCCTCTTCTTGCCCTCGTTTAGCCTCACGCCGAACAGCTTCACCGCCGTGTCGTCGCCGCGCTGCCTAAGCTGCGGCGAGGCGCCACACTCTGCGGGGCTGAGCTCCACCAGCCTGCAGCTTGCCGGTGGCGTGGGCGTGGGCGGCGGCACCGGCTCCACGTGGTTCTGCAGGAAGTAGATGATGTCATTGTAGAGCTTCCTCATGTGCGCAAGCTCCGACAGCAGCAGCGAGTTGCGCCGCCGCAACTGCTGGTTGTCCTCCGACAGCGCCGCCAGGAAGTCCCCGCCGCCGCTGTCCGCCGCGGAGTCTTCCTGGAAATGGTAGACCGGAGGTGGCGGCTGCGGCGAGAAGAGGCTGAGATAAGGCTGGTGCGGATGGAGCGGCGGCGGTGGCGGCGGCTGTGAGCAAGACGACTTCCTCCGGTGGATCTCCGAGAGGAGCTGCTTGGCGCCCTTCCTGAAGAACTCGTTGGCGAACTCCCACCTGTCAGCCACTATCTTCCTGAAACCCTGTAAATATAAATATATATCAATATATATCAAAGGAAAAACAAGCAAGAATCAGGACATGATGCATGTGAATGTAAATTTGGTAGTCACATCAAGGTTCAAGAATAATCAAGATTGACTGTTGGGAGGTGGTACACTGATGCATGCATATGGTTGTGTTTATTGTGTAAATTGATGTTGGATAGACACAACGTCATTGACATAGGAGTTTGTGTACTGTACTACATGTGTGCATATGTAATGTCAATCTTTTCTCTGCCAATGATTGGGAGTGAAGATGACTGCACTGCACAATGTATTGATTGGCGCATAAGGGCATGGATGCATGGTGTCTAGTGCGGAAAACTGGAGATGGAAGGGAAACGGGGAGATGGATGATGTTGCAATTACTTAGCATGTAGTAGTCATGTAGTGCAGTGCAGATGGTGTAATAGAGTTTTGGTTTTTTGGAGAACACGCAGGAGCAGGAGCAGGAGAACTGCATATCTTTGTACTATGATACTACGAGTTTGGTTTGAGGCCATAAGAGATCTAGAGGTATTAGCTATGGAATTAGTTAGGAGGGGAATGCACACAACAACAAAAAAACTCGTGGTGGTGGGTACATGACTACACGAGGGAGCAGAGTATGAGGTGAAGAGGAGAAGGTTCTCGTAAGCTATTTTCAAGTCCGAAGGAACAAAATGCAAGAACAAGATAGCCAGTCTATATAGTGTACTTCTCATCTTGGAAAAGAAATATGTGAGTTTCCTATATGAAGTGTACTTCTCATCCTGGAAAAGAAATATGTGAGTTTCCTATATGACTCTTCCCGTTCAAAATATATAGAAGAAGAAGCAAATGCTAGAAGAGAAAATTCATGCTACATTTTTTTCGCAGGCCAGGAAACAAGAATGTGTCAAAGTTGGAAGGTCACACCAATGCCTTCCCAATCCCATCTAGCTAGCAACAAAATCAGCAAAAGATGACCTCTTTCCCACTCTCTATTCGCTAACCATCCAAAACAAACGTACCTTTACTTGTCCCGTTCTAGGAAACAAGAAATGGAAAGGATGAAATGTCGGCACTAACCAACACAAAAATCTCAGGACCAATACGCATATTGGATTATTGTACTCCCTTTTTTTTGGTTTACCACCAAGAACATCAAGAAACACGAACAACACCCCTCAATACAAACCTTACTGAAATGAAATCAAAAGCTGAAGCAAATCCAAAAACTACCTAGCTAGAACCACATTGCATAGAAAAGCTTAAGAGCGGCTGACATGCATAAACACACATAGTTTAGGAAATTAGTTACATACATAGGTGTTGAGCTGCCTGACGAAGCTGGAGAAGTTGTTGTGCTTGAAGTAGTTGGGAAGAAGGTCCCTGGCGAACTCCGGCGGCCGCCACACCACGAAGGTGGTCTCGTCCTCCCCCCACGACACGACGTGGTCGGTGCAGGGGTCGTCGACGAGCTGGTACGTCTTGGTCAGGAAGGGGGCAGGCACCGGCTTGGCGTGTGAGCCCTCCATGGACACCACCATCTCGCCACTACACCTCTCCACAAGGAATGCCATCTATATATATTATATATATGCTCAATACTGCAAGATAGCTCAGTAAAAGCAAAGCTCAAGCTTTCCTTGGTCAGTGCAAGCTCAGAACAAGAGGAGAAAGTGGCTACTGTAAGGAACAAGCTAGGCAATATATGCAAGAGAGAGGAGAAGAGGGACTCTTATCTCTCTTCCCTCTAGCTTACTCCATATCTCCAGTCTCACTGTCTCACACTGGAGCACACATACACACATGCACGCACACCCCACGACCCTTCAAATATTCTCATGTGGGTCACTGTCTGGACCCCTCTCTCTCTCCCCTCCAATCTCTATCTCTGTCTCTCTCTCTCATCATTATATATGCATATGCATGGATATCTGTGCAAGCCAGTACTGGGTGCTTCAAATGGCTGTTCCGGTCCTGAACATATACTCATGGCTCTTGCTGGGAGGCCTTGTGGTGTTGGTTTTAATTTCATGGCATATGAAGTTATGTTCCTGCTCTTGGGAAACTGTTCTGTGCTATATATATGTGACAATATGTACCGAGTACATAGATATATACACAGAGGTACATGTGTATAGCATGCGTACCTGACCTGCACGAGCAATATATGCAGATGCATGCACCGATGCACGGGTCGAAAAGTACGTTGTTGGGTGAACTGGTATCTGATACATTCATGTCAAACAGATTAATTATGGAATCATGATAAGTTCACTACAACACTGCTATGTGATGAACACGTACGTACTTAGGGGAGGCTGGTCCTCGTCCGGTAGCAAATATATGCCCCGGCCGGCAGCTTTGTTGGAAATTAATCTAGGCTTGTGTAATAGGGTGTTAGGATCCTGATGCAATAAGCATCAGATCAAATTAGTTTGTTTTCTTTGTTAGGCTTTCCATGATTAGTTTTTGGCTTGGTTAACAAGTTGATTAGGTAGTCTTTAAAAGGACGTGTAATCAGATGTGTTTCGATAAGAGAAGAGAGAAAACAAAACGCTTTGGCTAGGCATGTTGCAGTCGAGCACCAAAGTTCTTGTGTGCACACATTTTTGTTCTCTTCCACCGTGATTCTTGTGTGTGCGCGTGTGAAACACTAGAAAGAGAACCGATGAGTGAGATCTCTCCGGGAGCTGGGCCAACATTTGGTATCAGAGCGGGGTTGTACTGCGCGTAGCGGTGGATCGGCGAAGCCGCGTTACGGTGGCAATCTTGGTGGTGCAGCGGTGCATCAGGGGCAGGCGGACACGTTGGTGCTACGCACGGACAGAGCATGCGTCTCTACGATGAGGAGAGTTACCGCGTTGGGCAGAGGTGTACGGGGCACCAGTGAACAGACCGGCTACAGCACCGTGCACCAGGAACATGACGATAGAGGTCCGTGCGGCCATGGCGAGGCCAGCGCGGTGCGCCGGAATCGCAAGTGACGTGCGCACCGACAGCGGCGACGTGATCGCCACGGAGTAGGCCGACGATGGCAGTCTCCATCGGAGGTGGAGGCCGGTGGCAGCAAGGTGAGGCAGTGTGAAGCCTCCGGGAAACGAGTTGACATGAGGCCAACAAACGGCGATGGCATGGAGGCCGTCGTCGCAAGAAGAATGGGAGATCGGAGTTGCCCAGTCAGTCGTGCCACCGGTGACGAAGTTGTAGCGGCAAAAAGGTGACGGTGAAGAGTGGAGGTGGCATGTCTCTCAAATACCTGCTACCAAGGAGCGTCGTCGACAACCGGCAAGGCAAGATGGCATTGGCGGCCATCTCCGTGCCGCCAGGAGAACTGCCAGGTGCATGGGCTGCAGTGGCGCCCATGTTCACGGTCGCTAATGGCGAGGGCGAATGTATTGTCCCTCAAGAGTGATCGCGTGGCAAGGACGACTGTACTGTCCCTCAAGGAGTGCACCACGTGGTAGAGAAGCGGCTACGTGGGTTTGGCGACACATAAAGGAAGCTTGTGTTGCTAACCCGTGCCGAGTGGGAAGCCAGAACTTCTTGGAGATGCGTCAAAAGATCGGCCTTCGAGATGTGAAGAAGAGGCAAGTCTAGATTAGGGGGGAGATTATTGGAAATTAATCTAAACTTGCTAAGTAATAGGGCGTTAGGATCCTGATGCAATCAGTATCAGATCAAATTAGTTTGTTTCCTTTGTTAGGCTTTCCATGTTTAGTTTTTTGCTTAGTTAGCAAGTTGATTAGGTAGTCTTTAAAAGGACGTGTAATCATATGTGTTTCAATAAGAGAATAGAGAAAACAAAACGTAGGTGAAGAAGTGTTGTAGTAGTTTTTAACTCATTTGGTCTTGTTTTGGAATGGAATAGCAAATTTTGCCTTCTGTGATATTCTTTTGTATTGCAAAATCAATTATGAATAAAGCATATTTCTAGCACCAATTAAATGACATAATTGACATATAAGCATGTGAATCCTTCAAGTCATTTAAAAGGAATAATATGCTCAACACACACAATATGTGCACAATAAAAATCAGCATAAAGCTAAGATTTAGGAGATTGATTATTGCTCTCAGAAGGCTAGTTGCACAAGATTAAAACCTGGCCATCACAGCACTCATGCCAAATATAATCACAAATTGAATATGACACTTTATAGATTAAGTCTTGAGCTCAAAATAAAACTTGCTAATCTATTCAGACTAGTTCAAGCAAATCATCCAAAATTAACTTTGTTGTACACAGGAACAAAATCTATCAAGATACTATCAACTGTGATGTAGATCAATGATTGTAAATAATCACCAAAAAAACAGACCGAAAGACTGAAACTTCTACAAGACAACAAGTATTAGTTGACTGAAAAAGCTCAAAGGACAACAAGTATATCAAAATGTATAAATTGCATGCTCAAAAAAATAGATAACAGTAGGTAATCTAACAGCTCAAGGCACAATCTATACACAATATCGCATCTCCAATTGTATTTGTGACATCAATTCATCATAGAGCAATTCACCGAGCCCACAAAAAATCACTTTGCAATATCTCCTAGTGCTAGGCACATACAGATCACATAGATTGCATATATCCAATAGCACAACACATAAGCAAGGTGATATGAAACAATTGGGATAGCCGGGGGGTGGCCGACTTACCTTGGTGGTGCTTGGGAGGCGCTCGGGAGAGAAGGCGCGCCGGGCTCGAGGAGGAGGTAGCGTCGAGGACGGCGACGACGAGCTCGGGGAGGAGGCGTGCCGGGCTTGGGGGAGGAGAAACTTAGTCATTTGAGAGGGGGCGCGGGGTAAACCCCAGAGTCCAAATATAAATAGGGTTGGACATCACAGATAGTTCCAATAAATAACCGTCTGTGATAATATACATTCTCATATACATAAATGCAAATTCAGAACATATGACACATTCACATATTAGTAAAAGAATTATATCTGAATATTTGCTAAAACTATGCTAAAACCGCTAATTTCACGACAAGTAGTTCAACACCCGTGCAAAGAACTTGGCGTACTCATACCTAATCCTACAATCGTCGCTACAGAAGACGACGTAGTCGCCCCACCCTTTCGTCATGCCGCAGCCTGTGCTCGTGCACCAGTGACCGTCCTCCGGCAACGCCTACACCCAGCCCTGCGGCCCGGTCATCTTCTTCCACGTCGTCCCCGGACCGTGTCCACAGTGAGCCTCTGGCACCGCCTGCACTCCCGGTTGGTCCTCTTGGCCGTCTCGCACCCGTCGCCGACCGACTCGCCCTCGACCTGGCTGATATAGTGCTTCCCAACATCGTGCGCCTCGCCGGTCGTGTAGAGGAGGAGGCCGAGCACATAGGCCGCGGCCTTGTGGTCTGCGACAATTGCCGGTCAGCTTACACGAGGCGCGCTATATGTCTTGGTCTTGAAGACGAAGCGCGAGACCAACGATAAGCGAGCCTTGAGTTGCTTGCGCCCGGCAGTGGTTGGCACGACAATGAGGTAGCACTCGTTGTCCAGCCACTTCATCGCCCCCTCCCACTCCAGCGCCACGCGTATCCCCACGGCGTGCTCCTTAGACGCCTTGTACATGGCCTTGCAACTCCATAAGAAAAAATTAAAAAGGCCAAATAGTCAAATTAGTAATATGTATATGCATGCATGGATTGGTTGCCGTCACAAACAGTAATATGTATTTTTGTAGATATATAAATATGTATGTGGTTCGTAGGCTGCAAAGGTCAGCCATGGGCTGAGGAGACCTCGCAGCCACGAGGCCGGTGATGTGGATGACGACATCGTGAGGAAGAGCGACAACCATCGCCAACCTCCTCGCCTTGGTCCTCGTCGTCATGCTCCGTATGCTCACCATGACGCGCGACGGTACTAGCTATAGCGCCGCGTATGTATCAATACAGCAAGAACTCACTTATATAGTGCTAGATATGGAAGCATCGCGCAACGAGGCGAAGAGAAGCGTCGGCGCATGAAAGACGAAGGGACGCATCGCGCGGGAGCCGAAGCGGCATTGAACATATCACAGACACTTCTAACCACAAACCATCTGTGATACAAAATTAAATTATCACGGACGGTTCTGAGAATTATCACAGACATCTCTTATTAAAAACCGTCTGTGATAATTACGTATCACAGACGGTTCTACCCATCGCTAGTAACATAGACGGTCGCAATTGTAAAACCGTCTATGATAATTATAACACTGACGGATTCTGGGGAATCATCTGTGATGAGACAGGCATTTAGTATTGCCTCTTTTGTAGTAGTGATATAATTCCAAAAAGACATCTATATTGCAACCAATCTAAAATCAACGACGCGCATAGCGCGCGCTACCATCCTAGTATATGATAACCGCATCTCAGCATCATGTTGTATTAGGCTTCACTTGAGAATCTGTGTCTAAATTATTATACTATACTGAGCAAATTGGTTGACATTAACATGGTACCTGCATAACCCCAAAAGTTAGTATACTGCCACTATCTAGCTAAATATGTCAAGAAAGCTAACTGCACCAAAAAGAACCATCTTGTACATAATCTTTCCTAAAGAAAGGCGTCCACTTTTACACTGGCAAACAAGTTGTAATGAATGAAGTAAATGGCATTTGTTTTGTAGTCGTACTAGCTTAATTTACAGACCTGTTCAAAGACCAGCTACAAAAGGAGCCTCTGGATCTCCATATATAATTGTACAAATATAGGCACTATGATTTGACAAGATAGCACAAGGCTTCATATACATATGAAGCCCGGGAGAAAGTACACATACACAAAAGACAGTATAAACACATGTACGAATCATAAATTCAAACAAAAAGCTCTGCAAGAATGCATGGGAGGGGAAAAAAAGAAACTCTAGAGCAGCTCTACATTACTCTTTTGCAGGCAAGAGAAGCATATATTGTGTACTGTACTGGCAACTGACTGGTATCACCATGGTATTTAGTGACCAAATTGTTCTACACACCTCACCTTGTTAGTTGCATTGCTCATGCAAAGATGTGTTTGTTTGCAGGGAAAGAAAGTAGGATACTTTCTGTGTAAATGACTTACAAGTTTCAAGGCATGCCCGTGACCTCAGGGCATTCACAGGATCGAGTTAAAAGAAGTGAGAGATAAATAATATATAGTGATATAACTCTACACCCACTGATGAGTATCCTCTTTTGATGCAGCCTCAATTTCCTACTGCTCTTCCCAGCTATTGGAGTTGGACTGCATGCGTGGATGTGATGCAAGGCTGCTGCTAACTGCTTCCATTAATATCGATCGTATCTATGTGCAAGAGAACAAAACAATTCCACCCCCAACTTCTTGAAATGCTAATTGATTAATTGCACCATCATCATGTATGTGTCCACTTAGATCATGAAAGTTGGTGCATGTTTCTTCTAGTACTTGGGATTTGAGGAAAGGAAAAAAGTTTGTGAAGACCTTGATTATATGATTCATAAAATCAAGGCTACTCTCCACAAAAGGGGAGGTGAGGAGTGAGGATACATATAAACAGAAAAACATGAAAGAAGTGATGAGCTTGGAACCCATAGCTGGACATAAAAGATGGGTGATGGACATGATTTGTGGATTGCTTTTTTGCAAAGGAGATCTAGCTAGGGTTCTGGTGCTCAGTACTCAAGCCCCTCCTCTATCCCTTTCCCCTTTCCTTTCTCTGATGCTTTCCAAGCACCAGTTTGTCTCAGTCAAACTAGCCCCAAGAGGGCATATGCCACATTGCCACCCCATGCACACATCCATTTCAGAATTCAGAGCAACACCTGGTGATGCAGCTCAGGGTCTTGGCATGCCTCTCAGATGCCATAACCCTGCAAGTAACATATGCATATGCATCAATGCAGGTGTGCATGGCCTAATTAATGACCTACATTCGCCCTAGTTGTGGCCTAATGACCTACATTTGCCCTAGTTGCACATCAGCTTTACCTTGAGGGCCAAAAACTAAAAGAGGTGGCTGGCACCTAAACATTAAACAAGTCATAGCTCACAAGGACATGGCACAAACACATATATTTGTGTCAAAAACAATTCGCTTTTGTGTCCTGTGGGGATTGGTCGTGAAATTTGAATATCATGGAAGATTCTGTTCCATATATGACAAGGTGCTTTAATGATGTGTTTGCAGAGACATTTTATGAGTACATCACATGACCTTTCTCCATCCCACATGTGGCCCACTGCATTTGTGGCCACTGGGCAGGTCTAGATCTATCTTTGACTGGGTGGATCATATAAATACCCAAAGAAAAAAAATTAGAGAAATGATGAGATGGAGATCATCACATTACCTATGCGATGAAAGAGAGGGAATACTATGTTAGTTTTTCTATATGTAGATCAGGCCAAAAATAATCTGATGACATCATGCATGCCACATTACAAAAAACCAGCCTTTTAGACATGCAGTATCTGACGATTATTGTCGGTTATCTTGAGACCCCTGGATTCAATTATTTCCTCATCAGATTTTTTCTGTTGGAGGAGGGCCTATATATATCAGATTATTGTAGCATTTTTCAGCCCATGCAATTTCATGTAATATTAGCCATGTTGATTAGTGTGATCGAAATGACACATCAACCATTGATTATCCTTAGAATAAGTAAGATACTAGGAACAGCAGAGAGCTCTATGAAAATATGAAACTGGTTAGATTCATACGGAAGAATAGATCTCATGTCAATATAGACCACTGTTCATCCATGTTCCTAGACTGCACGAAGAGCTGCACTGTTGGATTTTAGCATGATTGCGACTCTTGTACCTGCAACCTCGTGACAATTGGATGTACTTGATTAAATAGAGATTCTTTTATTATGAACCTGCCAGCTAACTCTCTTACTAGGCATGTAGAAATAATGTAGGGAAAATACACCATTGACTACTCTTAGCTGAACAAATACTCTTTTCCTCATAAAAAATCGATTCCTGTATAAATGTATTTCTACCATGCAGAACTCCATGAAGACAGAAAATATCCTCACACATTTACCATTGCAAATATATGGCTTTTGCCGGGGGCGCGAAGGTGGCGAGACCAGAATTTATACAGGCACAAATGCTGGGCTAAGCGTTAAGCAACCAACATGAGGAAGGAGGCAAGTAGATCCACCATCATCGATCCGAGCACCCTGTACAAAGTTATGTTTTGCATGAACATTCCATCTTTGTGAGATGTTTTCAGGCAGGCATATAAAAACGCTTCTGTAGGGATATGTTCTTTTATGAGAGCAAATGCAGTTCGTGTAAAGTTAAGAGAAAATGTGTTTTCCCTCGACAAAAACCCAAAAACAAGAAAAACGATAAGATACCATTTCGATATTTCCGGAGTATAGCAATACCCACAGCCTTTTCTGGATTATTATGTACTAGAGCAGTTGTAACTTCAGTGGGCACGAAAGACCAGAAACATTAATCATTCAGTAACACAATTGGTGTTAAGCTTTATATTTTGCTTGATTAATAAAAAGTTTCTTAAAACAGCTACATGCACCTCTCTGAGTTTTTTAATCTACAGATGAATGTGCCTCTTGGAAAATATCAAATCTTTCTGTTGCCATAGAATTACTTAAAGTTTCATTCTTTTTAACAACCACAAACCACAGATCGAGCTTTTTGTGCAGGAAACAGAGAAAAAGGAGAAAAAGGCGCTTCAAAGATGAGGAGGATGCCTAGCCAAGGGAAGCTTTTCAGAGAACATTTCCTTCTTTCCCCAGAGAGAGAGGAAGGGGGGTGTATGTGGGTCAGGGTGCAGAGCATTAAGGAAAACTGATTAAAGTCTGTGCTCATAAAGGAGGTGTAAAGATGTGAATTTACCACCCCTCTTTTCCAAACTCTTACACACTCCACATGTGCATGCCCCCCCACCCACACTCTCACACACACTTGCTGCCATGGTCGCCTTAGGATATAGACAGGAATGCCTCTGAGCACTAGATTTAGATGTTTCTGCATTAATAGGCAGAGGCCATCATCTTGTGTGCGGAGGAGCCTTGTGTAGAGGTGAACTAGCAAGTAGTAGCTTAGAAAGGGTCATCAAAAGAGAAATGCTAGCTAGTCGCTCACCGGCCGGCCACCTGTAGGCTGTAGCCCAACTGATACAAGACATTGATATCTTCACAAAGACCCCTGCCGTATTCAACATGAATAATCGTTTAAGTTAGAGACAAGACAAGAGAACATTCGGAAGAAAAATATAGCATTCACTAAGAATTAATTAAATAAACGGTGTTTTATTAACCACACGGATATACATGATAACTTTCCAAGAGAGAAAAAAAGTTTCATCAAAACAACCACTTACTTCCATGATTCCATCCCCTCATGCATATATGCACATTCATGCATTACATAGCATGTGCCACGTCAAGCATATACAAGATAGAGAAGCAGCTAGCCGGCGCACAGCTGAGCTAGCAGAACAAGCCCATGCATGCGGCACTGCCGGCTCACTAATTATTTCTGCCTACATATGGCGTTGCTAGGTTCAGTCGGCCAGACATGAGTCCAACCTCGTGCACTGCACACGTGAGTAGACACCAGGGCTCATGTGCATGAAGGTTCCAACACACACACACACATTTAAACTTGAACTACACAAGCTAAATACCAATCTGCAGAGTGCAGCTAAGCTCCGTGCGGTGAAGCGAAGCCTCTCTCTCTCTCTCTCTCTCTCACACACACACACACAAGCACAAGTGCATAGCCAAGGTCTCTTGTCTGTCTGGTTTTCTGTAGCACCACATGGAGTCACATGCGCCAGTGCCTCCTCCCTCCCCTTCTTTTCTTCTTTTCACAATCTCATTCGCAGAAGAGAACAGTTTTACATGTTTCTGTGTGTATCTACTGTGTGCCTGGCCTCTCTGCATCTGAAGCATTTTTTTCCTTTTTACTGGACCTATGAGCTGTGGCTGGCTTTGCATAGAGCCATGCAAGCACAGATCTTTCCTACCACTTCTTCCCGAATCTAATCATGCTCAGGGTTCAGCAACTGGCCTCTTTCCTAGAGAAACCACCACAGTGTGTTTGTACCAAAACAAAGGTAAAATTGGCCGGCACTTTGTCTCCCTTTGCCAATGGACATCCAAAAAACGTGGCAATGTCAGAAGGCACTCAAATTTTGTGGATATTGGCTTTCGGACACTGTGGCGAGTGTTATATTATTATCCGTTATTTCGGAGAGAGAAATACTACAAAATAACCTTTATACCCTTCCTTCTCCCCTCTACGACAAGTGCGTTCCGCGTGAAGGAAATAGAGCTGAACTTCAGAGAGAAAATAAAGGAGGTGATGATCGGTTCTAGATGACGGTGCCGGCACGAGAGTCACGAACGACGGCCAAAATGGGTTGGAGGGGTCCCGAGGAGGCGATGGGAGGCGGCGGCGCGGGCTAGGGCACACGGCGGTGGCACTAGCGGCGAGCTGGGCCGCGGCATATGCATGGGCGATGGTGGCGATGCTATTCTGACGACGCCCTCCGGGAGTTAGCACGAGCACAAGCACGGCGACAGAGAGAGGAGGCCACCAGGTCATACGGGAGGGCCGGAGGTGGTCAGTGGCGACAGGGCGGCATTGGCTTGTGTCGGGGGAAGAGGGTGATGGCGGCGAGGGTGTGCTACGGTGGTGGGTTGGCCAAACTGAGACCGGAAAAAGGTAGAGGGAGATCGGGAACACGGCATGACACAAAAGAATTTGGAAGATGCTCACCGGAGAGAGGAGATCAAAGGCGAGGCGTGGCTGGTGAAAGAGGAAAGAAGAAAGGCAAGGCGTTCAAATAAACAACAACAAGGTAGAGGCTAGGGTTTGGGGAAAATGAAGAGAGCGATCTTGGTCCTAGTGTGCGTTTATAGAGGAGTAACACGCCTTTCGGCGCAGGCGGCGAGCTTCCTCGCTCAATGGCGCAAGTGGAACTCGAAGATGACGGTCACGGACAACTGAGGCAATAAACGAAGAAGCAGGCGGGTGCGTTGGAGAGCGAGGCGGCGGTGAGGCGGTGCAAAGGCGGCCTGAGGAGGCAGGAGGTGGCGCCGTCGGGAGGGGAAGAAGGGAAGAGAAGAAAGAATAGGAAAGAAGACTGGAAGGGCAAAATCGATATTTCACATGCTTTCTTTCTCCTCTCACAACGGATAATAATATAATACTCGTCTCAGTGTCCGAGAGCCAATATCCACAAAATTTGAGTGTTTTCTGGCATAGCCACATTTTTTGGATGTCTGTTGGCAAAGAGCGACAAAGTGCAGTGCCCTGTAGTCAATTTTGCCAAAGCAAAAGGTTAGCCCAGTGACCTAAAATTATGAATGAATCAAGCGCATGGTATACTCATGTTTGACAAAAGGTCTTCTATCGATAGCTCCTATTCAGGTTTACCTTCACGTCCTACAGTAAATATTCCTGGGAACAATAGAGCATCTAAAGGCCTTGGTTTCATCAAGGAGAAGTGGAGAACTAAGCATAAGTCGATCATCCAGGCACCTTTTCAGCTAAAGCAAAGTGATGAGTGGGAGATAAAATCGAATCATATGATCCATGACCTTAATTAGTTTCTCAAGAATGTAGAATATCAGATGGGCAAAATGGCAGGTGATTGAGGGATGTTTTCTTGAACTTAAATTGATTCCTCAAGATAGAAAGGAGCCGCGACATTATGGTAGACAATTCTAGTCCTATGTTCGGTAATTCATTTTGTCCAAAACAAAAACACCACAAAACTCAAAAAAGGAGTGAATAAAACATTCACAACGCCATAATAAAAGGCAGGACTAGCCATGGTTATTAAGGCGCTGAGGCGAGCTAAGGCGCCGAGGCACCGCTCGGACGCTTAAGCGGCGCCTTGGTCGCCTAAGGCGACGCCATACGATACGCGCCATACAAGCGAGCGAGCAGCCGAGAGCTGGAAATAGCTGAAACCGTGAAAGAAAAAAGAAAAGGATGAGAAGAAAAGGTCCAGCCCATCAAGCCAGCTGCCCATCCAGCGCATCTAAGTATCTAACCCTAGTCGCACTCGCCGCCTCTCCACTCGCCGCCTCTCCTCTCCCCATCGCACTCTCCCCATCCGGCGTAGTAGGACACCAGCAGATCTGGAGCTCGAGGAAAGCCCGAAGCCGATTAGCGCGAGGTGTCTGAGCTTCAAGCCCGGCACAGCCTGAAGGTCATGGCAACCAGGCCGAGGTCGTCGTGGAGGCCTTGTGTGGCACAAATCCGGTGAGCTCCGGCTCCTCTCTTCTCTCCTTCTACCTCCCTCTCCACCGAAGGCTCCGAGCAGAGGAGGTGCCGACAGGGCACGGGGAACCACGTGGAGGAGGCGCCAAGGAACTGTGCGACGGCGACGGGGAGCCAGGAGGACGAGCCGCGCGGGGAGGAGGCGGCAAGGCGAGGGCGACGCAAGGCGGGGCAATGCCTTAGCCACCGGCAGCGCCTTACCGCCTAAGCGTCGCTTAAGCGACGCTTAGGCGACACCTTAATAAGCATGGGACTAGCCATGTGCCACAATTTATTATGGTAAAACCATCTTTAAAGCATTTCTGATAAGACATTTACATGTGACCCCAAAAGGAAATCAAAGAAAAAAGACAAATGTACTCACTGTGATATATGTGGATCCCATCATGCAGTCCTGAGCTGCTCTCTGATTTAATTTTCAGGCTTCCTGCTTATCCAAGTACCAGGTAAATTAAGGATCACAAGATTCACCAGAGTTTGCTGGTCCCCTGAGAGGCAAAAGATCTGCTCAACTTCATGGTGTATACTAGGTACTAACCTGATCTCTTGCAAGGCCTTGACATGTGTCTCCTTTGGAGCATTTTCAGAGCATCTTGTGTGTACATACAATGCGCAAACGCACATGATGGCCTTGTTTACGGTTTAGTGTATCGTACTGTTCAGCTCAGTTGTCCTGTTCATGTACATTTTCATGACAGACATAAACTACTCAAATACATAGAAAGAAAATATAGTGTATGTTAGAATTAAGAGAGGATTTTGCTAATCATAATTGTGCAACTTATTTATTATTGAGAAGATATATATACAGGAGAGTTGGGCCTCATGGGCTGTCATAGATGGGGAGATCTGACAGTACGATGATCACGAAGATCGTATCTGGGAGGAGAAGGTGGTGCAGGACCCAGCAAGGACGGAGAAGAAAGCTAGGAACAGGGCCCAACAAAGACAGAGGCTCAACTGAAGGAGGAGTAGGCCGAGGACGGCGAGAGTAGTGCAGGGCAAAGGGTGGAATTTCAACGAAAGAGCTGGAAGAAACCTCCAGAGGAGAGGAAACAGATGGAGTCGGGGGAGAGGGAAGCGAAGAAGGTGGAGGCGGAGGTGAAGCAGAGGTGGAAAGCTGAGGGTCAAGAAAAGTCAGAAAGAAGATCGACTCAACAAGAGAATCTGAGCTGACAAGTAGGGGTACGAGGGTGGTAAAGTCGGGATTCATGGAAGGTGACATCCCGAGAGATCCTCATCTGATGAGCAACAGTGTCATAGCAGTGATAACCCTTATGCTCAAGATTGTAGCCAAGAAAAATGCACTCATGAGGTGGAAGAACGGCGAAGCACACAACCGAAATAGCGAAGGTGGTTGTACTCGAGAGCCCGACCGTAGTGACGCTCGACAGGAGTAGAGCCCTGAAGAGCAACGGAAGGCTGCATATTGATAAGGAAAGCGGTAGTAGAGACAACCTCAGCCCAGAAGTAAGGAGGAACAGAAGAGCCAAGCATGAGGGTGCGAGCTGTCTCAAGCAAGTGACAATGCTTACGCTCAGAGACATCATTCTGAGCGTGAGCACCAGGACAAGAGTACTGGGGAAGAGTACCCTACTCAGCGATAAAATGACACAAAGCAGTAGATAGGTACTCGCCAGCAGAATCAGCACGAAAAACACGAATATCCGAATCAAACTGAGTGTGAACCATGGTGGCAAACCTTTGGTAAATAGAGAGAACTTGACTGCGAGAAGACATGAAGTAGATCCAAGTATAACGAGGATAATCATCAATAAATATCACAGTGTCAATGGCCCCCTTTCGAAACGAAGGGAGCCGAGCCACAAACGTCGGAGTGAACAAGATCAAAAGAACGAGCCGAGACAGAATCACTAGAGGGATAGGGGAGTTGTAGCTGCTTGCCAAGCTTGCAACCTATACAAGGTAAAGAGGTGTCACCAAAAACAGACCCAAGAAGACCATGACCTACTAGAGATGACAGTCGCGATCCACAAAGATGACTCAAACGATGGTGCTACTGAGCAAAGGAAGCAGTAGAGGACGCAGCAAAATAGAGGCAGGTGTAGTGACTGACGGGGTTATGGAGACAACAGAATGAAGATGCAGCCAGTCGAGCTCCCAAAGACACTGCAAATCACGGTGCCGAGGGCCAGCACCAAGCAGAGCCCCCGTGCGGCAGTCCTGAACGCACTAAGAGTCGGACTTAAGAATAACACGATAGTCGTGATCAGCGATCTGACCAGCCGAGATAAGCTACATAGTAAGATTGGAAACATGAGAGATGGTAGGAATATAAAAGGAAGATGAAAGGAAGAAGTGGAAAGGATGCCTTAGCATGCAACAGGAAGAGAGCTACCATCTGCAGTCTGAACAGTGGAAGGAAGAGTTGTAGGACTAACAGAAGTGAGGCGAGTAGAATCTGGTGTGATGTGAAAAGAAGCACCACTCTCCACCTCTTTTTATTTGGCTTTGGCAGTCTTACTGTGTAAGTAAGCAAAAGGTGTTTTTCTAGTTACTCCTGAAGGATCGGTTAAATACTCGCGATCTCCTTCAGCGCAAGCAGTTCTGGCTTGAGAGCTATGAATGTGTGCTTTGTACTCAACACTATACGGAATCATTGAAGCATCTTTTCTTTGGTTGTTCATTTAGTCAGTGGTGCTGGAAGTTTATTGGTATCACTTGGGATTTATCTCTCTCTGTTGTTGAGTTAATTCAAGTTGGCAAGATTAATGTCGGATTTAAGTGCTGCAAGGAAATTATCATTCTGGCATGTTGGGCGATCTGGAGCTGTCGTAATAAGGTCATTTTTCGCAATGAGGCGGTCTCTCTTTCTACATGGAAAAGAGAGTTCAGAGAAGCTTTTTCCTTGGTTATTCTTAGGGTCAAGCCTTCTCTTAGAAAGGAGTTTGTAAATTGGTTGCGAGATTTCCGTTAATTTTGTTTGGTCTCTTTTTCGTTTTTTGTAAATATCTCTTTTATTAATATATTATCAGTAGGGATTCTTTCCCTCCTGTTTTCCTTCAAAAAAAAGAAGCACCACTGTCCAAGATCCACAAAGACTAGATACCAGACGAGAAAGGTGGCGAAGGCGAGGACTGCTGATAAGCAAGAGCCAGACGAGCAAAACCCGACGTAGGGGTGGCGGCGGCCCGAGGTAGGAGCGACGGCGATGTCCCGAGACGAGCGGCGACGCTAGCCAGGAACAGGGGAGAGATGCGGCACCGACGACTGCGAGATCTGCAGCTGCATCATGCGGCGTCCTGGGGCTCGGCAGAGCAGGGGGTAGTAGGGGCGTCCCGGGGCTCCAAGGTGCGGCCGAGAGCTGGGCAGCGTCGGGCATCCAGATCTGGAGTTGGGAGACAGCTCACTCGGCAACAGAAGCTCTGGGTGATAGCGCGAGCTTCGGCGGCACGACGTCGGGAAGGGCCGGGTAGGAGCTGCAGCGCAGCGTTGGGAAGGACCAGCCGATGACCCGGGCGGCGAGCTCGGTGTGGCATTGGGAAGGGGCGCAGCGTCGGGGAGCCCCAAGCAGTGGCGACGTGCTCAGGAGGCACTACAGCGTAGTGTCGGGGAGGCGCGTAGGCTTCGGGCATGAAGAAACAGAGGAGGGTAGGGGCGCACAGGCGGCGGCGGGATTAGGTGACAAGGACGGCTGGATCCTACAACAAGGAGTCTCCGGCGGCGTGGAGGCTCGGGCGGCGCAAAAAAACAGAGGAGGGAGAGGAGGGCGCGGTGACGGCGGTCAGGTGGAGGTAGAGTTTAGGGTTTTCATGGCTCTGATACCATGTTGGAATGAATCCATGTCTATTCCAATGGGCCTAAAGGCCAACATATACAAGTTACATGTGTATGAAAATATGCGAAGAACACTCTGTTAAAGTCATATCTAACACATGTCATCTACATATAGCAGAAGCAAAGTACAACCCCGCTGAGAAGTGTGAATAAACAAGGTAGGGTCATGCTCACTTGGAGTGAAACCAGCAGCTTGAATTACAAAACTAAAACGCTCGAACCAAGCACGAGGATCCTGCTTGAGACCATATAGAGCACGCCTAAGAAGACAAACATAGCCTGTAGGAGCCTCAACAGCTAGGGGTGGCTGCATATTAACCTCCTCATGTAGATCGTTATGAAGAAAAGCATTCTTGGCATCCATCTAAGATATAGTCCATGAGCGTACGGCTGCAATAGCAATGAGAGTACGGATTGTAGTCATATGAGTAACTGGAGCAAAAGTCTCATCATAATCTCAACTATAAGCCTGCTGAAAACCTCTTGCAACAAGACGAGCCTTGTATCGCTCCACTTAACCATCTGACTTGGTCTTTACTTTGTACACTCACTTGCAAGTTATAGGCACAACTCCAAATGGTAGCAGAACAAGATCCCAAGTGCATGTACACTCTAATGTTGTAAGCTCCTCAGTCATTGCCAACTGCCACTCAAGTATACCGGTTGCCTTCTGATAGATACTCGGCTCAAAGACTACACATGCACGAGAAAACCCCATCTCTCTTGTGCCTGAATAGAGGAACGATCACGTAGGGCATACCGTGATGTAGTGAACGATCGTCAGAGTATGTGGTACTGGCTGGAGGGTCAAATGGAGGAGAGGTGGACTGAGGATCAAAAGGTTCAAGAGGAATTGAAGTCTGAGGATAATAAGGAACTCTTTGTCAGCGACTATAGTGAAAGGGAAAAATGGAAGTGTCAGAAACTGGTGGAACTAGTGGAGAAGACACACTAGAAGGTGAAACTAGTGGAAAAGGTGTATCTAGGGAAGACAAGCCTAGTGAAGGAATGGGAGGTAGACACAAAAAAGAGGTGGAATCTGTGGATGGAGTGTGATGTGTAGAAGGATGATAAAAGAAGGGTCGACCCTCATCAAAGGTCACATCACGATAGATGCGAATGCGACATGCTGAGGGATCATAGCAACGATGGCCCTTATACTCAGGACTATAACCTGGGAAGACACACTCAACCGACTGAGGGCTCAGCTTTATGCGCTCACGATGTGCTAGGACATTGCAGACACAACCAAAGACACAAAGATGAGCATAGCGAACAGGTACTCTATACAGGACCTCACCATGACACTTGCCCTGAAGCTTGGAAGATGGCTGACAGTTGATGAGATAGATTGTCGTAGAGATCGCTTCCCCCAAAAGTGTGAGGAAACAAAGGAGGAAATGAGAAGACTGCGAGCAGTCTCAATGATGTGATGGTGCTTGCGCTCAACAACACCATTATGAGCATGAGTACCAGGACACGAGAGCTGAGGAAGAGTACCATCAGGAGAAAGGAACTGATGAAAAGCTGAAGAAATATACTCTCCTCTGGAGTCAGAATGAAAGGCACGAATGGTAGAACAGAACTGAGTATGAACCATCTGAGTAAAAGACTGATAGATAGAAATCAACTGCGAACGGTGTTTCATGAAGTAGATCCAAGTGTATCAAGTTTGGTCATCAATGAAGATCAAGGGGAGGGGCCCCAAATATCCAAATGGACCAGATCAAATGGACGATCAGATCGAGAAAAGCTGGAAAGATACGGGAGTTGTACTTGCTTGCCAAATCTACAACCCTTGACACTGAAAATTAGTGTCAACAGAAACAAGACCAATAACACCTTGATGAATCAAGATAGAAATGCGTGAGCCACACAAGTGCCCCAAGCGATGATGCCATTGAGGAAAAGACTTGCAAACAGAAGTAGATGCAGAAGGGCAAGGAATAGATGGACCAACAACAGAGTATAAAGGAATAGGAGTAGGAGTAGTACCAAAAATGGAGGATAAAGGGAGACTCAGACGATCAGGAACATAGAGCCCTACAGAACCCCTATTACGATGGCATGTACCGATGGCAACTCTTGTTCGACAATCTTGCATAAAGCAGGAACTATCATCAAACCCAACAAAGCAGTTCATATCTACGAGCTACTCGACAGAGATGAGATTCATGGAGAGCGTAGGGACAAGTGAGACATTTAAAACTACGAAATGAGGAGTGGAAAGAGTCCCCTAATGAGTGAACGTGCATGGTATTTCATCAGTTGTCTGAATCTTGATACCTTTTATTGCAGGAAGACATGATGTGAGCTGAGTTGCATCAGATGTCACACGAAAAGAAGCTCCTGAATCCAACAACCATGTTAGTAAAGCACCCGACACAGGACATGATGATGTAGTAAAGCCGGTGGATCCACCAGAAGATGCCTGCAGCTAACACAATTGGGCCTGAAGGTTGCTCATTTGAGCTTGTATCTGACTAAACTGAGTTGCACAAGAATCCAAAGCATTGGCAATGACAGAATTAGCAATAGCAGTATCACCTTCGAATGCCATGATCTGGCGATAGCACAATAGAAGCAAAGGAGGCTACCGGTGATGGGGCAACAGCAGCAATCGAAGCAGAGTAGTAGTCGAAGCAATTGAAGTAGAGTGACTTGACTGCGAAGCACAAGAAGCAGAGCACCTCGGGTAGCGCCTTGGGCAGTATAGTTCTGCTCGAGCAGGAGAGAAGCCGATGCTGTCGAAGTAGCTGCCGGCGATGGTGACGCTGGGTCTGGCCGGGCGATGCGGCGGTGACATCGGGCGAAAAGCGGCGATCGCGTGGCGACGTCGGGTGGAGGCGGTGATGACGCCGGCGAAGGCGGCGGTGGCGGCCCAAAGGTGAAGCGGCAATTGGCGGAGGCGGTCGACGTGACGGCAGCACCAGGCGACAGCGGCGGCTACGGCTCGATGCAGGGGCGGTGGCACATATCATGCGACGAAGGGGATGAACCCGATTGTCTCTGCTCAGAGCAAAGGCGCGCGGAGACGTGGATCTGGGAGCAAGGCTCCCGAGGCGAGCGGTGGCGGTGCGGATCCAGTCGAGGAGTGTCTTCGACGGAGCAGAGACATCCATTACTACAAAAAGGCTAATACTGGACGTCTCATCACAGACGGTTGACCAAAACCGTCTGTATTAAATACAATCACATAAGGTTTTGGTTTAGCGACCGTCTGTGTTATTGGTTGCACTAAAAACCGTCTGTGAAGAAGTAATATCACGAGCGGTTACCGTGTTAAAACCGTCGTGATACTACTAAATATCACGAGCGATTCTTGTTCGAACCGTCGTGATACTTCACAAACGGTTTTCAACCTGAACCGTCGTGACTTCCATCCTCATCACAGATGGTTCGTGTTGAAAACCATCAGTGAAGTATCCTGAGCGGTTACGAACAAGAACCGCTCGTGATATTTAGTAGTATCACGAGCGGTTACGGTTCGTAACCGCTCAGGAAACTTCATAAACGATTTTCAACACGAACCGCTCAGTGACTTCCGTCCTCATCACAGACGGTTCATATTAAAAACAGTTTATGATAAGTATTTTGATTTTACCATGGCTTGGAATCACTAACACTCTAATTTTACCATGGCTTGAAATTACTAACACTCTGATTTTACCATGGCTTGGAACCATGGTAAAATCACAGAGTAAGGAAAATTCAAGCCATGGTAAAATCAGAGTGTAAGGAAAATTCCAAGTCACAGACGGTTTTTAATACAAACCGTCTGTGATAAGATATATATCACAGACGGTTTTTAATACGAACCGTCTATGATAAGATACTTATCACAGACGGTTCAGATTAAGAACCGTCTGTGATATGTCGTCACAAACAGTTTTTGTATGAAACCTTCTGTGATTCGCAGCGCGGGAGTACGAAAAATTTTGAACGCGCGCGCGGGAGGCGAAATATTTTAGCGTTGTCCTTATATATTATAGCCACCCCAGCCTTGTTTTCCATCAGTTCTCCCTCTCCCCTCCCCACACCGAGCTTCGGCGACCACCCTCGATTCCTCGTCACAGTTCAATGAGGAGACACAACCGACGACGACGATGAGGAGGGATGCGGTCATGCGGAGGAGCTCCTTGTCTGCTGTAGGAGGTAGACTGCCGGAAGGTACGTATACATCCTCATAACACAATTTGTTGGCTGTTTGTTGTAATGAAAATTATCTTAATTTTGTGTTACCTAAGGTCGGAGCGCCACTGGAGGTTTTCAGTCGTCTCTTCTTGCCGGCGAGCTTGAGTCGAACTCAACGACATGCAAGAACATCTTGTGATATGCTGGTGAGGTATAGAGAGGAGCTCACAAGACCAATCCAAGAAGCTGATGAGTTCTTAAGGAGCTTAGAGGCATAGATGGTTTCTAGCTAGTTTAACTTTGTAACTTTATTCTTTTTTTCCATTCGGAGGGGACATTGTGAAACCTTTTGGTTTCCCTTTCCTGTAATGTGTTTGCCATCATAATTTTAATTGGATTTTAGTTGTCTTGCTAGATGTTGCATATGGAAACTACTGTGTAGCAATTGATTGATTTGATTTTTTGCAATAGAAAAAATTATCACGAGCGGCTCAATAAGAACCGCTCATGATAATTACTATCCTGAGCGGTTCTTGTTGAGCCGCCTGCGGATAGCTTTTTCACGAGCGATTCGAAAATCGCTGCGTGATGATCATGTCATTCTTGACCCATAAACTCGAGACGGCTCATGAAATCGCCTGCAGGATGACATTTTTGAACCGTCTGTGAAGGTCTTTTCTGTAGTAGTGATCCAAGGCACGATGTCACCTCGGTTCGGAGCAGAGTGATGATAGGCAAGCAGATTCTAGAGATGAACCACAGGAGGGGAAGAGGAAGGAGGTAGCACGCCGGTGATGGCTCGCCGGTGACAGAGAGGGTGGTAGCCAGACTGGGTCTAGTCTCTAAACCTAGGCTCTAATACCATGTTAAAATTAAGAGAGGATTTTGCTATTCACAATTGTGCATCTTATTCATTGTTGAGAAGATATATATACAGGAGAGTTGAGCCTCATGGGCTACATAGGCCAAGAGGGAGAGAATATACCACTCTTAACAGTGTAAATGTGTGATATTTACTTTTAGCCTATATATCATGCAAAGCATATAATTTCCAATCACAATTTTTTTTCATATCTGAGACCACACATAACCTAACCAGGCTTAATAATTTATGGCCTGGTCTGCTGATCAATATATCAGATAGCATGTGAGTGGCATATATACCAAACTTATCAATATTGTTCCGGTATCAGCCGGTATGGCTAATATGTACCATGTCACCACCTAAACCGGTACATAGCAGCAGTGCGTTCCGTACTGGCCTCGATATGGGTCAATACCGGCCATACTGGCATAATTGATAATATCGTCTATTGTACTCATTGAACTATAAGTTATATTTGATCCCACTACTATGTATTTCGAATAATATTACAAATGAAATTTGGTGTAAATATAACTAAACATATATGTACTTATAAATATATATTATTATATTAAACTCTGGACAGTACGCCGGTATAGACCGATACCGGAATGTCTCATTCCAAGAGCCAAATCGGTATGGTCTCCGGAATAGTATTGACAAGTATGGTATATACTGAGATGTTAGAAGGACAACGTAGAAGAAGGGACAATTTACTAGCAACACAATAACATGGGATGTCTCTACAGCGTGCTAAAAAGGAAGCCTGTAGGGAAGTGCAGATGCAGGGAATTAACCAAGTGACTGAAGAATGTTGCGAGCAATGATTGTCCTAGTGAGCTCCTCTTTTGATATGCCTCCCTTGAGGTGGTCTCAGCATATTCTGATAAAAAGATTTAGATCTCCATGGATAAAGCGGGAGGGAGGGAAGAAAGAGGAAAAGCAAGTGGGAATCATTAGAAGGTGCCAACTTTCTGAACCCAGTGGGTCCACTATGGATAAAAAGTTGCTCAATGACCTCTAAAGACGGGGAGTTTTCTAAAAGCTGTGACTCCATACTGTAGCTCTTATGTACCCAAAGAATGTTGTCTTAAACATGGTATAGATAAAGATGGAGGCTGTCTTTACTGACTTTACAGGGAAAAGAAGCAATGCATTACCAATGAGAAGGTAGAAAATTCCTTGAACAATGCAGGATTTTCTTGCAGCTGTGATAAAACAAGAACTGAATACTCAAGACTCAAACTGAGCAATAGATACTTCAAAAAAACTAAGATGCAGTTTTGGATCTCATGTGCAACTTATGTGTCATGTGAAGCTGAGGAGGCTCCTAAACTTACAAAAACAAATTGCAATTGTAACATGTTATAGTTAAAAGATACTGGAATACTGACTTGCTTAGGTTGTCAAAATATGTGGTGAAAGAATAGAAACAGAAATGAGAAAAGCGTACGTATACGCATGCGCAACTTAGGTTATAGGAAACTCATAGGACCTGCATATGTTGGTGCAATGCAGTCCGGAAAGAAGCATAAATCCAAAGAGAACTGGTAGATTCCTCTAGTACCTTCCTTTGGTCCAAGGGATTTCCATACCTGCAGAAAAGCAAAAGTCACTTTTGAAGTTTAAAGGAAACATGGACTTGCATAGGATTGTCACCATCAGAAAAATCAGAATTTGTAAGGGCTTTACTTGGAAAGATGGCACTTCTTTTCACACAATCCACAAAAGGGTAAAGGATCCTAAGAAGAATGTGATACAATAAATTGCTTTGCAAAATCATCAACTTTAGTATTTGAAATGGTATCTAAATATGCCTTTTCTGTTACAAACAGTAATTAAATACACTGACCTCTGTAAATGACTAAATAATTGAAGATCATTCGGTCAGTGTAAAACATTACAATATAAAGCGGTAAATGTACCAACTAAAAGATGACCTCCCAACCTCTCTGTTGGTTTTGTATCTAAGTTTATTTGGAGTTCTTTGGGATCTTGTTTGAGCTTTATTGAATATTTGGTTTTCACCGTGTAGATTGCCAAGACCGTGTGGAACCAGAGTTCTGCGAGGGAGAGGAAGAAGCTCAAGACTTTGAGCAAAGCAAGTTACACTCTTGATCATGTTGCACCCAATACTTCAAACTACTTATGTCGATTTCAAAGATGTATGCATGCTTACTTTACTAAGTTATTTCAATGCCTATCTTTCAATTCATAGTTATGCCTACTGCTTGGTATGACCACTGTCCATGTTGAATCAACCTCATTGTCACCCTAGATAAAACCTGGTTCTTGCAATAGTGAGGACCCGTGGCTTTTGAAAAATGGAATGCTTAGTCTTGCTTAGACCAAAATCTTGATTTGGGAGTTCTGGCCAAAAATATCACTTATTCAAATGATCTCGGCCATGGTATTGGTGTGTCATGGAGGTTTTACAAATAGCCATGGCATTGGTGTGCCATGGAGGTTTGAAAAGCAAAGTAAATGGAAAATGGATTTGGACTTGGGCGAAGCTGGTTGTTTGGTTGGTGCATGTCTATGCACGGGGGTCATGTGATCCGATGCCCCAGGGTTGAGGTTTGTCGCCCACGTCGGTTAAGGACCGGTCTTTGAGACTCCACTTGCTAAGCCTATAATGGGCTATGCTAAAATTGTGCAACCAAATGTCTCCAGTGTGGGGCGTGGGACCTAGCTAATTAATTTGCAAAGCTCTATCGTGGTTTATCCTGTTGATGCGGTGGGTTGTCATATTACGACTGTTGTAGTCCCACCTGGTATAAGAGGGGGCACCCCATTAACCCGGCGGGTTTCTATCCAAAGGAGGGGATTTGTGAAACCTTAATGTGGGTGGACTGCGGTGGAGCGATGCGTTGTAAAAGCCTTGTCATGTGCTCTAGACCTCTCACCAAAGGAAGTGTGAGGTGGTATCGACGGATGCTAAGCAAACTAAAGAATTCATGTCATGTGGGTAAAGTGTACAACCTCTGCAGAGTGTAAATCTATTCGAATAGCCGTGTCCGCGGTCATGGACATGCTGGCAATGTCACTTAAAGTTAGCTCTTGGTTTTGGTTTTCAAAAGAATTATGAAATTGGTTTTGGTGGTTTAACCAAATTGGGTTTGGGCGGGAAGTCATGTGACAGGAGGGTATCCTTCACCATCTTGATGATGAATGTTATCCAACTGAAAATGGATTTGCAAAAATGAACTTTAACTATTGTAACCTGCCTTGAAACTTAATACTTGTAATTGAAATAAAATTGGCTTTATGCAAATCAACCCTAATATGCTTTCCTTGATATATCCCTATGCATGTCATTACAATGGTGTGGTGTAACTTGCGAGCACGGTTGTTGTGCTCACTCTTGCTTGATTCATAAATTGAGCAGGTGAAGATTCCTTTGATGGTGAAGATGACCAAATCAATTAGACCACGCCCTCCAGCCAATCACCTGTGGTGTAATGGGTGGACACTGTCTTTTGTTTTCCGCTGCGTTTGTGTGCTCTCAGTTGCTAGAGCTTGTAAGCAACCCCTTGTAATCAAACCTCCTTTTGATGTTAATAAAGTTGTGTGGATGTTTTTGCTGTCACTTGCTTCTGTGAGAACTGGTCGATGATCCTTAGGGACCAGTTTGGATCGCAGTGGACTTTAGGCTCGTCCTCAAGCCCCATGACCTCCTCGGGTTGGCTTCTCTCGGACCTCCCTTGAGTAGCGCGTGGAGCTTAGGGAGGTCTGAGGTCCAACGACCTCCTCAGGGTCGGGACCCCAGATCTCCGAGTGGTTCTATCGGACCTCTCGGGAGGTCTGGAGGTCCTACCGGGATGTCCTCTCGGGACGTCCTGGGAGTCCTTTACGGACCTCCCAGAGGTCTGAGGACCTCTCGGGGCGTCTGAGGTCCTTTTCGGACCTCCCAGAGGCCCCGAGGACCTTCCCGTGCCTGCCTGGTGGAGTCGCTACAAGTGGTATCAGAGCATCTTGACTGCAGGACGCAGCCTAATAGAATGGTCGTTAGGAAAATTTCAAACTGTGTTTTAATAAACAAGAGAAATAAATTGTTCTCTCCTTACCCGAGTCATCTATCTATTCTTATCCCCTTCTCAGTATCTTTTCTCACCTTATCTCCTCCTTATCTTTTTGCTTGTCTCAACGTTTTATAAAACACAATGGAACTCCTTTTCTGGAAATATCTATAGGGCCGATTCAGTTTGTTGTTGTAGCAATAAGGACCTCCCTGTTGTGACAATGAGTGGCAGCCCTTTGTAAAGGTTACCCCTGGGGTTACTTTGCAAAAGACCACCCCTCCTTGTCATGACCTCATTACTTGCGACCACGAGGCGCAAGCCGTAGCGTAAACGATGTTGAGTTTGATTCTTTGAAGTTCTTGCTTTTTGGGTTATCATGGGTTCAGTTGCTTTGAGCCTTAAACCTTCCCCCTTAGTTCTTTTATCTTTTCTTACCTCTTGGACCCTAGCAGATGGTGACCACAAGGGGTAGCGGCAGCACAAGTGGCCAAGGTCAAGCCTCTGGAAATGATCCAGAGACTCCAGTGCCGCAACCACCTCCTCCTCCAGCTCAAGGTCCAGACTAGAACCAAATGATGACCAATCAAGCACTGTTGATCAATTTATTAGCCCAGTCCATCACCAACACTCAGAACCTTCAAGCAGCAACAGCAGCCCAACCTCCTGTGCATGTTCCACCTCCTCCTAGAGCCAACATTTCTGAGTTTATGAGGATGAGGCCACCCACTTTCTCCAGCACCACTGAACCTCTAGAAGCTGACGACTAGCTCAGAGTTGTGAGTAGAAAACATGATTCAATGCACAGACAGAGAGAGAGTTTTATTTGCCTCTCATCAACTTCAGGGACCAGCCTCGGAATGGTGGGATAACTTTACTCAATCCCACCCCGACGCTCAAGAAATCACCTAGGGTGATTTCACTCAAGCTTTTAGGCGTGCACATATTCCTCATGGAATGTTGTTGCTAAAGAAGAAAGAGTTTAGAGCCTTGCGCCAAAGGAACTGCACAGTCAGCGAATATCTACACAAGTTCAATCAGTTGGCCAGATATACACCTGAGGATGTGGCCACCGATGAGTCCAAACAAGAGCGGTTCTTGGAAGAACTTAATGATGATCTCTCAGTCCAGCTTCTTGCTCATGACTACCCAGATTTCTAGCACCTAGTGAGCAAGACCATTCGGCAAAAGCGCAAGCATGTTGAGATGGAAAACCGCAAAAAGAGGAAGGCAGCCCAGCAGTTCAGGTCAGAAGGATTTTCCAGGCCAAAGACCTCCCAATTCCAGCCTATGAGGTCTGTGACCTCCTCCCCCATCAGGACTTCGATGCAAGCCAAACGGCCTGGTGCCTCCAGTTCTCATAAGACCTCCCCAGGAGGTCAATTTCAGGCAAAGCCAGCCACAAACTCTACATCAGGGGTGACTTGTTTCTATTGCCATGAAGTTGGGCACTATGCTAATAAATGTCCGAAGAAACTTCAAGCAGTTGCAGCGCTGTGAGCAATTTTTCCGAGGTCAGAAGACGGCAAAATCTAACAAAGTGTGGTTAGCATCATACCATCTAGCCGGAGCGACACAACAATGGTATTATCAACTTGAGCGTGATGAAGGAGAACCCAGTTGGCACCACTTCAAAGAATTTGTCAATCTTTGTTTCGGTCCATCCATGTGCCATAATCCATACAGTGAGCTCAAGCATTTGGTGCAAACGGGAACAGTTGAGGAATATCAAGGAAAATTTCTCGCCATACTCTGCCATACCGATCACCTCCGTCCACGACAACAGGTTCAATTTTTCACGCCAGGGTTAGTAGAACCAATTCGCACAGATGTCGAGCTCCAGAACCCTACAAATCTTCAGATGGCGATGGCGTTAGCCTATGCTTATGAACGACATGCACAAGTGTCATCAAAAGGGGTCATATGTCCCACCCAACCCATCCGTAACGCACGCTATGCGACGACAGCCAAATCGATAGTGTCTGGTCCTTCCATCACCGCCAAAGCCACACCAGCAGCGATCATTCCTTCGGCTAAGGCAG
Source organism: Phyllostachys edulis (assembly GCA_036346405.1). Taxonomy (NCBI): domain Eukaryota; kingdom Viridiplantae; phylum Streptophyta; class Magnoliopsida; order Poales; family Poaceae; genus Phyllostachys; species Phyllostachys edulis. Next base: position 67,595,044 of record CM070549.1, read on the forward strand.
GGTCAAATATACTTGGATCAGCTACACCACCAGCTCACGCCAATCATCATTTGCAGCGACGTTACCTTACTCTGGAGGAGATGGTGGTGCGCCGCGAGGCAGGATTGTGCTACAATTGCGAGGAAAAATTTACTCCAGGTCACCGATGCAAGAGATTGTTCCTTCTTCTTTCGCCTGATGAAGATATTGTCAGTGATGGTGAGGAAGATGATACTCAATCACCGAGCATATCCTTATATGCTTTGACGAATCTCAAGCCCCGTACTGCCCAGATAATGCAACTTCCTGTACGCGTGGCTGATACCATCCTATTAGCGTTGCTTGATTCGGGATCAACGCACAACTTTATTACACCAACAGCAACCCATCGGGCCAAAGTCCAGCTGCAAAACTGTGAAGGGCTGAAAGTGCTAGTGGCTAATGGAGATCGCGTTTCTAGCGCTGGTGTGTGCCCTGATCTTCCACTGATCATCGACAAAGAACAGTTCATTGTGAATTTCTATGCACTACCTTTGGATGGATTTGATCTCGTTCTAGGAGTTAAATGGCTGCAAACACTTGGACCAATATTGTGGGATTTCAATGCTTAATCAATGTCCTTTTGGCGACACGATCACAAGGTGACTTGGTTTGAAGAGGGTGCTTCTGCTTCAATAGCTCCTCAGGCTTTCTGTCTTGCCGAACATAATTTAATGGATACTCTTTTGGAGGACTTCAACAGTTTGTTTGCCGAACCAACTCAATTACCACCGGCACGACAACATAATCGCCATATTAGATTGCTGCCTGACACAGCACCAATGGTGGTTTGGCCATACCAATATCCACAACTTCTTAAAGATGAACTTGAACGACAATGTGAGGCAATGTTACATCAAGGTATCTTTCGCCCTAGTACGCTTCGCCCGTTCTTGTGAAGAAAAAGGATGGTACTTGGCGTTTCTGTGTCGACTACCATGCCCTCAATAATAAGACCGTCAAGGATAAATTTCCTATTCCTGTTGTCAAGGAATTATTGGATGAATTGAAGGGCGCCAAATATTTCACCAAGTTAGATTTGTGCTCGGGTTATCATCAAGTGCTTATGCATCCTACGGATATTGAAAAAACAACATTTCGCACTCATGAAGGGCTCTTCGAATTTCTGGTTATGCCGTTTGGATTGACAAATGCGCCAGCTACTTTTCAAGCTCTAATGAACAGTATTCTTTGACCTTATTTACGGTGCTTCGTTCTTGTATTCTTTGATGATATACTTATTTACAGTCAGTCATGGTTAGAGCATCTTCGTCATGTCCGAGCTATGTTCTGTATACTTCGGCAACATCAACTCTTTTTGAAAAGATCAAAGTGCCTTTTCGGAGAAACGTCAGTATCATACCTTGGTCATGTGATTTCTGAAACTGGAGTCGCCATGGACGATTCTAAGGTCGAAGCTGTTCACCGATGGCCAGAACCAAGATCAGTCCGAGCATTGAGAGGATTTCTGGGTCTTGCGGGTTATTACCGTAAGTTTATCAAGGATTTTGGGTCGATCGCAGCTCCTCTAACAAAACTCCTTAAGAAAGTGGCTTTTAGATGGTCTGATGAGGCTACTACTGCTTTTTGTGCTTTACAATAAGCATTATCAACAGCACCTGTTCTTCAATTGCCCAGACTTCACTCAATCATTCATAGTTGAATGTGACTTCAGGTTCTGGAATTGGAGTCGTCCTTCATCAGAATCAAGGTGCAGTAGCTTTCTTCAATCGGGCAATTGCTGTGAGGCATGTTCAGCTCGCAGCTTATGAGCGTGAACTTATTGGGTTGGTACAGGCAATTTGCCATTGGCAGCCGTATTTGTGGGGCCAACAATTTATCGTGCGCACGGACCATTATAGCTTGAAATTTTTACTTGATCAACGTTTGTCCACTATACCTCAACATAGATGGGCTAGCAAACTCTTTGGCTATGACTTCACCATTGAGTTTAAACCGGGATGCACTAATGCCGTAGCTGATGCGCTATCAAGACAACACAGCCAAGAGGTATTAGCATTTGCTCTGTCCACTCCGCAATTTACTATTTTTGACGATCTCCGTTGCGAAATCAGTACAAATCCTACTTTGGCCGAGTTACATTCTAAGGTGGTGCTGGGACAACTTGGTACACCCTGGAGCATTGTGGATGGGCCGGACCTTCGCAAGGGTCGTGTTCATATTCCTTCGTCCTCTCCTCCTTTGCAAGTTGCATTAGCTGCTGCACATGCCACTAGTCACGAAGGTATTCAAAAAACTCTCCATCGCCTTTGTGCTGATTTTCATGTACCGAAAGCTCGCACGGTAGTGCAAGAATTTGTGAGATCTTGTTCTACGTGTCAAAGAAACAAATCAGAACAACTTCATCGGTGGGTTTGCTTCAAAATTTGGAGGTTCCATCTCGTATTTGGGAAGATATTGCTATGGATTTCATTGAAGGCTTACCTCGTGTACATGGCAAGACAGTTATTCTGACTGTGGTGGATCGTTTCTCCAAATACTCCCATTTTATTCCTTTAGCCCATCCGTATACAGCAAATTCAGTGGCTCAGGCATTCTTCGACGAAGTCGTGCGCCTCCATGGAATTCCTTCTTCGATAGTCAGTGATCATGACCCTGTTTTCACAAGTAACTTTTGGTTAGAATTATTTCAACTTTCTGGAACTCACTTGCACATGAGTTCAGCATTCCATCCCCACTCTGATGCCCAATCAGAAGCTACTAATAAGATTATTGTCGTGTATTTACGTTGTTTGACAGGAGACCAACCAAAGCAATGGATTCGTTGGTTGTCATGGTCGGAGTATTGCTATAATACTTCGTATCAATCTTCTCTCCGAGAAACGCCTTTCAAGATTGTCTATGGTCGGGATCCTCCAACTCTCCGATGTTCTTATGATCAGATGACAAGCTTACCGGCCGTGGATCAACTCCTACATGAACGTGGTCGATTTTTACTTGATATCCGAGAGCGCCTGCTTCAGCCTCAGCAATACCATAAGCAGCACTATGATGCCAAACATCGTGAGCTGCATTTTAATGTTGGACAGTGGACATGGCTTCGGTTACATCATAGACAAGCGGCTTCTATCATTGATCGCGTTAATCGCAAGTTAGCACCACGTTATTATGGCCCATATAAGGTTATGGAGAAAATTGGAGATGTGGCATACAATCTGGAACTACCTCCGAGGGCTCGGATTCATAATGTTTTTCATGTGAGTTTGCTCAAACCATATTATGGCAACCCTCCTGATTCACCACCAGCCTTACCAGAATTGCAATATGGCCGAGTGACTCCAACGCCGCGCCATGTTGTTCGTGCTCGTCTAAATCGTGGTGTCCATGAGTTAATAGTACAATGGACGGGATTGCCTGATTCAGACACATCATGGGAATCATTGGAGGATTTTCGGCGTAAATTTCCGTCCTTCCAACTCGAGGACGAGCTGATCGTTGAGGGAGGGAGAAATGTCATAGTTGGAATTCAGTATCAAGGACGGCGTCGGAAGCCAGCGCCAACTAGCTCACACGGTGGCAACTAGTTATTTGGAAAACACATGCAGAGTTCGAATAGCAGTCGAGTTAGTATGAGTTTATTTATAGAGTCCGAATACATCTTTGTTTATGAGTATGAGTCTTTCCTTAGTCTATCTTGTTAGGCAAACCTCTATTTAAGGAGGTTCTTTTCGATTCAATAAAGCAGTCTGAAGTTAATAGTCTATCCTCCTGTTCGGTTCTACTATTCTCAATCCGGCACAACTTCTCAGCTCTGCTTTCTTCTCTACCTTCAACTTTGCTTCAAGTCGACAACAATGGCACCCGGTAAACCTCTGCGCCTTAAACCTCCAGTTTCGCACACATACAATCTGCGATCTGGAACAGGGCGTGACAGTTTCTGTTCCCAAAAAGTTTACCTATTGCAGTAAATCCACCCTGCTAAAAACATGTGTTCATTCACTCATCTCTAAGCTGTATTATTGCCTCTTAGACATCTACAAATTCCCTAACTGTTAGTTATCAGAGGACATGTCACATGACTGAAGGTCATACTGGTCTCTCACCATGAAAATGAAAGATACTATTAGTTCACACATTTACCTCAGCAAATAGGTAGATAACTGTTTATAGTGTGAAATATGTTTACATCACTCCAGTGTTCAACATCAATAAGTTCAGAGGAAGAATTGAACTCCATGATGCCAAATTACTACAGGATTTACCGATTGTTGAAAACATCATTGAATACAAACAACAGCAATGTTTACTTAGAACTGACATATGAAAAAGAAAACTAATAGCTCTAATGTTAGGAAACCAACAATTGCATTTGATTATAAGGGGATATTGTGCACACACATGCACAATAACATGTATGACCAAAAGAAAAGATCTAAGATGTGAATTAATGAAGTTCTTCGTAGGCAACATCCTTAGTACCTTTTCCAATTCTCTGGCAGCTGGCATGAATCAAGGCCTATGGATTTGTCTTCTGCTTTAGTGCTCTCCGTTCTGCTACCTTCGTCCACATAATTGGTATTGGAAGCCAATTTAGATTCAGATGATCTGATTATCTCTGGTGATTTGTCTTCTTCTGCTTCCTTTTGCGTCTTTGCCTCCTATTATCTGAGTCTGAGTAACTATAACTTGAGCTGCTTTAGATTAATATTCAGAGTCAGTCACTGATGATTCACTGTCAAAGTCAAAATCTGAAGCTTCACTTCTGTCATTTTATGAATCACTATCTAAGTGGTGCTTTCTCTTACTCTCAGAGTTCCAAAGCGCCGCACGCTAGGCGGACGGCAGGGTGGCGCTAGCAAGGATAGAAAACCTGGTACCGGTGCAAATCACGGCCGGCCGGCGGTACCAATAACCAGTTACCGGAAAAAAAAACGGACAAAGTTCGTGAAACTGAAATTTGAAATGCGGATTTTGAAAACTGGTTACCAGCCGGTTACTTGAAAACCCTGAAAAACTTGATGACTGATTAGGTTAGAAAGAAGTGTCTTGTTTTCAAGAGAACTTTGAATAGCTAAGATATCTATTTGAAACTCTAGATGAAGAGAATCTTCAACCACTAACTTTTTACCAAGTCTACATAGGTGTTACAACAAAAGAAAACCAATCAGCTGCAACGTGGGCAGTCCAGATTAGTTCAAAAAGTTAAGAAAGCAGCTTTTGAGACTCAAGAACATATTTGATCATATGTGTCTGTTAATCTGAACTACATGCATATAGAGTAAAAATGTAAAATGAATAACTGGATTGCATGAACTATTTTGTTAAGCACAATACCAAATCCAAGGGAAACAAAATATATAGAGTACTTATGTCATACATACAAATTTGTAAAAGACACTTTTGTTTTAGAAACAAACATCAATCCATTGAGACTTAAGAGGTCATAAATAATAGAAACAAACATCAATCTAGCACAAAAAAGACCTAAATCAACCTAAGAAGTGTATTACGCAGTCAAAAATTCAAATTTGAAATTGAAATTTTTTGGCTGGTTACTCTTCACCCGGTCCCCACCGGTAAATCCAGTTACCGGCTGTTTTTTTTCTCCATGGGCACTAGGGTGCCTAGGCGCTGACTAGTCAGGCTAGGCGGCCGACTAGGTGGGCTAGATGGGAAGGCAAACCCAGTATAACAAGGTAAAGAAGCATTTGGCTAACCCAGTATGAAAGCCTTCTATGTACTCATAAGTCATAAGATTATCTGTATCTTGGCTTCCTTCCTCTTTTTCCAGCAGCTTGGCCCTACTTTCTGTCCATAGGCATTAACATTGCTTCTCTGCTAGTTCACACTTGGCTTCAGCCCTGCTAAGTCCCATAGCAGTTGATAGTGCTGCTGCCGATATTGTTTCACGTGCAGTTTGAACCTTACCATTGTTGCAGGACATACTGATTTACAGAACAAGATCATCTAGTTTATGAAACCCACTATCATGTTATCCTGCAAGATGAACAACCCATATTGGTTAGCCAAGCGTTTACTTCGGCGAACAAAAACTGAAATGAGATAGTAGCCACAGTACCATTCAGAGTCAACATCCACACATTGCTTGGCCCAAAATGTGATCCCCTATCACTAGGAGCCTCTGCATTAGACCTCCTAACGCAGTTGCAAACAACCCTAATGCTTAAAATGAAGTAAATCCAACACAGTCAACCCAAAAATTTAGGCATTTAATTAATGAGACTTGTCATACACGAAACTGGATTGCCCTAGAAGAAGTTGGATCTCCAGCAACTACATAAAGAAATCTCATACAATTTGTGATCATTACATAGCATGAAATCCTCCAAGGCAAACCTCAAGTGCAAGATGGTGGCAAATCATAACATTCCTTGGCCATGCGAACACATTGTAACCAATGTAGCACCTCCACATTAGGGTCCTTCTCCAGAATCATGTCTCTAACAGCAATCTGCATTGCACCACGGTACATGACAATCCTCCCTCGGACCCTCAACAGAGTGCCCAGACTCACCACCTCTGACATTTTCAATGCCATCTCTGCAGTTGGATCGGAATCCAGTGTCCCAGATGAACTGTTTGCATTTATGTACTGGTGGTTCAGCCACAGGACACATGGGACACAGCCAGTGCCATCATCAACAAGGAAGCGGAGGAACTTCTCCCTACGATCGCACGAAACCACAACTCCGACAAGCTTGGCACGAGCAACTGTATGGCCACAGCGAACAAAGGAAGGTGGTGTCGTGTGTTGGGCAGTTAGGGAGAGAAGGTCGGCAGCCAGAAGCTTGACGTGCATAAGATGAAGGGAGTCCATGCTGACTTTGCAGGCAACCTATGAATTTTAGAGAAGAGATGTAACTCAAGCTTCACAAATGTTGTGATACAGAATGAAACGGAAAGAAAAGAGAGGCAGATTTCCTCAAGTGACCGAATAAACATAATGAAACCTAGAGGTAATAGCAAGCAGACCACGCAGGAGTTCTCGATGAATCCTAATCCCACAGAACAATCCACATTGAACACCAAAGCTAGATTATCAACATTGGGTTGTCACGGCAACCTTAGCGACCACGGCGCCTAAGGGGCGCCAGGACGCCTAGTCGTCGAGGCGGGCGCCTAGTCGTCCTCTAGGCGAGGCAAGGCGAGCTAAGACGGTTCAATTGATGAGTACTTGACTACTTGACTAAAACAGCAATATAGAGAGAGTTCAATGACAATTGCATACCTTGATGAGCTTGCCATTATTTTGCTCTTGTTGCAGGTAGCCAAGCACCCCCATCCAAGATGAAGTTGTAGAGAGAAACAATAGAGAGCAGCTTCAGAAGAATACAAGATCAAAGCCATTGAAGCCATAAGTTCCTACCATTGAGAAAGATAGCAAACATTAGCATGTAAAGTTGTAAAATGATTACCGAATACTGAGCAATTGAGCATTGACTTGTAATTTAATATTTGTAAACTTGAAATGATGAAATGAAATAAGCTTTTGAGTTGACAATTGACATGATGAAACTGAGAGCAAAAACTAGCATAACATTGTCAGGATAGACCATCACATAGTACTACTACTGCATAGTGCATCACAGAGTTCAAGACAAATAGTCAAAGACAATCAAAGTTACAAAACAACTACAACTCTCTATCAAGGCATCAACAATCATAATCTGAAATTGCATCATCTTCCCCATAGCTTGCAACACTACTCTGTGCATTGTCATGAGCAGGAATAGGAGGAGATTCGCCGTAGTCATCCTCAATCTCTTCATCATCTATCTCCAAATCGCTCAGTCTGCTGCTCGGCTGCCTCAGCATTGTCACCGCCGCCTTGCTCTCTCTGATTTTCCATCAAATTGCTACACATCAGTAGCAAGTATCATGTTAGCACTTAGCAAGTAGCAACACTAGCAGTCTAGCTCACACATTAGTACAAGACTACAAGAGTACATACAAGTAGCAAGTAGCAACTACATTCTACAACTAGCAACACTATCGAGATCAGAAGAGTGAAAGAAGAGTTAGATGTGTGTTGTGTTGCTAGTTGTATGATTAGCATAATTAATACTATGTGCGTCTCTGCACATAGTATTAATTATGCTAATCATACAACTAGCAACACAACACACATCTAACTCTTCGGTTCACTCTTCGGTCTTCAGTGGTATTCAGTAATCACTAATTAGTATTCAATAATTAATAGGCAATAGCATAGCAGTAGCAGCAGAGGGGATCAGGGGAAGCATTAGCAAATAGCCAAATGCCCAAATAGCAAGTCTGAGAATCAGACTTCACCAAGTCTTGATTCTTCACTTCAAGAAGAGGGCTAGTCCGCTAGTAGTGAGAGAAGCAGAGGAGAAGCGGCGAGAGAAGCAAGGATCAAGGCAAGGCGGAGGAAGCAAGAGGAGGCGGCGGAGGAAGCAAGGATCGGGGGCGGAGGCGGGCGGCGAGGAGGCCGAGCCAGGAGGAGGCAGAGAGGAAATGGAGAGAATGCAAGAAGGAGGGAGGCGGCGGGAGGAAGAGAGCGGAGGAGCCGAGGAGGGAGTGGAGGTCGGAGAGGAGAGGGCGTACCTGGCGCGTGAGGCGGAGGGCCGGCGACGGCTAGCCGGCGGCGGCTAGGGTTCAAGGCCTTCGGGCGTTCGGCACTTCAGCTTTGGCTTCGGGCGAGTGTTGCGGGCTTGTGGCTGCCAGTGCCAGGTAACCTTCGGCTTCGGCCTTTATTCTCTGGACTCGACATGGCGCCCGCCCAGACCGACGCCGCGGACGCCGCGTCAACGCCGAGGACGCTGCAGCGACCTGGGCGCCCGCCTTGCTGACCAGGCGAGTCGATCCTCCACGGCGTCTCCTCCCGGGCGCCTGGACGAAAAGGCGACGCCTAGGCGACGACTTGACAACCACTCAACAACTAACCAGGATTTCCAGATTCTCAGTAATGTCTAAGTAGGTTACTAACTCCTCCAGTGAATCAATCGGCACTCACGGCTGTTACTACGGTTGGTACCCCCATTTCGTCGAACACCTTACGATCAGCTCAACTCTCCCTCCGTAAACCACCACCTCGAGTCTACATGGTCTCACGCATAGTATGGGACCATGGGTTAATCCTTACCCTGCTCCTCATCTGGCCATGCCGTGATTTCATCAAACACTACTTTACTCGCCCACAGCCCACGGTTATCCACCCCTGAAGGACACTCGAGACGCGCCCCCGACATTGCAATACCATCGACAACAAGAACCAAACAGTGCAATTCATACAGCAATCTAACGAAAAGGGACGGCGTAATCCTTTGAGATGAACCCAAAATCGGATAGGAAAGGAAGAGAGCCCTTACCCTCCTTGCCTGTTGGATGAGAGAGGTGTCGCTATCACGGTGGCCTCGGGCTTAGCAGGCAGGGGAAGGGGGGTTAGAGGAGCCGCACGTCGGGTCACGGGAGGCAGCCCACCGCCGCGGCGCAGCGTAGCCGGAGCACGGGGGGAGAAGGGCGGCGCGGCGGACGGAGCCGGGCTGAAGACGCGCGTGGCGCCGAGCACGGGTGATCGAGTAGGGGGTAGGGAGTATGGAGTCGGGAGGGCGCCGCTAGGGGCGGGCGAGTCGGAGCTAGAAGGCGGTGGTGTGCCACTGTTTTATGGGGCCATGCTGTCATTAAGATGGGACGTGGGCCGGAGAAACCGACAGTTTTGAGAGCCACGTGCAATGAATTTTTTTTTGAAATACTACTATTTTTAAAAAAAAAAAACTAGGCTAGTGTCGCCATTTAAAATGACAAAATTATTCTGTCGTCATTTTAAATGGCGATATGAGCTTAGGGAATAGCGATAGTAGTCTAGAACAGTGCAGAAAGATCCATCTCGTCGCTTGAAATGATGGCATAGGTCTATCGCTACTTCAAGTGACGACAGGACTGTGTCGCTATTTCAATTGGCGGCAGGGACCTCACCTTATTTTTTTACTGTTTATTTCTGACTACATATTTTGTGGGCAAATCGCAATGATATTACAAAACTTTCAGCATAACGTCATCATTTTTTTTTTGTCAACAAATCACAATAATATTACAGAACATTCAGCGCAACGTCCTCATATATTTTGTCAACAAATCACACTGATATTACAAAATATTTAGCACAACGTCATCACCTAGTTTTTCGACAAATCAAAATGATATTGCCAAGCATTGAACACCACAAATTTCAACAAGACAAACATTTCTCGTGGTCGCGACCTCAACATCCACCATGTCAACCGCCTCGAGTGGGGCATCGGTTGAGGTCCCTGCGGCGCTGTCCAGATTGTCGCTGTCTTCTTCATCCTGTTGATTTCTCGTAGGGCATTTCTTGAAGGTGTGCCCAGATTCCCTACAAATGGAGTACTTCTTCGTACGACGTCCGGCTTCTACTTCGTCCATGTCGTTCCTGATATATCGTACATGTCGCCGGCCAACCTTTCCCATCAATCTATCAATGTCCGCGCGCAGATAAGTTGCTCCCAGGTCGAATGGCCAGTGAAATTGCCAACCACGTCGTAACCATACAGCTCTGCACTTCAGGTTTGCATCACCTCCTCCTTGTTGAAATAATCAGAGGTACATGCCGAGGTGCTACGCCACCGTCAAACATGTGGCCATGACATGTGAGCAGAGCCTATGCAGAAGAAGAGGCTTGTTGCAAGTACATACGCAACTAGCGCGGTGTAGCGTTCACTCGTGGGTGATCCTCTCGCAGTTCGTCTCACGGCATCCTTTATTCCTGCACAGTATCTCGAAGCGAAGCTCCTTTATGCCCATCTTGAATATCCGGTGCATCTCGCCCTTCTTGCTCTTCTCCTCCATGTACGTGGTGATCATCGTGGAGTACATTACTATGTCATTTGACATGACGAGCGACGCATTGTTGCTTCTGTTAATAAAGTAATTTGTGGTTCCACAGAAAAATGTCTCCAAAATACCAACCAAAGGGAGACACCTAGCGCCGCGCATGACTCAATTGTACACCTCGGCTAGATTGGTTGTCATGACACCATATCGAGCACCACCTTTGTCATGTAACAGCAACCACTTCTCCTTAGGCTCGTACTCAATCCAATCTGAGAAGCATTTCACCTGCGCCCCTGTCTTCCTCGCAACACTAGGCCATCTGTGGGTAGCTATGGCAATGCTTCGGAGGCCTGGTCAGCGCTTGTAGCAGTCTTTTTCGCTGTCTCCCTTCTGTGCGTCTAGGTTTGTTCATCCAAAATCTTATAGAATGCGTCAAACTTTCACTGTTGGTTCTAGTTGCATACTCGTTTGAACAGGTTCATCAAGTCCTTGTTGCGGAACTGCTTGTAGAAGTTTACACCCAAGTGCCTCATGCGCCACCTGCTCTGCAGATCCACCTATGGAAGTGGTTCGTTCTCTCCTTGTTGTAGCTGAGTTATTGCACTCAACAGCCCCGCATGCCGATCATGTATGACGTATACGTTAGAACGGACCTGTACAACATAAATCCTCAAATTCTTCAGGAACCACAACCAGTTGTCCGTGTTTTCGCTTTCAATGAATGTGAATGCCACGAGAAGAACATGGTTGTTCCTGTCTGTCGCTATTGCAGTCAGTGTCTTGCCCTTGTACTTTTTAGTCAGGAATGTGTCATCCACGCACAAGATTAGACGGTAGTGCCGGAATGCATTGATACATGGACCAAAGGTGAAGAATGCTCACTTTAGTACCCTCTTATTGCCCCACTTCGGATGCGTGGAATATTGAATGTCGGCATGAGTGCCGGGATTCCTGTCTTGTATAACTCAGAGTTGGTCAGGGAGGTTATGGTAGGAGTCCTCGAACGTACCGAACCTTGATTCCAATGTCTTCTGTTTTGCTCTCCACGCCTTAGCATAGCTGATTGTGTACTGGAACTTTGCCTCAATCACCCAAATGATAGATCGTGACTCAAAATCTAGATTATCCATGATCTCACCATACATGATGTTCGCGATGAAGCCTGATGATAGGTTCTTGTGGTACTGCACTGACTCAACGACGACATATATATGAGGGACCACTATAAAGCATTTTCAGTAGGTGTCCCACTTAAGCTGAAATGCGTGCACTCGCCAAGGGCATCCCTCTATGTCGCACTTCACGTCGTAGCATCTTGAGTTAGACTTGATGACTGTGAATGTAAGTTGCATCGACAAGGGCCAAAATTTGACCGCCTCCTGCACGATCTCCTTGCATTTGTACATATCTCCTTGTCTGACCTTGCTCTGGTCGTACTCCCTGGGCACACGGGAACCTTCGTGAACGACGAGGTTGTCGAACCGGTATGTGTTCTACTCGGATGGAACCGCATGCTGTTCCACAACATCCTCGTCGTCAGATCCTTCATCTTTTGACAATGTTATGTAGTTCTAGTTTTTGAGATCCATCCTTTGGACTAGGACTTTCAGCTCCTCACCCTCGTTAGCAAGCCCACTAGCTTGCCTGACTGAAGGAGCTCCTTGCACACGGTCTTCATCGACAGCATCAGCAACTTTCGGACCTTCGGCCATTGTGTGCGCCGCATTGTGGCCCGAGTCCCCGACTTCTTTTTCGGCATCACCACCCCCTTCTTATTCAACCGCTGATGCAGGAGTGGGCTTGGCATATGCCTAGGCCAGAAGGACCAAATCCCACCATTCCTCCCTCACCCTGCGTACATATGACTGTCATGAACTTGTTCCCTTGAGCTGCACTAACTCTCAATATGTGTCTTGTGGTGCTCGGTTGGCAAGACAACTCAATCTCAGATCATACACATCATGGTCTAAATCGAATGCGTGGAACAACCACCGTATCACAACGCTCCATATACGCTGCTCTGGTCTTGTTAGAGTCACGGTCACCGATTGAAAATAACGCAAATCAACCCCCTCAGGACCCTCAAGAATAGTCTCTTGACCGTAGTAAATTTTGAAATTGGTGGTGTTTGATGTATTTGACGTACTGCACCGTAAATAAGATTTCCAAGATTAACCACATATCTAAAACTAAACTACCCACTGAAAATGATTATACACAACATACTACACTATGTAACCGTACATCTAAAACTATGTAATCCATTCGGTTAAAAAAATTACCTGAAAGGTTAACGACCGAACGGGCAGCGCTTCACTAGCTTCTCTCCTCCTCTCTGCTCCTCTCCCTTCCCTCCCCTCTTTCTCTTTTTTCCAAAATAAAAGTGAGTTATGCCACAATTTTAGGGTCTTTTATATGGTAGATTGTGCCGCCATTTGGAATGGCGACAAAGTCTTGTGAGATCCCTGTCGCCATTTGAAATGATGATTTTCCTAAATTTTAATATTAAAAAATTTAGGGACTTGCGAGATCCCTATGTAAAACACGGTGCATAAGATTCCCTAACCGACTGGACCCGCATGTCTGTAGACTCCGTAGATTATAGGATGGTCATGGCCGACTAAGTTGCAGAGAAGTTTACAATAACACCCCGGCTTAACAAAAGCCCGAAATGTCACATACAACTACCATCGCTACTAAATTTAGCCATTAACCAAGAATCATTATCAGCTAGAATCAAATAACAATCATTCTACCATATGACAAGTCGTAAATTTCAGCAAGCTTAATAAACACACAATTGGAAGGAATAATAACCAAATACTCATCAAAGCAAGTAACCAAGAATTAAATAGATAATACAACCTCTGTAATAATCAAAACTATGCGAAAATAGGAATTCCACAGGATAAACAATTATTATATTTAACTTTGCTAACTGAACTTTAACAAAGAGAAATAAATATCTAGTGATATGAAGTGCTCAATATTGCTCTCATTTCATGATCTATTCCCACCCGATGGATGTTGTCTTCAACGATCACCTAAAGCGACAAATAACAAGGGTGGGTTCAAGACTCATCAAATACAAGTAAGAATAGCCATACACAAACATCATTTCATCAATGACACATTCTCATTATAAAACATACAATTCATTTTTATAAGTGCAATGCAATGCAAATCATGCTCATGCCACATCTTCTCTCCTGCATATACCAGTATAACGAAGTGTTACACCCACTGGTGTTCACTCATGCCTGCATTATCAAATGCGGGGACTCATTGCCCATCCTTTTCAGATGGGGACCAATTGCCCATATCTTAAATATGGGGATCTCAATGCCCACTCCCGTGGGTACATCATGCAAACATGCATGCTTGATATGAAATAAAATGAACAATCCACAATATGTTTTCATAAGAATTATCAATTATCGATCATCATATATCAATGTGATATAAATATTTTCATCATTCTTAATTACATTAAGCAAGCATCAAATTAACAATAATGCCAAACACACAATGTCGCACTAAAATTGTACTTGCCTCAACCGTGCGATGAGTGATGACGAGTAAAGGGCTCTAATCCCGGTTTCACACCACCACCTGGCATTCGTAAAATATACTAAGAAGACCATCCAAAGCACACAACATTGCAATAAAACTAAATAGACATATCCGCTCCTAATCGCAACCCAAAACGATACCATTCCTTCCCGAACATCATTCTACCCAAAACAGAACAGTCACCCTAGAAACAAAATCCTAACTTTTGATCTATAGTTCAAAAAATAATGAACTCAGACTTTCTAGAATCTAAACACGTCTACCCACAATTTCTCAGGTGATCGAAAGTTCAGATTATTTCGTCTACACCCTTGCTTTTAACCCCGAAGACAGATCTGCCATCTTCGGTAATATCGAATTAGAAATTCCATAACTTTTAATTGGTTCATTCAAAAACAGTGATATAAGACATTCTGGAATCCACAAAGAATTATCTTTCATAATAAATTTATGCCAATTTTTCTATTCTGCGCTAACTTTGCTAATTTAGTATTTTCCCCACGACTGCTCCCAACAGAAAATCAGATTTGGAACGCATACTTCAAAGTTACATAACTCCTAATATACTTATCCCAAAAATGTTTTCTTGGACTTTCTGGAAAGCTAAAATAATTATATATAATTCTCTAGTTGTTCAGGTTTCCTAATTGGATCCTTAACTATTTCTAATATACAAGTTACTACAGCTACTAGAATCTGACAGATATTCTGGATAACAGCATTGTAAAACTCATATCTCAAGATCTACTCATCCAAAAAAGCTGAACCAAGATTCTATGGAAAGATAATGAAATTATACACAATTCTATAGGAGATGGCCAAACCAAATTTCACTATTACAGAACCCAAAACTACAACGTAAAATGATCAGCAGAAAATCGATCTGCTACCAAAAACTACAGTTCTATCCCCTTCGGTTATTAACTCAGATCTCACAAACCACAGCTAAGTATTGCATGAAAATTGGTAGGAATGTATTTACACGAGTTCTCTACAAGCTGTAAAAATATCAGCTCAATCAATGATCGTTTCACCACTCATAGAGATAATATACCAAAACTGCTTTGAGCTAAAACTACAGTAGTCCAAGTTGACAAAACCCCTCTCAAAACAGGTGCTCCTCTGAACTAATCCTCAATCCAACTGTACAAATAGAATATACACAAGTCACGAACACACTGACCAAGTTTGAGCCCGATCGGATGATGTTTGATGCTCTGATTGACGAATTGATGAAGACTGCGTAGGAGGGAAGCTGAAGGGGGCGGCGGCTGGAAAGGGGGAGGCAGGGGGTGGCGGCTAGAAAATGAGGGAGGGAGGGAGTGGCGCAAGTGGGGGATGGGTTAGGGTTTGGTTGCCATCCCCCCTTCCTGGGCCGGATTCCCCTAGGGCCATGGCTGCAGGCCGATAGCCCAAGGCCTGAGTTCCCAAAAACGCAAAAAAAAACGTCCTTTAAAACCTTCAAATTTTTTTCTCTAATTCAATTGCTCTCCTCCTCCTCTCTCTTTCTCAAAGCAAGTAGGGGTATGACCACGAGGTGCTCGTAGACAAGACTCACAATAAAGGGCTAGTTGTAGAAGAGCTTACGACTAGAGACTGGTCGTAGAAAAACTTACGACCAGGGGGTGGTCGTAGTAAGACTTACGAGTTACGACTACTCCGTAAAGCTTTTCCCTTATAAACAATGAGGGGTATACTTGTGAGTAATATAAAGATGTTACCATCTATAATGAGAATTACAGATAAATAAATAGATGAGGATTATTAGATCCTCGTCAGCCCTCCTCCTGCACCGCCTTTGGATGGTGCTAGATTGGGCACAACCGAGCAAGGCAGAGTCGTGGCCCTCGAGGGGGTCTCTAACGGTGGCCCAGCTGCGTCGATGAAAGATTTTACGTCGGTTGGTGCTAGATTGGGGGCTAAGGCAACCAATGCACAAGGGATGGAGCAATGGGAGATGACATCTGACCTTCTCCGTCGCGATATGGTATTGGATATGGGAGCTCAACGACGTTGGATAATTTAATAGTAGTTTTGAATTTTAATATTGATTTTCGTGGACACCAAAACATAAATTTTGGAATTTGAATTGATTTGAATCAAATTCAAATTCTACTAGAATAGGATTTTGGAACCCAATTGAATGAATCAAATTTAATTACGTGGAGCCAAACGAAGTGTTATTTTTATCGTTTTGATAAACAACATTCGACTGTTTTCTTTTGTCAAAATAATCGAATTTTTATCTGTCTGATATGCTTTGAGATTTGCACTTATTCTCATCTAATAAATTAGGTCCGAATTTATTATTTTTTTTTCTTTGGAGCATAATGGATTCACCACATTGTCATATTTTGTTGGTATAGAATTTCAATTTTTGTCTTTACTTTTGCTCAATATCTCAAGGCATATGCTAGATTTTGAATCATGTGATGGAAATATGAGTTATTAAGATTTTCAAGAATGATTATAGTGGCTAAGAACAAAAATTACATAAATAAATTATTGTAATTTATGTATAATGAAATTGTAAGTGAACTTAAAATTTGACTATTTTAGGCCGAGAAAACAGTTGAATCTTGTATAAACGGACCCTATTTTTATATCAAGTTGAAAGCATCTTTTTGGCCCATAATAGAAAAATATTGTCACAATTACTAAAGATTCTAACCGACTAGATTCCACGGCACAACAACCGCAATCTAACTGACTAGATTCCACGGCACAACAACCACAATTTGAAGCATCCCCAATGAACAGTAGCACGAGAAAGAGTGTGGTATCTGTTGAGGAACCGTCGCTAGCGAGTCCAATCCGAGCGATTACCTCGTAGATAAACTCAGAATCGTAAGAACGATGCAAGAACACAAGAACAGAATAATAGATTGAACACAGAGATATGAGGGGGCTTCTTGCTTCTCTTTATTACTCTTCTGTAAAACTGTATACAATGGTTGGGGTCCCCCCTCCTTTATATAGGCTACTGGATGGATGAGAAGCCCATCGTGGGCCAGAGCTGCCAGCCTGGACCTAGTTTCTTAACACTTCCCCTGGGCACTCATCCGACATGTTTATGTCTTAACAAAACTCCATAAAAACCCAGTGGAAAATTTTTGGAGAAAGAGTACATGACACGTTCTGTTGTGTTGCACGAATTGCCTCGTTAAAAACCTTAGCCGAGAAACTTTAGGAAAACTCGTCAAGGGAAAGAGAGTACAATCCACCCAATTTCATTTAATCTCTAGGATTTATTCTTTAGGTACTCGATCTTCGTGATCAAGGTTTAATAAAGAGTTCGTGAAGGTTCTCCCCGTGAATTCTGCACTTCTCTAAGTCTCATCATTCCAATTCCACGTATACATCATTCAAAGCTAGACACTGGAAGTGACTTAGTGAATAAATCTGTAAGATTTTCATATGACTTAGTATGCAGTACTTTAATTTCGTCCATCTTTTGCAATTCATGAGCATAGAAGAATTTGGGGTTTATATGCTTTGTGAGTTGACTCTTCACATAACCCATCTGCACTTGTACAACACAAGCTACATTATCTTCATAGATAATAGTGGGAGTGTGTGCGGTATTCAATCCACGTGACTATTGGGTGTGGTGAATCATCCATCGAAGCCAAGAACATTCTCGCGAGACCTCGTACAGCGCTATGATTTTCGAGTGGTTCGTCGAAGTTGATACAAGACTTTGCTTAGACGATTTCCATAAAATTGCAGTTCCACCACACAGGAATACATTGCCCGTTTGTGACTTGGCTATATGCGGGTCTGATAGGTACCCAGTATCTGCATAGCCAATCATAGTTAGGCCTTGGTTCTTTCTGTAGAACAGACCGAGATCTTTGTTTCCTTGGAGGTATGAGGAGATGTCCTTTATTTCCTGTAAATTCTTTTTGGTAGGTTCTGCACTATAACTTGCTAATAGGTTCACAAAAAGTACAATGTCCGGTCTAGTGTAGTTTGCTAAATACATGAGTGCTCCTACTACGCTCAAGTATGGGAATTCCGGTCACAGGACTTCCTCCCCCTCTTCTTTAGGCCTGTATGGGTCCTTGTCTTGTTGCAAGGGTCTCCCGACTATTGGCACTTTCAAAGGGTATGTCTTTTCAAAACTGAACCTTTCCAACACTTTCTCAGTGTATGTTGACTTATGTACTAAAATCCCTTCAGGGGTATGCTCAAGTGGCAAGCCTAGGTAATATTTGGTTTTACCAAAATCTTTCATTTCAAACTCCGACTCCAAGTAAGAGCTTGCTTTCTTGATATCTTCCAGGGTCCCGATGATATTCAGATCATCTACATATACTAAGATTATACAAAATCCATCCTGAGATCTTTATATAAATACACAGGGACAATCCTCATTGTTCGCGTAGCCTTTCTTAAAGAGAAAGTCGCTTAAGCGATTATACCACATTCTACCTGATTGCTTCAGTCCATACAGTGGCTTTCTGAGTTGCACATTGTATAGATTTCTATTTGCTCTGTCTTGGTTCAGGATAGGGATATCTTCAGGTACCTTCATATAAGTGTCCGAATCCAAGTTTCCATAAAGGTATGAAGTTACCACATCCATCAATTTTATTTCTAAATTCAAGTTTACTGCCATTGAATTAAATATCTAAAGATAGTTCCGCCTATAACCGGGGAATAGGTTTCTTCATAATCAACACCTGGTCGTTGAGTGAAACCTTGTGCAACAAGCCTTGCTTTATATCTTACAATTTTATTATTTTCATTTCTCTTTCGAACAAATACCCAATTATGCCCTACGAGGTGCACATGGGGAAGCGTGCATCTTAAAGGCCCAAACACCTCTCTTTTATTCAAAGATAATAATTCTGCTTCTATTGCCTTCTTCCAATCTTCCCAATCTGATCTTTTCTTACATTCGCGAGCGATGCAGGCTCTGCATCAAGATCGATGATTGTAGCAATTTTCTTTGCAAAATAAATATCGACATTGGCTGTTGTCCTATTAATAGATTCTCCCGTAGTCACATAATTCTTCATGGGGTAATTTTTCTAATGATTCTACTTGTTTGCCGCTACTTCCAATTGCGGGGGCAAGTCCTTTAAGTTTTTCAGCTCCGATGTGAGTGTACACATCCATACTGATGTCTCCCTCTGTAGAAATATTCAAATCTGGTATGCCTTTTACTGAAGGTTCCATACTGGTGCCAGGTCTTAACTGGCTCCCCTTTTTATTCTAGGGAACTTCAGTGATCGGCTGTGTCAAGTCCTTTTTATCCTTTTTCGCCAAGCGTCCCCGGTTACTTGGGATTCGAGGAGCTGGAGTTCTCGTCCTTTTATTCTAAGGCCTCTGGACGGGATTAGGGATACCTTCAATTTTCTTTGGTATTTTAACCCTCCCCAGTGCATTGCATGCAGGCACATGCGATTTGGTCATGCAAATATCTAGTTATATGGTCCAGATACCTGATTATGGATGTTGTCTCATAACCAACGTATATCCCAGACTTTTAGAGAGGACCCATTACAGTTCGCTGCGGTGGTGGTATAGGTACATAAACCTTGCAACCAAACCTGCGAAGATGAGAAATTTTTCGGTGCTGACCCTTACGCTAGTTGCATAGGTGAATAGATGTTATATGCTGACGGTCTAAAAATGATGAGAGTTGTTGCGTGTAGGACTGCGTGTCCCCAACATGTAGTTGGTAAATTATAATTCTGCAAGAGCAGTCGGACAATAAATTTAATTCGTTTAATTAATGCATCTGCTAGTCCATTCTGGGTGTGGACATGTGGTACAAAATGCTCAACGGTAATTCCCATTACCATGCAATAATCATCAAATGCCTTTAAAGTAAATTCTCTGGCGCTGTCCATTCTGATAGACTTAATTTTAATTATCTACGAGATCAACTTTGCAAAAACGTGGTTTCTCGTAGACAATAAACATACATACGATCATTTCAAGGAAGCATCGATGAGCACCATAAAGTACCTAAATGACAGGGGCTGTATAGGACTTCAAATGTCTCTCTAGATATGGTTTAGGAATGTAGGGATTTCTTCTTTTACTTTCAGAGCAGAAGGTCTAATAATTAATTTTTCGGTGGCACATACGGGCACACAAAATCTTCCTGATTCGAGAAATTCTTTACATTGATATTATGTCCCTGAGAATTGTTAATTATATTTCTCATCATCCTAAGACCGAGGTGGCCTAATCTATCATGCCAGAGACAGAAAAGTTCAGAGCTTCTAAAAGTGGTTTTCAGGACAGTATAGGCAGCATGTGCCTTAATATAAGTGTAGTATAGCCCAAATTCATATGAAGAAAGTCGTTCTAATACCCTTTTTCATTTTTTTTCATGCTTTGTAATGAGCAGATATTCTTAACCATACTCTTCTTCAGTCTCTACATGGAGACCATTAGCACAAATATCCTTAAAGCTTAAGAGAGTTCTAGTCGATCCTGGATACGACAAGGCTTCTTCAATGACCAATGTTGTACCCATCGAGAGTATAATTGTCGCTCTTCCTGAGCCTATTAAATAAGTATCACTGCATGCGATTGTCGTAAGACTACCAACATTCTTGCTGATCGACTGAAATTTTCTGTCTCTCAAGATGGTATTCGTTGTGCCACTATCTGCTAAGCACACTTCCTCTATAGGGCGCCATACACATTATGATATATAAAGTATTTATTAATATGGGGTAGAAAGCAATCCACACATAAATAAAATACTCTAAAACAGAACATAACTTGCTATTATTAATACAGGAAAAAATCTTGTAGGACTCATCATAAGAATTTAATGATTTGCTCTCCTAGAGCTTACAACCATTATTCAATAATTCAATGTTCTATTACAACCATAAACTGCAAATGACTATAAAAATATAAGTGCAATGTGTGCACTAGATCAAATCAGCGAAGTATGAAGAAACTTCTGCCTAAATCTGCTCCATGTCCATCTTTCCTTCTTCGGCAACTACAGCTGCTGCCGTTGTTATGTCCAAACAAGGTGTGATGGGGGTTGCTGTTAGGATATCCACATCCATGGGTGCAACCAATGACTGTGGATCCTCTGTGCCTCATGCTGTCCTTTGCCCTTCTTCTTAGCCTTAAAAATATCAATCACGTGCTGCGGCTCACGACAAACACGTGACCAATGTCCCCATATGCCACATTTGTAGCAACTTTGGTCCTGCTGACCATAGGGCTTCTCATCGTGCTTCTTTCGTTCGCCTTTCTTGGCTTGAGTATTCTGTTTGGTCTTGCGACCCATGACCTTACCCTCTTGCCTCTTTCCTTTGAGTGAGGCTCCCTCACCTTGTAGTTGCTCGCATTGACTTCATGGCCAACTTTGCTACTAGGCGGCTGTGAGATGTAGTTCTTTCTTAGAACCTCATCTTGAGCTTCCGCAACTTGCACGATGTTAATCAGTTCGGCGTACTCCTTGTAGCCATCTTGACGATAGTAGCGTGTGAATTGCACCGTATTCGGGTGAAAGGTAGAGAGGGTTTTCTCAATCTTCTCCTCATCCGTGATTGCCTTACCACAGAGCTGAAGACTGGTACAAATTCTATGCAAAGTAGAGTTGTACTCCCCCACGGTCTTATAGTCAGCAAAACATAGTCAGTTCCATTCCTACTCTGCCCGAGGAAGAATGGTGTACTTCAGCTTCTCGAACCGCTTCTTCAGTGCGGTCCATAAAGCTAGTGCATTCTTCTCTACCATATACTCGTTCTTGAGCGTTAGGCAGAGATGGTGTCTGATGAAATGAAGCGCCTGATCATTTTCCTCATCAGTTGGAGTAACATCCTTCGAGGTGCCAAGTCCGATAATAGCACGGAGCTTCTTGGCCCTATGTACGATCTCGACATCTGATGCCCAAGTCAAGTAATTCTGGCCATGCTAGGCCAGCTCTTTGAACTCCCAGTTCGTAATGCCAGTCATCTGCATATTTATGTAAAAAAGTTCATAAGATTACTACTGGTAATTTGCAGAAAATAGTTGTAAAGATTCTTATAATGTTCCCGTATTTTTCTATGCACTTTTCATGATTTACTGCTATTTTCAGTGATTAAAAGCAATATAAACAATCACAGATAATCAAAACGGTAAATACAATACATAAATTGCATAAAAATAACAATAACAAAGTTAAACATGCTTCAAATGCTAAAATTGATTCATAAATTGAATTCCCGAGGCCCTTTTTGCTGGAAAAAGAATTTTCGTCGAATTCTGCAATTTCCCCGGGTGAAATCACGAAATTTTAATTCTGAGAAAAAAAATTGTGTAATTTTCCAATTTCTTGGGGGTTTTCAGCAAAATTTTCTTATTCGCGTAACTTCCTCGTAATTTTCAGAATTTCGAGGGTGCTTTTTGCAAAATTTGTTTTTCGTTTTTGTTTTCCCGATTTTTTTGGCCTGTTTTTTTCAGAATTCAAATGGGCCGACCATTTTTTTCTTTCGGCCCACACGGCCCAACTGGCAGCTACTAAAAATCGGTGCTAGGGTTTCCCAAAGGTTGCGGTGGCTATGCTCGTGCGGGCGGCGGCTCCGACGCTTCAAGCGCGGCGTGGCGGCAGCTCGATGGAGCTACACGTGGCGCGTGGGTGAGGTGGCCGGCGTTTTGGGTGGCCGTGGCAAACGTGGGCGGCGGTGCCGAGCACGCTGTCGCTCGAGTGCACTGGCAGTGGCCGGCGTCTTGTGAGCGACCATCTTTGGCGGCCGAAAGCGAAGGCGATAGTGCAACAAAGACCGCTTCTGGCGTCGACCGGTGGCGCGGTCTTGCGGCGCCATCTCTGCGGGAGGTGGGGCCGGCGGTTTCGGGTGGCACTACTAGCGTGAGGTGGCAACGCTGTGTGGCGGCCATGGCGGCTGCAGGTGCTACACGCAGGGCAGCCGGTCTTCGCAGTCCGCCTTATGCTAGGCCGTCTTGGCGTCTTGGCGCGCGACGTATCTTGAGGCCAAGCGGGGCACACCGTCAGCCAAATTTTCTTTTCTTTTTTTTCGTTTTCTACTGTTCATGCGATGCAATGTATAATCTATTGTGCAATCGTCATATGTTCTTTTCATGCAACCACCGATCGGCTTGGCTGATGACTTTAGGTCGGCTCGTAGTAGGTTAGAACGAATTTGCAAATTCCAATCTATGGTACAATCGGCATCCACCTTTCCATGCAATCTACCGATCAGCATTGTGCTAGTGACTTCAAGTCAGCTCGCGGTAGATTAGAGCGGATTTGCACCATAGGATACAATCTAGAAAGCCAAATCTGCAGAATTGAAAGCAATCTTGAAAAAAATGATTTGATCTACGAGTGTCATTTTTTGACGGTTACCTTTCGATCCGAGAGTCGATCGTGCTGATAACGTGTTGAGGAACCGTTGCTGGCGAGTCCAGTCCGAGCGATTACCTTGTAGACAAACTCAGAACCATAAGAATAATGCATGAACACAAGAACAGAATAGTAGATTGAACACAGAGATATGAGGGGACTTCTGGCTTCTCTTTATTGCTCTTCTGTAAAACTGTATACAATGGTTGGGGTCCCCCCTCCTTTATATAGGCTACTGGATGGATGAGGAGCCCATCATGGGCCAGGGCTACCAGCCTGGGCCCGGTTTCTTAACAGTATCCTCCCAATGCATTGTAGCTTCGGGATGGGTATCTGAAGCAAAGCTACAGGCCACATCAATGCAGAGTAACTTTGGGATAGACCCACAAAAAAACTGAAGTGAAGCTACGATACCTACCCCTAATGCACTCAGAAAAGGGTTGCTGCAAGATGGACCCATAAAAATTATTTGAACCTATCTTAACTTTATTTAAAGCTACTATCCTTACTAACGTGACATCTCTCTCCTACTTGGATAGCTAGAACGACTGTTCACGGTGGAGCACTAAAGATGCTCTAATTGGACAAAAGCATTCCGTCACAAACGCAAGCATTCTGTGTACAAACATACTACTACTACCAAACAATCACACAAAAAAGGGAACAACTTTCGAAATAAGCTACGCAGTGCACAGACAAAGTTACCCAAAGTGCATACATACTAGTAGCCTGTTGCGCGCATCTGCGCGCCGAGGCATTTCCTGGCAGAAGTAAGGAACAAAGGGGGGATTCTGACATAGACCACATATGGAAGTGAGAGTGATTGACTATTGAGAGAGAGGAAGGATTGTGTGTATGACAGGCTAGCCCCACCTGGGAGTGGAACCCCAAAACATATCTTCATCAACAGCTGTACTGATAAAGCTAGTAATCTAAATCCATCTCACTTTCATTTTACCATGTAATGTTAAAGCAAATAAGTAAGAATGATTTAGTAATAGCATGGAAGGATGTAGTCTTCTTACACGTTGGATAAATAGACCTTAACAGAAATCACCTTAACCATATAATGTTAAAGCAAATAAGTAAGAATGATTTAGTAATAGCATGGAAGGACGTAGTCTTCTTACACATTGGATAAATAGACCTTAACAGAAACCACCAAGGGACAATACATATGGCACAGTTAATCCTTTGTCCATCAGTAATTCCATGTCAAGTAAGTTAATCCTTTGTCCATCAGTAATTCCATGTCAAGTACATGTAGGACTACAAGTAATTTCTAAGGCAACTGCTTCAATATTCCCTAGCATTCACATCTAAGAATACCACCTTGCATTATGATGAAAACTCATAACAGAAACAAAGTAAGCACAAAAGAGCTGATTTGTTCGGGTGGCGTTGATGTGATGTAACATGCATGTAGTGTGGTTGTTAAAAGAAAACGATGTGCATGGGATAAGATGGTCAGAGCAATAGCTAGTAATCGAAAAGAAGCTCAATGGAACATTGCTAAAAAACCGAACGTCAATATACAAACGAGCAAACAAGATATCAGAAAATAGACAATGTGTTTTCTTGCCTATTTTTAATCCCAGAACCACTGGAAACCTCTAAAAATTTTCTGTAGTATCAACTTGCAATACATTTTTCACTTAAAAGGAATCCATAAAGAGCATCTAGGCAAAGCTTAGGCATCTGATTCTTTTCCCGTGAGCACCAGAACTCATGCATGTGAGAACTACTTGAGCATCAAACTATGGCAGGCAGGCAGGCAAGCAATCCGTAGGACCATATCTCACTCGTAATTAGAACCGATCGGTGTCGTGTAGCCATATAATTGAGTTAACATAGAGAAGAAAAACACAAGGCTTCTCAGATCCTGCAACTATTGATGGGCCATCTCAATTCGAGTATGATCTCGCTTCTTGAGTATTATCTCGATCGTTTAATTTCTTAATCGAGCAACCGAATGAGATGGGTCAGCTCATGCAACCGCATCCATGCTTACACACTACAAGCAAGGTCTCGAATATAATAGACAACTATTGGCGTTGCCATTAGATAGTGTTTTAAGTAATGTCAACACAACTACAAATGACCATGACTTATATGCAAATGCTTCTAGCAACGACCTAAAACAGAACATTCCTCTAGAGATCGAGAGACATTCCACATTTTCACTAGCGAATCGATCGCTACTGGCGCTACCTAAACCGAGGAACACACAAATCACATGGTGAACATTCACCAATTTGACTCTACATCACACAAAATTCACCCACAAATTCAAGCATCTGTGAAGACAAAGACAAGGCAAGAGAACACAACATGTACCTTGGCGTAAATTTTTAACTTCAAGTGAGATCATTCCCGACAAATCCATCCACTTCACATTGCCTTTCACCACATTCTTGTTGTTCGCACAATTAGCCCTCTTCAATCTACTCTTGGGAGCTATCGCCACCACTACCTCCTTACTACCCTCCTCATCATTGCTTGGCCACCATTGTCTCAATCTTCTCAACTCGAGGCGGCTTGTCCTCGGCAATGGCAAGACACCGGCCGAACTTGGAGATGCAATGACAAAGATCACTACTTGCATCGTCTTTATATTTAGGGGCGCTTTACGGTGTAGCGCAAGGGAGGAGTACAATAGCTCTCACAAGTGGGAACTCCTCATCAAAATGGCAAATTGGGGAGCCGAGCTCGGTGAAAACCAACCACATCAATCAAATCTCTCAAGGGCGGATCAAGAACGCCACCGCCACTGCATACAAGTCGTGGGGGCAACGACCGAGCCGGAGGGGCCAAGGGAGGGGCCAGTGAGGGGTGGAGGGAAGGGGCCGGGTGTAGGAGCGAAGGAGGCGATGGCGGGCGTGGGCGTGGGGGGGCGGTGGCGGATCTTGGGCGTGGGAGAGGAGGGGTCGGGCATAGGTGGGCGGAGGCGTGGGGAGGGGGCCGTGCGGACCACCCTAGATGGCGACCCAAAGGGAGGATGGCAGCGTGGAGGCGAAGGGAGGGACCAGGCGTCTTGGCGATGGCTGGGTGCAGATGTGGGGAGGGTTAGTCATGGGGCGGTGTCCAGAGGCGGAGTGGCGGAGGGAGGGGCTGGGGCGAATGGAAGGGGGCCGGGCGCAGGAGCGAAGGGGAGGGGCAGTGGCCAGACGTGGGGGCACAGGGGCGAAGAAGAGGCAGTGAAGGAGAGCTGGGAAGGGGAGAAGGGGAATATCGAACCGAAGCGACGAGAAGCTAGGCACGCAAAACAAAAAAAATCGGAGGGCCGGGAAGCATACTAGCGGGGAATCAGACGGCAGAGGAGAAAATGGACACGTAGTGTGTCTCTCCTCGCTTCTTTTTTCACTGAGTTTAAATGGTAGGATGGTTTCAGGTTAGCTACTACTCATTACACACAAACTATCACCACAGCTTGTAGCATATACTTTAGTAAAGTTACACATAGTTGTCGATCAGAGAGTTCCTCATGTCCTCCATAATCGAAGTTGGCTGCCCTTCCCTTAGCTTGAATATGCTCTCGATGATAGATAGCTCATGAAGGGATACGTGTAGGCTACACTAGCTGACAATTTAAAAATTCTACCATGTAAACCAGGAAACCAAGCAAGTAGAAGATTACAGATCGTTACCACCAAACGCGCAATGCAGCGGAAGAAGAGTTGGAGTAGCCTGATCCAACGAAGAGTGCATCGATGTAGTGGTCAAAGTCGATCGTCCAACATAGTTGATCATCCAACATAGTCGATCGGTCGTCAAGCGTCCTCATCGCTGATCGCCTCCTCCAGCAACCGATCACTTTCCTTGCAAAGTCGCGGGTCATCCTCGAGCGTAACAACAATCGAAATAGCGCCTCTACGGTATCCACACGTCCAGGGCAGGAACACCGTACACCGGTATACTAGCACCAAGTCACACGGAAAGGCTCTCTCAAGAAGATGTAGGCTAGGGTTTGGTGGAACAACTCACGTATCCTCGTCACCCAATAGCCTCAAGCATCTCTTTATACAGAGCCCATGATGGATCCTATCCGAACACGTTTGTTCCAACCTATTAAGTGTGTGACCATGTAGGTTCATGCGTAATTGGTTGTGACTCCAAAACCTTTTTCGACCACGAGTCATTAGTGATACCTAGCAGGACATAACGATTCCCGAATACACACAAATTATATCAGACGAACCTTAATGGAATATGATCCACGACCAGGTCCTTATCACTAATGACCAGCTCATATGTCTATACGACCAGCTCATATTTGGCCTCGACCAGTTCGTAACTCCATACGACAAGGTTTTGATCGGTTATTGATCATGTTCGACCAGCCTACGACCAGCTCGTATCTCCATACGACTAGTCCGTATCTGATTGAACTGAAAGACTTGCTCATGTATTCTCCCTTTGCCTCACGATATCTGGTTGAACTCCAGGTGAGATGTTATGTCATCCATGGACTGTTCAATTCTTTCTCGATCATGTGTCGGATAACTTGACGTGGTCGAACTCTTTGACTACTAGTGGCATGGCCATGCACTTTCTTTATACGACCACATCGAGGGGCCCAGAGATATCTCTCCTATTATGTTAGGGGGGCAAATCCCATATCCGACCAGTCACATTCCTCCACATGTAGGAAACCATGCTGATATCAGGTCTAAGGATTATATATCATCATTGCTTGAGACCAACTGATGACACATGAAATCATAACAATCTCAGCAGTGTCTCAAGGTGGGCCAATCCAACACGATATTCTCTAACATTTGTTCACATTATTGATTCGATATCCCTATATCCATGACCGGTGAAACATGGTGATCAATCAATACATGTGCTGGTCGATAGGATCACTGGTGTTCCGATCGGAGACATACGACCAAAGATACATTTAGAACGATATCATATAAGTTAAAAGAGCTTCATCAACAAGTCGCACACTTGTCCATCTTTATAACAAATGATTCATTTAAGGAACAGAATAACACTTATTCAATAACTCATAAACATAAACGTGATACAATCATCTCTATGATTGCCTCTAGGGCATATCACCAACAGTCTCCCACTTGCACTCGAGTTAATTATATAGGTATCTCATTCCCATTGCTCTTGTGTGTGCCTCATGCTTAGGTTGCGGGAGAGACTTTGTCAATGGATCAAATCCGTGTGCACTTTGCATATCTTACACAAACCCTGATTGCGATCTGAAATCATCATTGTCGGTTTGGAAGCTAGCATCGAGGTAACCATTTACGACCAGCTCTTCCTCACGATATGACTAGTTCATACCTGGTCGTATCTCTATATGACTAGTCTGAACCTGGTCGTATCACCATAAACAAGGAATACATCCTTAGTCGTTCTCAAGTACTTAAGGATATTCTTGACTGCTATCTAGTGACCTTCACCTGGATCCGACTAATATTTACTCGTAACACTTAGAGCATACGACACATCTAGTCGTGTACATAACATAGCATACATGATAGATCCAATAGCCGAAGTATATGGAATTCTACTCATTTTGTCTTTCTCATCAGTGGTTGTAGGACACTGACTCTTGCTAAGATTAACACCATGCGCCATGGGCACCAGTCTACGACCAGCTCGTATCTCCATATGACTAGTCTGGGCTCGGTCGCGTCACCATACGAGCCATGGGCACCAGTCTGGATCTGGTCGTATCACTATACGACTAGTCCGGACCTGGTTGTGTCACTATACTACTATGTACATATCTTGGCTTAATCCAATTAGCCTTTTAGATCTATCTCTATAGATCCTTATACCAAGAGTATATGCTGCATCTCCTAAATCTTTCAATGAGAAACTATTTCTTAATGAAGTTTTAACAGATTCAAGCATTGAAATATCATTTTCGACCAGTAGTATGTCTTCCACATACAAGATTAGAAACACAAGTTTGCTCTCACTAACCTTCTTGTAAACATAAGGTTTTTCTTCATTCTTGATGAAGTCAAACCCTTTGACCACTTCATCAAAACGAATGTTCCAACTCCAAGATGCTTGCTTCAATCCATAACTCGGAGTCTAGGTCCATCATCGCTTCCGCATAAGTTTTAGGCTCATCATTATTCAATAATAAAACGCTATGCCCATACCTTATAGGCAATTAACGCGGCCTTTTTGATCTACGTGGGGCTGATGCCTCATCTACAGGTTCAACAACATCTTGTTCATCTTGTAGAGGCCCAATAGGAGTTGAAACATTTTCATATGGTTCCTCAATTTCTTCGAGTTGCACCTTGCTCTGTCGGGACCCCGGATATACAACCCCGGGACCCTCTGTGCATTCTGAACCAGTCTCATGATCAGTAGCTAGTTCACACAATTGCAACATAGATGAAATCATATCCATACAATGAAGAGCAAAAGAAGTAGGCAATTAATAATGCTTAACAACAAAAGGACCTTATGGTCAAGGTTTTACAAAGCTTTCCACGTAGGGCTAAGGTCACGACTAGGTCCACGACCAGATCCACGACCAGGGTAAATTTGCAGCGGAATGAAACAAACTCGTGGATGACATACGACATGCCCACAGGAAATCGAGTGGAGGACGCGACCTAATTCGCGTGGTGTAACATCCCAATCTTCCAAAGTTCTTAAAGTTTTCAAAACCAAAAAAAATAACCATTCGGTTTTGTTGAATTGCCCAAGCTTAACTTAAAGATTTTGGAAAATTTGGAGATTTAACATGACAAAATCAAACTTCAACTAATTCAAAGTTTGGTTTATTTGGAGCTGATTTGGTTTTGGTGCTGTCTCTCCCCTTTCTCAGCTCGTCCTATTTTTCTCTCAGCCTTGCTCTTCTTGGGTTTGGACCTCTCCTTGTGTCCAGACCTCCTTCTCGTTTGAACCTTCTCTTTGGTTCAGACTTTCCTTTCCTCTGGACCTTCCCTTGTGTCTTTCATTTGGACCTCTTCTTAGGTCTAGACCTTTTCCTTCGGTTTTGACCACCCCCGAGATGTTCCCAAGATCGGGTTTGTGTTTCAAACATCCTTGAGTTCTGAATTCAAGTTTGGATTGAACTTCTCCCTTCTGGATCTCTTCTATTTAACCTTCTTTCCTCCCTTGTGTTCATTTGGATCTCCTCGTATCCATTTGGACCTCCCTCGTGTTCATTTGGACCTCCCCGTGTCTATTTGGACCTCCCTTGATCTCATCTTGACCTTCAGGATCCCCTTTGAGTTCATCCTGACCGTCAAGACCTCCCTTGTGTTTCATCTTGACCGTCAGGACCTCCCTTGCATTCGTCTTGACCGTCGAGATCTCCTTTGCGTTCATCTTGGCCGTTGAGACCTCCTTTCGTTTGGATATGAGGGTCCAGACCTTCCCGCCGCTGATACCTTCTTCTCTCTCTTCGCACGAGCGCGCCCAGTCCGAGCCGTCCGATCGGGCTTGGACGATCCGATGATTTGTGCTGATTCTTGCATTCCGATCTTCACCTCTGGTTTGGGCCGCCCGACTAAGGTCGGACGGTCAGATCAAGTTGAAGATTCGGGCACGCACGCTTTGGACTGTCTTTGACCTCCTCGCCCTTGTGGTCTTTTTGCAAAGACCACCTCTTTTGGTCTTTTTGTAAAGACCACCCTCTTCAGTCTTTTTTGCAAAGACCACCCTCTTCAGTCTTTTTTGCGAAGACCACCCTTTTGGGTCACGACCTCCATTGAGGTCCAAACCTCTCCCTTGGGTCACGACCTCCTTTTAGGTCATGACCTCTCCTGTGGTCTTTTTGCAAAGATCACCTCTTTGGTCTTTTTGCAAAGACCTCCTCCCCATGGTCTTTTTGCGAAGACGACCCTCCTGGTCTTTTTGCAAAGACCTCTCTCTGAGGCCGCGACCTCCTGTCTTCTGTCGTTTTGCCGCGACCTCCCTCTGAGGCCGCGACCTCCTCTCCTTTGTCGTTTTTGCCGCGACCCCCCTCCGAGGCCGCGACCTCCTCTCTTTTGTCGTTTTGCCGCGACCTCCTCTCTTTTGTTGTTTTGCCGCGACCTCCCTCTAAGGCCGCGACCTCCTCTCCTTTGTCGTTTTGCTGCGACCCCCCTCTGAGGCCGCGACCTCCTCTCTTTTGTCGTTTTTCCGCGACCTCCCTCTGAGGACGCGACCTCCTCTCTTTTGTCGTCTTGTCGTGACCACCTCCTGGTCTTTTTGCAAGACCACCCTTTTGGTCTTTTTGCAAAGACCACCCTTTTGGGGTCACAACCTCCTCCTAGTCTTTTTGCAAAGATCACCTTTGCGGTCGCGACCACCCCTCTCGGTCACGACATCCTTCCTTTTCTCGTGCGACGTGCCCATTAAATGATACCATCTCCGTATCGACGTGCGCACTTAATGTTGCCGCCTCCGTAGCAACGTGCACATTTAATGCCGTTGCCTCCGCTGAACCTTGCCGCGCCCTCGCGGATCTCACCGCTTCATCCGGTCGCCCTGGTCCCCCTTCCGCTACAAATAGAGTCCCTGGGAGCTCTTTTTGCCCTCCTTTTTGCTCCCTCTCACTCACTCTCATTTGCTCTCCCGACCACCTTTGTTCAAGCTCTCTTTTGAAGTGGTTCCACCTCTTTCCTTCATCAAATTCTTTGCTTCTTTTAGCCCTGGTTTGGTGAGCTCTTTGGTTTTCTCTTAAAAGTGGTTTTTATTGATTTGGTTCTTTTTGCACGTGTAGGATCCGGTTGTTCTGAAGACCTCCTGGACCCAGCGTTCTCAACTGAAGAAGCTCAGTTCTGTAGCGAAGGCAAGTCATAGACCTTTGATCATGATGAACCCATTTTTGCAAAAAGTATATTGTTTTGTTATGAACTTGCATGTCTAGTTTTATAAAAATAGTTTTGGGAATAGTTAAGCACCACTTGCTAGTATGACTCCTTGGTATGTTTGAATACAACATGTTGACATGTACTCTTGGATACCCGTAGGATGGGTTATCTTAGTTGGTTATGTCTTTGTATACCAACATGGGTGTGTTCTATTGCTTAGCCATGCTCTAGTAGACGTTGGTCTCTTGGTCTCATGACTCAAAGATTAATGAACTTGACTGATGAGTTATGGAATCGTGGCAATGCCACTTTGTTAAAATTTGTGTGCCAGGATCAGGGTGGTCATTTGGTCAGGTTGAAACAAAAAAATATATTTTATGCTCGGGCGAGAAGTCAGGGGGTGAGTAGTGGGTGCCTTGAGCACACTGGGTTTCTGGTCAGACTCGCCTGAGCAGCCAACTAAGGACTTAACCTTGTATACCATTAATCTGGGTCTTTCTCGTGCAACCACAAGTTCATTATGGGGTGGTCCTGGCCAATTAATTAGCGAGGTCCTGAAGCGGTTCTGTCGTGGTTGTCGAATGGCACAAGAGGGGGCCCAGCAAGGCGAATCCTTAGCGGGCGAACCAAGTTAGGACTGACCTTTGTAAAGGCCTTGTGACGAGCTCTAGACTGCTTACCAAAGGAAGTGAGCAGGGGCATCGACGGGTGCTTGACCAACTAGAGGACTTCGTGTCTCGTGGGTAAAGTGCACAACCTCTGCAGAGTGTAAATCTATTCGAATAACGGCGTCCTCGGTTATGGATATGCCCGGTTCTTTCACACAAGGGGTAGATCTTTCTAAAAAGTTGCGGTTGGTTCCGAGTGGTTGGGCTCATGACCAGGGTGGTCGTGAGTGGTTTGGCACACAAACAAGGTGGTCGTGTGTTGTGTTCAAAGAACTTGTTTACTTATGTATTATCTTTTCAACTTGTGACTTGCAATCTACTTATTGTATTTCTGTTAAATGCTGCTTTACGCAAACTAACCATACAACTTTCTCCTTGGCAAGCCTTGCATGTATGTTATTGCATTCATTTTCCTATGGCTTGCTGAGTACATTCAAAGTATTCATGGCTTGTGCCCTCTGGTTAATCAGCAGCCGAAGACCTCCCTAGGTGCTCCGAGCACTATGAGGAGGAGTTCGTTAAAGACTTCATGGACTAGGGGACGTCCTCCACTCGATAGACTGTGGCTTGCTGAGTGGCTCCGCGCTATATTTTGGTTTCCGCAGCAAGTGTTCTCTTTTTGTTGTTTGCCCTGCGTGGCACCCCTGTAAACAAGCTTGACCATAAGGTCTTTTGTTATAAATATTAATTTGTCTGCTTCTTCTTGAGTTTGTTGTATGGATGTGATGACACCGATGTTGAAATTTGTGCGGGCTAGCTTGCTGATCTTGGGACTAGCTCGGTGCACAGAAGCCAGGACGTCTGAGTGGTTTTGGGGACCTCCTGGGTGGCCCTACGGGACCTCCGAGTGGTCTTGGGGATCTCTTGGGTGGTCCTGGAAGGACTCCCGGGTGATCCTGTAAAACCTCCCCGGGTCGGGTCCCGACACGTGGCCTTTTAAGTACTCCTCTTCGTAGAACTCAATGCTCCTTGGGTCTTCTTCGAAGACTGATCAACAAAGGGCGCAAAGCCGTGAGTACATAAAGTACTCAGCAAGTCGTAGGGAATAGTATGCAGATAGTATTCATGCAAGGCTAGACATGGAATAGCTTTATGTTTAATTTATAGAAAACAGAATTGGCAGTAAATATAGTAAGTAGATCAAAAGCGCAATTTGAAAGATTTATACATAAGTAGTCAAGTTCTTCGAAACAACTCGTGAACACCCTGTTCACTTCCCATCCAACGACCACGACCAGATCGCTTCCCAACCAAACCATTCCAACAACTCGCAACCATCCACGACAATATTTTTGAGAAAATCTACCCCTCGTGTGAAATCACCAGGCGTTGTCCATAACCGGGGACACAGCTATTCGAATAGTTTTACACTCTATAGAGGTTGTACAAATTTACCCACAAGACACGACTTCTCTAGTTTGTTTGACATCCGTCGATACCACCGCTCACTACCGTAGGTAAGTGGTCTAGAGCATGTGACAAGGCCTTTACAAAGTTCTATTTTGACTCGGTTCTGTTTGCTAAGGTTTCGCCTCCGACTGGCTCCTCAACTCCCAATATCCACCTTGCAAAACAACATCCCACTCGACCGGCCCTCTCTTGCGGCAAGTGTGAATGTCAATCCCAGGGTTCACACTTCCACCGAAATAGAACCGAATCAAAGCATTGCTAATTAATCGGCCAAGTTCACCCCATCCTGGACATGTGGTTGCACGGTATGGCCCAGATCAATGACGCACAAAGATAAGTCCTTAGTGACTACTCAGGCGAGGCAACCACATCCCAAAATTCTCCCCCTTTACTGCACGATCACTCGCTCAATTATGAAATCATTTTTGGTTCAACCCGACCAAATAGCAACACTTGCCATGGCAGAACAAATTTTATCAACAGTGGCTTCACCATAATTCCATATTTTATTTAGTCAAATTTATCATCTTTGAACCATGAAATCGAGAGACAATCGCATAACTAAAGCAGGACTAAGCATAATACGCACCCATGTTGGTATTACAATAATGTCTAACTAAGATTACCCAATGTACGGTATCCAAGGGTACATGTCAACATGTCGTTCATAATTATTCAAGGAGTTATACTGCCAAGTGTGTATTTAACTACTCCCAAAACAATTTTTATACAACTAGCCATGCATGTTGACATAAAACAATATAATTTTATAAACTGGGCACGACATGATCAAAGGTCTACGACTTGCCTTCGTTGAAGAGTTGAGATGCTTTGATCGTCGGGTCCAAGAATTCTTCCGAAACGCCAGAATCTATACGTACGAAAAGAGCCAAATAAATAAGACAGTCCAAATAAAATCCAAAACGAACCAAACAAGAACCAAAAGAAAGGTACTGAATTTAGATGGATTTAGGAATTGAATCACTCGAATTGGAGCTCGAACGAAGGAGAACGAGCTCACGGAAGGAGGTTTGACTATAGGTAGTCGAAAGGGGGTTCGACTACCTGGTCGGAAGGAGATTCGACCACTCGACGCGGTCAAAAGAAGAAAGAAGGATTCGACTACTCGACGCGGTCAAAAGAAGAAAGAACAAGGCACGTGGAGCTTACCAAGACTGAGAAAGAGGCTGGAGGACGAGGCTGGGGAGGTCGAAGATTGCGCGGGCTCCAGCGAACTCTTCGACAGGAAGGAGGATGAAGACGGCGCTAGAGGCGATGGCGCAAACTCTAGCCGGTTGGTGGCGAAACTCAAAGCACAGCGAAACAGGGTGAGAGAAAGAGGGAGAGTTGAGGGGAAAGCAATAGGGGGCAAAGGGCTCCCTGGTGCTCCATTTATAGAGGAAGGAGGAGGACCGGGCGAAGACAGAGCAGTAGGATTCGCAGTTGCGCGGCTTGGGCGCACGGTTGACAGGTGAGAGAGGGAACGGAGGCAGTGTAGGATCAAGAATAACCGACTAGAGGGGGTGAATAGGAGATTTTTAAACTTTTTGACTAATTAACAATTTAAGCCAATTATGAACTAAGTCTAAACTAGATACAATTCTAGCTAAGCAATTCAACATAAGATAAATGCTAGAACTGTAAAGGCGGAATTAGTAAAGACAAGAATTAACCACAATTGAGACAATGAAGTTTTTCCTGTGGTATCGAAGACTTGCCGGTCTTCACTAGTCCACGTTGAGAAAACTTGAACTATTCAAGCCGGCTCTACGAATTAAGCCTTCTCTCGATCACTAGTAGTTGTTCTTTCTCCGCTCCGGAGATGGTAAACACCAAACCACTCACAATCTTGGCACCGGGCCTCTTCACAATCTTCTTGAAGAGATCATCGTGCTAACACCGCCAAGACGTCTAGGTGTTTGGCAAAACACCAAGAGTAATGAATCAACGACCTTCTCTTGACGACACTCAAGAGTAATGGATCAATCTAGAATGAATGCACTTGAATTTTGGCTTAACTACCTCACAATGAATGCACAAATGTATTTGAGGTGTTGAAAGGATGCTCAAGGCTCTAAGGATATAAAATGTGGTCTAGCTTACTGTCCTTGAGCAGGTGGAGGGGTATTTATACCTCCCACCAATAAATACGACCGTTGGGGAGGAAATCCCCAACTTTCAGCATAATACGGTACTACCGCCAACTATCATGCGGTACTACCGCTCCGTAACGGCTATAACAGTGGCATTAACTGCTCTGACATAGCTGTTGGAAACTTTGACGCGGTACTACCGCCAACCATCATGCGGTACTACCGTTTCTCAAAGGACCCAAAAGGGTACCCTCTTTGGAAAATACGTCAGCTCAACTTTTGAAATATCTTAGGGTTGTTCCGTTAAACAATTCTTCTTGATACTACCACTCTTAGGGTTTGCAACCCAGCCGAAAAGGTGTCTCTCTGGAATTTACGTACCGCAAACTCTTTTTCGGAACAACCGGGTTGCGGTAGTACCGCACCATGAGCTTGGTCGTACCGCTGAGCGGTAGTGCCACCAACTTATCGTCGGTACTACCGATTGTCCTGACAAATCATATTTGGCTTTCCAAAACAAATTCCAAATGCATGCATGATCCTAAATTGATCCAAATGAAACAAGAATATGCTATCAAGCTACTAGTCATGATCCCTCTTAATAATACGGCATTTAACCTAAAATTCGGTCTTCCATCTATTTCTCCTAAGACCGGTAAAACATAAAAAGGATCTTAGACTACTTATACCTTGTCTTTGAACCATATTGATCTGCATGTTGTCCTTTAGCATGCATCTTCAAGTTATCAAACTCACCATTGGGACTTAACCTTGTAAATACTCAATAAATATGTTAATCCCATATTCACATATTATCATTAATTACCAAAATAATTTTTAGGGGCCTATATGCTTTCAGGCAGGTAGGGGAGGAGACAAGATGGGGAATGGGCACGGTGGTGCTGACGGCATTTAATGTGCACGTCACTGCGGAGACAACGACATTTAATGTGCGAGAACTTTTGTGACGGCCGCGACGCGATGGGGGGGAAGATGGGGGCAGGTAGGAAGGAGACAAGCGGGGCTGGTCGACAACGAGAGGGTGGTCGACATCAAAAGGGTGGTCGAAACCGAGACGATGGTCGAAACCAAAAGGTTGGTCGAAACTGAGAGGCGGTCGAAACCAAAAGGCTGGTCGAAAGGAACGGCCATCGGGAATTCGGAACAAACAAAGAGAAGGGACTTTAAATACCAGAGAACTCCAATAAACTCAAAATAATCAGAATTTCGAGAAGCCCTAAAAACTAAGATGTTACATGCTCCCACCGACTCCTTTAGGAAGAAACACTTTCTCCAAGAAGACACCATTACGACCAACAAACACTTTGTTATCAACCCGATTATAAAAATAATATCATTTAGTTTTCTTAGGATACCCCACAAAGAAGCACTTATTGGACTTGGGTGTGAGTTTATCAGACGTCAAATATTTTACATAAACCTCACAACCCTATATCCTTAGAAAAGCCAATCCAGGACACTTCCTAGTTCATATCTCATATGGTGTCTTCTCTATCTTTTTGATGGAACCCTATTTAAAGTGAAGGCAATTGTTTCTAGAGCGTATCCCCAGAATTGCAATGGAAAATCAGATTGGATCATCATTGACTGAACCATGTCCAACAATGTTCGGTTCCGTCGTTCAAACACCCTATTCCATTGAGGCGTCCCCGGCGGAGTAAGTTGTGGAACAATTCCACACTTCTTTAGATGATCATCAAACCCATGGCTCAAGTATTCACCTCCGCGATCAGATCGTAAACATTTGATTGTCTTGCCAAGTTGATTCTGCACTTCATACTGAGATTCTTTGAACTTTTCAAAGGATTTCTACTTATGTCTCATCAAGTAGACATAGCCATACGACTAGTCTAGACTTGGTAGTATCACTATACGACTAGTCTGGATATGGTCGTATCACTATACGACTAGTTTGGATCTGGTCGTATCACCATACGACCAGTGAAATCATTAGTAAATGTTATGAAGTATTGAAAGCCACCTCTGGTCAGAGTGCACATTGGTCTGCATACATCCAAATGTACTACGACCAGTAATTCATTTGCCCTCTCACCTCTGGTTGTGAAATGTGCTCTTATCATCTTGCCAAGTAAACAAGATTCACATGTTTCAAATGATTCAAAATCAAATGAGTTTAGATGACCATCTTTATATAGCTTCATCACGTGCTTCTTATTTATATGGCCTAGTCGACAATGCCAAATAAAAGTGATTCAATTCATTAGGTCGAAGTCTCTTAGCAATTATATTATAGATAGGAATATCTTCAAGATTTAAAACATACAATCCATTCACTAATGGAGCATAGCCATAAAGCATATCTTCAAAATAAATTGGACAACAATTGTTCCTTATTCTGAACTCATAACCTTCTGCTCCTAAACAGAAAGCAGAAATAATGTTTTTGCTTAAGGCTGGAACATAATAAAAATTATTTAGTTCCATAACTAATCCTGAGCGTAAAGCTAATGGTAAAGTGCCAATAGCTAATGTAGCAACTCTTACTCTATTGCCCACACAAAGATCAACATCTCCTCTTGCCAAACTTCTACTCCTTATCAGTCCCAGCATCGAATTGCAAATATGAACAACTGATCCGGTATCAAATACCCAAGAACTGGTCGGGGAAGTGGCAAGATTAACCTGAACTAGAAGTCTTACTTCCCTTGTTCTTTTTCATCTCTACTAAGTACTTCTTACAGTTTCTCTTCCATTGGCCAGTCTCATGACAATGGTAACATTCTGATTCAGGCTTAGGACCCAGCTTGAGCTTCTTAACCTTAGCCTTAAGACTCTCAATCTCATCTTGAGTCTTTCCTTTGCCCTTTCCCTTTCCCGACTTACCCTTCTTCTTGAAGCTAGTAGTCTTTTGAATCATCATCACATGATTGGAACTTTTCTTAATGCTTTCCTCGGCACTTTTAAGCATGCCATGCAACTCGGTCATTGACTTATCTATGCCATTTATATGAAAAATCAATATGAATGGCTCAAAACTCGCAAGGAGTGATAGAAGAATCACATCAGTAGCCAATTCTTGAATTAGGGGAAAATCAAGCTTTTCTAAGCTCTCAATGTGACCAATCATCTTGATCACATAAGGACTGACCGAGTTGCCTTCCGACAGCCTACAAGAAAACAATGCCTTAAAGGTATTAAACTTCTCTGTCCTTGCCTGATCCTGAAACATACCCTTCAAACCTACAATCATATTGCAAGCGTCTGTGGTCTCATATTGCTTCTGAAGCTCAGAGTTCATGGTCACAATCATTAGGTAGTGCACATCGACTGCATCATTGCAATGCTGCTCATAAGCATTCTTTTCAGCTCGAGTAGCATCAGCATTTGGTTCCTCGGGACAGGGACCCTCTAGAACATATTCTTTTTGCTCTTGTTTGAGAACAATTCTCAAATTTCGAAACAAGTCAATAAAGTTGGTTCCATTCAGCTTTTCTTTCTCAAGAACATATCACAAATTAAAGGTAGGTGCAGAAAAAGTAGTAGGTGCCATGATCTTCAACAGAAATATATGCAAAGATTCAGCACTATGTTTAAGAAAGACCTTCTATCAGACGCTCATGTTGGTAGTCATGTTCGACCAGTCCACGACCAGCTCGTATCTCCATACGATTAGTCTGGACCAGGTTGTATCACCATACAACTAGACTGGATCTGGTCGTATCACTATACAACTAGACCGGATCTGGTCATATCACTATACGACCAGTCCATACCTGGTCGAACTTAATCGTCAACAATCAATAAAAGATACTCCCACTATATGTTCTAAACCATATTTCCCTCAAACACCATATAGTGAGTTCAAGATCCAAAAATCATTAAATCCTAGTGAACTTTGGCATCACTACTAGAAATCTAGTGATTTTAGGTAGGCAACCTCTTGCCAATCATATCACATATGACTCTTATCTGTTGGGCGACATCTCTATGCCCGGCGACCAACACTATGCCCAAGGCCCAAAACCCTTTTGATAGCCTTATCAAGTTAAACCAATACTATGCATGTGGGTGTCCCACACCCACCCCATCTTATTAAGATAGTCAATGGCATCTACTTTGGTAGACCTACCAATTAATGATCAAAATCGTGACGGGCGCAGCAATTGGAAAGGCATCAAATTAACTTTTTTTTAGGGATACTATTCTACCATGTTAAAACATCTAATGATAAAACATTATCAAATAGCATGACAGGAATAAACATTCACAGATAATCATATTAAACTGTGATATAATATGGCCCTTATCATGACGATCTCCATCACCATGCTTCCTGTTCTCCGACCATCATGCTTGAAGTCTCCGACCGCATTCATCTACTAAGCAATTACTTCTAAGAGCTAGCAATAAATTACATAGGATAATATCAAGCATCACATGTCGGTACGCAAACTGTTATACAATAATATGTAGCTCGATGGCTATCTCACGGCATGACATGCAGGCCATGAGATATCCATACATATATCACATACACAATGGGGCATACTATTCACATTAATCCTTGCAAAAACGAGTTATGCATAGAATCCAATTCTATCGGGCGACATGAACACATAATACCATATAACGCGGCTACGACCACGATAGTCCGGCTAGCTGGTTAGCGGGCGGGGTTAGAAGTGGCAACGCTCTCGGAAAACTTTTCTGGGACATGAATCTTATTAACGTAACCGAGCCTCAAAAATCATTGGATTAATCATATTAACCCTATTCCGAACCAATCTAATCACTGCCTTGATACGACCATGCACTGCGGCATACTCTGATGGTGGAATTCTGACCAGTAGGAGTATCATGCAAGACTGTCGTAAACAAGTGGAGTAAATCATCTGGTCCTTTTAGCTCATACGTCCTCGTAAACCCATCTACTATCGCTGAACATCAATCGATCTCATTGACCAGTGCCTAGATCGTTCCATCCACATGAATCGAACCAGATTACCAGACCCGACCAGTAAAAGATCCAATATATTACTGTCATATATCCAGTATATGCGACTGATCTAGATCAAAAACTATACAGGATGGCTCTTGACGAGGATTAAAATATCTATGTATTATTTTAATACATAATAAAAGACCATGTGTCTTCATGGTCGTAACCTCTAAGGCTAACGACCCCTGTGGTCATAAGGATTTTAGAGGTTACATAAAGAGAACCCTGGTCAGATGAGGTCGTACGACTAGTTCCCGACCAGATGACTTCTCGTAGAAGCAATGAACTGGCATCCAAATCTAACTCCAACTATATTCCTTACCGTGTGATGAATGGAACACATGTTATATTTGGTCCACACCACACGACGTCTCATGGTTCTAAGACACTAACAACAACCACCATACGGTTGAAGTGTCCCACAGACATTCAATCGCAAAACGGTTGATGTTTCATCAACCGTCGCCTCGCTCCGACCAGTCGCGTCACTTCCAACAGGCGCCTTTTCCAGGAACAACCGCCACCTCTTCGACGATTATTTAAAGATGGAGCACGGAGCAGATTAGAACAGACTGCATCAGATTCAAGCACGGCAATTGGCATTAGGATGATGTTTCAAGTCTGATTCGGCAGCATAGCAAGCATTACGCTCAGTGTAACTAGGATTAGTCAACTGCCTTGTCGAGGGCACCACCTGTAATAGCCAGTTCATAGCAATAAAGAGCAGTCTCATTCTCTCCCAATAACTCTTTGCCATTTTTCTCTAATTATTTTGTAAGATCGGTGACTCGATCGTCGATAGTTGGCGCCGTCCGTGGGGAAGAAGTCGTTGAGTTCTTGAAGATTACTTCGCTCAAACATTCCTTATCTACTTCCTTTGCCCCATCAACGCTCATACGAACATGGGAGGGACTTGGGATGAGGAAAACTAGTTCGAACTGGTGGACTACACCAACCTCGATATGGACACATGCATCCGCACCATGGAAGAAAACGGGATGTCGTCATCCTCCTCCACTGGCTCGCCAACTGCAGAGATCGGTGAAATCGACCAGATAGATGAGGATACACCGCCACAAAAAATGGCGCTCTCAGAGGAATCGCTCATTCCGACCAGTTCGAAACGTCCGAACGCCTCTACAAGCTCGGGCGATCCGACCGGCAAAAGCGGCAACGGAAGCCCAGCACTACAATCAGAGAGTCCATGTACTCTCGATATTGTCATGGGTAACCAATATTCGCCAACGACTCCTACGTATTCCGTGGGCCAACCGACATCTGGTAAGGGTATCGATGAAGTTATCACCGATCGTGGGCCAAGTGGGCATGGTGAAACTCAGCATACGATTGGCAATTCACCGGATCAGGGTGAGTCCACCACAAAGTCCACTAGAGGCTCCTTGCAAAAGCACTGGAAGGCTCTCCCTTAGCTACGACGGGAGTTCATCGGAAGATCACTGTTGGCACCATGAGTTAACACAATCGGATATACCAATCTGGATGCCATGCAAGATCCTTTACGGGTTAACTCGCCACCACTTGCTGGTGAAAATGGTACGGGCACTCAAGTACCAACTACCGAAGGCAACCGAGCTGATGGACGTACATAAGTTAATTCACCTATTCCTACCCCACCGCGAGTAAGGAATTAGGCAGGACTGACCAGGAGGTCAAGGGAAAACTCAACTCATCGAACACCCACTACAAGTGGGAATCTTCCACGACTTTCGGTAACGATACAAAACCTGCAACGAGTTCGGGATATTCTGAATAATCCAGACCCTGATTTAGCAGGAACTCCAGGTTATATTCATCTTGCAGGTCAGGTGTCAGAGATCCTCCAATAAACCATGCAGCGTACAAAATTGTACCAGGAGCAAAGGAATTCGCAAAGTCACACATTGACTTTGTCCCAGCGCTCCTCTCTCAGTATGGGACAACATGGTCGAGCA
Organism: Phyllostachys edulis; assembly: GCA_036346405.1. Taxonomy (NCBI): domain Eukaryota; kingdom Viridiplantae; phylum Streptophyta; class Magnoliopsida; order Poales; family Poaceae; genus Phyllostachys; species Phyllostachys edulis. Next base: position 67,638,662 of record CM070549.1, read on the forward strand.
GCAGATCGATCAATACCAAGGCCTCCTCGTAGGTTCCGACCAGGGAATCATGAGGGAAGACGACTCTTCACATCAGCCACTTCTCCTCCTCGTCAAGAGGAATGACCACTTGATTCAAACGATCTCAGGCATTATCTGAACCAAGCGGGTGGTCAAAACGACCGGGTTGGGACACCGGATCCTAGATATGCAAATCTAAGGAACCGATCCCCGACTGACTATAATTCGGCTCCTTTTCAAAGAATGCGCCATGACTGCATTATGGGCTGCTGAGCGTTTTCGGCAGGTCTCCAAGCTGTTCGTTGGTCGGACAGGTTCTGGCCAGCCAACATAGAGAAGCTCAATGGGACTCAGAACCTATTGGAATTTCTTCAAATTTATTCTACCGCCATCAAGGCCGCTGGTGGTAATGACAACGTGATGGCAAATTACTTGCCCACGTCCTTGAATGGTCTGCCCGGTCATGGTTTTGTTAACCTACCGGTCGGATCTATCTACACTTGGGAGCAACTCTGTAATACTCTGATTGCCAACTTTCAATGGACGTACGGCCGTTCTAGGAAGGAGGATGATCTTCACCGGATGAGGTAGAAAACCAATAAAACTCTTCGACAATATATCAAGAGATTCAGTTAGGTTCGAAACTCTATCCTAGAGATCGTAGAGTCTTCTGTCATCCAGGCTTTTAAAACAGGGTTGAGGAATCGCCAGTTTACGGAGGATATTACAATAAATCCTCCACGAACGACCATCAAACTTTTTGACATGGCAGACAAGTACGCAGCTACTAGTGAAGCGATCGAATGGTATGAAGTTGCCAATCAAAAAGATAAAAATCCCCAGTCAGGCCTGGAGAAGCAAGAGAAAAAAAAGCAAGAAGTCTCTCAAGAACAAGAAGAATCGCAAGCCCGGCAACAAAGAAATCATTGCAATTCCAAAAACGTTTACAAAGGACGAGAAAGATTTTACTGGTCGGAACAAAGCTAAGGCTCCGACCAGTGACTCCAAGAAAAGTAAGAAGTGATGTCCACTTCACCAGGCAATAGGGCATGATCTGCACACCTGCCGAGCCTGGGAAAATAAACTAGAGGATTACTTCTCAGGTAAAGGACCCTTCCCATCCATAACTGAATTCGGAGAACCAAGCTCCGAGAAGGACAAAGATGGTGATGAAGAGATGGAATACCAGGAGCCACAGCACACAGTGAATATGATCTTTGGAGACTGTGGAGCGAGAGGTCAACCTTGTCGAGTCTCCGATCACCGTCAAGCCATCCAGGTGGTCAGAAACTATAATCTCCTTTAGTAAAGAAGACTGCCCCATCCCGTCGACTCGACCAGGTAGGTTTTCTTTCATAGTTGAACCTATTATTAACAACTGCAAAGTTAATCGAGTCTTAGTAGATGAGGTAGCTCTTTAAACATTTTATTTACGGGAGCATTGGAAGAGATGCAGATTCCCAAGTCCAAGGTAAAACCAGTGAAATATGCCTTTCACGGTATAGCTCCTGGTTCTACTGCTAAACCGATAGGACGGATGTCCCTGCCGGTTACGTTCGGAAGACCCGACAACTTACGAACAGAAAATGTTCCATTTGATGTGGTGGATTTCAAAACCGCATACAATGGAATTCTCGGTCGTCCAGCTTTAGCAAAATTCCTGATAGCCACGCATTACGGTTATCAGAGTTTAAAAATGCTAGGACCGAAAGGAGTCATCACGGATCGAAGAGATCGAAAAATGGCTTCTGCATGTGATCGGAAGTCCTTAGAACTGGTCGATGAACTTCCGACCAGGGAAACTATCCGCCTACCATGCAGGTCAAGCACTCGAGGCCAAAGATGGTGCCAAAGCCATCCGACCAGACCAAGGAGGTACCACTCGGCAAAGGCGCTCCTCTTGAAAGCGTCAACACACTGTCTAGTTCAAGAAACACTAACGCGTCTGCCCAAAAGGTACTGGTCGAGGCAGGACTCAACCCCAAATGGGAAGAGTCGCTCATCTCCTTCCTCCGAGCAAATTAGGACGTATTCGCCTAGCAGGTGTCTGACATGCCCGGAGTCCCCAGGGAGGTGATTAAGCACATGCTATCTCTCCAGCCTGACAAGAAACCGGTCAAGCAGAAGCTAAGACATTTGGCACCTGATCAGAAGGAGGCAATCCAGTCAGAGATCAACAAGCTCCTCAAGACTAGATTTATCCATGAAGTCGACCACCCAGAGTGGCTCGCCAACCCTGTAATGGTTAGAAAAAGTAATGGGAAAATAACGAATATGTATTGACTTCACAGATCTTAATAAAGCTTGTCCAAAGGACGACTTTCCCCTTCCACGCATTGATCAACTTGTAGACTCTACTTCCGGGTGTGAGTTACTAAGTTTTTTTAGATGCATACTCAGGGTACCACCAGATTAATATGAATAAAGACAATGAAGAGAAAACTTCATTCATTACTCCATATAGCACTTACTGCTATGTTAAGATGTCATTTGGTCTAAAAAAACGCTGGTGCAATCTATCAAAGGTTGATGTAGAAAACCTTTAATACTCAGATAGGTCAAAATCTAGAAGTCTACATTGATGACTTGGTCGTGAAAAGCATCAACGCTGGCAACTAGATTTCTGACCTTCATGAGACTTTAAACAACTTAAGAAGACATAACCTTAAGTTAAATCCAAAGAAGTGTGTGTTTGGAGTTTCTTCTGGAAAGCTTCTTGGATTCCTAGTTTTGGCTAGAGGGATTGAAGCAAATTCAGCAAAAATAACTACCATCAATCACATGTGTCCTCCGACCATAAAGAAAGAAGTCCAAAAACTAACCTGTTGTATGTCAGCACTAAGTCGTTTCATAGTGCAATTAGGAGAAAAAGGATTGCCTTTCTTCAAACTTCTTCGGAAACATGAAAGTTTCGAGTGGACTAAAGAGGCAGACGACGCCTTTGAAAAACTTAAGAGTACCTTACAAGTACCCTGATCTTAGTTTCTCCGAGATCGGGAGAAACATTGCTAATTTACGTAGCTGCAACGCTGCAAACAGTTAGTGGTGTACTGGTCGTAAAACGTGACAACATCCAACGACCGGTATATTACGTAAGCGAAGTCTTATATGGACCAAAGGAAAGATACCCATAGGTATAAAAGTTGCTTTATGGTCTTGTTATGGCTTCAAGGAAACTAAGGCATTACTTTCAGGCACACAAAGTAGTCGTACCAACCGGATATCCCATATGTCAAGTCCTTGGAAATAGGGAATCATCAGGACGAATAGTAAAATGGGCGGTGGAGCTTAGGGCGTTCGACCTCTATTTTATCTCACGAACAGCAATCAAGTCCTAGGCAATAGCAGAATTCATTGCCGAATGGACAAAATATGAGGGTTTACTGGTAGGATTCCGAGCAACTCGTGCGCTCGGGATTCGTAGATTACTAGTGAAAGGCGATTCTCAACTAGTAGCAAATCAAGTCGGGAAAGAGTATCAATGCTCAAGTACCAAGATGTCATCTTATCTGGCGGAAGTACGGAAACTCAAAAAGCACTTCTTCAGTTTACAGATCCAACACGTTCCTATAAAGAAAAACTTTTTGGCAGACCAGTTGGCACAGATGGCCTCCACAAGGTCAAATGTTCCATCCAGAGTTTTTCTCGAGCAACTCGATTCATCTTCAGTAGTTGAGCATTCTGAGGACACAAATGTTCCACTTGAGATCGTACAAGTCGATCCTGAGAACATGGATACTCAACAGATCGTACAACACGATCACGGTAGAGATTGGATGACGTCGATCTACAATTATCTTCAGCATAGCATTATTTCTGAAGATAATGTAGAGGCTGATCGTATAGCTCAAAAAGCAAAATCATACTGATCGTATAGCTCGAAAAGCAAAATCATACGCTCTAATAGAAAGTACCGTGTATAAACGAGGATCTCACAGAGTGTTGATGAGATGCATATCTCAAACGTATGACATTAAGTTGCTATCCGACATTCATGGAGGAGTCAGTGGAGCACATCATTCCTACAGAACACTGGTCGGTAAAGCCTTCAGGCAAGGATACCACTGACCATCTGCCCTTCATGATGCAAAAGAGCTCGTGACGAAGTACGTACATTGTCAATTTCATATTCGACAAGTACATCACCCGGTGGTTTGGTGGAATACTTGTCAGACGCCATGGCTCCTAAGACCGGTTAAGATCCATGAGAAGACCTAACCTGGCTCTGATACCACTTGTAGGACCGAAAAGGCGACTAGAGGGGGGTGAATAGGAGCACGATCATCTTTTCTCCTAAATTGGATTCAACACATTTTCACTCCAATAGCTATGGAAGCTATGAAGATCAAAGTACAAGCACAGCTGATGACTTGTGCTGAATCCAATCAACACCCCAAAGCAAAACAACCAAAAGTTCACACCACGAAGAGCTGAGCAGTCTGACCGGCGTGCATTTGGCAGTCTGACCGCTTGGCGGTCTGACCGGCGATGAAAGTGCGGTCTGACCGCTCCTGACGATGAACAGGGAAAAATAGCCCGCAGCCCGAAACACAAAAAGGTCTAACTTTTGATCTACGACTCTAAACTTGACCAAACTTGAGACACACCTTCTTAAGGATGTCAGGAACCTATTCCAATCAAGGATCGTGTAGATCCAAGTCAAAGTTCTGACCTTTTCCCGTTTGAGTGAAGGATGCTCCAAAACCGAGTCAAAACCAAAAGGTGATCTAGAAACTTGCTTGTGGGTGATTGATGATCAAGATGATCCTAGATGTATTCTCACATGTCACAGCAAGCTAGATTAGGGGCAGAAACCAAAGAAAACTGAAGGATTAAAGAATGCTCTAAAATCACAAAATACTTTATCGCCTGCCTCGATAGCTCATTAGTAGCCGGTCGGACCATCACTGCCGCTTGTCGGACCGCCAAATATCCTTACAACAAAACCACCCGAGGCATGGTCGGTCTAACCGCCAAAATGGCCGGTTAGACCGCCAGAGACCTGACAGGACTGACACTTCGCCGAAAACAAGCATTTCGACAAACCTTCAACGCCATTGCCAATTATCACATTATCCTAAGATCATGAGCATATCCCCATGATATCCACAATCTCCCTCTTGATGAACACATTGGTAATTTTCAGAAAATGTAAATTGGAGGTTTGAAATTGTAATTACTCTAGTTTTCGCACAAAGGCACAACTTGGTCCATAGGTAAGAGAAAGCAATAGGAAAGAACCAAGCTGGCATCAGAATAATATAGGCAAGTGAGATAAGGTAAAAGAAAGCAAGAAAGTTTCAAAATCCAGAGAAGAGTCAAAAATCTCACTTAAGGTCCATAAGAAAGAATAATTGTTCAATTTGACCTTTGATCATTGTGAGGAACCAAGAAATGCAATAAGATCAAGAAATGCAAATGAAATGCTCCCCCTCACTATGATCATCTTGGAAATTTCATTTTCACCCTAAAAGCTCTAGAATACAACATGTTTACCAATCTTTCTCCCCCTTTGATAATGGATTCATCAAGGTGCATGGAAGAAGATAGAATATGAAAGAAATGGAACGGCTGCAATTTATTCATTTTTAGCAAAGGGAGCCATGAAAATTATCCAAGAGGACTCTACAAGTATTACACCAAGCCATATTATGTGAAGTAGCTATTTCATATCATGGCAAAACATATGTAACAAAGCTAAAGCCACAAGAACAATAATCTGAAATAGAGTGAAAGTTTAGCCATAGGTATCCAAAAATGAGTCAAGCCATGTCAATAAACTAAATGGAACCAAGAAGCTATAAATGAGACAATTTAGAGCGCTATGAGTTCAATGATGAATTGATTTGTTCAAGCACTTGAAATTAAGCATACTTAGCACGTTTAGCACTTGTTAAAATGGATTTTTGGTTTTACCTAAGCAAGGCAAGTCCTGGACTAGGAGCCATCCACAACTGCCTCCTAAGCTTCAACTAGTTTCCACAATTTGTTTTCTTAGCCTTGTGCTAGATCTCAAGCCGTGCCGCGACCATCACAAGCAATAAGCTTAAGAGAGTGGTCTAGGTCATCCAAAACTCCCTTTGAGTTCATGCCTAGTGTAATGGCAAGCCGTCTCATGAGAAAGAATTGGTGAGATCAGTTTTTTCGCACAGAAGAAATCATTTTTCATTTGCTTGACTTAGGAACTAGCATAGCTCAATCTAAAACTCAAATTAGATTCAAGACTCAACTTAGCCTATTTGATATGTCATGAATCATTAGAGGATCACTATGGCAAAACTAGTCACCAGATCCAACAAGTCATGTTTTAATTCAATCTTCTCACATTTAAAACAGCTAGCATGGCAAAAGCTAAGCTACACATGGAAAGCAATGATAAATCTAGCAAACTAGCACAAGACATGGCAAGATATAAGGCATGAAAGCATGCTACACAAGGATAATAATCAAGGCTCCGTGAACTTATATTATAATGCAAGTTGCTGATTTTAAAATGCAATATGGTACAATGAATGCAAAAGAGTCAACTCCCCCTCAAAACAGGCCAAGAGGACTAAAAACCCCCAACTCTCCCCGCAAAGAAGCAAAACGAGAAGAATCAAAAGCCTTAGTAAAAATATCCGCAACCTAATGCTCAGACTCTACAAAGTGAAGCACAACATCACTCTTCTCTACATGGTCTCTAAGGAAATGATATCTAATGTCAATGTACTTGGTCCTAGAGTGTTGCACTGGGTTTTTGGCAAAGTTTATGGCACTAGTGTTATCACAGAAGAGAGGAACACTATCCAAAGACAACCCATAGTCCCGCAGAGTAGATAAGATCTAGAGAACCTGAGAGCAACTAATGGCTGCAGCTACATACTCTGCCTCGGCAGTGGATTGTGCAACAGAGGACTGCTTCCTAGATGACCAAGAGATGAGAGATGTGCCTAAGAAATGACAAGTGCCAGAAGTACTCTTCCTATCCACTCTATACCCCGCAAAATCAGCATCAGAAAAAGCTCGAATGGAGATAGTAGAATCAGAAGAATACCAGAGTCCAAAATCAAGAGTGTCCTAGAGGTACTCAAGATCGGACGACCGCTGACGATGTGAGGCACGAGGGAAGCTCGAATCGAGCGATAGACATACAACAAATCAGATGTTCGGCCTCGACGCCGTGAGGTAGAGGACGGAGCCGATCATGTCATGCAGATTCTCATCCGTCCACTTGACTCTCCATCCTCATCGATCCAAAGATGGTAGAAGTGGCAATGGGAGTAGACATTGGCTTGTCGCTTCCCATGTCGGGTTACCAAGAAGGTCTTTTATGTACTTGCTTTGATGAATGAAAGTACCTTCTTTCGCTTGCTTGACTTGAAGACCAAGGAAGAAAGTCAGCTCGCCCATCATACTCATTTTGAATTCCCTACTCATAGAGTCTGAAAATCTGGATACCAAAGCATGAGAAGAACCACCGAATATGATGTCATCCACATAAATCTGAACTAGTAAAAAATCACTGCCATGCCTGAGAGTGAACAAGGTTTTATCTACTATTCCCATTTTGAACTCATTCTTAAGCAAAAAACTCTTAAACCTATCATACCAAGTTCTAGGGGCTTGCTTCAATCCATACAAGGCTTTAGAGAGCTTAAACACATGGTTTGGGAACTTGTGATTTTTAAAACCAGGAGGTTGCTTGACATAGACCTCTTCTTCTATGAAACCAATAAGGAAAACACTTTTGACATCCATTTGAAAAAGCTTAAAGCCCTTAGATGTCCCGAAAGCTAGCCATATGCGAATGGCTTCTAATCTAGCGATAGGAGCAAAGGTCTCTTCAAAGTCTAAGCCTTCTTCCTGGAAATATCCTTAAGCTACAAACCTAGCCTTGTTGTGAACTACCAACCCATCCTCACTTTGCTTATTTTTGAAAATCCATTTTGTTCAATTACATTGTGATTAGGTGGAGGTTCAACTAAGGTCCAGACTGAATTTCTTTCAAAATTTTCAAGCTCTTCATGCATGACATTGACCCAAGAGGAATCAGATAAAACATGGGTAACATCTCGAGGTTCAAAAGACGCAACAAAAGTAGAATGCGCATGAGAATCTAGAGAGATAAACCTGGAGCGAGTAACTCGCTCATGGAGATCCCCAATCATCTGCTCTGGTGGGTGTTGTCGCTGAATATAAAGAGGAGGTCCTGGTGCAGATGTGGTCTCTACCTCATGGGCTGTGGAGGTAGGAGCAGAGCCACTCGAAGCGCCGGTGAAGGTGGGAAGAGGCTTCTCTCCTGAAGCTGGAGAAGTAAAAGCAGGCTCTCCAACCATCTCAGGAGTGCCTAGAGGATGGATTGGGTCCTCATCCTAAGAGTCGTCGTCGACGAAGATACTCTCTCGATCACCAATGACCTGTGTACCTGCACCATCGGGTCTAGTACCATGACTAGTCTCATCAAAAGTGACTTCACAAGTCTCAACAATTTTGTTAGTATCCAAATTAAATACACGATAGCCACGAGAAGGAGCAGGATAACCAAGGAAAATACCATCATAACATCTCAATTCAAATTTATCCAAGTTGCCATGTTTAAGAATGAAACACTTGCAACCAAAAATCTTGAAATGAGATACTCTAGGCCCATAACCAAATCTAAGCTCAAAGGAAGTCTTGCCTATGACAGATCTCAAGAACACCCTACTGGACACATAGCAAGCAGCAGAGATTGCCTCAGCCCAAAACCTCCTAGGTGTGCTGTGTTCATCTAGCATGGTCCTAACCATCTCTACAAGGGCTATGTTCTTCCTTTCTACAACTCCATTCTGTTGAGGAACTCTAGGTGAGGAGAACTGGTGCTCAAGTCCTCTCTCAGTGCAGAATGTGGCAAAAGAAGAGTTCTTGAATTCTGTGCCATTGTCACTCCTAATGGTTTTCAAGGCTTCAGGGAGGTCAACTGCTAGTCTAAGGATCAACTCTCCAAAACAGCTAAAAGTCTCATCCTTAGAAACCAGAAAATATACCCATGAATATCTGGAGAAATCATCCACAATGACGAGCACATACCACTTCCCTCCTGCAGACTGAACTCTAGAAAGGCCAACCGTGTCTAAGTACAAGAGCTGACCATGTCCATCAGTCATCACTAGAGTAAGAGGTGGATGAGAAGTAGAAACCATCTTACCATGTCTACAGGGTGTGCACACTAGGTCTCTAACATTATTAAGCTTAGGCAAGCCCCTAATCAAGTTCTTGCTACTGACTCTGGTCAAATGGTCGAAGCCTATATGTCCAAGCCTTTGATGCCACAACACTAAGTCATGAGAGTCAGAAGCCACAAGACACCTAGGGCTGGAAGCAGAAGAGATACTGAAATTAGCACTAAAGATCCTCTCAAACCTAGAGATCCCAAAGACATGCTCACCCGAGGAGTCTAGAACTCTACACTCACCACTCTTGAACCTCACTTCTAGACCCTCGTCAAGAAGCTGAGAGACAGAAAGTAGATTATACGTCAGCTTACTTACCAAAGCGACGTCCTTAAGCATGAAGTTCTTGTTGACGTGCACTGTGCCCTTGGCTGTCACGGTCCCGGTAGAAGCATCCCAAAACGTGATCAACTTGTTGCCGGATGCACGTGTGAGGGAGGAGAACCATCTAGAATCTCCAGTCATGTGTCGAGAACACCTAGAGTCAACAAGTCATATGTCCTCCTTCCTCGCACGACGGACCTCACAGGCATAAGCAGGAACATCTCGTGCCTCAAGATCAAGTTAGTGGTAGAAGACTTGGAAATCCAGTACTGAGTCACACGATGCTTAGGAACAGTAGTAGAAGCAGCAATAGAATGGTTAGTGGGATAATCATAAGAATGCACACGTGTAACACCTAGACCTCTCCGAATCGACCTACCAAAAGATCGATACTCCCCCTGTCTAGATGCTACCCGTGGTCTCTCCTCACGATATCCTAACCCAAAATGCTGCCTAGAGCCACCAAAAGAGTCAAAGAAGTCATCTACAAACTTAGGCCTATGTCTAGTAGGAAAGACAGGCTGCTTGGCTCTATAGACAGTAGAAGATGAAGGAACTCCTCTAATAGACCTCAAAGCACGCACTCTCTTTCCTCTCACTCTTCGCTCTACGGAAGCAGAACTCGACTATGTGGCTATCCTTCTTGCAGAAGATGCAATGATACTTGACCTTTTGAGAGGTCTGATCTGCTGAATTAGAAGCATCTGTCTTGCTAGAAAGGGTTTGGGCAAAACCTGCAGATCCAAAGACTAACTTAGATGGCTCAGGGGTTCTACCTCAAACTTGCCACTCTCAACAACTCTCACAACCTTAGGTAGGTGATTCTTGGTATACTCTAGGGAATTAAATCCTAGACCACTCTTCTTTACACTCACCTTAGATTGATCAAGGATCATGTTAAAGTTCTTCTTCCAACTAGAAAATCTCTCAAGAGTCTTTTTGAGGTAGTCATTTTCTTTGGCTAGGTCCTTACATGAGGCACACTTATTTGACTTGATTGCCCTGTCATACCTTTCCTTATAAAGAGCTATCTCAACCTTCAAGGCCTCACAAGACACACAAGAGGCATTCCTAATCCTACCCAACTGCTCTTTAAACTTGACTCTAAACGCCTCCTGTATCTCATCTAAATTATGCCCAACTTCAGTACAAAAGGCACAAGAATTAGAATCAACAACTTTCTTGAATGCAGTCATGGACATGGATTATTCAATTTTAGGTTTCTCCTCTAGAGTCTTGTTTAGAGCATCATTCTCAATTGTGAGTTTATGACAGTTTTTACATGAAACAGTTTTAGAATGAAGAACCATTCCAGTCATTTCCTTCATTTTAATCTTACTATCCACACAATGAGAGCAAGTGTGACTAGCATTAAATTTCAGCAATTTCTTAGTAGCACTATCCAATTTCAATTCGAGCAATGCATAATTTGAGTAAGGTGAAGGAATAGTATCTACTGAAGTCACATCTAAAGCAATAGCATCCAAGCAAACATGACTAGGACTAGATTTAAGAGATTCCAGTTCATCTAGAGAATCTTTAAGTTAATTAGCAATAGAGGAATAAGCAGGTTTCAAATTTGCTAATTCATCATGCAAGCTAGAGCAAGAATCACAATCATAAGCAGGATTAATAGATTTGAGCCTAACCACTTCTAGGTTCAAGTTGTCAATCATGATATCATGTCTCCTAATCATTTTACTTTGCTTCTTCAGATTTCGTTCAGCAGCAACCAAAGCACGTTTCATCTCATTTGGCGAGGGGCATACCTCATCGGGATCGCTGAAGGGATCGTCATCGTTAGAAGAATCGACGTCGTGGCTGTCCTTGGCCATGAAGCACATGCCGGTGAAGTCCTGGGCCTTCTTCTTGCCGTGGGAATCATCCTCGGCATCCTCTGTCCCCGAGTCCACATCGCTCATATCAACATTCTCAAGAGCAGCAAGAACCCAGTTGATGAACTTCCAGTAGTTGAGCTTCTTGGCTTTTACGTCTCGAGCTTGAGGACGCCTCCAGAAATCCTTCTCCTCCTTACCCTTCAGCTTGGGGCACTTGGCCTGAATGTGGTTTGGCTCACCACACTCAAAGCAAGTAATAGGGCCACTTCTCCTCTTGTTTCTCACTTTGTTGTAGGCTCTCGTGAATTTTGTGAATAGGAGGGCTAAATCATCCTCAGGTAGCTTCTCTAGTTGCTCATCACTCTAGGAGTGCAAGGCGAACAATGAAAAACCAGATGAGCCAAAATCCAAAGAATCAGAAGAGCTACCCTTAGACGGGTCAACCACTAGAGCCATCGACTCTGTCTTGGGGAGACGGGAGAGGAAGTCAATCTCATGCGTCTTCAACCTTGAGTAGAGCTTATCCATGGTAAGCTCACTCATGATAGTATTGTCATTGATGGAAGTGATCTTCATCCCCCCAAACTCTCACGTCAAGTGCACCCAAGAGTTGTCGTACATTCTCACACTCAGTAAATACAAGATCCACAGCACGCAAGTCATAAAGGATTTTAGAAAACATTAACCACAACTCATCCAAAGATTCACCATGCCTTTGTTCGATCTTTGAATATTCTTTCTTAAGTTGGTTCTGTCTCACTTCCTTGATCGCGGTAGAGCCCTCATGGTAGTCAGCGAGGGTCTTCCAGATCTTGTGAGCAGACCTCAAGTGAGCAACATGCTCAAACTCAGATCGACTAAGCCCTTGAATCAAGAAGTTTCGAGCCTTACTATTTGCCTCCACATTAGATGTGAACACATCGTCATTGGCTGGCACTATATAAGGATTTTTTACCTTAAGCCAAATTGAGTGCCCTTGAGCCTCGATGTAGGCATGCATGCGAGCCTTCCAGTAAGAAAAATCGACTCCATCAAACACAGGTGATTTGGTGGAATAATTGTAAGACCTAACTTGGCTCTGATACCACTTGTAGGACCAAAAAGGCGACTAGAGGGGGGGTGAATAGGAGCACGATCAAATTTTCTCCTAAATTGGATTCAACATGTTTTCACTCCAATAGCTATAGAAGCTATAAAGATCAAAGGACAAGCACAGCTGATGACTTGTGCTGAATCCGATCAACACCCCAAAGCAAAACAACCAAAAGCTCACACCAAGAAGAGCTGAGCGGTCTGACCGGCGAGGAAAGTGCGGTCTGACCGCTTTTGACGATGAACAGGGAAAAACTGCCCGTAGCCCGAAACACAAAAAGGTCTAACTTTTGATCTACGACTCTAAACTTGACCAAATTTGAGACACACCTTCTTAAGGATGTCAGGAACCTATTCCAATTAAGGATCGTGTAGATCCATATCAAAGTTCTGACCTTTTTCCGTTTGAGTGAAGGATGCTCTAAAACCGAGTCAAAACCAAAAGGTGATCTAGAAACTTGCTCGTGGGTGATTGATGATCAAGATGATCCTAGATGTATTCCCACATGTCACAGTAAGCTAGATTAAGGGCAGAAACCAAAGAAAAACCAAAGGATTAAAGAAAGCTTCAAAATCACAAAATACTTTATCGGCCAGTCTGACCGCTCATTAGTAGCCGGTCAGACTGCCACACTGGCCGGTCAGACCGCTGCCCGGGCTGGTCGGACCGCTAGCTCTCTTATAGCAAAAGCACCCTAGCCATGGTCAATCTGACCGCCAAAATGGCCGGTCAGACCGCCAGAGACCTGACAGGACTGACACTTCGCCGAAAACGAGTATTTCGACAAACCTTCAACGCCATTGCCAATTGTCACATCATCCTAAGATCATGAGCATATCCCCATGATATCCACACTATTACTCTATGGCTATGACATATAAGTCAAACGCCGTAAGGGTCCTAATCGTGACCATTCAGACAATGGTTCTTGCATGTGACCAACACTCTTTTCTTAAAAAAATATACGAGTAAAAGGATCATCACACAGACAACTACATATAGTATTTTACATGCTTAAGATTTCTGAGACTACATTTCTTACCTTTACATTTTGTTCCAGTCTCGTTTTGGCTACTAGTCGGGGCACGAAAAGCCTCCTAGTCGAAGTCTCTCATTCTCCACACGTGGTCCTACCCACTGGAAGGAGCTTCCTAGCGACGGTCCTTTTCTTACGATCATTGCTGCCAGTCGGAACTTGAGCAAGAGCACGTTTCGCGAAGTGTTTCCCTTAGTCTCTAGTTCTTAGCAACCCTTATGACCAGTTTTGGATAATATATATAAAGAAGTTCACTTATCGTTTTTGCATACATTTTTGTATGATTTCTTATCATCAGTACAAGTCTTATACATCTTCCAACCACACAAGGTACTACATAGTATTTTGATTATGGAAAAGATCTAAAACTAGTTGAAGTCATACACTGGTTCTAACCACATTGATTTCCTAGTGATACTTAGATTATTTTCATAACATAATCAGCATATACTTTGTACCGTGGTCGTAGCTATTGCAAATTTTCTTGGTCTACTGCTTCTTTAGTAAAGTTCTTCAACTAATACAAGCAGTCAGGGGCTAGGAAATATATGAGTGCTCAGCGAATTTAAGAAGAAAAAACAAAGACTTCATTGATGATAAAAGGTAAGTTTTTATTTACAAAAATCTAAATATTATAGTCATCTACTTCTCGGAGCCACCAGATTGGTCGTTGCGCGTTGGAGACTCGACCTCCATTTCCTCCACAACCTTACTTTCGAGAGATGCAATTTCCTCAAAAAGTTTAGTTGATTCATTTCCTGAGCAGTTGAAGTCTTCCTCAACAGCTTGAAAATTTATGGTGTGGTCGGAGGCCTTCAACTTTGCCAAAACAAAACTGACTCTATTTTTGACAGCTTCAAACAAAGTATGCGCATGGTTCTCCCGAGTAGTCTTAAGCACACTCTTGAGGTCTTCGAGTTGTTGGCCAAGGTAGTTGATGTTTTCCATAGGACCTCCTAAGTTGGGCAGTTGCGTTCTCGATCCCATATCAAAGAGCATCTTGTTGAAAGCTTTGACATTCTCTTCAAGATTTTGTCCAAAGGCTGCCTCCTTACCGCGCTCGAACTCAAGAGCTTTTTCTGTTCTCTTCAATGCTTGAGTTTGCTCTACACGAGTAGACCAAAGAATAAGTATATACGACTAGAAAAAGGAAGCACACTGGTTGAGTCTATGACCGGTTACCTTCGCTCTTCTTCTCAATAGTCTCAAGGACTTCCTTATGCCTGGTCATTAGGTATTCGATCGACTGGTCCTTGTTTTAGCATTCTTCTTTGAGCTTGGCAATTATGACTACCTTAGCCATAACTTCTTTTTAAGTTTCTCCGAATCTATCAAACACGATAAATGGAGAAATTGGTTAACAGAAAAAGAACCAAATGGTAAAGAAAGAGAGAAGAAGACATTGAGAGGATGCTTACTTTCTAATTCAGAGTTCTTTTTCTCCAAGAGCTTTATTCGCTGGGTCAGTCCTCTGACCACAACGAAGTTTTCCACAAAATGCTACAAAAATAGCAAACTCCTTTAAATATTTTTTTAAAAGAAAAAGCTATTAAAAGTGCTCGTGGAAGCTTGCCTGAATTGTCATATTATTATATTCAGCAAAAATAGAGTTGGGACTCGTCACTGCTTGACGGTCCGAAATTCTTCTCCAAGCTTCATTAAGATCTTCATCTTTGAAGATTCAGGGGCGATGAAGAAAGGCGATTCAAAGAGGAGAATTCCTAGCAGGGGTCGAAACCTGTTGAGATTCCTCAGGAACCACCATCTCTGTAGGTGGGGTTGGAGCCACCACGAGTTCCTGAGCAGGCGTTGGCGCTGCCACCTGCTCAGAGGCTGACTCGACCTCTTTCTCCTCAAGAGCTTTCTCCTGAGGGTTGCCCTGGTCGAAATCGATTGGAATACCAGAGGATCTACAATAAAAGAAGAAAAGAAGCTCAAAACTCTAAAAAATCAGAAGTAAGTACTTACATAAATCCTTCTTTCATGTATAAGTACTTGCTCTTTTTTTGGTCTTTAATTTGAAGCGCGCTGAAGCAAAGTCTGTTGCGCTCGCTTTCCTTTTCTTCTATTCGACCAACTTCTCCGGTTCTGAACTGGTAGGGCTGGTTAAACCCATTACGTCTTTCGACTGGAGGTCAGAAGAAATATTCTCGACCAATTTATCGAGAACAAGATCCCTGACCATCGGATCGAAAGGTGTCGATTCGTCGACCTCCACAATAGTTACTCCAGTAGCAACTAACAGGTCGTCAGCGACCGTATTGGAGTCCACGACAACCGCCTAATTAACAATAAAAGTTAGTTAGATGATGAAACTCCTTCATATAGAATATACATTTTTGTTCAATTACCTACCTCTATAAGACCACCATCTCGGGTGATCGTAGGAGTGGTCGGAGCGTCAATCGGCTAGTAATTTTTGATGGCCTCATTAATCCTCAATCCGACCGACTACGTATCAAAGAGGATTTATGGTAAACTAATCGGAAAACATACAAAAAATGAAAGGTGGTTGGTATTTTTACCTTAAGTCTCTTAGCCCTCTCTTTTGCGGAAACAATCAGTAAGCTCCGAGGGAAATTAGCCTTATCGCTAGGCTCTCCAGCACATATCATTTTGATCCGCCTTCTAATCTCATCAGGATAAAGAGCAGCAAGGATAAATGAGAGACTTTAGGATCACAAAAGTAATCAGCCAAGATAAGCAAACTGATTGGAATCTTTCAGGACTTACCCTTCTTTGTGGAGGTGCAGGGTGCACTCTCCAGGCGTCCTAGTCGTCTTCCCCAACTTCACCATCCTGTAGTAGTACTTGAGGAGCTCCAGATCTGCGGTAATCCCTAAGTACGCTTCACAGAGATAGACGAAGACGCCGAGGTTGGCGATGGCATTAGCGGCGAGGTTCACCAATTCGACTCTATAGTGCTCCAAGATCTTGGGGAGGAAATAGTGAACTGGTAACCTGAATCTGTATTCAATATATGCGAGAAAAACAAAGATTTTCGCATCTTCATTGCTCGGAGAATGCTCTCCGGCTGCTGATCTCCAAAAAATCAAATCATTGTCGGGAAGCAATCTGACCTTCTCTAGGCTCTTAAGTTTCTTCTTGCTCAAATCAGAAATCGACCAGTTGGTGATAGAATCCGATATGGTTGAGTTTTGGATAAAGGAAGAAAGGAGGTCGTAGAAGGTTGTTGACAAGAGGTCGGAGGCAATTTTTCGCTCAGGAGATGAAAAGGGAAAGCAGGAAGTGTAAAAATCCTAAAGCCTTACGCAGAAGGGATTTTATAGCCGCAAATTTTTTAACTACATCGGGGAGTTACCCCAACTCCAACGGACAGAAAAACTCTTCGGGTCCCAAGGCAGTTTCTCAACTTTAAAGTGAATACAGACCATCTCGTATATCACGGGATTAAATAAGGGTCTGTCCGATAAAACTTCATCGGAAGGAAGTGTTCACACAACCAATTTATTTAAAGTTCGAAGGCTAGCCAACGAGGGTTAAAATCTCTATGTATTATTTTAATACATAAAAAAGACCATATGTCTTCATGGTCGTAACCCCTAAGGCTAACAACCCCTGTGGTCGTAAGAATTTCAGAGGTTACATAAAAGAGAACCCTGGTCGAATGAGGTCGTATGACTAGTCCTCGACCAGATGACTGCTCGTAGAAGCAATGAACTGGCATCCGGATTTAACTCCAAGTATATTCATTACCGCATGATGAATGGAACACATGTTATATTTGGTCCATACCACAAGACGTTTCATGGTTCTAAGACGCTAACAACAACCACCATACGGTTGAAGTTTCTCACAAACATTCAACCGTCGAACGGTTGATGTTTCGTTAACCATCGTATCGCTCTGACCAATCGCGTCACTTCCAACATACGCTTTTCCAGGAACAACTGCCACCTCTTCGAATATTATTTAAAAATGGAGCACGAAGCAGATTAGAATAGACTACATCAGATTGAAGCACAACAATCGGCATTAGGTTGATGTTTTAAGTCTGATTCAGCGACATAGCAAGCATTACGCTCAGTGTAATTAGGATTAGTCCACTACCTTGTCGAGGACACCCCCTGTAATAGCCTGTTCATAGCAATAAAGAGCAGTCTCATTCTCTCCCAAGAAATTTTTGGTGAAAATTTCATTTTATTTGGAGCTCATATGAATTTGTTATGAATTTTATAAGATTAAAGCCTTTAATGTATAATTAATTTAATTAACGAAATTTTCTATAATAGGGTCAGGTTTAAAAGTTATTCCAGATTTAATTTCAGTAAAAACTAAAACTAACAAAATTGATTTCACTCAATTTTGAGTTAAAATGAATTACTTATGAATTTTAGAAGTTAAAACCATTTTCAGTGCAAAAGTAAATCAATTCGAGATTTGAAAATGTATTCAAATCTTTTTCTTCCGAGCCGTAGCTAGCCAGAGGCACTGACGAGTGGGGCCCAGGTCCACGGTTGACCCAGTCAGCCTTGACCTAGCCCAGCCGCAGCGACGCTTTGAAAACGTAAACTCGAATTACGCTTTCCATTTACTAAAATGTACTTTTGAATTGCAATGTAAATGAAATACATTTTCCCTTAACAGAACACATACTAACTAACTTACACTATCACTTAACCCAGCTAAAGGGGCCCACGCGTCAGCATCACAGTGCTGGACTTAGTGGCTAAAGCACGCGGGTTTGCGCGTGGTCCCACCCGTCAGCGAAACAGATAAATGATTACGCGAGTAAATGAGTTGCTTTAACCCTATCCGACACAGTTAGGGCTAAACGCTCCACTACAGTGTTGTCGGGGCGTCCAACAACAGAGCAGCAGCAACCGTGAGCTTTGCCGGCGGCTAGCTGGCACGGTGGCCTACGACCGCACGAGCTAAAGGCTAAAATGGAACCAGAATAGGGTTGCGGTCCTGGAGGTGGCCGGAGTTTGGCCGGCGACGAACCACAGCGGTGACGCGACATGGAACAGCGGCGGCGCAAAAATGGGCAAAAGTGGCTTCACCGATTTGAATGTGCATTAAGCAAAAGAACGCTTGCTTATGCTACTAGGGGATATTAGGAACCTACCTGAGCCGAAAAGATGACCGGAGAACCATTGGAGCTTGTCGGCGACGTATAACTGAAACACAATAATAAGAAGTCCACGATGACACGATGACCTGAGCAAGGAAACCAATAATGGGTCGTCGGAATAGGTTACTTATGCATATAAGAGGCTAACATGGAAAGGAATTGAGAAATGACTCACCCGGCCGGAGTTGGGGAAAAAAGGGGTGATTTCGGCCGGAAAAGGGGGATTTATGAAATTCGACAATCCTGTATGATCAAAGATGAAATTAAGAGAGGGGTTTTGCTCATAATACCCTAGAACACGATATGAAATGAAGGAAAACGAAAGGAACTCACCGGATATCAAGATGACACGAAAACTGCCTTCGGTGCGTGCTCTAGTCAACCAAAAGACAAGGTCGTGGTCCCGAAACTACAAGCAATGTCAAAAGCTCAAATTAGTAGGATGAGTATGGCATAAACATAGAAAAACAAGAGTGCGAGAATGGGAGGATACTCCTTCGCGAGGAGGAAGAAACGAGAGCGCCGTCAGTTTGGGCGAGAGAGTGAGCGAGGGTTTTTAAGGCTTCCTCGCCGGAGGGAACGAGGGCGAGCGTGTGTGGCGACAATAGACCGAATCATGTTAGCAATGTGAGGACAAGTGGCAGTTGCATGCGATGGAACACGCGGGCGCAACACCACCTCGTGCTCGACATCGCATGACGCTGGCACAGCTTGAACCGGCGCGGAGAAGACGAGGCTGAGCGACTGACATGGTGGGCTCGGGAGGTCAGCGAAACAAGGTGAAGCCAGCGGTCAAAGCGGCACTCATGAGCTGTCTTGGTCCAAATTAAACAAATGGCGTGGTCGCTCTGATCCAAGCAGGTGCGATCGAGTCCGAAAGTTTGACCGAAAAAAATTCAAATAGGTTCAGTTTGACTTAGGGTTTAAAATTAGCAAATAAATTCATAAAAAACATGAAATTTTTCAGAGATGCTTCTAGGATGATGTAGATGCCATAATTTTTTTGAAACACCAATGTTCTCGTTTTAAAATACTTAATTAAATCCATTAACCGAATAGGGTTAATTAAAGGCCAAAGATTTTCTTAAGTTCAAATTGATCTCTAAAAATTTGAAAAAAATACCTTAATTTGTGATAATTAATCTAGTATTTGATTAAATTATTTCTCAGAGTTCTTTATTAGCATTTACTTGCATTTTCTTTTGGAGTTTTGTTTCAAGCTTTTAGATTTGGTTTTGAATGTTAGGGTTTTTAAATTATGACAACTTATGCACATGCTCCAAGATGACAAATATGGTATGAAATGCATATTATTACTGTTCACTAAAATGATGGTGTTACAATCACCAAGAGCAAAGCTATCGTAAGGACTGTCCATAACGAAAACTGCAAAATCGAAACTAACACTATTACTACTTTCATATTAGCATAATAATAAATAACAATAAAAGTATTACAAAAATAGTATTGCACCTCTTTCGCTGACTTGCTGATGAAAATTTAAATTTCCAAATTTTGGCATAATTTTTTTGAATTTTTCCAAATTAGCTCAACACGGATTTGAATTTGCAAAACACAATTTCAAAGAGAGAATAGAGAATGAAGGGGTGCTGAGGGGGGGGGTATGATGGCTATTTATAGAAAAAATTCGGGTTTTTTTTTTATTTTTTTGCTATTTTTAAGACCCCAACGGTCAAAAAGGTCAAAAAAGAGGTTAAAAAACCCTCCAACGGTCGAATTTTTCGGGCCGTGCCGTGTCGGGCACGACCCACGGGCATGACACGCCTCGGCTCACCCTTGTGCCCGTCTTCTTCTCCCCAACCCTCTCTCGCCGTCTTGCTTAGCGTCTGCAAGAAGTCTTCTTGCGACGGCCTCGTTGACCTGCTGCCTCCTTGCCTCATGACCCGCCGCCTCGGCGTCGTCGGCGACCAGGTGTCTCCTCGCCTCCGCGGCCGCCTTGCCACCTCATCGACCTCGCCACCTCCTCGCCTCCCATGACCCGCCCGCCTCGATGACCCGCCGCTTTCTCGCCTCGCCATGACCCATGGCCTGCCTCCTCGACCCGCGCCTCGATGACCCCGCCGCCTCGCCAGCGGCCCCGCCCGCCTCGTCAACGCATCCTCGATGGCCTCGACGCCTCCTCGGCAATGCGGTCGGAGTAAGCGCACTCGTCTTGGCGTGCAGCGCTGGCATGGCTCTCGCCTCCTCTCTCGCGTGCCACAGCCTTCCAGTCTTGGCGGACGATGCCTTCCTTCTCCTCCTCGCTCCGTGAACCGCCAAAGACCATGCGCTCCCCTCCCTCTGCTCTGCTGCACCGCCCGCCTCCGCCTCCGCCTTCCATGCACTGCCCGTGCCCTCCCAACACACGTCGTGTTTATGCCAAAGCCGGCCAGCCGTCTTGAGGTGACGGTCCAGGCACAACCTAGAGTCTCATGCCGAACCGGCACAACCCATAAACAATATAGATCATACCATACTTAAGTTAGAACTACAGTGTCGTACCTCATACTGATCCGATAGTTCAGCCCATTTGGCCAGTTCTTGCCCATCTCATAATAAACCGATAGGGAAACCGGTCCGGAGCCGACCGTCTTTTTTCTTCTTCTTTGGACTCTCCGCCGTTGACAGCGGCGAGTCACCTGCTCTAGGCGTTCGACCCGGTTGAGCCTAGTCTAGTCTAGTCTAGGTTCTAGGTGAGCAGCGCTGCTGCTGCTACCGCAACTGCTCCTCCAACTCCGCCATCAAAGCACACGCGCGATTGGGGAAGAGATCGATCGGTTCCCTCCTCTCCCCGCTCCATCTCGACGCGGCGGGCGAGAGCATCTGTTCCGGAAGCTTCGGCCATGTCCCACGACGACGCCGGCGGCCTCCCGCCGGCTCCCGCGAAGAAGTCGCCCGCTGAGGAGGAGGCGGAGAAGAGGTCAGCTCTGTCCCTGTCCCTGTCCCCCCGCAATTCCGACGCCTAGAAACCAGGAATCGACGCGGAGAATTTGTTGGTGTAGGCCTGTTGTGCGAAATCATCTCCAATTTTTGGTTAACGGTTTTAGATTATTATTTTTTGGTTTTTTTTTGGGGGGTAGAATTGCGGAGAGGTTGTATTCACGCCATGCTTGTGCCGCAGGAGGAAGAAGCTTACTACGGGGAGTTTGATGAAGGCGGTTATCCGGTCAGGGAGCGGCGACGCGACCCCTACGGAGGGAGATCAGGTCAGAACGCCAGTTTTTTTGTTCTTCGTCCCAAAACGTTATTTGCTGCAGAATGCTGTGATATAGGGCGTCCGGCATCAAACTTTTACCACTTTGCACTCCTTGAAGTTTCCGGGTTTGCTACGCTACTAGAGTTTGACTGCCACTGTTAGTCAAACTTTTGAACAATTAAGGAAAATGTAAGTAAATTCGATTAAAAGGGGAGTGTCTAGTAAATGATCGCTTCGGAATCATGTGATGACTTGAGCCTGTTTGTTGAGGCTGCAAGTTTTTCCTATACAAAGGCTGCCAGGAAATGTTTTTCCTTGATGTCATCTGTTTACTTTTTTACACCTATCTGACATGTTTGAGATTCTAAGTGACTGCTTCCAAGCAAAAGTTGCACTTGTTTGAATAGAAAACGGCAATGCATTGCATGCACAATATATCCATTTACTATAATGGTCAATTTGAAGAAACTACATGCATAAGTTTCTTATTTCATAAGTATGCTGGTAGACTGTCATAGTGACTACACTGCAAATGTGGTGTTGTTTCTGGAAACGGGCACTGTCTAGATTGTTGTTTTGCTTTTATTTATCTTTAATGTGGATGCTGGAAGGACAGCGTAAACATTAGATGTGTTTTATACGGGTAAGGTAGTTCTTTCCGACTGGTGCACTTGTAGTGTTGAAAAATGAAGAAGTTTGGAACTTTAATTTTAGTTGATTGACTGCATCATCCAATAATTTGTGCAATATAGATCAATTCCTTGAAAAGGAGATCCCATTTCTGGGCTCAAGTTTTTAGGTGATGTTGAGCACTCAAGCTAATCCATATAAAGTCATGTGTCGTTATGTCCTATAAATGCTCATCGATAAAACCTATCCTGATGGTAAAACAGGAACTCCTCTGTCAGAATATTTATACAGTATACATAGGATCCTGTGATGTCACTACAGTGATTTTACCCTCTTGATGACTGCATTGTTGTCTGGCCCTCATAATGGCTGTCTCATCCTTTCATTGGACAATCCCTGGTTTCTTTAATTGTAGGGAACAGGGGGATCTTTAGTTGGTAAAATCTTTGCTCATTCTAATTATTTTGCAGGTCGTACTTCATTGCACTACTCGAACCATGGATGGCATTGTTGTCAATTCTACAAGAAGGGAGCATGGAGGTGACTAGGCAACTTCTTTAAACACTTAACACTACATATATACTGTATTTTTAGTTTTTGAACATTGTGAGGATTCTTTGGACTCGACAAATTCTTATCTTCTTCGTAGAACTCTATTATCTTCTTCGTAGAGTTTCTATTGCTTCAATTACCCATCTTGCTGCTGATAGACTTTATTTTTTCCCTCTGTTCTGTGAAGAGGGGTGTATTCAGTTTTCTTTGTGTGGTTCTTCAGCGTTCACAAGTTTTCCTTTGCCGAGAGATTTTGTTAGAACATGGCCTTGATTCTGTAATTTTATGTCTTGGTATGGTGCCAGTGTCCTATGTGTCAGCTGTAATTTGAAAGTTTGTGTATGCTGTGAAAAAAGTGGAAAAGTTCAACAATATCTAGTTTTTCTTGTTAATCCTTCCAAGAACTAATTTGTAGCAAAAGCATGCTTCCTTTCATCCTCCGGAACAACAGATTAGATATGACAAGCAGAAAACCTTTTTATGGCCTTTTTTGTATCTTATAATCCGCTATTACACGAATTTGTCAGCAACCATATTATTGTCTCGTTTGTAAGTGTAGTTAGCTCAGGGTACTGGGGCTCTAAATCATCTTCTTTTTTACTATTATAACAGGTAAGGGAATCCCACTCAGATTTGTGTTAGGGAAGAGCAAAATGATCCTTGGCTTTGCTGAAGGCTTTCCAACAATGCTGAAGGGTGAAGTTGCTATGGTATTTCTGTTAAATAGACTGCCAATTGTAAAAGTAGTGAATTAAAATGAACAATATTTTAATAAGAAGCCTCTACTCATTTTCTGAGTGCTATGATTCCAAATACACATGTCAAGAATATGAAAACATCTGTCATTTTGTCATTTTCACCTCTCTTCTCTCTCTCCCTCTCATAGTTCCTTTTTTTTCAGTTCAAAATGAAGCCTCAAATACACTATGCGGAGGATGACTGTCCAGTTACAGCTCCAGATGGCTTCCCGAAAGATGATGAACTTCAATTTGAGATCGAGATGTTGGATTTCTTTAAAGCCAAGGTTAGTCTCGTTAAATGTTGGCTTGAGTATGACTTCAATTGCTGTATATTTCCAACCATTAGTTTCACTTTTTATTTCTGATTTTTTTCAGCATGATATGAGTTATGGAATATTATGCAATTTATGTTATTTACGACTTTGTACCCAAGATAGCAGGCGTCTAATACAGCTGTTGGCATGACTTATCGTGTGGTTTCATATGTCATCTTCATAATCAAATAACATTTATGGTTACCAATTGTTTCTGTTACTATCTAGGTTGTTGGGCCAATATATCTCACTAAGTACTACAACATCATCATATGTATCACGTAAGAACTGTTTGTTAATTATAGTGACTTGGTTTTGTCTTTTGATGAATAATATCGAGTTATCAATTACCAAATGCATCCAGTATGAAAGCTATTGAGGTAACTGCACCATGCAAACAAGCATGTTAGTTGGATAAGCATTATATTACTTGTTTCGCTTAAGTTCCATTTGCCAAGTTGATGTGCTGATTTTTCTCTGTTGCTGTCCCCACATAGGAGATGCCTTGATTCCATTGTGAGAATGAATTCTTGTTCTATTCCAATAGGCCAAATGCCAAAATATACAAGTTATAGGTGTTGGTCAATATGCAATGAGCACCCTATACAAGCTACATATCTAACATCTAGCTCCCATCAAACTCATGGTGGATCAACAACACTAAGTTTAGAGAGGTAGAAGTTGTGCTGAGCTCGGGCCGTGTCTTGGCGAAGAAATCGGCTAACTGAAACTTCGAAGGCACATACTGAAGAACAATAAGGCCTTGCACCTCGATCTCATGTACGAAGCATCTGCTCCAATGTACTTGGTGAGCTCATGCTTCACTGGATCTCGAGTAATGCTGATCGCGCCAGTACTGTCTGATAAGAGAGGAGTCAGTGCAGAGGTAGAAACACCGAAATCCTCAAGTAGCCACCGAAGCCAAGTGATCTCAGCTGTCAACGCCGCCATGGCCCGCAACACAGCCTCAGCACTCGAACGGGAAACGACAATCTGCTTCTTGGTCTTCTAGGTAACCAGAGAGGAGCCAAGGAAAGCACAATATACAGAAAGAAACTGTCGATCAGAAGGATTGTTAGCCCATGTCGCATCAGAGTACGCCTGAAGCTGCAAAGGGTTGGAGCGAGGAAAGAAAAGGCGACGACTGATGGTCGCGTAAAGATATCACAGAACACGAAGAAGGTGACTGTAGTAGAGCTGAGTGGGAGCAGAAACGAACTGAACTGACTCAGAATGTGAACAGGGTGAGAAATGTCAGGTCGAGTGATCCCAAGATAGACAAGGCTTCCAACAAGATGGCAGTAGCGAGTGGGATCCTCAAGAGGCTCCCCATTAGTGGCCGAAGGTGAACACTAAGCTCCATAGGAGTGTCCACCGTGTACTGATCAATGAGACAAGTGCGAGTAAGGATATCCTAAATATACTTCTCCTGGGAGAGGTAGTAGCCCTCAGACGTAGAAGTGACCTCAATCCCAAGGAAGTAATGAAGATGATCCAAATCAAACATTAAGAACTGCTCACTGAGACGCTTCTTCACAAATTAATGTACTGAGAGTCATCCCCAATAATGATCATATCATCCACACAGAGGAGGAGCGTTCGACCCCGAGGAGGTGTGTGTACAAAGAGAGCAGGGTCGTGATCACTGATGGAGAAGCCGACCACAGTGACAACAAATGAGAAACGGTCAAACCAAGCATGAGGGGCTTGCTTCAGCTCATAGAGAGAACGACGAACGCGACAAACCATACCATCAGGGACAGAATACCCAGGGGCGGCTGCATATAGACCTACTCACGCAGATTGCCATTGAGAAAGGCATTCTTGACGTCTAGCTGAGAGATGGGCCACTGTCGAACAAAGGCCACAGTAAGGAGAGTGCGAACAGTGGTCATGTGGGCGACAGGAGCGAAGGTCTCATCGTAGTCATGACCATGCTCCCGCTGAAAACCACGCGCCACACGACGAGTCTTGTAGCGCTCAAGAGAACCATCCGAGCGGGTCTTGATCTTGTACACCCACTTGCATGTGATAGGAGTGACACGCGCAGGTAAGGGTACAAGATCTCAATTGCCAGTATGCTCCAAAGTAGCAATCTCCTCAGACATTGTGAAATTTGCCACTCGGGGTGAAAGCAAGCGACCTCCTGAGAGGTCGTGAGACTTCGAGAGAAGCGGCGGTGCGAGGCAGAGCTTTCGAAGGCTGACAGTCTGACGATCACGAAGATCATATCGGGGAGAAGGTGGAGCATGACCTAGCAAAGACGGAGAGCTGGGAATAGGGCCCAACGAAAACGGAGGCTCAATTGGAGAAGGAGCACACCGAGAACGGTGAGAATAGTGCAAGGGAAAGGGTGGAATCACAACAAAAGAACTGGAAGGAACCTTCGGTGGAGAGGGAACAGGTGGAGCCAGAGGAGAGGTAAGCGAAGAAGGTGGAGGCGGAAGCAAAACAAAAGTGAAAAGCTGAGGGTGAGGAAAAGTCAAAAAGGAGATCGACTCAACAAGAGAATCTGAGCTGAGTAGGGGTACAGGGGTAGTAAGGTCGGGACTCATCGAAGGTGACGTCTTGAGAGATCCTCACTCGTTGAGCAACAGGGTCGTAACAACAATAACCCTTATGCTCACGACTGTAGCCAAGAAAAACACACTCAATTGACTAAGCAGTCAGCTTGGTGCGCTCACGAAGTGGAAGAAGGACGAAACGGACACAGCCGAAACAGCGAAGGTGATTGTACTCTAGAGCCCGACCGTAGAGACGCTCGATAGGAGTAGAGCCCTGAAGAACAGTGGAAGGCTGCATGTTGATGAGGAAAGTAGCAGTGGCGACAGCCTCAGTTCGGAAGTGATGTGGAGCAGAAGAGGCAAGCATGAGAGCACGAGCTATCTCAAGCTAGTGACGATGCTTATGCTCAGAGACCGTTCTGAGCATGAGCAACAGGGTCTCAAGCAAGTGACGATGATTACGCTCAGAGACCGTTCTGAGCATGAGCAACAGGGCAAGAGTACTGGGGAAGAGTACCCTGCTCAGCGAGAAAGCGACGCAAAGCAGCATATAGGTATTCCCCAGCAGAGTTAGCACGAATGACCGAATCAAACTGAGTATGAACCATGGTGGCGAACATCTGGTAAATAAAAATAACTTGATTGCGAGAGGATATGAAGTAGATCTAAGTATGACGAAAATAATCATCAATAAAGTTCACATAGTACTGATGACCTTTCCAATCGAAGGGAGCCGAACCCCAAATGTCAGAGTGAGCAAGATTAAAAGGACGAGTAGAAACTAAATCACTAGAGGGATAGGGGAGCTTCAGCTGCTTGCTAAACTTGCAACCCATACAAGGTAAAGAGGTATCACCAGAAACAGACCCAAGAAGACCACAACCGACTAGAGATGATAGTCGCGATCCACATAGATGGCCCAAACAATGGTGCCATTGAGCAAAGGAAGCAGTAGAGAGCGCAGCAAAAACAGAGGCAGGTGTAGTGGCTAACTGACTGGTGGAGACAACGGAAGGAAGGTGCATCCAATCGAGCTCCCAAAGACGCCACGAATCACGACGCCGAGGGCCAGTATCAAGCAGAGTGCCCGTGTGGCGGTCCTAGACACAACAAGAGTCGGACTCAAGAATAATATGACAGTTGTGATCGGTGATCTGACTGGCCAACATAAGCTGCATAGAAAGCTTGTGAACATGAGAGACTGCAGGAACCTAAAAGAAAGAAGTGGAAAGGATGCTTCGGCTTGCAACAGGAGAAGAGGTACCATCTGCAGTATGAACAACGGAAGGAAGATCTGTGAGACATAGAAGTGGGGTGAGTAGAATCTGGTGTCATGTCAAAAGAAGTACCAGAGTCTAAGATCCACAGAAACAAGATACAGGAGGAGGGAGGTGGCGGGGGCAAGGAAGACTGCTGAGAAGCAAGAGCCAGATGAGTAGGGCACGAGGCGGTGTGGCCGCCGAGACAGGGCAGATGTGCGCCCAAGACAGTGCAGTGATGCGGTTGCGAGGAGGGGCTGTCCGAGGCAGGAGCGGCGGCAGCTCAAGGCGGCGGTGGCAACGTCCCATGATAGGTCTTTGAATGCATCGGCATCGTGGTGCGCGCCGACCTCACGGGCATGCCACGAGCGATCTTGAGGGTTCGGCATCAGCGATGAGAGATCTCTTTGCTTCATCATCTTTGAGGGCCGACCAACCCACGCCCCTGACCAGGCCAAAGAGGCCGGGTGGTGGGAGCCCAGGAGTGGCCGGGCAAAGCAGAGAGCATAGAGCTCGTGGCGGGGCGAGCTCGACCTGAGTCCAGGAAGCTCGAGGTGGCGCTCGGAGCTCGAGGGCGGCCGTTCGGGGCGACGTTGGGTGAGTGGAGTAGAGGTCGGAGGGGCCGCGTAGAGCAGAGGGCGGCGTTGGGGTGGTGCTCGGTGGCGGATCCGGGGTGGCGCCGAGGTGGCGCTTCGGAGCTTAGGCGGCCTTCGGAGCTTAGGCGGCCGGCTGAGGAGCCGAGGCGAGGCCAGCAGGGAGGCCAAGCGCCGGATTCGGGAGAGGCGGAGCAGGGAGGCTCGGGCCTGATCCGGCGGAGGCGCAATGGGCGAGCTTCAGGCGAGGCGGAGGAGGCTGGGGCACCGGATCCGGGTGGGATCTGCACTCGAGGCAAGCAGGCGGGGTATCCGGGCCGGCCGGGGCAATGCGTGGCCTTCAGACCATCCGTATGATGGCCCATCTGGGCGTCTGGGTCACCAAGGGGAGTTAGGGCCACGATGGCGGTGGGAGGCGAGGTTAGCCTGGCTGGTCGGGAGCACACGGGAGTAGGGGCTACCGAGTACGAGCAGGGGAGGCGGGAGAGAGGAAGAGAGGGAGAAGGAGAGGAAGGCGGCGGCGGCGGGTCTCTTTCTCACAAAATCTTGCTCTGATACCATGTTGTAATGAATTCTTGTTCTATTCTAACATCTAACATCCATGACCCGATATTCACTGTAACACTAAGAACCAATAAGACGTGAAGAATTTATTTGCTACACTCGATTACGAACTCTGTATTTTCTCTTTCAGGTCGTGGCTGAGGATTTAGGGGTTGTAAAGAAGGTAAACAGTATTCCCATATTAATTGCAGCAAATATGTTCAAATTATGGAGCTAGGATTCTGAATTCTGATTTTCTCTATGCTTGGTGTATCTCTTAGATAGTCCTGGTACTTTGCAAAGTTAGCAGCAAAAGGATTCATACATTAAGTTGGATTTCTCAAATGTTATCGGTGTTATTTAAACTGCCATAGTAGACTTCCTCTCTGTTGGTTGTGCAATAAGCGGTCAAGTAAATCTGACTGGATGCCTCAGCGTTGTGGCAAACTTTTAATTGTCCTTTGAATGTGGCAGATAGTTGATGAAGGCAAGGGATGGGAAACACCTAGAGAACCATATGAAGTGACAGCATGGTAAATATTTAGTTTTTAAATCTACTGAATGCTGGTCTGTGCTTTGGCAGTATCAGTGCATAAATTTTCTTTCTACGTGGCTGTCAGTCTTGTCACTTTATTTTAGTGCCTATAGATGCTTGACATAATTGCCGGTTGTATTGTGGATTACTGGAAAATTGAAATGGGATAGTTACATTTGATGATACAAACACATAATGCTTAATTTGCATAGGAAGGAAAGGGAGAGGTACGTGCCATGTTGCATTTGGTCGTTGACTTTAATATCTGTTGCACCATGTTGGTATTGAAGAACAAGATATGTGTATTTTGAGGTCTTGTGACTAAATTACCCTTGTCTGGAACAATTATCTGATAGGACAACTATGCAAATGGGAGTATCTGATGCATATCACTAGGCATGTCAGGCTTCCTGTACTTGTACTCAGGGAAAAAATAACCGGCCAGTAACCGGATTTACCGGCCGGTCCCGGGAATGGAAAAACCGGCCTGTGACTAAATTACCCTTGTCTGGAACAATTATCTGATAGGACAACTATGCAAATGGGAGTATCTGATGCATATCACTAGGCATGTCAGGCTTCCTGTACTTGTACTCAGGGAAAAAATAACCGGCCAGTAACCGGATTTACCGGCCGGTCCCGGGAACGGAAAAACCGGCCGGTTTTTTCGGTTTTTGCAAATTTAAATTCCAAATTTCGAATTTCGGCTGGTTTTTTAATCAAATTCAGCAATTTCAACCGATTTTTTTCGAATTCGATGTAACCGGCGGTTACCGCTTCGACCAATGACCGAAATTGGCAGTTCCAGTTCTTTTATCCCTGCTTGTACTGCTTTCTTATCTTACTTGTGTGCCACAATTGCTATGTCCTATTTACAACAGCTTGGTGAAAGATGCATTTATATATGTAACCTATGATGATATTAATTCTTGGCTTCTTTCTTATGAAGATTAATTTAACTATGACTTTTTGTTCGTCATTTCCAGGATAACTGCAAGAACAACAGATGGAAAAGAAATCCTTCCCAGTAAAGAAGAGCCCTATTTCTTTACTTTTGGTAAATCTGAGGTCAGCGGCGTTCTTGTTGCATGTGATAGGAACGTAGGATACTATATTACGTGCTTTTTGAAATGTTTCTTTTTTCAAAGTGTAAATTTAAGATCAGTGACGTTCTTGTTGCATCAAATAGGAATATAGGATATAGATATATCATGTGTTTTTTTAAACACTTCTATTGTCAAAGTTTGCTACTTTTATGAGAACACATAGTGCTCACTGTACAAGTTTTATTACCCCTTTTGGAGTCTCCGACTCTCCGTTTCAAGGAAATCTATCTTTTTACAGTGGATTGGTTGTAGCAGTTTGGCCCTATGCCAATACAGAGATGTGGTTGGCCGGTAGTTTTCACTTCATGTTTTCACTAAGCACGAACTGTTTGACATCAAGCAGTAAAACAGTGGAACCAATTTTGTAAGGCTAGTGTCCTGATCCTAATATAATGCTAAAAGCTCGACACTGAGTTATTTATGTTGAGTGTAGTGTATACTTGTGTATAGCTTTTGGCCCATCTGGCCCTCTAGTTTAGGTCTATCCCATGAGGCCCATTGTGTAATGCGAACTCATTGGCTGATTATATCAATTTAAGAAGCACTGAAAGCTTATATGGTTCTTGTTGATTTTTCCTAACTTCTGTTTGTTATGCAATAACTTTTTTTACTGTTTTAGTTTAGGTACCTAAAGGGCTTGAGATGGGAATTGGAACAATGGCACGCAAGGAAAAAGCAACTATTTATGTTAGCAGTACCTATTTGACAAAGTCCTCACTAATGCCACAACTTGAAGACCTTGAAGAAGTTCATTTTGAAGTTGAGCTTGTTCAATTTATTCAGGTACTGTCATAACTAGCAGGTAGGTACTTTCTTTTCATTAGCAATCTTCTTGCTGTGCTCATGCATCTTTCTATTAACTAGCTGAATGCATGTGCTTTGCTATGGATAAAAAAATATATATCATATGACCCCCAGCACGTCGAGTTGACATCGTTAGGATCGGCTTGCCCGGCCCACGCCCTCAGCTCCGCATCCGCATTCGGCCAAGCTCCAACAAAGGTGGCGTCGTGCCGCCCTCGGCTCCGCCGCGTGCCCATTTTTCTTGTTAGAGATTTTTTGGGGAGGTGAATTTGTTTGTTGGTAGATTGCTATTTCTGTTTTTGTTAGAGATTTTTTGGGAGGTGGAAGGGATAGTTGGGAGGGACGACGTACCACCGCGACCATGACCACCACTTCCTTCTTTTTAAGTAGTAAAGATTATAATCAGAATTAGGGCCTATGAAACCTGCAAGTGGTTTCCATGGCATCATCACTTGGTGGTCCTCTGCTTTATTGAGGCTGTGTTCCTTCACAGAATGACAGGTTCTCCACGATGATGATCAAGTCATTGTGGTCATACTTTCTTTTGTCACCAGATGATTGTCCTTCATATACCAGGGGAACACTACACTAAAAATGATTTTATGGCCTGTATACAGGAAGCAGTTTGTTAGCTGTCATCAATAGTATCGCATCATGGTCAATTATTCTTTATGAACGGAAAAAAAATTGAACTGAAGGTCAATTATTCTTTACAACAGTGTTCTAAATCAAGGTCGCTAGACCTGCAATTCGTGTGCTAATCCTACAAGGTAGCCTAGCCAGTTTGCATATCAGGACCATTAACCTGCATATCAACACTGCTATCAAGGCAACCAACCTACATAATCATTTAAAGGTGGGGTGACCATCTGCTCACCACTAACCACTAAGAAACTGACATCTGGTATAGTGGTATTGTTAGAAGGCTTTTATGAATGGGTTTGATCTCCATGGCTCCTTGATATATGGTTTCATTTCTAGTTATTTAAATACCTTGAATAAAATGCATTTACCTAAGGAATTTGGAAATCTCATGTTACTTGAGAGTGCTAAGACCAAAATCAGAGTGTATTGTGACTCTTGGGTAGATTTAAAGAAGCAATAGAGAACTGGATGTTAATACTGGAATAAGGGTATGGTCTCAAAATTTTCAAATATGGTTGACCAATATTTTCGTTGCAAAAATAACTTGTCGTGGTAAGGGATGGGGGGTCATATCATCATAGGTACTCCAGCTTATCAGGCCTAATTCTTCAAAATTACACTGGTTCTCGTAGCTGGTAGTGTAGATGCAATAGATTGAGGGGCTCTTGGTATTCTAGTTTACTTGAATTATTTGTTCAACACTACAGTCTTTCATTTAGCTATAACTATTACTGTATTAGTATATAAAGAGGTTGCATTATCCTTTTCATTCATCACATTAACAGTTTGTGTGATGTACTAATAGGTGAGAGATATGCTTGATGATGGCCGCCTCATAAAACGCCGTGTAGTTGATGGAAGAGGTAGGTAACCTTGTGCACCATTTCATGTTCATACTGGTATATGATTTCTTATTTGGGAAAGTTCCCATCTATATCCCCTTTAATCTCAGTACCTTTCCAGACTCCAGTATAGCAAAACTTATCTTTCACAAAACTATACTAGAATCTAGAAATGTTGCTTCCTTTCCAATCCATTCACCTACTGATAACTAGGACTTTTTTTACCTCTCTTTTCCTCTGGTTACTGTGAATCTGTGATACTTTTTTTTATACCAATAACATAATTTCTACCTTTCACTTATATTAGTAGAAAAACCATTTAGTAGAAAACAAAAAGATAAAGGCGGGAAGTAATAAAAGTAATAACATACTTTCTACTAAATAGCTTTTCTACTTTTTAAATTTTAAAGCTTTTTTCCTATTTTCTTGTTGTCCCTTTTTTTAACAACTATCTAATGGAGATGACTTACCTTCATCATCGAAGTGTGAAATTAGACAAACCGGTTTGTTATTTATTCTGTTATTTTTACTTAAAAACTGCAAGCTCTTAAATAAGGAAACCTTACACATGGAATCATTGTAGATTTTAAGTCTTGATGAGGTACATGGTGTTATCATTTGTTGTTTGGATTATATCATGTGATATGCTTATTCTACTTCTTTGTGTTCCTAAAAAATATCAGGTGAATTTCCTATGGATTGCCCTCTTCACGATAGCTTGTTAAGAGTTCACTATAAGGGAATGCTCATTGATGAACCAAAGTCAGTATTTTATGATACACGAGTTGATAATGATGGTGAACCATTGGAGTTCTGTTCCGGAGAAGGCCTGGTAAATATTTTCGCTTTAATGTTATCTCACTGCACAATGATTAACTGCATCAAATCTTGCTGTCATATTATGACAAATTGACAACTAACATAGATCATTTTTGTTTTAAAAAGTCCATTTTTCAACCCTCAACTGTGGCATGAGTCCGAATTTCAACCTCCAACTCGCAAACCGTCTAAAAGGCAACCTTTAACTAACAAAACCAGGCCACATTACCCCCTCCGCCCATTCTAAGGTGGTTTTGACATGAGGTGTCCGCCACGTGGATCCTAATCAGCATAAAAAACAAAGAATGATTTTAGACCTAGTCATGTGGCTGGGCCCTATTCGTCAGTGACAAAGGGAGAGAAGACATCTTCTACCTCTCACTCCAAACAGAAGAACACAGGGAGACCCATAGCTTCGGGTGGAGAAGATCGACGACGATTGGATGGCTGAGGCATGGGGAATGGCCAAAACGGGATGATAGCGATGCAAGCAATCTAGCGGTGGTGGCGGTTCGGGGGTTGGGGTACCAAAGACATGCCGACAACAGAAGTGTGCGATGACAGTGGTCGGGTGAAGGCGGTGACGGCGCTATAGAGGTCCACAATATGAACCATGCGCGTCAAAAGGTAGGCAATGGAGAGGGGATACTCCTGTGCAAAGCAATTGGACTAAGGCTCATCGGAGATGACGTACGGTGGTGGTGAAGACAGGCGGAGGTGGGGAAGAAGTGGTTGAATCGGCACGCTGCAAACATAATAATCAAATTAACGTAGTGATTTGCATGATAAGGAGATGGAACATAAATTGAGGAGAATAGATTTTTGAATCTCTCACCTAGGCAATGGGAACATGGCAACGATCCTCGGCGAGTATTCGGGCGATGGTGGTGGCGAGACTTGGTCTCTCCTTGGCAACCGGGTCTGGAAGAGGTGCAACGACGTGAGATGAGGTGGGTGAGGACCAGTGTAGGGCGATGATGGCATGGGTGCTGGCTGTTGTGGTTTTGGGGTTGGTGGTGACATGCCGGCATGCCCATGGTGGCTCAAGTTAGCTGGATGAGATGAAGAGAGAGGAGAGAGGGGAGGAAGAAGCTAGCAGTACTCACTGACAAGGTTCAAGAGGCGCTTGGCGCTAGTCGAGCGGTGGCCTGGCACCTAGGTCGCCTAGGCGGCCGACTAGCTGCAGTGCAGCGCAGTGCAGAGGCTGTGTAGAGCAAAACAAAATTCACAAATGATAATATTCTTAATGGGCTTAAAATCAATCCATCGGCCCATCTCAGCCAACTGGCCAGGTCCAACCCGAGCTGCTCTGCTCTTATCCTCTCCCGGCGCGCGCTCTCTCCTCACGATTCTCTCACAGAGCAACGCGCTCTCTCTTGGCCGCCCGCTCGCCCCTCTCGCTCTCCCTCTCCGGACCTCGGCCGCCCCTCGCCCTCTTGCTCTCCCTCCCCGAGTGTGAGGGGGAGCAGGCGAGGCAAAGGCGGCTGGCGGCTGGCGAGGTCCGGCGATGAAGATAGGCGAGGTCCAGAGTGGCGGCGACGGCAACTACGAGTCTACGACCTAGCAGCGGCGATTTCCTAGCTACATCCTCTACCCCCTCTCCCTCCTCGTCGGCCCGCCCCCCTAGCCCGCCACTTCGGCAAAGTCGCGGCGGTAGGGCTCAGCTGACCGCCTAGGCGGTGCTTAGAGGCGATTTCTTGAACCTTGCACACTGACATGCGGGGACCTAGTGCATAAGAAATTTTAATATGTTTTATTTGCGAAGCCATTGCCATATCAAGGCCATGTCAACGCCCACACATCAAAACCACTGACACTTGGGATCAAAACCGGACTGGATTGGGGCAAGAGGGTCATGTGGTCTGGTATTGATAGTTGAGGGTTGTGTCAATACAGAATCAGTGAGAGATGATCAAGTATGGTCTTTACCTTTAAATTTTGTATATGCTACTAATGTCTACTCCCAAAAGGGTTATAGGGCTTCACTTCCTTGTCGATGTCTCTTTATACTTATTGTCCTATCTTAGAACTAGCTATCACATATTTACTCTGAACAAAAAGAATGTGACTTTGCTAACCTTCCACCTATAACATCTCCTTACATTCAATTAAAGAAGAGTAACAGACTTTTTAATGCATTTTCGTAGGTTCCTGAAGGATTTGAAATGTGTGTTCGACTAATGCTTCCTGGTGAAAAATCTATTGTCACCTGCCCTCCAGATTTTGCATATGATAAATTCCCAAGGTTGTACGAAACTTTATATTAGAATCAATTTTCGTAATGGAGCTTTCTTAATGATGTGGTATTGCTGCAACAGGCCAGCAAATGTTCCTGAAGGAGCTCATGTTCAGTGGGAAATTGAACTACTAGGATTTGAAATGCCCAAGGTAACGAACCTTTTTATTTTTCTTTTGCTTTCACTAGTGTCAGGATGCTGGTAATATTCCTGCTCTCTGTTGTGTGGGCCTGTGGGGACTGCTTGGGATTAGAAATAGCTTTGCTGTTGTTTTTCAACCCTCAACCAATTCTGTTGAGCAATGCTTGTTTTTGGATTGATAGTTTTCCTGATTCTTGTGAATTTTGCAGCTGCATGGCATACACTCGTTTTTTTATTGATGATTATTGCTTCTTGTATTACGTGTAATTTCTTTTCTTGTGCTGAATAGCAAAAGAAAGTAATAAAAGTATTACATGTGTTTCAGAAAGTACATGTGCAAACAGTAGATGCCTTGTCTTTTTTTTTTATGGCCATAGGCAATGGTTATTGTTACTTGGGAGCTTTTTTTCATAACCTAGTACAACATTCATCTGTGGATAATTTCTATTCTTTATATTATATTCTTTCTCTTTCATTGTGCTTCTCATATGGTTTTTACTAGTGTATTTTCCTTTCTTCTGACCCCTGATCAAAATACGTCTGTAGGATTGGACTGGCTTGACCTTCCAGGAAATCATGGAAGAGGCAGATAAAATAAAGAACACGGTATGCTGACTAAGATTATATTCTGTATTTGTGTTTATATTTTGCCAATGGGTATACTGCAAGAAATTTGTTGAGACATGTTTAATATAAAATACAAAAGTACTTTCTGTTTTTCATTCTATGTGGAGAAGCTGTTTGATTTGAATGCTTGGTGGAGCCAAGGATTCAAAAACTGGAAACAGGAAAAATATCAGGCCCACTTTGGTACCGGTTACCTGCTTT
Organism: Phyllostachys edulis; assembly: GCA_036346405.1. Taxonomy (NCBI): domain Eukaryota; kingdom Viridiplantae; phylum Streptophyta; class Magnoliopsida; order Poales; family Poaceae; genus Phyllostachys; species Phyllostachys edulis. Next base: position 67,675,530 of record CM070549.1, read on the forward strand.
AAACTGGCCAAATTTCATCAAACAAAATTTAAACTCAAATTTCAATTTGTCCGCTTACCGACCGGAATTACTGTTCATCAGTTTAAATTTAAATTTCAGATTTAAGTTTAGAACTTTTTTCGGACCGATATTTTTTTACCGCTCTGGGCCGGTACAGCCAGTAACCGGCCGGTTAATGTTGGTTTTTTTGAATCGTAAGCAGTCTCTCTCATGCCTCAAGATGGTTAATTGGCTTAAGATGTCATTATTAGTATAATCACATGAGAATCCTGAATTTTGCATTAGGCCTTCAGCTGAGTCTAGATTTGTAGTGGTTTCCATCCTATATTCAACCAGTACTTAGTTACAGGCTACTTAATAATTGTAATCTGCTTCTAAATACTTGTGCCTGTTGTGCTTTTTGTTAGATATATATTTAGACTGTGTTATTCTTCCCTAGTTTAGGGTGTTTTCTGCATATTGGCTTTTTCCCTAGTTTAGGGTGTTTTCTGCATATTGGCTTTTTCTTTGTATCTATATATATTGGCCCATTGGCCCCTTTGCAATACAAGCAGGCAGCAGCCCATTCCAACATTCCAACATAGTTTCAGAGCAGGTTAGGGTTAGGGTTATGTTTTCTCCTCTCCTCTCCTACCCAGCTCCAGATCTACGGCCGCCACTCCTAGCTCCAGATCTACCGCCGCCTCTCCCTCTCTTCTCTCTTCCGTGAGGTGCAACTAACACCCAGATCCTCCTCTGCTCACGACGCCGCCAGAGCCGCCGCCGATCTCTCCCCCAGCCGGATCCTCCTTTGCTCACGGCGTCGCCAGAGCCGCCAGAGCTCTCTCCGGCCCGGATCCTCTACTCGCGGCGCCGCCCGATCCCGAGCTCTCCAGCCTAGATCCAGCGACCCAGGGCTCTCTTGCTTCGCCTCCCGCCCGGATCCTCTTCCCTCGAGTTGTCGCCAAGCTGCCGCCGTTGCCCGGCTCGCACGCCGAGGCCGTGCCTTCCCCTGCTCTGGGCTGCGCTTTCCTCTGTTGTTGCTCGGGATTCCAGTGCCTCGACGACCCGCCTCCCCAAGCCCCTGACGATCGGCGCTTCCTCTGCTCCTGGAGTTGCTGCAGGCTGCACCTTCCCCTACTTTGGGCTGCGTTTCCTCTGTGAGGTCACCGCTGCTTGCTGCCTTTTCTGGAGAAAACAGAGGAAACCACTACTAAGGAAGCCTCTGCTGAACAGCCTTCTCGGCTTTGTCCTCATCTTCCGAACAGCGCAGCAGCTTGTCGCGTTACTCCGGCGTGCCGCGACCATGGCACCCTCTGGAACCTCGAGCACGGGTACCGTCTGGGTTCTGAAGCCACCAGTCTCCTTCAACGGCACCAACTATCGCGAGTTCGTCCAACACATGAGGATTCACCTGCGGGGACAACTCCTGTGGGTCTACCTCACTGGCGAGCGACCTTGCCCATCCCGCCTGTCCGTGGCTTAATCGAGCCCATTTTCCTGGCGATGCTCACGAGGATGTTCGGTGAGCTGCGATTCTGCGGCTTTGAGGACGCGCTGAGGAGTACCGAACCACCAGATGCCTACGAGGTGTGGAACGATGGGGATGGTAAGGCCTCCGCCATCGTGGTGGCGGCGATTGAGCCCGAGCACGCGTCGATGTGCTTGGGTTGTCTCTGACCAGGAGATGTGGGATCGTCTTCGTGCCGCTCTGGCCGGCGAGGCCTTGTACCTTCCGCTTCTTGAGAGAGCGATCTCTCGAGCACCAGGATGCCACCTTGGACGCCTTCTACCAGTCGTTGGCCGCGGTTAGGCGTCAGCTTGACTCTCTGGGGTTGGATGTCTGCTGGTCCTGTACCTGTTGTGTACGTCAGCAGGCTCACTTGGAGACTCGTCGCCTCAGCGAGTTCCTCACCTGCCTTTGTCTGGAGTATGAGGTGGCTGGCTCTCAGTTGCTGATGAGACAGCCCCTTCCCTCCATATTGGAGGCTCTCGCTGCTATTCGGACTGAGGAGGCTCGTCTTTGCACGACAGGGATTCTACATCAGACCTTTTTAGTCTTGGCTGTTCACACCCCAACACCGGTGCCTCGCTTTATACGCTTTATGGCGTCGCCGCCACTTCCATCGCCTTCACTACTCTCACTCGTGACCATTCTGGGCACACTGTCCAGTACTATCGCCAGAAGCAGAAGGCTCATCGGAGTGGCTGCACTTCGAGGCGGGGAGCTAGACCCTCCCAGTCAGGTTCACATCAGAGTTCCTTGGAGCAGACGCACCAGGAGATGCTCATGTTGCTTCGACGCCTTGCTGCTTCTGCCCCAACACCAGGTTTTGATGCTAGGTCTTCTGGTCCTACATCACCTCTTCCTTCAGGTATATCATCTCCTTGGATTCTGGATTCCAGTGCCTCTTTCCACATGACACCGGACTCCACTCATCTTACTTCTGTGAGACCACTTGATCTTCCTCTCACAGTTCAGACTGCGGATGGCACATCTCTTCTTGTTGCAGGAAGAGGCATTCTTTCCACTTCATCTTTTCATGTTCCTATTGTACCTCATATTCCTGGTCTTACTATGCAGCTTATGCCAGCTGGTCAGATCACTGATCATGGTTGTTGCATCACACTTGATTCTGACTCTTGTTGTGTTCAGGATCGTCGTACGGGGATTTTGGTTGGGACTGGTCCTAGGCACCATGATTCTCAGCGCCTTTGGGAGCTCGACCAGCTGCATCTTCCTTCTGCTGCCTCCACCAGCCAGTCAGCCAGTACCACCGCCTTGGCTTCAGCTGCTTCTTCCACCACCACTTTTGTCCAGTGGCACTATCGGTTAGGTCATATTGGTGGTTCTCGTCTTTCGTCACTAGTAGGGAGTGGTGTTCTAGGTTCTGTTTCTGGTGACACTGCTTTACATTGTATGGGTTGCAAGCTTGACAAGCAGCTACAACTCCCTTATCCCTTTAGTGATTCTGAGTCTCAGCGTCCTTTTGATTTGATTCACTCTGATGTTTGGGGACCGGCTCCCTTCACTTCGAAAGGGGGTCATATCTTTTATGTGATCTTTATTGATGATTATTCGAGATACACTTGGCTCTACCCTATGTCTTCTCGTAGTCAGGTTCTTTCCATTTACCAGCAATTTACTATCATGGTTCGCACTCAGTTTGAGTCGATCATTCGTATTTTCCGTGCAGATTCGGCTGGTGAATATCTCTCCACTTCACTTAGTCGTGTTCTTGCTAAGCAGGGCACTCTCCATCAGTATTCTTGTCTTGGTGCTCATGCTCAGAATGGTGTCGCTGAGCGTAAGCACCGTCATCTTCTTGAGACAGCTCGTGCTCTCATGCTTGCTTCTCATGTCGCACCTCATTTTTGGGCTGAAGCTGTCTCTACCGCTGCTTTTCTTATCAATCGACAGCCCTCTTCTGCTTTCAAGGGATGCACCCTTTTTGAGCGTCTCACTAGTTTGCTACTCCAATACAATCACCTTCGTTGTTTCGGTTGTGTCTGCTACGTGCTTCTTCCACCTCGTGAGCGCACCAAGCTGACTGCTCAGTCGGTCGAGTGTGTTTTTCTTAGCTACAACTCTGAGCATTAGGTTATCGTTGCTATGATCCTGTTGCTCGACGAATGAGTATCTTTCGAGACGTCACTTTTGATGAGTCTCGTCCTTACTATCCTTATTCCTCTGCCACCAGCTCTGCTTCCTCTGAGTCGCTCTCCTTTTTGACTTTTCCTGACACTTCGCCTCCTCCAGTTCGTGTCTTACCACCCTCGTCTTCTTCATCTCAGTCCTCACCGTCTCCTCCACCACAGTCTCCTTCACCACCATCTCTCCCATCTCCTCCGATTTCCTTACCTCCTCCGGAGGTTCCTATCGGCTCTTCTTTTGAGATCTCCCCTTTTCCGCTGCACTACTCTCGCTGTCCACGGTCTCCTCCAGTTGAGCCTTCCACTCCATTCACTACCTCGTCCTTGCTCGGTCCCGCTCCAGCCTCTCCCAGGTATGATCTTCGTGATCGTCGGACTGTTAGGCCTCCTGAGCGTTACGGCTTTGTGGCCGTTGCACTTGTTGAGCCTACGACTTATCATGAGGCTATTGCCCATCAGGGGTGGCAGCAGGCCATGACTGAGGAGATTGCTGCTTAGGAGCGCACCGGGACTTGGGATCTTGTTCCCCCACCTGCTCATGTTACTCCGATCACGTGTAAGTGGATATGCAAGATTAAGACTCGCTCCGATGGCTCTCTTGAGCGCTATAAGGCTCGTCTTGTGGCCTGTGGTTTTTAGCAGGAGCATGGCCGTGACTACGACGAGACTTTTGCGCCTGTTGCTCACATGACCATTGTTCGAACCCTTCTGGCAGTTGCTTTTGTTCGCCAGTGGTCTATTTCTCAGCTGAACGTCAAGAATGCCTTCCTCAATGGTGAGCTGCATTAGGAAGTCTACATGCAGCCGCCCTTGGGTATTCTGTCCGATGGTATGGTGTGTCATCGTCATCGCTCTCTCTACGAGCTCAAGCAAGCTCCTCGAGCCTGGTTTGAGCGCTTCTCCTCCGTTGTCACTGAGGCCGGTTTCACCGCCAGTGACCATGACCCTGTTCTCTTTGTTCACACCTCTCCTCGTGGTCGGACTCTTCTTCTTCTGTATGTTGATGATATGATCATCATTGGTGATGATCCTCGGTACATTGCTTTTGTGAAGAACCGTCTTAGTGATAAGTTCTTGTTGTCTGACATGGGTCCACTTTGCTACTTACTTGGGATTGAGGCCACTTCTACACCTGAGGGCTACTACCTCTCTCAGGAGAAGTACCTTCAAGACCTTCTTGCTCGCGCTTGTCTCACTGATCGGCGCACAGTGGACACTCCTATAGAGCTTGGAGTTCACCTTCGGCTCATTGATGGAGAGCCCCTTGAGGATCCCACTCGCTACCGTCACCTTGTTGGTAGTCTGTCTATCTTAGGATCACTCGAACTGACATCTCTCACCATGTTCACATTTTGAGCCAATTCATTTCGGCTCCCACTCAGCTTCACTATAATCACCTTCTGCGTGTCATTCGATATCCTCGTGGCACCATTTCTTGTCGCCTTTTCTTTTCTCGCTCCAGCTCCTTGCAGCTCAAGGTGTACTCTGATGCGACTTGGGCTAGTGATCATTCCGATCATCGATCTCTTTCTGCCTACTATGTTTCCTTGGATCCTCTCTGATTGCCTGGAAGAACAAAAAGCAGACAACAGTTTTCCGCTCGAGTGCTGAGGCTGAGTTGAGGGCTATGACGTCGTCGACAGCTGAGGTTACTTGGTTACGGTGTCTCCTTCAGGATTTTTGTGTCTCTGTTACCGCACTGACCACTCTTTTGTCTGACAGCACGGGTGCGATCAGTATTGCGCGAGATCCAGTGAAGCATGAACTCATGAATCACATTGGCGTTGATGCTTCCTATATGAGATCGAGGTGCAGGACCAAGTTGCGGCTCTTCAGTACGAGCCTTCGGAGCTTCAGCTAGCCGACTTCTTCACGAAGGCACAAACACGAGCTCAGCACCACCTTTTTCTCTCCAAACTTAGTGTTGTTGATCCACTATGAGTTTGACGCCGGGGGGGGGGGTAGATATATATTTAGACACTGTTATTCTTCCCTAGTTTAGGGTGTTTTTTGCATATTGGTTTCTTCTTTGTATCTGTATATATTGGCCCATTGGTCCCTTTGTAATACAACAAGCCCATTCCAACACTTTTGTCTGGTTTATTGTTTTAAGTTTTAAACAACTGGTTCTAAACTGAAGCCCTTTCTTTTCTCAGGGTAACAGACTATTTAAAGAAGGGAAGTTTGAACTTGCAAAGGCGAAATACGAGAAGGTATGCCCTCCACAGGATTTAAAATTTGTTATGCCATAAATTGATACTTATTGTTATTTATCAATTATTTATCATATATATTGAGTGAAGGCACATTTTTCTTACAGTGCGATATTGAACTGGATATCAACATCTTTCCTGCTATTATTATCATTATCTCTCCACATGGTTACCCATTTCGTACTCTATACCAGGGTTTCAATTCCCATTGGGAGGATTTTCCCATGACCTGACCGGGAGTAACCGGTCCAATCCTGGTCGAAATTCAATTTTAAATTATTGTCCTTTGATTATTTTTTTCTGCAAGTTTAAAATTCTAACAATATATAACCACAAGCAGAGTTAAGAGCTAAAAAAAGGAAGCAAAAACAGTATATGCTACAGTGCACCTGGTACCCACCAGGACAATCGGTTACATGCTCTATACTTCCGATGAATTTGACATTGAATTTTGCATGCGTGCATTACATTACATGTACTACATCCATAAGGTTTTGGGAAACTTTTGGAACAGTTCACCAGGCACTTTTTTTTTTGTCAAAAAGGGTAATGTCAAATCAATCCTGTCCGAAAACTAGCGAAGACACCATTTTCTCGGTGGGGCCCGAGATTTGTGCGGAACAGGTCAATTTTTTTGTTTTGAATTTGAATTTTACAATTAAGGATAAAAGTATTCTTAACAATAAGCAAAGCATAATGCCACAACTAGTCCAGTGGTAAGGCACGAGAATCCATGTCTCATGTTTTTTTTGCTTTTCCATCCCCCCCCACCCCCCACCTGTGGGACTCAAACATCAGCCCTAAACTCTCCAAACTCCTTCGCTGCTGTTCACTCCCCAAAATCAGTCAAAGCTTAGTGGTGGTGGCATCCCCAAAATCCTTTGCTCTTCCCAGCATTGGCAGCCCAGCACGCCTCCCCAACCTTCCCTCCCCGAGGCCCAAGCGCCTCTGCATCTGGCGGTACCACTGCTTTTATGGCCTGCAGGGAGCGGAAGGTAGCTAGGGCCTGCTTCCGATCGCTCCAGCAAATCCACTTTGCTCAGAAAAATCGAAGGGCGAAGGCTACTTGCTAGCTAATAATGGATGGATGGATGGCTCGATGGTCCATGCTGTTTGGTTGCTCGATTTCAGAAAGCATATTGCTTGATTTTACACCCGTGTCAAATTCAAATGGATTGTTTGAACAATTCTGTGATTTCTGGTTTTCGCAAAATCTCAGCGGGGTGGGAATTTTTCTTTAACCAAGAAAGTTTTCCCTGTTGGTGCCTATAGGGCACCAGAATACTTCCATTAGTAGTATACCACCACACTAAATTTGTGCTGTACAAGTCCACTCAATGGAAAAAGTCAAGGAGAAGTTGATCAAAATGGATCTGTTGAGATAAGTTTTTAGCTTGAAAGTCTATGCACATGGATTTCTGTTGAGCTGTGAACCATAATGAACATAATCCTTCATTTAGTCTTGGTGGTTCTTGAAGATTCTGCAGTTTCTGTTGTTGGGTTAATGTGCTCGAATGCAGGATATCTTATTGTACTTTATTATTTTGGCAGAACTAGCTCTTCATAATTAGATTTTACTGCACACAGTTTTTTACAGTGGGAGCATCCTTTTTACCCTTTCTGGAGTTTCTTTGCTCCTCTCTCTGTTTACTGGGATAGCACAAACTAGTATACAATCCCATGCAGTAATCCATAGAAAACTCATGCCAAAACTTCCTTTGCTTGATAATAAGTTGCTGAGTTGTGAAATAAGTTCCATATTTAAATGTGATCAATATTCTCAAGCATTTTGCTAACTGTGGTTCATCTACCCTCTATGGCTGCAGGTGCTCAGGGAGTATAACCATGTGCATCCTCAAGATGACGAAGAGGGGAAAATCTTTGCCAATTCAAGAGTACGATGATACTGTATTTTCAGCTTTTGTCCTACCATAGACCATTTGACACCCTGGTCTCTTGATCATTTCTTCCACACATTCTCCTCTAATTAGCAGTATGTCTTCCGCACTTGTTTCTGTTTTCTGACATGTGTTCACCTTTTGTCTTGTTACAAATGCAGAATTCTCTACATCTAAATGTAGCTGCTTGCTACCAGAAGATGGGTGAGTACAGGAAATCTATTGAGGCATGCAATAAGGTAATTTTCTGAAAGGAACTTTGGCATAACTCCTTTTGGCAGCTGCTGTTTATAGTCTGTAGCAGGGAATAAAAACCTGGCCGGGGTCCAGGATACGGGATCCCGGCCGGTTTTCCCAGGTTTTGCAAGTTCAAATTCTAATTTTCGAATTTTGGATGGTTTTTAATCAAATTCGAGCGAATTTCATCAAAAAAAAACCAGGAATTCCGGTAACCGGCCGGTTACCGTTCCCGGTGGCTGGCCGGGAAATTGCATGTGGCCGGTTATGTGATCCCTGGTCTGTAGGCGATGATTTGGGTTTAGAGGCAAAGAATCTTCCTTGCTTAGTACATCAAAGGGGCAGTGCAAACCTACATGGGGTGCTATCATCAAAACACCCACATGGGCCTGTGGATTTGGGGGATCCAAGGGCCATATTGATGTACAATTTTTCCTTAACCCCTCTTGGATAGAAATTTTGGAGGGATTTGACCTCCTGAACTCCACCCGAGTCTGATCTTCTGCAAAGTTTGGATAATAGTATTTAAATATGGGTTTGCTCAAGGCAACACATGCCCATGAATTTGCTTATTGATTTGTTTTGTTCACATTATGATGCTTGGCATTTCAAGGCAATGGTAGGTGAAGCCAGATCTGAATTGAGCTATTTTTCTTTTATTTACTCCTCCTTGAGCAGGTGCTAGATGCAAATCCTGTGCATGTCAAAGCTCTTTATCGCCGAGGAATGTCCTGCATGTTAGGTGGGGACTTTGATGATGCAAAGAATGATTTTGAGAAGGTTGGTGACACCATACTTAAGTACCATGTTTAATTGGTTGAGCACTACTCTAAGCTATATGGGATTGTATTGCTTTATTAGATGATGGTCGTCGACAAGTCCTCAGAGCCTGATGCTACAGCTGGCCTTCTTAAACTTAAACAGAAGGAACAGGTATGCAACAGTACATCAATAACACGAACGCCTCTAAATTTTTAACTAACAAGTGCTGGATAATTGCTAAAATTAGGAAACTGAAAAGGAGGCGAGGAAGCAGTTCAAAGGACTATTTGACAAGAAGCCAGGAGAGATTTCTGAAGTCGGTGTAGAATCAGAGGATGGCAAGAATGTGAGCGCCACAGCAGACTCTGGTGAGGCAGTGACAAATGCTGATAGAGATGCAGGCGCAAAGGCTGGTCCGGATGCAGAACCAGGGTATGCCTTTCAGCAAGAGAGGCCAGGACTTCTTGGCCGCATATGGCCTTCTACAAAGAGGATTTTCTCCTCTCTTGGTCTGAACAGGTGCACAATACTCTGAAGTGTTTTCATTATACTACAGTGGCAACCAGAACCATAGCAGCAAAGAACTGTGTAAAGCTTTCTGACATGCGGAGTACTCAGATACACAAAACTAATCTGGAATTATTTGACTTGGACGTATGCAAATTGTACCATGTCAAACTGATGAATGAGATAATGAGAGTGTCTGCCATTCTAATTGTGAAAAATGGTCTCTATCTGCCATTCTAATAGTGAAAAATGGTCTCTGTTTGAATATGGCATGCATTTGTTGACGTTAGGAGGGTGTGAAGCTGGCACTGCAGTAAAGCCGAGCATTCATGCTGTCATACAAATGTCGGTGGCCTGGAAGTGTGGTGTTTTTTTCTCTCTCCGAGGATACGGAGGTGTTGTCATCAGTAGATACTACCACTTGGTGGGTGTACTGGTTTGGTCGAATGTCGATATCGAAAAAGTGCCGAGATGAAACCTGCAGTCACAGAGCCGTTTAAATAGGTGTCAAGTGGAAGTACGAGCCGTTTAAATAGGTGTTTAGTGGAAGTGCAGTGATGTATGCAGCTGAGGCATTCGTTAATTTGGACATGTACACAGCATCTGTTTATTCTTCTTCTGGAGGGTGCATCCGAAGTTAAAGCTGTTCGATGTTGATAAGGAGAGTAAGAGCCCACTATGTCCACCACTGCAAAACCACAGCTTTTGCCGGATTGTCATCAGCGTCTGCTCCTAACCAAACAGTCTCACAGGAAGGGATGGCATGTGTTACCGCATGAGTGCATGTTGCACCAAAGCAAAGCTATCCATGCCAGTGAGTTATCGGCTCATTTGGCACTATTCTACGATACAAATAGCAAATTTAGTCTTTTTCCAAATAGATTGGCAAAACTAACACCGCGAAACGTTGGAGAGGCGACACTTGCCCCCTACCGTGCACGGGAGCACGGAACCGGCCTGAAGGGCGCCCAGCGCGGGAAGAGGCGAAAAAACGCAACTTCGCCGTTTACTGCAGCTGCAATATCTTCGTTGTTCTAGAGAGCAGCCGACAACCACGTTACTGTAGCAGCACAGTGGGAACAGCGACCGATAAATGGCGTTTACTGTAGCTACACGGTGGGATCCGTTTCCCCTCCCGGTCGCGCGATCCTGCAGCCCGGTTCCGCGCACAGGGAGCCACCCGTCGTCTGCCGAATGTCAAGTGAGACGACAACTCCTGGCCGGTGCGTGGCGAGCGCTGAGTAGTGAGTGGCAGCTGGGCCAGCTGCTGCTGCAGTGCCGGGACGACGGCGATGGCTGCTCCTGTCGTCGAATTCTTCTTTGCTGTTGTTGTTGCCTTGCTGGCGGCGGCGGCTCCGTGCCGGTTACCGCAGGACGTGAACGGGACAGCGAGTGGGGGGAGTCTTTCTTTATCTTTCCCCGGTTCTCTCTCTTTTTTACGTGAGGGGTGTGGTGTGGCCGAATGTCGACGTCCTTGGGTGGAAGGAAGGAATATAAAGGATCGATTACTCGATCGAACCATACGCGATGCTGAATCCTTGCTCTTTTATCTTTCATTTGTTTGCTGCGATCCGATTGGCCAACTTCACAACGGCCTCGAATCTCATGCTCCAAGCGTGCACCAAAATACCAAGCCCCATGCAAAATATCATATGGATCCGCACCTTTATATATATTAATCAGTTTTGTTACAACCACCGAATATATCGAGATAGGCTAGCTTATCTTCGTATTAAATTAAATTTATAATAAAGTGGGATTTCTGTATCTAAAGACTTAATCATCCGGGTTGCAATGATGAACTTCCCACCTTACAGTCCTCCATGAGACACAAGTGTTTTTTTTTCTCTTTTCAAGGAAATGATACATTAGTGGTGCGAATTGGAAAAACCGGGGTGCCTAGGATTACCAATATGTGGCACGTTAAAATGATGCTGAAAGTAGGAAGCTAACCTGTGACCAGATGACTAGGTATGCAGGTGTGCACTAAACCCATCAAGATTAAAAGTCCTAGACTTGGTGTTGATGTCCGCCGATTTTAGGAATACACACACGCTTGCATATTCATTAGGAAAGCATGTGCCCGTGCTCCGTAAGGCCTAGGGTGCCTCCAATAAATCCTAAACGAACGTGTGTAGGAGACGTGTGGGTGGTGTGAGTATGGTGTATGCGTCCACCTTGTAGTCTAAAAAATGATGCTGAAAGTAAGATGTGCAAAAATTTTCCTTTTATCAGAGAAACTTTTTGAAAACGGATCAGCTGTTTTCGGGAAGTAACAAATACTCCCTCCGGTTTTTTTAGTTGACATTTCCCATTTATGCTATGTGCTGTAGGACGTCCAGTAACTAAAACCGGAGGGAGTATATGTGTAGCAGCGGAACCGATCACCACTGCAAATTATTCGCGGAAAGAATTTCTGGTTCACGAGGTACACAGCCCGCAAAATGTCGCAATTGATGACTGTAGCAAGAGACATGAAGGACAGCGACCACCCATGCTCGGAATTAGACGATGAACCGTCACAAATAATAACATCCTACCAGTCGATCCATCGACCGACCGAGCCCATACGTAGATCGTCCCACACTCCTCAGACACGCACTCCATATGTATACATGCCTTTCGCAGTGAGCGAATAAACCGTGTCTCCTAACCCAATTGCCGTATCTCCTCTGTGGGGCTCCACGGCTGGTGGTTAACCTCACCAAACCGTGAGAGCGACGCGCCGACGCCGACGCCAATCGATCGGTCGATCGCGCCATTCACTGTGGATTGTCCGTCACTCTCCTTCACCTACTCCGCTGAGAACGCCACCCATCCAATCGGTTACTTGACTCGAATTCGATTCGAATTCTTTCTTCTTACATATATTGTGCCGGAGAATAAATCTTATCTCTCTGCACCAACGTTTTTAAGCGAAGGTAGTACGTGCAGCGCTAATCACTTTGGATTTGGCATGCATGCTGCAAGCCACAAGCAAAGCACACGGTGACACAGGCTGACTAATTACAGTGTCCTGTTTGCCAGAGCTTCAGCTTTACCGAAGAACTATATAACTAAACCCCTCTTTGCACAAAGAACTGATCAAAACTTATTTGACTCTATACCTTATCTGAGAAGCCAGCTTTTCGAACAAGTAGAATTTTGGAGCATGTCCATGTTTTACTAGGGCAATGATCGCTTTGGCTACTTCCTGTTGTTTTTAAGACACATTTGAATTTTGGAGCACGCATTGAGACTAGTCGTAACGACCTACGAATACATGCTTTGAGGTAACACATCGGCACACCTTTCGTACGGCAGTAGAATATATTAAAGCATATGTGATACCCATTCGCTACTCATCACCGTCTCCTGCTCTCAAAACAATATCATTTTTTTACAAAGTAAAGTGTCAGTATAAGTTATCCACTCTACAAACGCTTGCCATACAATAATATCCTCGGTATAAATGAAGAGCAGTTTGAGACGCAAAGAGGTAGGACACGTCGGCAAAAAATTTAGGAACGCAGGATTCGGCGCATCGCCCATTCGCTGCCGTCCGATTTACCCGCGAAAACGCGCGCCTGTGCGGGCTTCGCGAGCCTTCGCGGCTCCTCCACGTGCGCCGGGTTTTCCGCTCGTCAAAAGCCGTTTGCGTGTTGCATTCCACGGGCCCACGCACAGCCATCACGAGCCACGCGCCCAACAGGGCGCGGCAGGCCTACTAGTATATATAGTTGCAGTGCTGGGGGAGACCGAGATACAGGAGTATATGCTCAGGGTTCCCATTTCCCCCAATTTAAAGGGTTTAATTAGGCAGAAAATTTACAATACGTCACTGAATAACTATATGATTCACAATATATCAATGGTGCGTCTCAGTTGCGTTTTGCCCTCCCGCCGGGGATTTTTTTCCCTGTCGGGGTGTATCTTTTTTTATTCTTGTTTTCTTCTACTTTATCAATGCAAAGGGCAGCTCTCCTGCCTCTTTCCTTAAAAAAAACAATATATCAATGAAACATCAGTGGCATATTGTGAAGATCCGAAGTTAGCATCTTACTATATAAAAGAAGGCAGACTTGAGGAGCAAACAAACTGGCCATGTCGACAAGATTTTATTAGCCATCGGATCTTCGCTCCGATCGTCCGCGCCCGTCCTATAGATTTGTTCCCTTCGCTCGGCGCACGCTCGGTGCGCGCTTGGCCCGCTTGCCATGTCGAGTCACTTCGTGTCGATCCGGCTTTCCAGCACACAGCTAGGCTACTCCTCCCGTTCCCCTTCCTCTCCTCTTCTTCCCCTCGGCCAACGATGGTGCCGCGGCCTCTGGCGTTGTCGTCGCCGCGATCTCCATGGTTTCTCCGCCGCCGCTCCTCCCCTTCCCCTTTCCCAGCCCCCGCCTTAGTCCCCTCCACCTTCCTCTCCCCCGGCCGTTGGCCACATTCCCTCCACCTTCCCCTCCGCCGCCGCGATCGCTCTCCGCCCCGATGGTCCCTTTGTTCTTTCTCGCTCTTGCCCGACCCCGCCTCGATCCCTCCACCTTCCTCTCCCACCGCTAGCCCCAAAGACCTCCACCTTCCTCCGCCACGAGCTTCTTGCTTTGGCCGAATGGTGGTGCTGTGGAGACCTCCTCTGGCGCGTCCTGCGCCACGGCTCGATCTCTGGACCGTCGCCGCCCGCGTCCTGAGTGGCTCGCCCACAGACCAGTCTTGCCGCGCCTCCTTCTTCCTCGGCCAACGGTGGTGCCGCGCCTCCTGCGCCCTCGGCTCCCTCTAGCGCCGCCTCTCTCGGTGGCCATGTGCCACCTCAGCTTGACCCCACCACTGGTTCGACCCATTCTCTGGCGCTCCAGCCGCCCCATGCCTGCTTTGGGTCGGCTCACCACGTCCGCCTTTGCCTCGCCCACTCCTCTTGAAATTTTCTTCTTCCCAAAGACTTCTCCCTTTTTTTTATTTAAGTCGATTTTTTTTTGTTGATTCATTCACTGATTTGGTTGATTTTGGTGGGCTTTTATTCATTCATGATGATGAATGGAGGTGGGTTCACTGATGTTGATGCATGCACGAAGGAGGTGATGTAGTGAGCTACTATCGTGGTCAATTTGCCGCGGTTGCACTGAGGTAGCTGCTCCCCTCTACTCTATACCCCTTTCCCTCCCCTTGCTCTGTGATGTGGATTGGATGATGATATGGTCTATTGTTAGTGTTCTGATGGAATGGGTTGGTTCACTTGGTTGGTTTGGCTGTGGCCAAAAATAATAGTGGGTCATGGATGGGAGTTTACCTCTGTTGATTTAGGTTGTTTATGTACACGACAAGACATATAGACTGCGAACCCAAATAAAACAAGTTTTTGTATGGCTTTGCTATCACTGAGGTGGGGAGTTTACTGAACAATGTTTTTTTTTCCCAATTTGAGATGCGTACTTTAGAATTAGACAGCCTGGTGGATAGGATTATGTGCACATGGTGGTCGAGAACTTCAGCATGAACATGGTCGTCGACGGCAACACGACGAACCTCAGCCTCTGGGATATTGCTGGTATGTAGGCTGAGTTTCCGTGTCTAATGATTGCCATGTTGATTTCAGAAATGCCTGCGCATTTCTTTAGTTACATGAATGTTAAAGAGTAATATGTGTCACGTTTTGGCCAGGCAATACTTGATGTTAGATATTTTTAGTACTTACGTTTTATTTGCGTTCTTTAATTCCCTGGAATTTCAGGTCTTAGAGAAATGATCAGGAAAGCCCATAGTTTGTTTAGATTCCATAGCTATTATATGATTAATTAGGTAGTGAGATAGATAGTATTACCATATGTTTTATCTGAATAATACGAAAATGTGCATTAAACCTTTTCTTTGGATAAGAAAATTTGTGCTGTGCTTGAACCTTGGCTGGCCTTTTGCAGGCCAAGAGGACTACAACAGTCTAAGACCTCTTACCTACAGAGGGGTTGATGTCTTCTTGTTGGCATTTACTCTCATCAGCAAAGTGAGTTATGAGAGAATTCACAGGCAAGTTCACATTGCTTTACCTGAAATTTTTGCCAAGAATGTCTTGCCAGTTTTTATTAGTAATCCCTAATTTACACATTCTTTTTCGTCCATATTCAATAGTGAATACCGGAGCTGAGGCACTATGCTCCAAATATGCCTACTGTATTAGTTGGAACAAAGCTTGGTAAGCAGACTGCTCATATTTTTACGCCCAATTATAAGAGAGAGAAAAACCCACAATATTATAGATATACTGCATTCTCAGCAAATGCGCACTGCATTAATTACTGTTGTCGCACCATACTGTAGGTTTCTTGAGGTCATAATGCTATCAATCTTTCCTGAATTAGAGAACACGACCCAAACCATGATCTAGACCCTCTGGATGAGGGGTTTAAAATCAATTTCTAAACTGCTTTTAGTTATTCCCCTATTATTAGTTAGATTATAATGTAGAGGCCTCCCCTACAGTCCTTTTATTAAAAAAAAGAGAAGAATTGACTACTTCGGACTTGCGTGAGGATGAGCGCTTCTTCCCGAACACCTATGTTTAACACGTAACTCAACTGCATAGGTCAGTTCAGCAAACGTTTTACTTTCCACGCTACAAATTTGATTCATCATAGAGGTTTTGTGCAAAGCCTCTTTAATTTCTATGATGCTTTTCGGTATGATTCAGAGGTGAGATGCGTAGTATCCCCCCCTCCAAAGAGCATAGGAGATGTTTAGTACCATACACAGTGCCATTGCAAGGTGCTTTATTGCCTGTTTGCTTATCGTTGACTAATGTACCTAGGTCAACCTTTAGACATTAGCATAAACATATCTGTTCTTAACCCGTCGAAACTTCTAATTGTTTTCCTTTTTCCCCGCTGAATCTATTCGGTTTGTGCTTTCTATAGGCTATATCTTCATCATATAATGCTTTAGTACACACTCAAAAAGAAAAAGAAAAGAATGGTCCATCTTATAGAGGGAACATCCAAATGGACATTTCAAACTGAGCTAATTGGCGCTTGAGGCTGCTGCTTTTAGATGTGCTTAGCAGTAACAAACATATGGATTTGGCAAGTAAAAACATACATAACTAAAGAATCAGCTTAGGTGACATGGCATGCATGAAGGTTGTCCTGTTGTTTTCGCCTTTTGAGTTTCTCAGTTGTATTGGGATGTTTCTGTGTCTTGTTATGATCTATATAAGCGTTTGTTCACTAATTAGGTTGTATGTCTTTTTCCACATTTCATATTTAAGGTTTGTTTTGCACAATGTACGAACTACTAGTATTCACAGGTTAAGCTAAGAAAATAGGGTTGCAGAGCATAAGCACTATTTTCTGCACTGCTAATTTAATTTCGAGAGTATACAACCATATGATTTCCTTGCAAATTGATAGTGGTTGTGATTCTACAATATGAAAAATGAATTGTAGGGTTAGTTCGATTTTGCGACGATATTGAAATTACAATCAGAGATTTTACCTTATGTTTTCCCTTGCAATTTGCTGTTGGATATGCTTCTACATCAACGAAGACTAACTGCATCAGGCTTCCTGTTTTTACCCCCTTTTGTTTATAGACCACACTTGCAGAATAGGGCAAAGATGCATGAACGCGTAGCCGTGATCTATACAACAAAATTACTTATAAACAAAAACTATTTGTATTCAGTTTTGGACCGTGCTTGGTTAGTGTATCATGAATTTAGGAAGAGTTAGGTGTTTTTTTTGGATGATTAGGCTATGTAGAACTCAACCCACAGTCCTGCAGTGAGGGCATTACTCTGTATATAGAAACAACGTGTGTAAAAATATTTGTACCGATTTGTTTTTTTAAGAAAAAAAAACTAAGCCAAAGCATTGCTAGATCTAATTTCTTCTGTTTCGGTTCCACTTGCTTACCATGGAAAACTGTGTAATCTGATTTTGATGTTTGACGACTGTTTTAAAATTATCAGCACAATATCTTTGTACTGCATTAATTACTGTTGTCAAACCATACGGTAGGTTTCTTGAGGTCATGCAGTTTGCTGCTCCGTTCGCGGCAACGCACGGGTTTCTTGCTAGTATAATAAATTGCACCTTAATTAGGAGCCCGAAAAGAAATTAGCGTCAGTTAGGCTATGCAAGGGGCTCGTGTGATTAATTATTGATCGCTTGTGCGCATCTTATCATGGTTCGATGGCTTACAGGTAGATTAGATTTACAGGTAGAGTTACATCCATAACAAGAAGGAAGGTTTGGTGAGCTTGACGCGCAAGTAATCTCGGATCGATGTGAGCCTTCTACTAGCTGACGTTCCCTACCTAGCTAGGAAAAGATGACAGCATGTGATCGAATTCAACGAACGTGATCAATCCCCTTGTGTGTTGATCGGACGGCTCGCTACGAGGATTACATGCTAGACTGCTAGTAGCACTGATTCAGAAATGGCTAAGCCCGTGATACATTGCCTATATATGAATTTTTTTAATTATTTAATCCATTTTTATTAATATTTTAAAGTTAATCCCTCGCAAACTTTATTTTCAATTCCGACCTCCTTTGGTTATGTCACAACCAGTGGTGTGGCCAAAACGTTCTGTCACGTCAAATACCGTGGCGTGGTCAGAGGTGTCACGCAAGCACTCGGCCACGCAGGGTGCCAGTGTGGAGGGCTCGCGTGGCATCTGTCACGCCTCTATACATGGTGTGACAAACCTTTCTGTCACGCCTCTATACATGGCGTGACACTGGGCACTTAAAAGTAGCGGCGCAACCCATTTTCCTCATCTTCATCCGCCGCTCTCTACCTCCTCGCCGCGCCTCTCTACCTCCAGCGCCCTTCGCCGGCGCCTCCCTCCCACTGGGTCCTCTCATTGCCGGCCGCCCGTCTTGGGTCCCCCCACCAAGCGCCTCACCGTCAGACGCCCTCACTTTGCCACCATTGGTCCTCCCACCCGGCCGCCCCCCGTGGTGGCGCATCCTCCCGACGTCGGCCTCCTCCACCTCACACTGCCCCGACGGCGGCCTCACCTCTTGTTGCCCCGACGCCTCGCGCTTCCTCTGCCTGACGCCACTTCCTCCTCCATACTCCTCACGAGTCCCACCTACTTAAGGTATTGAATACTTTCTCCGCTTGATTACTTGGTATCTTTGTTTGTTCACTTAAATTTTCTTTGGATATCTTGGATATAGTAGCATCTAGCCTATGTTGAGACTTGTTACTACAAAGTTACATGGCCATTTACATCTATGTGCTGTTGATATATCTGCACATTTGTGAATTCCAGATTGATATTATACAAGCCTTCTCGTATAGCTCATGTTGATGATTAGTTATTGCGTAGTTATTGGACAAAACTATCATTTGGCATAGAAAAGAAATAATCAACTGATACATTCGTTGTTTGCATTAAAATAGTTCAATTTGAAGTTACCTACTGGGCCTAGTTGCACAATAATTACTAAAATTCTAATTGGTATTGTCCATGTGTTCAAGAATTTCAGTGGCCAAATATGCAGAAAGAAGTCATTTTCACTTCATCCATCTTTAATTGTCAAATTTCTACTATAGACGAACTTATCTTGAGAATGTACGAAGGTCGAACCCACAGTGTGGTTCATTCCATTATCCTTTCACATGTTTTACATCACAGTAAGGATTTGTTTCATGCATGCACAAGACATTCTACATGAGCGCCAATTGATATCTGTGGACATTGATGTGTCATAGAGTTTTCTCCAAATAGAACATCAGGAAGGATATAGACTCTTTGCACGCTTGAAATCATAATTTGCTTTATTTTAGTGATGTGTTATATCCTTCTAGGAGATAAAAAAAATGGTTGATATAGCTGAGTATTATAGCTCTACAAAGTGGCATATTATAAGAGAAAGCCTTTCAGCTGTATAGAGAACTCAGGTGGTTTTGACTCTTGATTTTAACAGTAGTTATCATCTTTCTTCATCATTATCATGCTAGTTAACATGACCCATGTTTCTATTTGCTCATTCTAATCATGTCTTATGGTATCAAAATTTAGGATACCAAAAGGCATTCTTGACAAAAGGCATGCTTAGATGTGTTATAAGTTAATCTGGAAATCCCTAGCACAAATTTATCAGTACTACGATGGGAATGGAAGCAGCTAGGTGGCATGCAGAATTCACAATGAGTTTTGACGTTGTATCTAGAAGTCTGAAACATGATGTTCCAGTTAGAAACAATTGAGGTCTGTATAATTAAAATAACCTGTCAGCGTTCTGAAAGTAATCAAGTGTATTAAAGAAATGAAATATAGGCTGAAGGCTTAAAAATATGACTTATCTCCTTTCTGCATATTAGTTTTCCCCAACAAGTGGTTCGTGGCACTTCGAGCGTGTAGCTCTGGCGTACCCGGAACGAAGTCCTGGGCATACTTAGGAATGAGCCCTGTGCAGTCCCAAGCACGTGGTTTGGGCGGTGTTGAGAATGAGATCTCGAGCGTACCTGGGCACGTGGATCTAGGGTAGTATAGGTCGTACTCAGAGGCAAGCTCTGAGTTTAGGGTTTTAGGTTTAGGGTTAGGGTTAGGGTTTAGGGTTTAGGTTTATGGTTTACGGTTTAGGTTTATGGTTAATGATTAGGGTTTAGGCTTTTCAGATCGACTTGACAACCCTGACCGTCTCTCCAGCTTTTCAGATCAACATGACAACCCTGACCACCTCGCCAGCTTTGCAGACAAAAAAGAAATGACTTTGCAAAGAAAGACGTGACAACACTCTGCAAGTGGATCGACCAAGAGATCCACCCACATGACTAGTGGTCTCTTGACTTCGACGAGTGGGATGCCAAGAGAGCCTGCGAGATCCGGGAGGAGGAACGCCGCACTAATGAGCAAAACGAGCGCATACGTCCGGAGACGAAAGCTCATCTCGAGATGTGCAGACGCAGGGAGCGCGAGGCTCGCGAGAAGGAGCACGAGAGAAAGAGGGAAATGGTGGCCAAGGCCAAAGAGGCCGGCGAGGAGTTCAACGCCGAGCTTGCAAGGAAGGAAAAATGGCCCCGGTCCACGCAGTAGGTCGGACCATTCCGTACTATTTCTCGGAAGGTCGAATTTATTTCCATTCCAAAAAGACGCATATGTATCGTAGGAGTACTTCGGTTTATTACATCGTGCATGATGTTATTTCTTATGCACATAACCAAACCTTGTGTGGCGTATTATTCCAAGCTTTATTACGAAGTCTATTTTAATTCGCAACTTCAAATCTCGTTGTCTTTTTGCATTCAATTCTTCGCGTAGCAAGGCATCCAACAACATGCAAAAAACGAGTTCTGGAAGTGGGCACGAAATGGTCTACGATCACAAAGTGATGAAGAGCACCACCTATCATTCCAGTAGGATGTCTACGTATCTTTTATCAGCGGTACTGTCTAGCATATGTGCATAAGTGTGCCTCATGTTGTACCACACAATCCACATATTAGTCATTTTTTCCAGGATGCATTATGTATTACTTCTGGGACACGCCCTGGAAATATTGTGAAGTGTCAAAGGTTTCCAAACCATAAAAAGATTACCGGTCTATATATGTATTTATTCTCAGTTAAAAGGATGGTGTTATATTTGGTTACGTAGAGATGTCTCTATTTTTAAGTTGTGGATTGTTAAATGTTACATGTACATGGTGTTATGTATCACCGTACCTTCAATTATTTTCAAAAGGAAGTCCCTTTGTTATCATCTTACCAAAGGTTCCAAATCCATAAATCCAAATAGAATAATTGTCGTAATTTACAAACCAACTGGAATTAGCCCCTATCACGCCAATATGGATGGCGTGACACAGCCTACTGTCACGTCGTGCTACATGGCGTGACAAAGGGCACGTTCGGACCATCCGAACGTCTCTGTCTGTTCTAACCGTCCGATTCTGTTCGGACGGTCCGAACGTCTCCTCTGCATCGGGCCCTATCACGCCATATACAAAGACGTGATAAGGCAGACTTGTCATGCCATGGGATATGGCGTGACAAATGCCACGCAAGCTCCATGCTGGCACGGCGTGTGGCCCAGGACTTATGTGACAGCTTTGACCACGTTGCTACGGGTGGCGTAACAGTGTTGTTTTGTCACGCCACAGAAGGTGGCATGACCAAAGGGGTCAGAATTGGAAATAAAGTTCGAGGGGGGGTTAACTTTAAAATAAAATTCAAAAAAGGATTAATTAATAAAAAAAGTTTCCTATATATAGGCCAGAATTAGCAATTACTACCTCTATTCTTTTCTACTTGACGTCCTAGATTTCGTGCCGTGAAACTTTCTAAAATTGATGGCAAGAGAGGACTTGGGGCCTCTGCCCACCCAGGCTCGGGCGCTACTCTCGTGTGGGTGCTCACAGTGCTTCTTCTTTAAGGCTGTCAAAGGGGAACATTTCCTGACCATTAAAAAAAACTTTCTAAAATTTAACCATCAATTGGTTTAAAACTATTTAGATTGGCTATGTGAAAATTATATCATTAGATTTGGTGTTAATTTTTTTTCCATAATATTACAATTGTATTAGTACATCTTAATGTAAAGTCATAAAAAGAAGTGGTCAAAGTTATATCTCGGAGACCGTGAAAAGTAAAAAAAGAAAACCATCAAGTAAAAAAATAGAGGGAGTAGCAAGTGGTAGTGTACTACTCCCACCGTTTCGCTATATTTGTTCATAGCCTTGGGAGTATCTGTTTCAATATATTTGTCCATTGAGGAAATATAAAATGTAGTTATTATAATTTCTCTCTCTCCACCCATACTTAAATGCTTTGTAAGAAGTTAAGTGATTGTGGTATGTCATTTAGTAGGGGCATATATGGTCATTTTTTATTAAGTATTTTTTTAGATTTAGTGCTTCTTTAATCTGTGTGTATAGTGAGTTATGAACAAATATAGCGTAGAGGGAGTACTAGTTAACAAACAGGGTAGCAATACTAGCTAGGCAGCACGATAAAATTAGCCCAGCACGAATACAAAGGCGTCGTGCAGAGTGCACACACCCTTGCACAACGCAACCGCAGCGCTCCGACACGTCCACCCCGATCTCTTCCCACGGCGCGCGCGCCACCGCCGTGCACCGCCATGCAGCTCGCCGCGCTGTGCACCGACCCCTTCGTGCTCTCCTGCACCTTCCTCTGCCTCCTCCTCCACCTGGCGCTCCGCTCCCTCCACCCCACCTCCGCCCCCGGCCGCCGTCTCCCGCCGGGCCCTCCCGGCTTGCCCCTCCTCGGCGCGCTGCCGCTCATCGGCCCGGCCCCGCACACCGGTCTCGCGGCGCTGGCGCGCAAGTACGGCCCCGTCATGTACCTCAAGATGGGCACCTGCGGCGCCGTGGTGGCGTCGTCGCCGTCGGCCGCGCGGACGTTCCTCAAGGCGCTGGACGCGCGGTTCGCCAACCGGCCGGCCGTGGTCAGCTCCGTGGACATCACGTACGGGTCCCAGAACATGGTGTTCGCCAACTACGGGTCCAAGTGGAAGCTGATGCGGAAGCTGGCGAGCGTGCACCTGCTCGGGGCGCGCGCGCTCGCGGACTGGGCGCGCGTGCGCCGCGACGAGGCCGGGCGCGCCCTGCGCGTCATGGCGGAAGCGGCCGAGGCCGGGCGCCCCGTCGTCGTGCCGGAGGTGCTCGTGTGCGCGCTCGCCAACATCGTCGGGCAGATCACCGTCAGCAAGCGGGTGTTCGACGTGCAGGGGGACGAATCCAACAGGTGAGGTGCAACCGTGCAAGTGCAACAGCGCGGTTTTTCCCCCCTTCGTTCTTCGCACTAATGCTGCATGCATCGCCCTGCAAAGGGGCTGATCTGTCATGAGATGGACGGTAGAGATCGCACGGAATCCACCAGCAGGGAGCTCGTGAGTTCACTGTTGGTGGATTTTACTTGTGCAATCTCTGCTATCCATTTGGCAATGGAGCGCTTGCGAACGTAACTTCGGTAACATACTAAGATTACTTTTTTTGTTTCAAAATCATGAACATCTTCCTACATCGCCTCAGTCCCCTTCATATTCAATTTCTGCCTTGCCACTGATTGTAATGGTCAACATCAGTTCAGATGAAGGAACTTATTTGCCATTGATGTGTATTAGTAGAACATATTGGCTTCCTACCGGTAAAATCAGGGAACACAAAGTTTCAAAATTGTTTTCAAGAATTGATATAAATATGTTGAATTAAAATTTAAATTCGACAAATAAAATTAGTATATTCTTTCAAATTTAGTACCTTTAAATTTCGGTTAAATTTGGACTGTAGTTTGGACCTTGTTGCATTTTTTGAGGGAGGAACTGGTTGCATTAATGATGTTTTGTTGTACAAGTAGTACTCGGTTTTGTTTTACTGAACTGAATTTTTTTTTCGGAGACTAGCCTAGGACTGAAAAGTGCTCCGGTCGAGTCCTAGCCAGTGAAGAGTCTCCCGCTAAAATACCTTTTTTCTTCTCTTGCCAGAACGCTAAAATACTCGCAACTAAGTGAAAGAAAATCCAAGTGGTGTGCTCGAAAAATTACATAAGTATCAGGGCCATTTTTACTTGAATTTGGTGGCTCCTGTATGCTTGCAATGAAGCAACTAATTGCACTCTTTTTTTTTTTTGGTGATGTACAGCTACAAGGACATGATCGTGTCGCTGCTGACGGGCGTCGGGCTGTTCAACATCGGCGACTTCGTGCCGGCGCTGTCGTGGCTGGACCTGCAGGGCGTGCAGGCGAAGCTGCGGCGGATCCACAACCAGTTCGACGGCCTCATCACCAAGCTGCTGGCGGAGCACGCCGCCACGGCCGGTGACCGCGCGCGCGAGGGCCGCCAGGACTTCGTCGACAGGCTCCGCGCCAGCAAGGACGGCGACGAGGACGGCCAGACCATCACCGAGGTCAACATCAAGGGTCTCATCTTCGTAAGTTCCACCCCAACTAAACTCTATCTCCTTCCTTCCTTAATTCCTTTCTAATTAATTAATCACCGCGAGTGATCGATCGACCAGTTGATTGAACCCCATTTCCTCCTTTCCTTTCCTTTCCTTTCCTTTCCTTTGATTTATCTTAAGCGCTGACGCCAAAAATGCATCGAGCATTCGTGTGCATGACATGGGAGCCACCGACACCATACGTGTGTGTTCTTTTGGTGCAATTGTGGGGCGGCTCATGGGAAGCTAGTGGAGTTGTTGGAAAGAGAGAGAGAGATCAAAGCACCGGGACAGATGCCGTTGGTTTAATGGTTTTGTTATGGTGATGGCAAGTGGCCGGCTGCAGGACGATCCTTTAAACCAGTCAGGTGATAGCTGATGGTTAGTCTGATTCAAACCATAAACCCAAATGGTCCAAGTTCATAGGTACACACTGTTTTCTGACAATAGAGAGCCCACCAATTTTGCCATTCTGTCTTGCAAAGAAACTCCCTCCTTCATCAAGGAAAAAGGGGGAAAAACGAAGGGAAAAGAATCTGAACCATGTGATCTACAAATACTTCACTTCAGATTTGCAACTTCAGCTTCCTGTAGTTCTGAAAACCACACTTAAACATGAGTCATGACATTTTAGCTTAATTAATCTCCCCTCCTTACCTACCACCTACCTAGCTAGATTCTAGACGCCGTATAGTTACGCGAACTGTGAGAGTGAGAGAGATGCTTGAACCGCAAGCCTAGCTATTTTTGCCAACACACAATAATTTAGCTCGATCTCCAAGACTTCAGAATTAATTTGCAGTGGCAACACGAGGTAACACTAGCTATTTTTGCCAACACACAATAATCTAACAAAGGGTAAACATCCACACGACACTCCAACCATATATAGGCGCATACCATTACCAGCTGCAGTTCAATCGATCTTGGCTTGGGCAGGAGGTTCGAACCTCACCACCAGCTAAAATGCTAAACGCATCGAATTGTCTCGTATTGAAGTTTGCTAGCCAGGTGCAGTCCTAGCTACTCCATTCGTCGTCTTTAGGTGAGTGCTCTAGCCAACCATTCCTTGGTCTCGCAATCATAAAAATATCCTTGGCTAGCACACAACACACGTAAATACATACTGGACTTTTAGGGATAGGCAGCTGGTGGTGGACGATCTCCATATATTGCTTGCTGGTGCGAGTGCGACACGTTGAATCTAAGCTAGCTAGCACACAGAGTGACTGAAGCAACCAAACCACTACCGAATGTTTGGTACTAGATGCCTATTGCAACAATCTCTTTGGGACATCAATTTGACTTTCGTTGGTCAGATTGATATGAAACCGGATATCCTTATAATATGTGTCATGTGCATAGAGAAAAGCAGTGCTCGAAATTGGTCTAGTTTTAATGGGGAGCAAAATGGAGTACGGAAACCTAGCTTTGACGCTGATCTCTTAACTCATTTCCAAATAAGTAGCTACACCAGAATTCACAAATTTGCCTTGTTTAAACAAAGAGAAAGTACGACAACTCTGACTGTAGATCTCGATCCTGAACCACAACTGATTAGTGACTTCTGCACTACTCATGCCATGAAGCGTGTACTAAAATAAAAGAAAGGTTAGTGATCAAGTACATGGTGTTCTTAGTTCTTAATTACCTACTGCATGCCGCATACATGACACATGACCTCACTTGAATTGCCTTGCAACGCACTGCTGTACTTCCCAACTAGAAATGTTCCTTTTTCCAGGAACTATACAAATTGCGCTATCTGGAAGGGTGGATTAGCTTAGTCCTTGGGTTGGCGAGTCCAGTACTCGGTTGGTGCAGAGTAGCTAGCTTTGCTTTGCTTTCTCTTGAAAAAATGAACACAACTATATGCTTATCTTGTACTTGTACCACCAAACAAGTGAAAACAATACATCGTTCTCAGCACAAACAGAGTAGAGTACACTACCAAACTGAACAAATTGCCAATCAAAGTGGACTAAAGAGGATCGATACCAGAGTCATGATGATATTTGTGTTTTCGTGATGCATCTAGATGACCAAATGTGCCGTCAGAGTCAACGCACGGTTTCTCTTAACTATGGAACCGAATTGTCGCATCACAATTAGTGCTATATGTTGAAAAAAACTTCTATGGGACCATATATCGTCAACCTGAAATTGCATCTCTTTAGTCCGTCTATCTGAGACGGACGAATTCGTACATTCTGAATTCCCTTGATTTGCAGCAGAAGCAAAAGTCTTGTCATAATCAATACCATAAAGTTAAAATTTTGCATTTCCATTAAGATCACCCTCACCCTGAAATTTAATCCCTAACCGTTTGATCGAGACTATGCACTTCCATTAGACGGTCTAGGGGACTAGCTAGGACTAAGTACTACCAGTGGTGTACGCACCGTGGGGGCGCGAGGAGGCTGGAGCACGGACTCCACTTGCGCACATCTTTAGTATCTTCTCAATACCTTCGCCATTATTTGCATCATAAATTTAATTAATTTTGTTCTTAGGATTGCTACCTGTGCATATTTCTGGGTTTTTGAAATGTACCATTTTAACTTTTCCTCATAATTTATGTATCAATTTGAATTACATACGATATTTAAATATGTATTTGCTAGCTCACCTCATGATAACTTTGTCTCACTAGCACCCTCTCACTTTTTATCCTGCGTACGCCACTGAGTACTACTAACCCATGTAGAAACAGACACTTCTCCTTTACCATATGTCATATACATACATGTAAGGAAAGGATGCAGTAAAAACACTTTTTCATACTGAAACGCGTGCATGCAGGACATGTTCACGGCCGGCACGGACACGTCGTCGATCATCGTGGAGTGGGCGATGGTGGAGATGATCAAGAACCCGTCCATCATGGCGCGCGCGCAGGAGGAGATGGACCGCGTGGTCGGCCACGACCGCCGCCTCGAGGAGTCGGACATCCCCAACCTCCCCTACCTCCAGGCCGTCTGCAAGGAGGCCATGCGCCTCCACCCCTCCACGCCGCTCAGCCTCCCCCACTTCTCCTTCGAGGAGTGCGAGGTCGACGGCTACTACGTCCCAGGCAACACGCGGCTGCTCGTCAACATCTGGGCCATCGGCCGAGACCCGTCGGCGTGGGAGGATCCCCTGGAGTTCCGGCCGGAGCGGTTCCTCTCCGGGCCGGCGGCGAAGGTCGACCCGCTGGGGAACTACTTCGAGCTGATCCCGTTCGGCGCCGGACGGAGGATCTGCGCCGGGAAGCTGGCCGGCATGGTGTTCGTGCAGTACTTCTTGGGCACGCTAGTGCACGCGTTCGAGTGGCGGCTGCCGGACGGCGAGGAGAAGCTGGACATGACCGAGACCTTCGGGCTGGCGATGCCCAAGGCCGTGCCGCTCCGGGCCGTCGTCACGCCGCGGCTCGTGCCGGGCGCCTACGCGTGAGCGCTGCATGCATGGACATTCATGTGACCGTGTGGAGCTCGTGGTCGGTGTGGTGTTTAAGGTAGAACGGGTGGTTTGATGTTGCATCCCTACGTACATATTTTGTCATGTTCGCATTTAATTACCTGGTTTCTGAACATTTGAACTGAATTGCTCATCTGCCTGCATTTCAAAATGCAAACAAAAAAAATCGTGTTTGCGATT
Organism: Phyllostachys edulis; assembly: GCA_036346405.1. Lineage (NCBI taxonomy): Eukaryota > Viridiplantae > Streptophyta > Magnoliopsida > Poales > Poaceae > Phyllostachys > Phyllostachys edulis. Next base: position 67,703,299 of record CM070549.1, read on the forward strand.
TGCCTGTCTTGCTTTAAATTTTAACTCGTTTCGCGAGACTTTCATTGGAGTAAATAGGGTGATAATGTGGCAATATGTACTAAGAGATTTAAAGTACGTAGATAGCATATTTTACTTTTTTTTAGTCATGAACAAATTTGGGCTAAACACAATTTTGAAGTTTGGAGAGTCCAAGTCAAGGCTTGACCTAAGCTCATATATCATATCTAAGTGCAAATAAAACGCTAATTTCTCAACACCCCCACCCCCAAAAAAAGAAAAAAAGAAAAGAAACGTCAGCCTATGAGCCCAACAGTGTATGTTAGCCCATCTTTCTTTTGAGTTCATTTAAGGCCATCTATAGCCCAAGTCTCTATCTCGAACAAACCAGGATCGTAACATTCCTAATATGTTCCCTAATCTTTCGAATCCTTCCTAACCTAATAATTTAACACGACTCTCTAGCTCTGAACAAACTTCTTCCAGAATAACGTGACATGCACGATCTTTTCACAATCCTTATATATACTATGTGGAAACACGCGCTACGTATAGCGCAGCGCAGGCAAAAGATGCGGTGTCTGGTTAGTAGTATTTAACACGCGGTAAGCATGTGTGCAGCCCCGGTTAGTAGTAACTATCTATACAATACAGTCGTGCATAAAATCAAAATACTTGACTATTTTTACACATGATACCATCCTGCTATCTTGGACTACAAGTATAGTGCATATATAACTGATATACACTGAGTCCAGGGTACTCAGCGTCCATACTCCGGCATGCATATAATTTGGACAACATTTACATGAAGCCCAACCAAAGGAGCAAAGCATAAATATTGGTAGCATATGAAGCGTGAATGATAGCTATTATGTATAGCTGCACACGACGAGTGAACAGGTTGGAGCCGCAAAGCATACAAAATTCACGGTATCTCGTAGAAGATGACAATATATGGGATATCCTTTGTAGCATCGTCTAGAATCTCCTCAGTGAGGAATCTGTATATACAACATCAAAGAGCCAAATGATAAACACATTTTAAGTATAGCAGGGGATCCTAATGATGACATAGATAACACACCTTGATCTATAAACTATTAGCCACAAAGCATAAAGAGCTAGCACCAACCTTAATGCCTGCACGAAGCTTGTTAATAATCAGGGTACCCAATGCCTCACTGTCTACATCTTCTGCAACAATAAGCAGAGGCTTTTGCTTCTGTTTAAACAGAGGTCATAACAAACCAGCATCAGCTATGTAAATAAACAAATACCTTCAGGGCTAACTCCAACACTTTGACGACTGCATGAAGGTTGGATACCTCCTTATCTGTATCAAGATCAAAGGATCATCTAGTTCCTATAACAAATAACATAAATCCATAACCTAGATCATTTAAGTTTAAACAGAAAACTAACATTAACAAGAAAGCAAGGAAATACTTACACATTTCTAGTTCTTTTGGTTGGTACTAAAGTACGGAGGGATGTAACCTCTGTCAAGCCTCATGCCTTCCACAACCTCAAGCTCGCTGTAGAGAGTGTTACCATCCTATCAAATGTTTCAGGATGAACTTAGTCTTAGACAACAATATTACGACATCTGTAGACAGTTTGAAAGAGCTTGATAAAAGTATGGTATAATGCTATCTTGGTAGATGTTGTAATATTATTGGCTCATACCATTATTCTGATTGCGCTGCCTTCCCTTCATGTCGGTGAACAGTGACGATGGGTGGGAGGGAAGGCAATGCAATCAGAAGAACAGGGGACGACCACACCGTTGCCTTGGCCGGCTCCGGCTCCGGCTCCACTCACGGACACTCACCCTCACCCTCACCGGGATGCCACCCGCCGCCACACACCTAGGGTTAGGAGCAGGCCATGGCGGGGGGTGTGACCATGTGGTTTGTGTGCATACATTGCATTGTCAAATATCTTATGTCAATTTCTCCACACATGTCCACATCCGTATGCAGCAGCAGAACAGCAAGGAAACGGCACATTCTTTTGTGTTGTGATTTTTTTTACACAAAAAAATGATACATAAGCATATTAACAAACTATGTAATGAAATGTAAAAATTAGGGGGATATGTTAATTGCCTATCCCATGAAATCCACAAATTTCCACAATGGAATCACCTCAAAATTCACATGAGAATCGAAGACAGACGCGCAACACCAATTAGGCATCTTGAAAGTGTAAAAGCGCAACTGAAAGGGCTCATATTTTTCAGACGCCATCCATACGTAATGCATGAAATAAAAAAACTTTTTAGTCACCTGCAACATAGCATGGATTAGGAATTAGCTTTTCATGTATCAACTAACAGAAGATACACAAAAAATTATACATAAGCATATTAACAAACTATGTAATAAAATTTACAAATTAGGGAAATGTGGTAATTGCCTATTTCAGCGAATCCAGAAAGTTGCACAATAGAATCACCTCAAAATTCACATGAGAATCAAAGACTGACGTGAAGCATCAAGTAGGCATCTCCGAAGTGTAAAAGCGTAACTGAAAGGGATCATATTTTCAGCCGCCATCCATACAGATTACAACTGAAGGACTGGGGGAGGAGACTGTAATCTTCAGTAACATCACTATCCATTACCTATTCAAACAACAACGGAATAATAATATGAGTGGTCACGCTTGATGGTTGTAATCTTCAGTAAGCTCGCTAGAAGACAGTATTTGATCCATACAGATTCAAAGAATACCAACAGAAGCTCATCAGTTATCAGAAATATATACAACATCGAATGAAAATCATTTAGTCTGAGGTAAAGTAGAAGGAATCACATATTAAATAAATTTGCACGTGAGACAAAAGTCTAAAAAAACTGGGTGTGCAATATCTCACATTCTTTTGTCCAGTACGATTCGCTGGGCCTAGAGTTTGGTCTATGACATATATAGCACCCAGAGCTCATCTAATAAGCTTTTTTGCTGGGTGACATGGACCCAAAAAAATAGCTTACCAGATAATCCTCATCCTCATCTAGGCCAAACCGAGCCATAGAATTTGCATAAAGCAATAGTACATTCTTTCTTCAATTCTAGCTTCCAAGGGAATTTATCACCATATGTTCATGATGATCTCAGTTGATAAAACTCTGTAGTGGTATCCAACAAAGATAAAATCTGTCTTAAAGCGAAAGCTACTTCACCAAAGAATTGGAAATTTTCGAATTTAAATTTATAGTCTGGCAGCTAAATGGAGCTCGGCGATGAATTAAAATGATAATTAGCAGCGCGATGCTAGGCAAGTTAGAAGTACCCAGAACAAGACTGGAAGCAGCTCACTGATGGTAGGCCAGACAATCCTTCCTTCCAGGACTGCATCATGAGGCTTCACTAATTGTGTAACACACAACCATCTAATCATCCAGCGGCACAAAATTGGATGGTGGCGTTCCTGTAGGCCTCTGAAGACGCTCTCAGGATACACACACAACATAGAATCTTCTAGGTGATAAGGCAACCGGTACCACAAGAGAGCTGCAAAAACGAATCAGTTCACCTTTCAGGGTAACAAGAAACCAATTAAACTATGAGAAGTTAAAATCCAAATGCAAAATTCCCAATGTACAAAGGAAGCATGCGTTACAATCCAAGAACTAAAATACGAACCTTGTAGGCGTGCGGCGGCCTGTGTGTTGTGGTATGGAACTATGCATCCATTTGTGGTTTCCACTATAATAAAGAGTGTGCCAAGTTCTGAACATAGATGTGCCTGTAATAAGTGTCAATGGTTGAATAGTGCAATCAAACTGAGGGTGCCTAAAACTAACAAAATGTGCACAGTTGTGGTCTCAGTCGCTAAGCTAATCATTTCTGCTGTGAAGTTACCTTCTTTCTTTCGGAGAGAAATGTTATTTTACGCAGTAAATAACCGGCAAATATTGAAGTCTTTGGTTTTTTGTAAAACTCATGTCTTACATGAGAGAGATAATTAGGAGTTCAGTTAGTTGTCATATTCCCTTATTCTCTGCAGACTGCAGTCTAGAGCTTTATGTTGATACCGGAAGAACAGTCACTCTGGATATTGTCTAGCTCCTGTTGTAACCTCACTGGCTCATTGCTGCTTTTGAATTAGTTGTGAATCAAAAGCTGTAACTAATATGGTCTGCACAGGATAAAAAAGGCACCAGCATATTTTGAAGGATGCATACACGAGGATATCTATCAATGCTAGAACGTCACAACTCACACCATGCATGGATGAGATAAAGACATCTGTTGTGCACTTGTGCTTGCTTTCAGGATATGAGAATGAAGAAGTGATTATGTGTGTTATACATATAAAATGCGATTAGGCCATGAAGAGAACTCACAGGACGGCGGCAACGACGTGGAGGACACCGTCGTGGCGGAGCATGGAGCGGGGATTTGGGAGGAGGGAGAGGGAGGGCGCGGTGGCGGATGAAGGGACGGGAGGAGAAGGGGAAGAGGAGAGCGGCAGTGGAGCGGAGATTAGCGAGGAGGCAGAGGGAGGGCTTGGCGGCGCTGGAGATCGCCCACTTAGATCTTGCCGAGGTTGGGGGGCGGGGGGTCTTGTCTGATCTGATTGAGCTGGGTGACGGCGGCGCGGACCTTCTCGATCTTCTCAGCGCGCCGTAGGGGGGTGGGAGACGGCTTGACCAGGGGCGGCGGCGGCGACGGCGACGGCCGGTTGTCGATCTTCTCGGCGGAGAAGGCGGCCACGCAAGGGAGGTGAAGGGGCGGCGCGACGGAGGTGAAAGGGCGGCGCGAGGGGAGAGGAGGGAGGCGAGGCGATGATGCGGGGGGAGGAGGAGGCGGCCGCGCTGGGGAAGAGGAGCTCGGAGGAGGGAGAAGCGGCACCACGACACGCGCCGCGCGAGAGCGAGGGCGGCGCAGCGGGATTGGAGGCTGAAAGGCGGGTAGGGTTTTGGCGTGGGGAGGCTGCGTGGGCTGATCTGGGCCAGCCGTTGTTCCCTGCGGTCCGACCGTCCTGCAAACCCTCGATGGCGAGGAGGAGCTGGAGGTAGGATGGAAACGGATCGGATAGGTTCTTATCCATTCAGATGGTAACGGATTTTGAATATCTCGAGTCGGATTTTTTTTCAGATATTTTTTGGATAAAAAACGAATACGATAGCTATGCTATTCGACGGATACGAATACAGATTATCTTGATAAGACCAAGTCTGGATATCCATATTTCAGCCCAAAAGAGACAATGAGATTTTAATTGATTTTCGAATTTCAGAAAATACAACAAATCAAATAGCCTTTTAGAAAATAGCAAATAAAGTTCAAAAATTCTAGAAAAAAATAGAAATTCCTTGAATTATTTTGAACTTAATAAAATTAATTCCAAGTTAAAGTTGGTTTTATTTTTGCACATAAATTATTTTAATTTCAAAAATAGAAAAAATCTTTTAAAATCCGAAAATTCAAGAAATTAATTATTTTTTCTTTTTCACTTTAAATCCAATAAAATCCCAGAAATCTCAATAAATTTTATTTTTACATTAAAAACTAGGAAATTAAATAATTGACTTTATTTTATTTTTTTCTTTTAACCAAGAAAACTCTTTTAAATATCGAAAATCCAATAAAATAATAACTTTATTAATTTTATTTTTGGTAACATACTTTGGGATGTTGCAGTCATTTGCGTATAGATTAACCATTCAGCATGATCGATGTTAGTATGAACTAAGTTTTATGTATGTGATGAATTAAGTGTGAATGTGTGATGACTTGTGACTTTGTGAGTTATGACTTATGAGCTAAATATGGTAAACTAAGTGTTATGTTTGTGATGAACTAGTTAATGCAGCTTGCTAGTGCCAATATTATGTGTGGTTGCTGAAAATATGAACAATTCATGAATGTTTGCATCAAATAAACTAGTTATATGTTTTCGTTAATTTCTGGCATACAATTTAAGGGGTTTTCATGTTCCAAAAAATATCCGCGACCGCATTCGTATTCGATATTATTCGTATCCGTATTCATATCCGGGGTATTCGTATTCGTATCCGGATTCGAAAAAAAAATGAAAAAAAGGCAAAGCCATTATCCGTCCGTATCCGATCCATTTTCACCCCTACCTGGAGGCAACCTCAACGTGACGATCACGAACGTGCAACCGTGATCCAATGGCTGACGACGGCCAAAATAGGGACCTCGACGCGATTCCAAAAACTGTAGGGATTTTTTTTTCACAAAATGGAAACGTGAATGCTCCCGGGGCTCACAGCTTCTAAATCCAGGACCTCATCGCGAGTCGACCAAATTAGCGGCTGGTCCAAGACGCAAGACGGCGGGCAAATGGCGGCATTTATCCGGCCAAGCAACTATTCGTCTTGCGTCTTGGGCGCACCACGAACCACGGTGACAGTCCAGGCACGGCCCATCGCCCTTTCATGCCATGCCAGGACGGCACAGCCCGTTTAGCCCATCGGGCCAAATGTGGCCCGTTTAGCCCATTTGGCCCGACAGAATAAAAAAATCAAAACAATTCCAAAAAAAAAAGAAAAATGTGTAGAATTCAGAAGTTGACATGGAAATTGAAAAACAAAATGAGACAACCATATTGAAAATGTAATAGAATTTTATTAATGTTCAAATAACTAGCTCGTTAAAACATTTGTCATTTAGCTCATAAGACATGAAAAATTGAAAAACAATCCTAGAAAAAAATTATATTTTTAAAAACCAAAATAAATTTATATATACTTATAAAATGAACTATATAAAATTTAAAAACTACAAAATAAAACCATATAAGTATTAAAATAGAAAGAAAATCATATAAATATTAATAAACAAAAATAAAATTATATATGTATATTAAAACAGTGTCATGCCTAATGGGTCAGGCCGTGCTGGTCGTCTTGAAATGGGCCCGCACTATTCGTGTCGTGCCGGGGTGTCGGCCTAGGCATGGCCCAGGCTATCGTGTCGTGTTGGCGGGCAAGTGAATAGTGTCGTCTTGTCGTCTTTACCGCCCGAACTAACAATGTCGTGCCTCGTGCTGGCTCATCAGGCACGGCCCGTTTGGCCAGCTCTACCTACTGCAACCTTCACATGACTTTACTGTTATCTTAGTCAACTAGTACAAACAAGTAGACAACCAACTAACAAACAATTAGTAGCTTGTTTTGTACATGGATGTTTTTTTCTTGTTTTCGCAATAACTTTTGATTAGAAACTCTAATTCACGAACGGTTTTCAATGGTAGCTTGGTGACGACAAGGGTAACAAAATGATACAAGTCTCACAAATAAAAACCTCTCTATGTGTTTACTAAAAAAAACTACATTGCTAAGAGAGAGTTACTAAACCTCCACGTAACTTTACCGGTCTGTTGCAAAAAAAATTATTGGACTCCACTTGTAGTTTACTGGCACATCCAGTCATGCGTGTATGAAAGAATTGTAAAAAAAATATAAATACGATGATACATGCGGCAGTAAATTGCTATCGCAATTACTTTCAACCTTGTCGTAGCGCGCACTGGACGCGTGACGTCACGCGTGGGGGGTCATGGGTTAGTGAGCCAAAATGGCATGTTTAGCGCTCCGTAAGAGCGGCTCGGTCGGCGTGCAGTGGGCTGGCCTGAACGTAGAATAACTAATTCTATGCACAGGCGCAGATTAGTGTGTGTGTACCTTTGTTTTTCCCCTCAATGTGTAGACTGTAAATCGAATCAGGGGTGGATCTAGAAATAAATATCATCGGAGTCAATCTTACTAGGACACCAGGGTCATTACTTATTTAAAAAGTTGTAACAACCCGACCTGGGAGGGTCTCTAGGCCTAGTTGCAACAGGACCCAGGAGGTCCTGTCACGACTAAACCAGGAGGTCTCCAAGTCCGGGCAGTGACCTGACCAGAGGCTCACCCGAGAGGTCCTCCAAGTCCTCCCGGAAAGTCCATCAGGACCTCCCAGGAGGTCCAGCAGGACCTCTCGGAAGTCCTCTAGGACCGCCCAAGAGGTCCGGTAGGACCGCCTGGAGGTCTTAGGAGAGTCCCTGAGGAGGTCGTGGAGCCAAGGAGCAAGCCCGAAGACCTCCCACGGCCAGACCAAGGGAGGTCGTGGAGGGCTGAGGTCTCCTCAAGACCTCCCACGACCAGACCCGAGGGTGGTCGTGGAGGGTCGAGGCTACCCCAAGACCTCCCACGACCAGACCCGAGGGTGGTCGTGGAGAACTAGGATCACCCATGCTCCTCTATGTGAACCGAGCTAGTCCCATAGATCAACCGCTAGCTCTTCACATCATACAACAGTGGTAACATAACTTCAACAAAAGCTTTATTAATAACAATAAAGTTGATTACAAGAAGAGGCTTACAAGCCGACCAACCAAAACACAGCGGAAGATAAACAATAGGCCACCCGATACACCACAGGCAATCGACTGGAGGGCGCATCCTAGTCGTCCAGGACCACTAGGTCCACAGCAAGCTCATCATAAGGCTTCCTTCCTGCTCAAAAGATTATTTCAAGCAAGAGTGAGCACAACAACCGTGCTCGCAAGTTACACCCGTCAATTAATAGAATGACATGCATAATGGATATCTCAAGGAAGGCATAATATGGTTAGTTTGCATAAAGCCAAGTTTGTTTCAAATACAGGTATTAAGTTTCAAGGTAGTTATACCATATCTAAAATTCATTTTGTAAATTCCATTTTCAGTTGGATAACATTCATCATCAAGATGGTGAATGATACCCTCCTGACACAAGGCTCCCTGCCCAAATCCAATTTGGATAGCAATCCAAAAATCATTTTTCACAATTCCTTTGAAACCCAAAACCAAGATCTAACTTTGAGTGACATTGCCAGCATGTCCATAACCGCGGATACGACTATTCGAATAGTTTTACACTCTGCAGAGGTTGTACACTTTACCCACATGACACGACTTCTCTAGTTTGTTTGACAACCGTCGTTGCCACCTCTCACTGCCGATGGTAAGAGGTCTAGAGCACGTGACAAGGCCTTTATAATGCATCATTCCACCGTAGTCCACCCACTCTAAGGTTTCGCCCCTCAGGGCCCCCTCTTGAGCCAGGTGGGTACAACATAGTCATAAAAAGACAGGCCATAAAGACCACCCACTGTTCCGCCGGATTGACCGCAGTGATCACTTTGCAAATTTATTGGCCAGGTCCCGCCCATACAGGACATGTGGTTGCACGGTGAGGCATAGCCCATTATAGGCATAGCAAGAGGTGGATCAAAGACCGGTCCTTAACTGACTTGGGCGACAACCTCAACCCTGGGGCATCGGATCACACGACCCCCGTGCATAGACTTGCACCAACCAAACAACCAATGCCACCCAAGTCCAAATCCATTTTCCATTTCTTTGCTTTTCAAACCTCCATGGCACACCAATGCCATGGTCATTTGTAAAACCCCCATGACACACCAATGCCATGGTTCAAAACGTTAGATATGTGATATTTTGGTCAAAACTTCCCAAATCAAGATTCTTTTTCTAAGCATGGCTAAGCTTGAATTTTTCAAAGGTCCTGGTCCACATCATCGCGTAAAACCAGGTTTTGCCTAGGGTGACAACATGTTTGGTTCAAAGGTGATAGTGGCCATACCAAGAGATTTAGGCATAACTAAGATTGTAAAAGCATGTGTTGAAATACTTAGTAAAGTAAGCATGCATTATCATTTAAAAGATCTGCTGAAATAGTGCGTGCAACATGGTCAAGAGTGTAACTTGCCTCTTGCTTGAAAGGCTTCACGGGTTCACTTCCTCACAGAGCTCGGGCTCACCAGAGACGTCGAGGTCTACACGTTTAAAACAGCCCCAGATCAAATAAGGACCAAAAAGGGATTCAAATGAACTCCAAATAGACATCAAACGAAAACCACAGAAGAGCTTGGCAATTTGAAAGAGGTCCAACGGCTTGGAGGAGGTCCAGAGAACTGGGAAGGAGGTCTAAGAGCTAGTCGGGTGAGCCAGAGAGTGGAAATGAGAAAAGGTAAGGAGGAAAGGCTGCCCAAGCTTATATTGCCGGAGCTGTTGGGAGGTCCAAGGGCACATGAGGTCAAGAGCAGGTGAGGAAAAGATGGGAGCTAGTACAAGAAGTGACACAAAGATAGCACGGGTGCTGTAAAAAGGTAGAAGCATTTAATGCGATACAACAGGCATTAAATGTGGAAAGACTCACAGGAGTAAAGGACATGGTCAAAGGATAAAGAAAAATGAGTGTGATTGATAAATGGGGCCAGTCAAAGCCCGAAGGGAAGGTCCTGTAGAGGTCAAGGGAGGTCCTCACCCTCGGGGGAGGTCCTGACGGTCAGATCCACATAGGGGAGGTCCTGACGGTCAGATCCACAAAGGGGAGGTCCTGACGGCTAGGATCTCCAAAGGGAGGTCCTAACAGTCAGATCTAACAAAGGGGAGATCTGGGCGGTTAAGATCTCCAAAGGGGAGGTCCTAACGGTCGGATCTAAAGTAAGGGGAGGTCTGGACGGTTAAGATCTCCAAAGGGGAGGTCTTAACGGTCAAGATCTAAACAAGGGAGGTCCTGCTAAGATCTCCAGAGGGGAGGTCTTAACGGTCAAGATCTAAACAAGGGACGTCCGGACGGCTAAGATCTCCAGAGGGGAGGTCTTAACGGTTAGATCAAAAGCAAGGGGAGGTCCTGACGTCTAAGATATCCAGAGGGGAGGTCTTAACGGTCAAGATCTAAATAAGAGAGGTCCTAACGGCTAAGATCTCCAAAGGGGAGGTCTTAACGGTCAAGATCTAAACAAGGGAGGTCAGAACCGTTAGATCTAACAAGGATGAGGTCAGAACCGTTAGATCTAACAAGGATGAGGTCTAGACTGTGCGAGGGAGGTCCAGTGAACGTAGGGGAGGTCCTAGAGGACACGAGGAGGTCCTGAAGGACACGGGGAGGTCCAAATAATCTAGAGGAAAGTTCAATGGAACCCGAAGGGGTTCAAGTGAACAATGAGGGATTCAAATGAGCCCAGAGGGGTTCAAATAAGCAATGAGGGGAAAGAGGGTTGATTAAGAGAGAGATCCAGAAGGGAGAATTCAACCCAAAATGGATTCTCAGACATCAAGGATGCTTGAAACACTACCCGAGCTCGGAATACCTTAAGATGGTTGTGACCCAAAGGAAAAGTTGACATCCAAGAGGGGTCTGGTCCAAAGAGGAGGTTTACCTTAAAGAGAAACCAGAGAGGTAGTCCAAGAGATTCAAGTCAACAAGGAAATGGTCTGAACAACAAAAAGGTTCAGGCCAACAAAGGGTAGTCTAGACATAAGGGAGGTCTAGACTCAAGGAGATGGCCAGACAAGAGGAAGGCGTGGGCATGAGAGTATGCCCAAACATAAGGAAGGTCTAGGATTAAAAGAGATCCGGAAATCAAGGAGATCCAGAAGGTAAGGAAAGGTGCAGCAAAGCGAAGCCGTCCGATATAGATCGGGCGGTACAAAAGAGAGAGAAGGGCGCGGGTAGCGCAAAACAAGGGGAAGGTCTTGGACAGAGAGGGATTTTCGCTGGGAAGGGAAGATCCAAGCGGACAAGAGGAAGGAGAGCGACACCAGAGGTCAAACAAGAGGGAAGGTCTGGACATAAAAGAGTGTCCAAATAGGATAGAGGAAAGGAAATCCTTATCAAGAAAAGGAAAGATAGCTTCAGAGAGCTAGAGCAACACCAAAAGAACCAAGCTTTGGATTAGTTGTAGTTTGGTTTAGTCATTTTCAACACCCAAATTCTGAAAATCTTAAGTTAAGCTTTGAATTCTCATCAAAACAAAATGGTTCTTTTTATTTTGAAAATTTTCAAAAAGACTCTGAAAATCAGGATGTTACAAAAGTTCCATATGCTATTTCTGCTAACTTTGGCCACCAATTTCTATTATAAAAAAATTTATAAAACCTAAAAATATAATATTATGACAACATTTTCCAAAATTAATCAGCAAATATTATTTTGATATGTCTGATCTACATAGTAATAAAGATAATGTTGGTCAAAGTTAAAATAGTTCAACTATACCCATTCTAGGATGACATTTATTTTTTACTAGAGGTATTATTACAATAAGAGTGCAAATTCATTTCAAATTTTACTCTAATATCTATGTTTCCCTAAGAGGAACAGTTTGAAATGCAAGCAGTACATATGATACAGTTCAATTCCTTTTCTATTCCAATATCATGATTTTATATAGGAAGCAGTCAAAAGTCATCGACTGTTAACTTTAATTTCAAAATACCTTTTGAACAAAATCTTAAATAAAAGTTTAAACATGATGCTCACGCAAGTGCACAGGCTACCATGCTAGTTATGTAGAATAAAAACATCCATGATACTATCTAAAAAGTGAAAAACAGAAAATTAAGAAGAAATAAGAATGAATCTTCTTGTTGGCAACGGCTTGTTTTGGGCCGCTCTACTCGCGGACAATTGAGCTATTCCATGAATGGATCCTCCTATGACCTAACGGTGTGTAGCAAATGCTTCCCAATCTCTCGAGTTTTTCTAATTACACCTTCCGTATTCTTAACACTAGCTGACAGTTATTGGTCAATGCACACATTCATCTTGGATCTCATATTTAATTTTTCCAAAGTTGGTATAAATTGTTGAGAATGAGTAAGATAACTCATGACTCCATGTTGCAGAAAGTGCTCGAGTGATCCACAAACTATTCCAAACGGGTCGGTCAAAAAAAAGGCACGCTGCTGAAAGAGCATAGCTCGGTTGGGAAAGAGTGGACGTCATCCCCTCTCCTGCCCAGATATGAATCACCGAATTTACCCGGATGCTCACTCCCTCTCTTTAAGAAAGCCAGAGCTCCTGGCCAAGAAAAAAAAGGCATGCTGCTGAAAGCGCCATAGCCGCAATACTCGTCGTCTCTGTAAAAGGGACAACAACCAACTAGTGGTCCGAATAAGACATGATGGACGAGAAGAATCAATGGTCGCTTGGCGAGGATGATATCATACTCCTGGCCTACACAAGTGCCCCCAGACCAAATTGATCACTCACGTCACTTTATTCTAGCATTTTTGCCGATCTGAGCTAGTCTAATGTCAGGGTTCTGATTTTATAGCGATGAATTCATGTTTAGGATAAATATAAGGTTTAACTTTCTCGTGTATTTGAGAAAAAAAAACTGTTTTTATAGGAAAAACAAAATTTTCAAATAATATTTGCAAAAAAGTAGGCCGAACTTTGAAAACTGGATAGACCGTGGGCAGCAACAATGTCCCTCGTAAAAACCAGACTTATCCACTTTACCTTATCACTACATCTGTACATGTAGCTTTAGGCATTAGTTCTTATACCCAAATCGACACGCTTTTTAACGTTTAAATTAATTTATTCATTAGTAAGAGGTTATCAACAATTTTTGCAAGGGCAATGTTTCTGGCGTACGTACGAAGCATCGTACATATGAAGCATTGTACGCTTTTCCCCTACAGTGCCCGGCAACTCGTAGCCTCGGCCCAAGCGTCAGCGTTCGCTCCGCCCGAACGTTGCCCATCTTCGGTCCTCCGTCCGATCCGATCGCCAGCGTCGCCTGCAGTCTTCGGTCCTCGGTCCATGTGCAACATCAGCGAGATTAGAGCGCGTGCAAATTGAAGACATCAACCAAACTTCCAGCAGTGCACAAGTCCCAAGAACCATCTTTTCTCATTAAATCTTCCTTGACTGTTGACGCTAATGATTGTAAAAATGGTGAATTGTTGTGATGTTGCGGCCCGTTGAAAAAATTGTTGTAACTCGTTGTAAAGAATGTTGCACATTGTTCTTTGAGATGTTGCGCTCCGTATAAAAAAATATTGCATACTGTTTACAGTGATGTTGCAAGATTTCGGCCCGTTAAAAAATTGTTGCAACCCGTTGTAAAGAATGTTGCGTACTGTTCTTTGAGATGTTGCGCCCCGTATAAAAAAATGTTGCATCTGTAGAAAAAAAATGTTGCATACTATCCACGGCGATGTTGCAACCATTGTCCTAGGATGTTGCAACCGTTGCCCGGGGATATTGCAATCGTGTCCGGGGGATGTTACAACCGTTGTCCGGGGATGTTGCAACCATTTCAATCATTGTCCAGAGATGTTGTAACCATTGTCCTAGGATGTTGCATGCCTAGTGGTTTTGCGATTTTGTTTATACTAAAATCTTTTATGGTGCTTACTTGTATAAGTTACAACTGCGATGTGTATATGTACATATATGTGCAGTTCCTCTTGTGTATCATACACATGTCCTTGTGTGTTGTGCATCATATATATGCACCTTTTAATGGTGGAATATTTTGGCATGTTCATCACAGGTAGTACTTCCTCATCTGTCATGTACAAATTCAAGAGGATGTAGCTGTTAGGGAGTACAACTATTTAGATCACGCGTTTCCTCTTTTTTACGAAGATGTTTCCTCTGTCATGGTGTATGATGCACATTAAAAAAAAGAGAAAAATTCACATACAACTGGGCCCACCCGTACATCCGGCTCCTAGTGTTACCCTTTTTGCAAACATGTTAGAAAAAGTTTTCCAAATATATTGATATTTAGGTACATATTTATGGCAACATACCAGGTGCACATGACCTATTGGTGAACATATGTACAAATCGATCCGCAACCATCGAATGAAATTTGGATGGGCCAAGATGAAATGCAAGAGCACCCCCCATCCCACTTATGCCTTTTTTCGTTTCCTCTGCCCATCGTCCTATCATTTTCTGAAACCTCCTCAGGCTCATCCCCAACATGATGCCTCCATCCCCATTCTCATATGTCCAGACACCAATACCTCCTCCCAAATCCACCAAGGTGCACCACCACCTCCATCCACCATAAGCAAGTTGTTGTCATCGCCATGGTGCTCCACCTCCCCAATCCGCAACAACTTATCCCCACCCTCTCCTCATACCATGCCGCCCTTCGCGTTGCCCTTGACTTCGGTGATGCGCATCGGCTTTTGCTTCACATGGGATGGAGAAGAAGAAGGCACATGCAGAGGGGCACTCCAAATCGTTGGCATCTACAATGGATGTGGGGATTCACGTAGAATGCTAACAATGCTGCTAGGAATGTGTATTGGGAAGATTGGCAACAAAAGTTCCATGTATCCATGTAAGCTTTAGTTCCTTGTTAGTTTTACTGGATATATCATTAGTTGTGTTGTATAAACTATGTTAGTTTCATTGAATGGAAGCATAGACCTGGACATGTGAGAAGTTGTGAATATGTATATTTGTGAGAATGTGTATGCAAGCATCTTTGTGAATCCGAGATGGTTGTATCAGGTGAATCTGGTAAATGTTTCCTGGTGATGCTAGCACTGCTGATGAAATGCAATGAGTATCAAATGGATGTATCAATGCAACAATATCATGTTACCAATGAAATGGATGCTAGCACTACTGATGGTAAATGCTTCTTGGTGATGCTAGTACTATAATTTTCTTGTTACAGTTTTAGGTTGTTGTTATAATTGAATAAGAACAATAACATTTTCTTAGACATTCTAGCATTCATGAATGCCTAAAAGCATTCTAACATCGCATCTCCCTACAAGATTTCAAGCAACAAGAACAATACATCTTGCATTTTGACACTCTGCATCCAAAACAAAACTTCACATCATACATTGTTCTTGTATGTTAGTTCATAACCAACTAAAGAAACACCCACCATTTATATTCTAATAATACATGGGTAGATGGTCCTCGTGCATAAGTATTGCATATATACAGAGCACATTTCACAAACACATAAATTGGTTCATACATAAGACTACAATCACATTGCATGAGTAGAAAAGCTAAGCCTGAACCTGATATTGTTCATGAACTCCAAGCATGTCAAACTAGGATGCCTCACATTAACATGATAATTTTGCAGTTGAAACACTCACATGAACCTGAACCCAAGACATATAGTTAATGAAACCAAACTCGAAAACAGAGAAACACAAGAATTTAATTAATAGATGAGGATATGTAGTTAATGCACAGTAAGAAAACCAAAAAGCACTTGACTAACTATCAACCATTCCAGTACAGACACGACACATCGGTTGTTTACATCACCACACATTGGTTGTTTACATCACCATGGGTACGTTAGTTCATTAGAGCATGTACAATGGGCTTATGTCAGCCGTCTATAGTCATTGCCACGTAGGATTTTTGCTGACCTGGATGAAAGAGAATGAAGAGAGAGAAAGATGTTGTCTACAATCCTGTAGCCGACTATAGTACAAGAAACAAGAAAAGTATTAAAAGATTGTGTGTTCTATAAAGACAACTAAAAAGACAGCAGCCATCTGTACCATTGTATGAGCTGTCATTAGTGCTATCTACAGGTGACATGGAGAGTTGCTATAGACATCAGTTGTCTATACCATTGTATATGCCCTTACGACGGGTACATTAGTTCATTATAGAGCACATTTATCAAGGAAAACAGGTACTAAATGTAACACCTTGGCTATACGGAAGCCAAGATGTAACCTAACTTCTAACACCAATCAACACTATAAATTGATTTCAACAAATTAACAACTAATGACTGGTAAATAAACTTCATCACTAAAAGATACTGTTAACTTAATTAAACTAAATTTCAGCAAGCATGTAAACTCTAAATTTTAGTTTATAACATTTCATTCAAAAGGAACAATATCATGAAAATGTCTGGAAAAGTTTTTATCATCGTCTAGCATAAGTAAAGCTTAAGGACGAGCAATAAAAGCACCAAGAAACCAATTATTACAATAACCGAGTCTCATTGAACACGGTAATAGATAAATTATTTGGTGATGGATGTGTGCAGCATTGTGATTTGCAACAGTGAGCTACTTTCCCCAAAGAATGTCATCCTCGATGGTCACCTAAATAACAAAAGCAAGAGTGAGTTCACGACTCAGCAAATACAATTGAACATCATAGAAAGCATCGAATCAAAGATAATTCATTCTCAATATATCGAAAACATAAGAAAATGACATGCTCTCAATGCAAGTATGAAAATGAAATCCACTTCTCTTCTGCATATACTGGTATAGCCAGTGAAACACCCGTCGGTGTTCACTCAGGCCCGCATTATCAAAATGCGGGGATCCAAGGCCCGTATGAATAATCTTTCATACGGGGATCTAGTGGACCATATTGGAATAATGGGTTGCCCATATTGGAATGATGGGAATCTCAATACCCACTCCTGTGGGTGAAGCATGAATGCTTGGAATGAAAATAATGAAATGAATGCATTCTCTCATAGAAGCAATTTGATATCAACGATGAACAGAATCATGTAAAGAACAGAACTACTCATCATTCATAAAATTTAACCATGTCATACTCATACAACCGATTTGAACAAACAAACATTCAAGGTAATTCAATTTGTGCTTGCTTTTCGCGTTGTAACACGTTGGAAGGTAAAGAATGTGCAACTAACCCCGAAGTCACTCCTCCTACAACAAGTAATTTACTCAAAACAAGCTTAACAAGTTAAAACAACGCTATTCGCAACGCTCTCAACCGCATTCCCAAAACCCATGGTTCAATTATTTAATCTACTCAAATATGACGACGAACTAGCATAAAACCAAAACTGGACAGCGACCTTCTAAAATACATAACTTTCCATCTGCTAATCATAAAAAGGCATACTCAGTCTCTCTAGAACGAGTATGCAATTATCTACAAAGACTTAGTTGGCGAGATCTCCTAATTCTGCCTTTAACTAAATCTAACAGACAGATGAAAACCTACTTTCAAAAACTAACAAACAATGGACAGCAGCAATAGAACAGCTATAACTTTCAATTGGATAAACCAAAAATTGTGTTATTTAACAATATGGAAAGCTAAATGAATTTCCTACAAAAGTCATGTTGGGAGACATCCCTGATTAGGCCATTATCAAATTCTTATCTATCAATTACTACGACTACTGTAATTTGACAGGGTTTCTGGGCAGCAGCAATGAAATTATCATATCTCCCAAACTACAACTCCAAATAAAGTGAACATAGATCCTACAGAAACCTAATAACATTACCAACCATTCTTTAGAAGACCCAAAACTCTAATTTCGCACTGATCTAGTCGAAAACTACTGAACAAAAAGGCTGTAGATCTATGGGTCAGTTCCAGCAGGAACACCAATTTGCTAATCGACAACAAACACATAGAAATGAACTAAACAAGACAACGAAGAGTTGAGGATCATCCTTGAAGACGCGAAGGAACCCGCTGAAAAACCCCACGAGCACTTCCTCTTCCCACTCTCCCTTGGCCGGCAGCACACGAAGGAGGCTCCCTCCTTTTTCCTTGGCCGGCAACAACGGAGAAGCACCGGAGGAGGGGAGGGGGCACCACCATGGAGGAGAGGGGCGTGCTACAGTGCCAACGGTGCTATAGTACCCCCTGGGCATGCTACAGTACATGGGGTGCTAGGGTTTGGTTTCCTCTACATGGGCCCAAAGAGCTATGGGCCGAAAGCTCGAGTTCTAAAAAAAATCCTCCAAAGTTCTGAATTTTCCCTTTATAATTCTATTTAATTTTAGTACTAATCACTTATGTGTTTTATGTTTAAACGGGATATTACATTCTATCCCCCCTTAAACAGAATTCGACCCCAAATTCTACTTGTCGTTCTATTCACAAGAACATCACAACTAGAATTGAACAACAGATAACACGTACTCGACGTGAACAACTCCGGTTATTGCTCACGCATGTGAGACTCCAACCCCCAAATATATTCCCTCTCAGACTGATGCGACCAC
Source organism: Phyllostachys edulis (assembly GCA_036346405.1). Lineage (NCBI taxonomy): Eukaryota > Viridiplantae > Streptophyta > Magnoliopsida > Poales > Poaceae > Phyllostachys > Phyllostachys edulis. The sequence goes on from CM070549.1 coordinate 67,722,072, forward strand.
AACATCTTGACGTATACCAACGTCCATGCCTCCACACTAGCTTCGACCTCTCCAGAATACACACCGGACACGACTCAAAGGTACAATTTTACTCGTTGATCAACGGCTCTAATGAAACCTCAAACTTCGGATATCTCAAGTGCTCCCTCAACTCTAGGACGTGAAACATGTTGGGTACTCCACGCATGGACTCAAGACGGTTCTAGCGAAACGCTAGCTTCCAAAATCAAACCAATGTACCTTGAACCAACCCTCCCTTTTTGGTACCAAACCAGACATCCTGCACAACACACAGAACTCTTGTTCCAACTCTCAATTGAACTCTTCACTTTAACAAGGAGCACCTCCTTTGACCAAGAACACACCACAGAACTCATTGTAAACAAACTCTTTTACAATCAGAACCCAACTGAAATAAGGATTCTCATTGCAACCACACATTACCAACTCCCCACCAGAAGAGTCAAATGCAAAATCGAAGTTTCATCACGAAAACCTTTCCACTTTCCAAATTGGCAGTTTGCAAATAAACACCACGCAAGTCAAAGGAGAAATCACTCGAATGCCCCAAACCAATCATTTCCTTTGTTTTTTTTTCTGAACTGGAAAGAGCCACATATGCCAACATAAAGCCAACTCAAATTGCAAATGACCTCTGTCATAAACACATAGCTCAAACAAGAATTAAGACAATATTTCTTTACCCAAGAGTACCCCCTTTTCCTCAATCTTTTCTTTTAAGAATTTAACTTCCCTTAAACCATGGGATTCCATATCATCGCACTAACTCATTTCTATTAAATTGGCAACCACGATGCTATGCTCAAACCGAGTATATCATCCACACCTTTGTAGAGAGACTCTACTGACCTCACAATAACATACTCTAGCCAACTCCTCTACCGACAGAGTTACTTTGATAAATAATTTTCAATGCACCTCATCATGGTTTTCACCCACAATAACTTCACCCTAACCCTTTAAGGATAATCAACTTGAAATTCTCAGCGCACACACTCATTTACTACACCCAAAGGATTTTTATCAATGATCATCACACTATTCAGAATCCACTTTGTTCCACTATTTCTACACAACATCATTAGCCTCCAAGGTTCTAGCATAGAATACCAAACCAAAATTTCAATCTCCAAGGCTCCTATAAATGTATTTCGGTGTAACTGATACGGAAACTCTCGAATCTGATGACTAAAATTTCCACAATCTAAACATACTCAATCATTAACAACAACATGAAAACATATTCTCAACCAAATTATCTGTAGAAAGATTCTAACTCCTGGAGGGTTACTCACTAAAGCCAAATCATACCTGGCAATAATTCAACAATCCCTACTATCCCAATAATTGTCATAACGGTTAGACTTCTCCACAATTCTAATCTCATTAACTACACCGTCATAATTCTCCTACTCATCTTTGCAAAGTACCCAATCACGATACTCCAATAAAATTGATCAAGATTCTCATACTTTCGATAATTCTAATGTTCCATCAAAATGAACCAAAAGTTCTTGAACCACAATTTACTATAGGTTATACTAGTTGCAACAATGTAATCAGTTAGCTCCAAAGACAAATATTCTATTTAAGTCAAATCCTCACTGAGAATTATTTTAAGAAATCAATTTATCACTCAATGAATCTCAAACAACTTGACACCTATAGTCTCACCAAAATCATCTACTTGACCACCACTATCAAGTTGCCATTATACATCCTAAAAGATTTTACAACACGAATCGGTTAATCCTTTCTCAGAAGAAGATATAGATGTAAACAATTTTTAGCACATAGAAAAACGTTTACCACTCACAGTAGACACAAGACCAAGGGAAATAGTCAAATAGCCAAGATCTCAAAAAATAAAAGACGAGACCATAGTTGAGTGCTTAAGTCCCACCAGAAGAGAATTTCAACCCTCAACGAATAAGAATAAAACATGGCTATTGAAACTCAAGAACTATTAAGCGGCAATGACAGAAAAGTTAAGCACACTTCAATAAGTTGCAAATCACAAAGCCTAACTCCAACCTCAAATACTTCTACTAGACTCTTTCCTTTAGCAAATGAAACAAATTTTTTTCTTTGATTACAATACCATTCTGCCAACTTAGACAAGAAGAGCATTTAAGTCCAAATCACTTGAATCACTTAAGAACCAGTAGAACTCTCCAACACATCACTATGCTCAAACCAATTTCAGCTACCTCATAAATCCTAAACTCCAAAAGATCACGAGTTCAAAACTCAAAACATTTCATTTAAACGTTATCATGGAAGACGATCAGATTTCTTTACTTCTAGAAGAACCAACACTACCCTCATCATCTCATACTCACAGTCTTACTAACCTCATCATTATATGCTCTTAGCATGAATCATCATGAACATATGATCAAACACATATGTCCTTACACTACCTGTGTTCCAATCCAATAAAATCCTCCCCTTACTTGACCAAGTCGGCCCCAATCCATCGTGTGGAAGTACGAGTAGTTCTTGGTATGACAGTCCAAAGTTTGGTCCTTAATGATCCGGACAAGACTACCACATTACCTAATTCTCGTGCACGAAGGCACTCTCACTATCAATCACTTGTCCAGATCTAAATCATGTTTTAATAGACAAATTTTAGACTTAAACCTCAGTTTCGAAAATCTGAACAAAGAAACAAAATTAAAATTGGTTCAGTGTTTACCATGATTGACAAGATAACCTTGTCTACTAAACTACCGATCTACTGACTTGCATGGCTAAGCAGTCACATAAAGAATAAATATATCAATATATGATATCTAACCTAAGCATAGCTGTATGGAATGATTAAATGTAAGCCACAATAATTAGGACATAGCTAACTAGACTCACAAATTATTAATATAACAAAATAGCATGCACACAATTATCATTACATTTCAAAATACTAAATTACCAAAACTGGGATCAAAATGATGCAAGAGGATGCTTGCCTTGCTGATATTCCACTTGTTCAACCTCCAGATTCTCAGATATATATTCACTCGCATCGGGCAATTCAGAATCTAGAAAGAGCGATAACAAATGAACACCGAGAAAATATCAAAATGCCAAAATGCTAAAAAAATGCATAATAAATTAACAGTAGTAAGGTTCTAATTTTAAGTGAATTTAGGTGAAAATTTTAATTCATTTGGAGTTCATTTGAATTTTCTATGAATTTTATAATGTTAAAGTCCTTAATGTGCAATTAATCTAATTATCAAATTTTTCTGTAATGAGACATGTTTCAAAGTTATTCCAGATTAAAGTTCAGTAAACATTAAAACTAACAAAATTTATTTCACTTGATTTGGAGTTAAAATGAATTACTTAAGAATTTTTTAATTTTAAGCCATTTTTAGTGTAAAAGTGATTCATTTTGGAATTTTAAAACGTAACGAGTACTTTTTTATACCGAAGCGAATCTAACCCCAATCACTTACAAGCGGGGTCCAGCGCACAGTAGTTGTCCTTTTTATTTTAAACCTGAAATACCCCGCCTGACATGTGGGGTCCACATGTCATAGGCCCGACCCACGGCACAATGCATGGATAAGAGATCCATGAATTCAGTCCATGGCCCACGACTGGAGGTTCCTATGCACTTAAGTGGGCTGGCCCGTAGGTCAGTGACACTAACTCAAACCGGTTTTCTTTAACTCATTCATTTCTATGCATGGGCCCACGTGTAAGCGAAACATTAAGCATTAAATAATCAACGGCTGATGATTACTTAACCTAACCGACAAAGATTAGAGTTAATCCTCATGCTATAGTGCTGGTCGAAAAACCGACAACAGAGCTCTAGGGCTCTCGCGCCTCAAGATGCTTGCGGCGGCTTCATGCGTGCATGGTTCATGGTCACATAAACCAAGACCCAAAATGGATTCACAATAGTCTCGCGGTCCTAGTGGTGGCCAGAATTTGGTCGGCGGTGAGTTCTAGCGGTGGCGCTACAAGGAGAAGCGGCGGCGCAAGCATGGCACAAGTGGGTACATCGGTTCGATGGTGTATTAAGCAATTAAATGCATGCTTATGCTCCTATGAGGTATGAAGAAGCTACCTGAATCGAGCATATGACCAAGGAAACCCGGAGGAGCTCCGGCGACGGTTGACCAACAACGATAATAAGAGTTCAACATGGATACGACAACCTAAGCAAAAAGAACACAAAAGAGTGATCGGGATGGCTCAGTTAGATCCAGGAGATGCTACCACTGAAAGGAATTGATGATTGACTCACCAGGCCGAAGATGAGAACGAAAGAGCCGAAGTTGACCGGAGTTGAACGAAAACCAAATTCCAAAGGTCCCTATGAATGAAACATAAAATAAATTGAGGGATTTACTTATCATACCCTAGAACATAATATGACGCGCACAAGAAACAAATGAGAACACTGGAGACCAATATGGCACGATGACGACCCTTAGGGCGTGCTCTAGAGACAGAAATGGCACTAAGGTGTTCCGAGAGCTATGAGCAACGAAAAAACTTTTGGTTAGTTGGAATGGAGAGGGCATGCACCGAAAGCAAACCAATTTAAAATCCAACTTCAAAAGTTTGACAAGTGAGTTAAAAATAGCAAATAAATTTCTAAAAATATGAAAATTTTCAGAGATGTTTCTGGGATGATATAGATCCCATATAAATTTTAAAACCTCACTTTTCACGACTTAAATACTTAATTTAAAATCCTTAACTGAATAGGTTTAAATAATGAACATAGATTTTTCTTAAGGTCAAACTGATCTCCAAAAATTTGAGAAAAATTATATGAATTCATGTTAATTAATCTAGTATTTGATTAAATTATTTTCCAGGTGTCTTTACTAGCATTAGCTTCAGCTTTTCTTTTTGAGTTTCACTTCAAGTTTTAAATTTGATTTGAATTTGATGTTTTTAAATGCAACCATTTGTGCACATGTTCCAAAATGTGATATATGCTCATGAGATGCATATAATTACCATTTATACAAAATGAGGCTGTTACAATTTGTCTAGACTCTAAACCCAAAACCAGCTTACATGGCAAGTCATCTGCCACATTGGCACCAACTTGGAGCAAAACCGGCTTCAATCAGCCTTAGGAGGTTAAACTAAACAATATTGATACTTGAGGGGGTCAAGCATCCGGTTTTAAAGTTAGAGGTTGAAACCTGGACTATTGCAAGCATACTTGTCAATACTGTACCGGATGCCATATCGGTTTGGTTTTTGGAATGGTACATTCCGGTACCGGTCCATACCGGCGAGCACCGTTTTGGATTTAATATAATTATACAAGTATATATATTTGTTTAATTATATGCACAAGAAATATCACTTCTAATATTATTCCAAATACATAGTAGTACTATCAAATATAATATAGTTCAATAGACGGTATTATCAATTCTACCGGTATAGCCGATATTGACCGGTATTGAGCCGATCCGGTACATTCGTCCGTACTCTCGGCCTTATTCACGGCACAATCCTACCAGCTACACGAGATGACACGGCCTAATCAACACGAGCCCGCAAGAAAAGCAGAGGCCTTGTCACTTGTCAGATGGAGATGCTGTTGGGGATGCCCTTGGCCGTGAGCCCTGCCACCTTGCCGCCGTCACGGTCCGACGTGTTGGGGAACAGCAGCGTGTAGGGGAACCTCGCCGGCCCGCTGCGGTTCTTGAGCCGGTGGTCCTGGTTCATGGACGTGATGCGCTCCTCGATCAAGACGAGCTGGTCGCCGAAACGACGGAACGCCTCCTTCGCCCTGGCGTCCGACGTCCACTCCGGCGTGTCGCGTTGCCCGAGGTACACCTCGTCGGCGGAGTGCTTCGAAAGGACCTCGATCAGCGAGATGCCAAGGAGGGTCTGCAGCTGGCTGGTGATGGTGCGGATGAAGGCCCTGTCCGGTTCGCTCTCCAGCTCCGCGTACTCCCTCGTGCCCGGCTCCGGCATCGGCCGCCTGCTCACCGTCGGCCGGTTCGGCGAGTACCCGCCGTACGAGTACTGCCCGAAGTTGACGGCCGCGTGCAGCGCAGACGCGATCCAAATGATGGTGCTGCACGACTTGACCAGCTCCGCCACGGTGCTCATCTCCGGCCACCAGCTCCGGTCCTTGATGTCGCCGTGCCCCACCTCCCGCACCTCCTTCCACCACGCCTGCAACTCCGCGTCGTCCTGGAGGAGCTCGTCGTCCGGGTAGTAGATGGCGCAGTACTCGGCCACCCACTGCTCGATCGCCTGCCACACGCACAGGCCGTCCTTCGCGTACGGGTAGTCATCGATCAGCAGCCGCACCTTGTGCGGGCTCGACAAGTCCGTCACAGCCATGCCCCTGCACGCAATCACATCGATCGATCAGCTGATAGAACATGACTTACATTCTACAATTGGTTTTTGCTGTTAATTTGCTGCTGCGAGTGTGTTTTTAGTTTTTACCTCTTGATAAGATCATCCGGGAGCGATTGCTCCGTGAAGTTCCAGTTCTTGTACGCGGCGGAGGACATGGCAAGCGCGTACCTGCCGTGGAAGAAGGTTTGCTCGAAGATGCCGCCAGCGTTGACGAGCGTCTGCCGCGCCAGGGCGTTGATGGTCATCGTGTCGCGGTAGTGCGGCTGCAGCAGCTTGTACACCGGGTGCGCCACGCTGAGCTGCCGGTTCGTCGCGATCACGAACGGCTCCATCACCGCGTGCGTGTTCAACCTGCAAGCAACATGAGCAGAGCACACAGCACAGAGTGAGTCATGAAGTGGAACCCATCTCAGGGGCGACCGATTAAAGGTTTCGTTTTGTTCGCACCAATGGCTGACGAGTTGATGCCATCCGGAGTCATTGACGGCGACGTAGGCCTTGGCCAGCTGCCAGATCGAGGCCTCGACGCCTGCCGACGCCGGTGTGTAGACCTTGCTCTCGGCACGAGGCAGGCTTAGCTCGATGGCGAGCGGCTTGAGCGTGTCGTCGTCCTGTAGGAAGAGCAGCGTCCTGGTGGCGTAGACGAAGGTGCCGTCGAGCTTGTTGATGTCGTCTAGGAAAGGCATGAGGTTGTCATGGTGGTCCAAGATGTAGAGCCTGTTGCCATGCAAAGCCTGCACGTACGTACAATCACATCAATCGCTATGGAAAAAACAAGTGGTAACTTCAATCGAGTTATCGGTGTACATGTAAATTGAGTAAAACGTATATACTTGCTGCACGGAGAGGCCTTGGAGGTTCCTCTGGATATGATCTGTGGTGATGGTGCTCGTTTGGTCGCCGAACTTACTTGGGTCCAGTGTACTTGTCGGAGGGAACTCCTGTGCAAATTACAATCAATTAATCAATCAACTATGCTGAGTTGCAACAATCAAGATGCTTGTATATGCTGAGTTGCAAACTAAGACTGCACGTATGGTATATTGGTAGGTACCGTGAGACGCTTGATGATGAGGGGGTTGACACCGGCGAGCATCTCCCGTGCGAACTCCTCGTCCGTCCTCCATGCAGACTTGTCCTCTGAATTATTAAGCATTGCATCACATACACAAGCACATGAACCACGTGCACATCAAAACCAAAATGTATCAGATACCTTTGATGATCTGGGGAACAGGGAGCCTGAAGATATACTTGTCGCCGACCGGGAGGAGGTCCCTGATGAGCTGCACCGGGAAGTGCTTCTTGAGCTCCTCGAAGCCGGGGATGTTGGGTAGCTTCAGGCAGCCCTTGTAGAGCCCCATGATGTCGTCGAACGAGTCGAACTCGCCGGGCGTCCGGTCGACGTATGCGCGGATCGCCGGCACGATCCCGTTCAACACGGCCTTGAGGAAGAAGCCGTTGAAGTCCGACTGCTTCAGGCCGCCGAACATCTCGTCGCGAGGGACGTAGTTGTGCTCCAGGACAGACAGCCTGGTCTCCAAGCTCGGATCTTGTATATTCACGTACACAAGTTTCAAGTCAGAAAATAATATCACAGCGATCACAACTCACAAGCATGATTGCAGTAGTGAGGTGATTAAGCTAGCAATAATATTGCTGAGATCCGTCGGCCTCACCGGCTGTTGTGCGACTCCGGCCGGTGCGACAGCGGCGCGGGTAGGGGTGCTCGTCGGAGCCGCCGAGGACAGGGCGTGGCCGGTTGCCCCTGCTGCCTGGTTCGCTGAGGTCGTTGTACACGTCGTAGCGGTAGACGCGCTCGTGCTCCTTGTATGGTCCTTGCATGTCGTCGCCTCTGAGGTACCGGAGCTCGTCCTCCCGGTAAGGCCTCAACGCCGCCGGCATTTCGCTCGGCAGGTAGCTCTGTCACAGTCTCACAGATCGATCGAGAATGTACGTACATAGCATACAATTTGACTCAAATCTTGATATATAGAAAAGTTATCACGAGTGACAGCAACGGAAATTAAGTTAACCAGGTCGACGTACATCGTTGGTGAAGAAGACGCGGTTGTAGTGGTACTTGCGGGCAGGGTACACCCAGGAGTTGGCGACGAAGACGACGGTGCCTCTGCCCGGGACGTCATCGATGGTGATGGTCTTGAGGAAGAACTCCGAGCGGTGGTGGTTCTTGACGATGACCGCGCCGGGGACGCCTTGATTCTCGACATCCCAGTGGAAGCTGACCTTGAACTTGGAATCGCCCATTGTCAGTGACGGAAGGTTCGTCACGCACTGCTTCAGGTACGCCTCCGCCCCAACTCTCCCTCTGTTCCCATTGTCTAGTTCTCACACGAAACGTCAGATTGAGTTAACATCAACTTAGGCACTCAGTGTGTCCAAATTTTGTCATGACTGTATATTTAGATACTTTAAATATTGGGCGACATGTCACCTACAAACTGGCTAAATATTAAAACTCGCTAAAAACATATGGGAAAGTTTTTTTAAAAAATTCTAAAAAAACAAATACCACGTATATTTACTTCTATATTAGTACGAAAATTTCTAGATCAAGTGAACATGGTAATCCACTTCCACTAATCTCGTACTCCCACTCACTTCTGTTCCTTTCTTATGCAATCTATGTGCACTTTTCCACTCTCCGCTACTCCCAAAATTCCAGTTTATTTTCAATTGTTAGAAAATGTGAAATTTTTAATTTGATGCATTTTGTCAACATTCGTTTTTCTGGATTTTTATGCAAGACTTTTTGTCTAATTGAGAAATTTAAGAATCAAACTTTGGAAGTACAAACCTAATTGAGAATTAAAATAAATTGAAATAAAATATGATAATTAAAAATCTAAAGTTGGTGTATTTGTACGGTTAATAAAATTGGGAAATACTTTAAGCATGTTTTGAAACTTTCCTCAAATCAAATAATACAAATGCATGCAAACAGAAGTTTAAAAGAATTTTAGAACAAAATATAGAACAAATAAAATCGTAGAAAAAAAATTACAAAATAATATACACTGTGTCAGGACCCTCCCTAAAATTTTTCATAATTTTTGGAGCTCCATTCATATATTTACAAATTTCCTCAAACCACACGCAGCCAGCCCCAGCTCGCTCGTGCGCCCGCGCCAACACGCATTCCTCGCCCCCGGCTTTAGAGAGCAGCCCCTGGTTTCATCTCCACCCTAGGCCCTGCGCCTGCGCCCATGCTTTGCCCCTGGTCATGCGCCCACGACCTGCTTTGCGTCGCACCATGCCACATGTCATCTCCAGTAGCAAGTGCTGCCGGCTTCTCGCGAGCTCCTTCGCCCTTCACCTCATACAACCTGAGCACCGAGTGCACCTATTCTCCCTCTCCACTTCGGCTACCTTCCCTCTCCATTTCCTCCCTTTCCCGAGCTCAATTCGAGCTCGAAGCCGAATGTCGTGCACCGGCCATGGCCGCCGCCGCCGTCAAGTCTCCCGGCTGCATCAAAGGGCTATGGCCAACTCTTTCATGTCCCCATCGACCTCCTTGACTTCCTCTTTCCGTCCCTCACCATATTCCTCTCTCTCTGCAGCCGAAGCTCTGGGAACACACGCTTCTTCTTCGCGTCCGGCAACGTTCGGTACACGGCCGCCGCCTCCGCTTGCCGATCCGTCCAACCCAGTGAGCTCCTCCCATAATGGACCATGTCACATCACGTTCTAGCCCTCAAGGACCGTTTCCCCTCACCCAATTTGATTCTTCATGTTCAAGAGCACTATGACACCGTCGTCTTCCTCCCGCACGGCTGAAACCGCCACCGCTGACGCCATTTCCTCTCAGGTGAGCTCCAGCCCAATTCCTCAAACCCAAAGCATCTACACTCACCCCCCTCCTCCCTCTACCATTGATTTGAGTTGCTATTCACCCCAGGTCGCCGCTACCATGAAACCCGCTTTGCCGCTCAGGGCTTACGCCGCCGGCCTGCCTCGGTTGCTCCCCGCCTTCACCGACCGGACCGGTGAGATCTCCTTGCCCTTCTCATGCCTATGCTCCCCCTAGTTTTGCCCCTATCGGTTGCCTAAGGGTTTGCCATGCATATATATAAATTTTTGAAGAACATGTTTTCATCACGTAACAGTATATTAGCCAGGAATGCATACTGTTGGCAAAACCAACAGTCCAACGCTAGTCCACTGCTTGCTTGCCAGTCCCTGTCGGTAACCTAGTTCCACTTCCATGCATGAAGCAGTGCTTAACTCCAAAATATATCCCAGTCCCCACATTACAGTACAGAGAAACCAGAGCTATCTAGGTAGGTTAATTTGCAGGTTAAGAGAGGGCGAGTGCTCACTGGGGTCGACGTCGGTGGAGCTGACGAGCTGGCAGCAGACGCCATTGCCGAGGAGGTCGTGGAAGCTGTCGAAGACGGTGGCGGTCGGGTGGGTGACGTCCAGTACGCTCCGGCGCATCAGCACGACGGAGCCCTTCAGCTTCGTCGTCGACGAACAAGCATTCTTCTTCTTCTCCTTGATGGCTTTCACGATCCCAGTGATGATCATCTTGCCGCCCTCTCGATCAATTGATCGGTGCATGTGCTTCTCTCCTCTCCTCTGCTCCTCTCTCTCGTTTACCAGCAACAGCGAGCAGTACATCTCAATAACTGTGATCCAATGTGGTGTCGACAGAGGGAGTTGTGGGTGTATTTATGGATAACATACCAAGGGCGAGGAGTACCGCTAGTTATTGTGTAGATCTGTGGCAACTGACGACGATTCATGCATCCTTTCCTTTGGGATCCATTTACAACGAGGAAATTACAAAGTACTTATTAAACTACCACGGTATAGAAGTGACTGCATAAGCAGGAATTAGTCATAATCACTTCCAATGGGCAAAGAAATTAGTTTAACTTAGCTACGATCGACCCGTCCAAAAAGAATCGGGCCTAATCCGTATCCTTCCAAACAAGCTCTATAGCAGAGAATAATTTATGTTTACATTGGCAAACACCGGATACTATGATGGTAAAGAGCTTATGTGTGATGAACTGACGATGATTGTATGGTTACGAGTTATGCCCCCAACCCTAGTATGTAATTTGGAGGGTATAAATGTCATTTCCTGGCGAAACCCGGCTGCAGGACATGACGATTTGACATCAGCGACATGACGTCCTCTAGGCTGATGTCAGCCAAGCACCATAGTGGTAAGAGTTATTATGAGGAGGTACAAAACTCATTATGTGTGTACAATGCAGTTGTACTAATGTGCACAAATGGTTTCATTTGAAAATCTCAAATTCAAGTTAAATTTAAAACTTGAAATGAAACTCCAAAAAAAAAAAATTAGTTAATGCTTGTAAAGAACTCTAGAAATTAATTTAATCAAATACTGGATTAATTATCATGAATAAATATAATCTTTGTCAAATTTTAAAAGTTCATTTTGACCTTAAGAAAAATCTAGACTACTTATTTAAACCTATTCGGTTAAGGATTTTAAATTAAGTATTCAAATCATGAGCAGTATGTTTTAAAAATTTATATGGGATCTATATCATCCTAGTAACCTCCCTGAAAAATTTCAAATTTTTATAAATTTATTTGCTATTTTTAACTCACTGGTCAAACTAGAAGTATTTGAATTCTATTTGGTCAACTAATCGGACCCAACCCAAATCACTTCAGACCGTCCGACTTGAACCAGCTGACTTGATTGAACCGAACCGCTTCGCCGAGCCACACTTGAACTCCGACCGCACCGTTTTGTTTCCCCTGCTGACAGCTTGGTCCCACTTGTCAGCTCTGTCTTCACCGCTTCGCCGCGCAAGCTCTGAGTGCATCGAGCGTGAGGTGGCGCCCGTCCGAGTGCACCGAGCGTGAGGTGGCGCTCGTTCGAGCGATGCCGCCCATGCATTGACATGCCATCTCGCCATCGCCGATGCCATCCAGTATGGAGATGCCACGAAGTGACGACGTGTCCTCCCGTCGTCGGAGTTCCTCAACGCACCGCTTACTTTCTCTCGACCAAGAAATTGAAACCGGTCGTTTTCCCTCCTCTCAAAGACTTATCCTCTCATTGCTTCGCCTATCTTTGTTTCTCTGGTTGCCGTTCTCGTTTTTCTAAGCTCAAGCCTTGTCGGGCAGAACAGCCGTGGGGACTCCCGTTTGTCTTCGTCGTGTCCAGGGCGCGCTCTAAGTGCCACCGTCGCACCATCTTCGTGTTCGATGATCTCCTTTCTATTATTTGTGTGTCATATCGTGTTCTAGGGTGTACTAAGTAAAACCCCTCAATCAATTTCCTAAATGATTCACAGGGCCATCGTGAATTTTGTTTTGCTCCATCTTCGGCTAAAAACTACCCTTTCTTCCTCATCTCCAGTGTGGTGAGTTCCTTTGCAATTCCTTTCGGTGACACCATATATGAGCTATTCCAATCATCCATCCCGATTGTTTTTGCCTAGGTTATTCTCTCCATGTGGAGTTCTCTTTGCCGTCACTAGGTCATCGTCGCCGACGAACATCAGTGATCCTCCGGTCATCTCTTTGATTTGGGTAGGTTCACTAGACCCTGAGGATGCTTTTGCACTCATTTATTAGCTCAATGCGTGGACGGGTTCACTTGGCCGCATGTGCCGTAGTGGCGCCGCTGCACTCTATTGTTGCACCGCCGCTAGAGCTCGCTGCCGGCCAAAATCCGGCCATCACTAGGACCGCAAGGTTATTGTGAATCCATTTCATGTCTTAGAACACGCGGCCGTGAACCACAACGCCGGCTAGCCGCCGGGCAAGCTCGGGGCAGTGAAGTCCCCTATTGTCGGAATGACCGACAATTACTGTAGCGTAATCAAACACCTAAATCCCTGTCGGTTAGTGCTAATGAATGCTTATCTGGTAATTTGTTAACATGTTGTGTCTATTACACGTGGGCCCATGCACATAAATGAATGAGTTAAAGAAAACCGGATTGAGTTAGAGTCTTTGACTTGTGGGCCCATATGAATGGTTAAGTGTTTGAGTAAAATTGAGTAGTACATTTTCTATTAAGGAAAACATATTTCTTATACATTTAAACCGTAATTGCGCTTCCGTAATTAATCAGAAAACATATTTCATAGATTACGCTTTCGACATCGCTTCGGCTGGGGCTGGGTCAAGGATGACTGAGTCAACTCTTGACCTTGGGTCCCACCTGTAAGTGGCTATGGCTAGATTCAGGTGGGTATAAAAAGTTTTGAATACATTTTTAATTCCTGAAATGAATTACTTTTACCCTGAAAATGAGTTAAACTTCAAAAATTCATAAGTAATTCATTTTAACTCCAAATCAAGTGAAATCAATTTTGTTAGTTTTAATTTTTACTGTAATTTAATCTGGAATAAATTTGAAACATGTCTCTATTACAGAAAAAATTGATAATTAAATTAATTGTACATAAAGGACTTTAACTTTATAAAGTTCATAGAAAATTCAAATGAACTAAAATTTTTAACTAAATTTATTTAAAATCCGAACCTCACTACTGTAAATTTCTCATGCATTTTTCAGCGTTTTGAGTTTTTCTCAGTGTTTATTTTGTAGTTATTTTTAGATTCTGAATTGCGCGACGTGAGAGAATATATTTATGAGAACCCTGAGGTGGTACAAGTGGAATATCAACAAGGCAAGCATGCTCTTGCATCATTTTGATCACAGTTTTGGTAATTTAGTATTTTGAAATGCAATGATAATTGTGTGCATACTATTTTGATGTGTCCATCATTTGAGAGTCTAGTTAGCTATGTCCTAATCATTATGGCTTATCCTTAATCATTCCATACATCTATGCTTAAGTTAGTTGTCATGTGTTGATATTTATTCTTAATCTTATTGCTTAACCATGTAGGTTAGTAGTTATGGTAGTTCGATTGATGGGGTTAGCTTGTCAATCGTGGGAAACACTAAACATTTTATCTTTATGATTTTGTCTAGATTTTTGAATCTGGTTCTTAAGTCTAAAAGTTGTCTAATAAAACATGATTTAGATCTGGACAAGTGATTGATAGTAAGGGTGACTTCGTGCACGAGATTGGGTATTATGGTAGTCTTGTCCGGATCACCAAGGATCGAACTTTGGGCTATCATTCCAAGTAACACTCGTACTACCACACATTGGATTGGGGCCGGTTTGGTCAAGTAAAGGGAGGATTTTATTGGATTGGAACACAGGTGATGTGAGGACATATGTGTTCGATCATATGTTCATAGGGATCCAATTGCAATTTAATATGTGCGAGTGAGCACATGTTTAAATTTCTGTTCATTGGGTCGGCATTCCCAACACAACTTGTGTGCCCCGCTTAGCAGATTCTATAAGTAGCTTGTACTAAGCGGGATTTCGTTACACATGGGTGTTTCAACTTCAATAAGATGTTCTTGCTAAAAAGTACCAAATCTCGATCTACCCGACCGACATACCAAAGGAAGTGTGTCATTATCCAGAGGCTTACGGGATGGTCGAGTCGTGTGGGTAAAGATCGATGTACACTCCTGCAGGGTTAAAACTATTCAGATAGCCGTGTCCCCGGTTATAGACAAATACTTGGTTTTTGATAGACATCATCGTTAGACTCTGAAATAAAATTGACATGGGTACAACTTGGTATTGGCATGAATGGTTGTTCATGCTTGTTAGTTGATCAAAGTGGACAACCACTTTGATATGTTTTGATTTATGATTACATCAATGTCACTTAAATTCTTTTGGTCCAAATTTTGGTTATAAAATGGCCTTTGCAAATTAGAATGTGTAGAATAAAACTTGTTGCGTTTATTCAAAACTTATGCCAATACAGCCTTCCTTTGAACAGCCTCTAACATGCATGCATATTCTCACTTCCTTTGGATAGGCTCTATTAAATACTTTCTTTTATTAGTTTGTGTAAGACTTGCGAGTACCTTTTGTACTTAGTAAAATTGACCACTTGTTTCAGGTGAGGAAGAATACGTCTACGATCAATTCGTTAGCGCCGATTATAGCGACGCTAATGAATGATGTTGTTTCTACCTCCACTCAGTTGCCTTCGGGTTTTGGGCACACTCGGATGGAACTTTTGTTGTATTATATTCGTTTTCCACTGTGTACTTTTGTTAGTGTTTATTCTATTGCTCGGTCACTTTTGTAATTTATGACTCTAAGTCCTAGACTTGTAAACTGCCTTTTAAATAATGTACGAAATGTTTATGACTGTGTACAATGTTGTTAGGATATGTGCGTATTAGCCATTGATCTTGGGAGCTAATGCGAGACATATCCGCCCTGAGTCGGTCGCAGCCTCTGTTCTCGCTTCTTTGTTCTTTGCCTCTGTGCTCTCTCTCTCTCTCTCTCTCTCTCTCTCTCTCTCTCTCTCTCTCTCTCTTTCTCTCTGTGAGTCATAGATAGTGGGCCCAGTCCAATAGATGCTCAGTCAAAAGAATAGTAAGTGCAATTAACAACTAATGGAAGCTTCAAATTTGCAAACCACACGATGATAGCTAAGTCCGGTAGTTAAGGATGATTGAAAGTGCTTAGTAGCCATTAACAGCCAAACGAACAGAAAAGCAAAATTAGGAATGACATAACGATCACAGTGACAGTGGACCTCCACTTAACAATTTGACAATAAATTTTGTTAGTAAGCTGATTAAATAAGCATTTTCTTCTTAATGGAATTGTTAAGAAATTAGAGGGTAATTAGAAAAGGAGAAATGAGCTAAAGCCATGTCAAATGCAAAGGCAAGTTAAGTAGAAATCATATTGAGTTAACTAGCCATTAGCATTGAAGCTAAAACAGCAAACTAGTTAGAAGTCAAGATTGGAATATGGTTGTCTGATAACAGTGAGATAGAGCCATGACAGATGTCAAAACAAGTTGATTAGAAAGTATAATGATCTATTAATCGATGGCATTTACTCTAAAAGAGTAAAACTAATTAGGAATCAAGATTTGCAATGTGGTTATCTAAATCATAGTAAGCCCTATGCCATGGATATGGTAGTAACTAGGGCTAGAAAAATAGCTCGAGTCTTGCAAGCCGGCTTGGCTTGTATCAGGCTCGAGCCGGCTCGGGCTCGGGCAATTTTCGAGCTGAGCCAAGCCCAGCTTTTGGCTCGGTAAAATTTCAAGCCGAGCTTGAGCCGCTTGTTCCATTTTGCTCAAAGGGCCTTAACTACCTCCAACCTTATCACCTTCTGCGGTCTGCCCTTATCCCCGGACCCCTTCGGTCTCTGGCTGCCTTATCCTCACCCATGGCCTCCTCCTCCCCACAATCTCCCACCGTCTCCCCCGCCCTCGCCCTCGCCCCGCCCGCCTCGCCTCCTCCACCTCCAGGTTCCAGCCCCGCTCGCTGTCTCCCCCTCGCCCTTCTCGCCCTCCTCGCCCGCCGTCTCCCCCTCACCCTCCTCGCCCCACCCGCCGCCTCCTCCTCTGGCCCCGCCTGCCTCGCCTCCCCTCCCAACTCCTGCCGCCTCCGGCCTCCCCCTCACCCCGCTCGCCTCGCCTCCTCTAGCGGACCAGCTCCATGCCTCCTCCTCGCCCCGTCCGTCGCCTCTGCCTCCCGCGCTCCCGCTTCTTCTCCATCTCCCTCGTCTCTGGCGGAGACGCGGAGTCTACGACCGTGAGGGAGGTGGCGCACCGTGTGGAGCTGCGGGCTACGGCCTGTGGGTTGAGGCCGGGACGTGCTGGCTACTGTGCCATGCGGGTGGGCCATGCGGTGATGGCCGATGGTGCAGGGCTGCAGGTCGAGGCGGTGGTCTCAGTGAAGAACGTGGTGGCCCTCTACTTCGCTCCCAGCGCCGGCGACGACGTCGATGCGGAAGATGCCAAGTGGGAGGGCACAGGCGCACGGAGGACCGGCGGTGGAGGCCCTCCTGGCTGTGAATCTCTGATGTGAATGTGATGCTTCCTTGAATCCTTGTCCAATTTTATGCTTTTGCTAGTGCAATTTTGATGCGTGATTGTATGGGGATGAACTATTTTGATGAGGATTATGCACTGTGTGTCTGAGAACCGGGGCGGGAGGAACATCAAGCTCGCAAGCCCATTCGAGCTGGCTCGAGCTCAGTTCCGAGCCGAGCCAAGCCTATCTCCCAGCTCGTAATCGAAACGAGCCGAGCCGAGCTGAGCTCACTGTTCATCCGAGCCCAGATGAGCCGAGCTCGAGCCAGCTCGGCTCGACTCGTTTCCACCCCTAGTAATAACAATAGTGGCAATAGGTCAATGGGATAGTTAGTCTAAATTGGTAAAATGATTAGATATTAACTCTTATTAGTATGCACTTAGAATGAATTCATAAGACGATACCCCAAATTGAAAATTAAGTAAAATTGCCAATTTTACTAGTGTCCTGATAATGGCTATAAATTTTGCATATGACCTCTTAATCAAATGAATATTTTTTCTAAATTCATAAAAAATCATGCTCTATTTAAATATGCCAAAATATTTGAATTTTTTTGTTAATTTTTTTCTATATTTAATTTGCTATCGGTTCTTTTGATTAGACGTCAATACATCGAATGAAATTTACGACAATCCTTCATCCTTTTTTATTCAAAGCAACCAGAGTAAGACAAGCACCCCCTTTGATTATGTTGATCCTACTATTTTAAATATTGTACTTCTTTTTTGCAAAATCTATTATGCATGCATGCATGTTCGCTTAAAATTGTTATATTTGGGGATAACGGTAGTTATAGTGCTATTCAATGCATTATCCTCCTTGAAACATTGATATCTTTATTGTTGTAGCCATTAGGGTATGGTTTAGACAATGAATGGTGTCGAATTGGGTTTTTCAAATACGAATATCACATAAATGCTTAGCCGGGCTTTAGTCTTTACTAAAATTGAAACAAAAATGGATGACATGTTGAATATGAGTTTGGGAGATTTTGAAATGATCATCTAGATGGGTTTACCTCTGTTATTTTGTATACAAATAAAAATGAAAACTTAGTTTCTGACGCGAGCGGGTTATATTATAATATGAGGAGTGTGAGAGGTGTATCTCACAAGTAGATAGGGAGACATTCTTACCCGAGTCAATTAAGGACCGAATACCGGTATATCTGACCTAAGCATAAACGTACAACCACATGTACCGGTATGGGACAGCCTTAGCTAATTAAGTCATCGAAAACTAACCTTACACATGTACCGGTGTAGGCATATTTGAAGGGGCTCCCTTCACCTAGGCATTGGGAACAAAGCCTTCCAACACAACGGTGAATGCCTCACTGAGACGGGGGTGTACCCGGGTGAAGTGAGGGTGTTCATTCACCGGGCTAGTGCAAGGTTAGGACTAGGTGATGTAAAGGCTTCGATACGTGCTCTAGACTGCTTACCAAAGAATAGTGAGCGGTGGTATCGGCAGATGCCAAACAAACTAGTAAATTCGTATGCCGTGGGTAAATTTGTGCACCTCTGCAGAGTGTAAATCTATTTAAATAGTCGTGCTCGCTGTGATGAGTGCGCTAAGTGTAGTATTGCCGAGTATAGTCTTGGTTTTTTTTGCAAGAATGGTTTTGTTGTTAATATTTGAGTTTAGTACCATGTCTATAGCTGAAAGTAAGATGTTGATCGCAGCCGAGGAGGGTTGCGATTTATTACTTATCAAGTACTTACTTGTTGTTCTTCATCTATTTTAACTGTCATTTAAATTTCCGTTGCAAAGTACTATGTATTGATATTACAAATAAAACTTGCTTAATGCTAAAAATAACATGTAGCATAGAGCCTCATCCCTTGTTAGCTATGCATATATATAAATTTTGTGATACACTACAAGTTTTGCTGAGTACGCAATGTACTTAATCTTGCTTAAATTGTTATTCGGAGTTAGTGAATGAGCTTACGCCGAACAACCCGTTCTTTGCACCCGGTACCAGAGGGTTCGTTGGTGGATCTTTCTAAGTCTTATTCCTTATCGGTTGCTTAAGGGTCATTCCTTGTCGGTTGCCTAAGGTTTTGCCATGTATATATATAAATTTTTGGAGAACATATTTTCATAACGTAACAATATATTAGCCAGGAATGCATACTGTTGGCAAAACCAATAGTCCAATGTTGGAAATACTACCTGTGGATGCACACTTTCACGGGTGAGGGAGACAAACTCACGGAGAGGAAGAACACACAGAAGATTTTTGTGTAGCACTGCAACTGCCTAGTGCTACTTTTCTCTTTCTATTCTTCTCTCTTTTCTGTTTGGCTCAACTGAAGACAACAATGTACAAGAGACTAAATAGCCACCATGCACCATGACCCACTAACACACTAGACTAATGCAAACACTAACTCTTGCATGCAAACGCACGCACTAACCTACTAACACACAAGACTAATGCAATTACTAACTCTTGCATGCAAACGCACACACTAATTGCTTATTCAACTATATGTAGTCATGCAAGGTCCACTAATAAACTAATGCATGCAAAAACTGCCGAACTTGATTATTCCTAACAATCTCTCCCTAATCAAGATGGCTTCACAGTAGCGTTGGTTCGTCGTCGGCATCCGCTTCCATGAGATGCGCCTGTTCCTCCTTCTTGTTGCGGCATTTGGAAGCAAAATGCCAATAATTGTTGCAGTTGTAGCATCTTACTTTAGCCTTGTCGAATTTACGATTCCCACGGCTTCGACCACCATTGCCGTTATAGCCACCGGGCTCGCCATCTCTATTCTTTGCCAATTGGGCCTCCCACTCGGCGCATGTTAGGAGAAGATGTTCGTCATCGTTGTTGCCGCTTATACCGCGTAGACGCTCCTCATACACCTTGAGATGGCCGATCGCTTCTTTCACCATCATTGTCTTCAAGTCCCCAAATTTCTCAATGGTTGAGACAATCTGTAGGTACTTGCTCGGGACGGCGTAGAGAAACTTCTTCATGACGTAGCTCTCCTCTATCTTGTCGCCAAGACTGCGAATCTGGTTGATGAGAGTCGTCAGTCTCACGGCAAAGTCGTGCACCCACTCCGTTCCCTTCACGCGCAAACCCTCGAACTCACTCTTGAGGGTCTACGCGCGCACCTCCTTGATGCAGTCGGTGCCGACATACATCGTCTTGAGCTTGTCCTATGCATCTTTCGCCGTTTCCTTTTTGGCGAGTAGGATGAGGGTCTCCTCTGGGACTCCTTGGAAGATGGCCGCAAGGGCTATCTGATCTTGGCGCTTATCAACGTCGCCGGCCACCATAGCTTTCCAAACACCTTGTGTCTTTATGAACACCTTCATCTTGATTTTCCACGCGCCATAGTTGTTCTTGTTCAGCATAGGGTATTGAAGAGAGATATTGCTTTCTCTTCCCGGTACCCTTGACGGACCACTACTGGCAACGAAGGTGCGGCTCGATGGACCACCGCTGGCAATGAAGGTGCGGCTCGACGGCGACATGGACCTTGCCCTCGATATGGTTCTGATACCAATTGTTGAAAATTCTACTCGTGGACGCTTTCACGGGTGAGGGAGACAAACTCACGGAGAGAAAGAACACACAGAAGATTTTTGCGTAGCTCTGCAATTGCCTGGTGCTACTTTTCTCTTTCTATTCTTCTTTCTTTTCTGTTTGGCTCAACTGAAGACAACAATGTACAAAAGACTAAATAGCTACCATGCATCATGACCCACTAATACACTAGACTAATGCAAACACTAACTTTTGCATGCAAACACACGCACCAACCCACTAACACACCAAACTAATGCAAATACTAACTCTTGCATGCAAACGCACACATTAATTGCTTATTCAACTATATGTAGTCATGCAAGATCCACTAATAAACTAATGCATGCAAAAACTGCCGAACTTGATTATTCCTAACATCCAACGCTAGTCCACTGCTTGTTTGTCCCGAGCCTGTCTGTAACCAGTAACCTAGTTCCACTTTCATGCATGAAATAGTGCTTAACTCCAATATATATCTGTCAGTCCCCACATTACAGTACGGAGAAACCAGAGCTGTCTAGGTAGGTTTGCAGGTAAAGAGAGGGTGAGTGCTCACTGGGGTCGACGTCGGTGGAGCTGACGAGCTGGCAGTAGACGCCATTGCTGAGGAAGTCGTGCAAGGGTGACGTCCAGCACGCTCTGGCGCATCAGCACGACGGAGCCCTTCAGCTTCGTCGTGGACGAACAAGCATTCTTCTTCTCCTTGATGGCTTTCACGATCCCACTGATGATCATCTTGCTGCCCTCTTGATCGATTGATCGGTGCTTGTGCTTCTCTCCTCTCCTCTGCTCCCCTGTCTCGTTTACCAGCAACAGCGAGCAGTACAGCTCAATAATTGTGATCCAATATGTTGGTGTCGATAGAGGGAGTTGTGGGTGTATTTATGGATAGCAAACCAAGGGCGAGGAGTACCGCTAGTTATTGCGTAGACCAGTGGCAAGACGACTACTTCCTTCAGCCTACGGTATGGACATGTAAGACCTTAATGGGTTGTACTTGTAGCGTCAGCTAAGACCAGATCAGTACAAGTAAGGACTACAGAAGGCTCCTAAAATCCAAAGGGAGAACAACAAGAGGAATTAGAAAGAGGTAACAACAGAATCTTATTTATGTCCTTTCAAAAAAAGAATCTTCTTCATGTTTGCGGAGAACTAGTGAATAAATTCCAAATGGGTTGGCTCTCCCCGTTCCTATGAAAGAGTATGTAAATTAGGTGAGGTAAGATGCGAGATTACAGTAGTTACGCCCCCAACTGTAGTATGTAATTTAGAGGGTATAAAGGTCATTTTCGAGTAAAACCCGGCTGGCAGAACATGGCGATATGACGTCCTCTAGGCTGATGTCAACCGAGCACCACAGTGCTAAGAGATATTATGAAGAGGTACAAAACTCATAATGTGTATACAGTGCAGTAGTACTAACAATTACAACGACCTAATGCGTCAAGCCGTCACCCAGATCAGTACAAGCAAGGACTACAGGAGGCTCCTAAAAACCAAAGGGATAACAACAAGAGGAATTAGAAAGGTACCAAGAGAATCATATTTTCATCCTTTTTAAAAAACAATCTTCTTTATGTTTGCGGAGTACTAGTGAATGAATTACAAATGGCTCTCCTCGTTCTTATGAAAGAGTACGTAAATTAGGTGAGGTAAGATGTCATATTACAGTTATGCCCCATTTCCCGACGAAACCCGGCTGGAAGGACATGGCGATATGACATCCACAATATGACGTCCTCTAGGCTGATGTAAGCCAAGCACCATAGTGCTAAGAGTTATTATGAAGAGGTACAAAGCTCATAATATGTGTATAGTGCAGTAGTACTGACAATTACAACGACCTGATGCGTCAGGCCGTCACCCCAGATCAATACAAGCAAGGACTACAGGAGGCTCCTAAAACCCAAAGGGATAACAGCAAGAGGAATTAGAAAGAGGTAACAAGAGAATCTTATTTATGTCCTTTTTTAAAAATAATCTTCTTTATGTTTGCGGAGTACTAGTGAATGAATTACAAATGGCTCTCCCCGTTCCTATGAAAGAGTGCGTAAATTAGGTGAGATAAGATGCGAGATTACAATTATGCCCCAACCCTAGTTTGTAATTTGGAGGATATAAAGGTCATTTCCTAGTGAAACCCAGCTGGCAGGACATGGTGATATGACATCCGCGATATGACATCCTCTAGGCTGATGTCAGCCGAGCACCACAGTAATAAGAGTTATTATGAAGAGGTACAAGCTCATAATATCTATACAGCACAGTAGTACTAACAATTACAACGACCTAATGCATCAGGTTGTCACCCCATACCAGTACAAGCAAGGACTACATGAGGCTCCTAAAACCCAAAGGGATAACAGCAAGAGGAATTAGAAAGAGGTAACAAGAGAATCTTATTTATGTCCTTTTAAAAAAAGATTCTTCTTTATGTCTGCGGAGTACTAGTGAATGAATTACAAATGGCTCTCCCCGTTCCTATGAAAGAGTACGTAAATTAGGTGAGGTAGGATGCAAGACTACAGTTATGCCACCCAACCCTAGTATGTAATTTGGAGGATATAAAGGTCATTTCTTGGTGAAACCCGGCTTGCAGGACATGGCGATATGACATCCATGATATGATGTCCTCTAGGCTGATGTCAGCCGAGCACCACAGTGCTAAGAGTTATTATGAAGCGGTACAAAGCTCCTAATGTGTGTATAGTGTTGTAGTACTAACAATTACGACGACCTAATGTGTCAAGCCATCACCCCAGATCAGTACAAGCAAGGACTACAGGAGGCTCCTAAAAACCAAAGGGATAACAGCAAGTGGAATTAGAAAGGTACCAAGAGAATCTTATTTATGTCCTTTAAAAAAAAGAATCTTCTTTATGTTTGCGGAGTACTAGTGAATGAATTACAAATGGCTTTCCCCGTTCCTATGAAAGAGTACTAGTGAATGAATTACAAATGGCTCTCCCCGTTCCTATGAAAGAGTACCTAAATTAGGTGACGTAAGATGCGAGATTACAGTTATGCCCCCAACCCTAGTATGTAATTTGGAGGGTATAATGGTCATGTCCTAGCGAAACCCGGCTGGCCTGTGTGGACCCCTGAAATTGAATTCGTTTCAAGTTAAAAGATTATACAAAAGACATAATTTTTTTTAACAAGGAACGAGCCCAATTTCAAGTTCTCGGATATGTGTCTCACATTAGTTCCCAAGATTAATGACTAATGTGTACATATCCTAAACAACATTGTACAAAGTCATACAAAGGCCATATATTTATAACATAAATTTACAAGACCAGTGTTTCAGTACATAAGTTACATATGAGACCAACGGTCAACTAAAAACAAAAGTCTGCAGCGGAAACAAATATAAACACTAAAAGATACCACCAAGTGTGCCCAACACCGACAGGAAACTGAGTGCTGAGTGGAGGAAGAAACAGCCTCATTCGTTAGCGTCACCATAATCGACGCTAATGGATGGATTGTAAGCACAATCGTCCTCACTTGCAACAAGTGGTTAATTCAACTGAGTATTGAAGGTACTTGCAAGACTTACACAAACTAATAAAAGAAAGTGTTTAGTAGAACCTATCCAAAGGATTAGAAGTTATATATGTTAAAGGCCGTCCAAAGGAAAGGCTATAATGGCATTAGTTTTGCATTAAGCAACAAGTTTTATTCCTACACTTTCTAATTTTTGCGAAGGCCATTTTGTAAGCAAGTTTCCTAACTGGCATGGCTAAGCAATTACCTAAAGACCATATAATCTATCACAAGATTTCTATCTTAAGCATAAGTGTATGAAATGATTAAGGATAAGCCATAATGATTGGGATATAAAGAACTAGACTCACAAATTATTGATACACCAAAATAGCATGCACACAATTATTATTGCATTTCAAAAATACTAATTACCAAAACTAGGATCAAAATATGCAAAAAGGATGCTTGCCTTGATTATATTCCACTTGCTCAATCTCAGGGTGCTCACAAGTATATTCACTCACGTCGGGCAAATCAGAATCTAAAAATAACAATAGCAAGTAAATACCGAGAAAAGTAACAAAATGCAAAAATACTGAAAAATGCATGATAAAAATTCAGTAGGATGGTTCTGATTTTAAGTAAATTTTAGTGCAAATTTTAGTTTATTTGGAGTTTATTTGAATTTGCTAGGAATTTTACAAGGTTAAAGTCTTTAATGTATAAATAAACTAATTAACAAATATTTCTGTAACAGGAGCATGTGTAAAAGTTATTCCAGATTAAAGTTCAGTAAAAATTAGAATTAATAAACTTTATTTCACTTGATTTGGAGTTATAATGAATTACTTATGAAATTTTGAAGTTTAAACTAAATTTAGTGTAAAAGTAAATCATTTCGGGAATTGAAAATGTATTCTCAAGCTTTTTATACCGAGCCGAGGCTAGCCCTAGGCACTAACAAGCGGGGCCCAAGGTCCAAGGTTTACTCGGTCAGCCTTGACCCAGCCCAGTCGAAAACGTGCTGAAAGCGTAATCTAGAAAATACGTTTTCCAGTTACAATAACGTACTTTTGGTTTGAACGTATAATAAATACGTTTTCCTTAATAGAAAACCTATTACCTAACTTTACTCCAACGCTTAACTAGTCAAATGGACCCACCCGTCAGCGTCTCAGCGTGGAAATCAGAGGCTAAAGCGCACGGTTTTCCTCGTGGTCCCACTAGGCAGCGAGACAATTAATGACATCAATTAAATCCTAATCATTTCCTTAACCAAAACGACAGCGGTTAGTGTTTAATCGCCCAACTACAATGTTGTCGGCTGGTCCGACAACAAAGCAGCTAGCGCCGCGCGTTTGGCCGGCGGCTAGCCAACGCGGTGGTCCTTGGCCGCGCAAACCAGAGGCCAAAATGGAATCATAATAGTGTGGCGGTCCTGATGGTGGCCGGAATTTGGCCGGCGGTGAGCCCTAGCGGCGGCGCGACATGGAGAAGCGGTGGTGCATGCACGACACAAGTGACTACATCGATTTGATGGTGCATTAAGAAAATAAATGTATGCTTATGCTATTAGGGGGCATGAGGAAGCTACCTAAGCCGAGAGGATGATTGAAGAAGCACTGAAGCTCGCCGGTGGCATGTGAGTGAAAAGCGGCAAAAAGGGCTCCACAATGACACGATAACCTGAGCAAGGAAACAAACAATGGGTGGTTGGGATAGGTTGCTTAGACACATAAAATGCTAACATTGGAATCAATCAAGAAATAACCCACTAGGCCGGAGATGGAGACAAAAGAGTTGATTTCGGCCAGAAAAAGAGGAATTTCAAAATCCAACAATCCTGTTTGACCAAAGATGGAATTAATTGAGGGGTTTCACTACTTAGAGCCTAGCACATATTGTGACATGAAGAAAACTGGAATGAATTCACCGAACTCAAAGTTGGCGCGGGAATGACATTCGGTGCATGCTCCAGGCGATCAAAAGACAACCCCGCGGTCCCGAGGCTACAAACCAAATCAAGACCTCCAATTAACACGATGAATATGACATGAGAATAGAAGAGTAAAGGCACAAAAATGAGAAGAAATGCCTCAGTGTGGATGAAGAAACGAGTGCTGCATCAATTCGGCCGAGAGAGTGGTGGATCGGTTTTGATGGCCTTTCACCGCCCATGACAGCTCGGCGTTGATACGTGGCGGCAATAGAGTAAGTGACAAGCTCGGTGGCAAGCTGCATGGGCTTGCATGCACGGGAGCAGCCGACACGGTACCATGTCACTCTCGGCCGCGCGAGAGCTACCACGGCGCTAGAACGGCGCGGAGAAGACGAGGGAGGTGAGACCGACTGGTGGGCCTGCGGTGTCAGCGAGAGGAGCTAAGCGGCGTGGTCGGAAGTAGGCGTGGGCGAACGTGCTTGGTCTAGCCAAGTCAATTGGCGCGGGTCACTACAGTCGAAATGGTTCGGACCGAGCCCGATAGTTGACCTGATTAACTTCAAATTACTCTAGTTTGACCAGAGTGTTATAAATAGCAAATAAATTCATAAAAATACAAAATTTTTCAGAGATGCTACTAGGATGATATAGATCCCAATTGTTTTTGAAAATTCACTGTTCAATATTTAATTACTTAGTTTGATAGCCTTAACCAAATAGGTTTAATTAGTGAATATAGGTTTTTCTTAAAGGTAAAAAGATCTCAAAAATTTTGACAAAAATTATATTAATTCGTGAAAAATAATCTAGTATTTGATTAAATTAATTTCCGGGTTCATTATTAACATTGACTTACATTTTCTTTTGGAGTTTCATTTCAAGTTTTATATTTGGTTTGAATTTGAGGTTTTCAATTGTAACAATTTATGCACATGCTTCAAAATAACAAATATGCTATGAAATGAATAATATTACTATTTATTTAAAATGAGGCTTTTACAAACCTACCCCCTTAAGAGAATCTCGTCCCGAGATTCCGGTAGTTCAGAAGTTGGGACGGGATGCTTCTAAATAGTTCTTATCTAGAAATACAACATTTGTTGTCTTTATTTCCTTCAAAGATAGAAAAGAAAGAAAAACAACATCTGTTGTCTTGATTTCCTTCAAAGATAGAAAAGAAAGATTATTAGGAACAACATGGTGTTGTTATTACATTTTCCTTTCTATTACTTTGTTTAACCTTGCCTTTCCTGATTCAAAGGCACTTCAATCATATGGAAGAGATAGGGGTGCTCAATCCTCATTTGGTCTTCACGCTCCCAAGTGGCTTCCTCTTGTGTGAGGTTACTCCACTAAATTTTTAAGAACTTGATGGTGCGGTTTCTTGTCCTGTGTTCCATTTCATCGAGAATACGTACTGGGTGCTCTTGGTAGGAAAGATCGGATTGGAGATCAAGGTTCTCATAGGCAGATGCTTTAGTAGGAACGCGAAGACATTTATTCAATTGGGAGACATGAAAAGTATCATGTACCGCTGAAAGAGAGTTGGGCAATTCCAGTTGAAACGCCACAACTCCTCGTTTTGCAAGAATTCGGAAAGGTCCGATATAACGAGGTGCTAACTTTCCCTTCACCTGAAATCGATGAGTTCCCTTCATTGGTGAAACTTTAAGGTAAACATAATCATCTACCTCAAAGCTTAACTCACGACGCCGATTGTCGGCATAACTCTTTTGATGGGACTGTGCTGTCCGCAATCAGTTTCGGATCAAGCGAACTTGCTCTTTTGCTTCCACCACCAAGTCTGGACCATAGAATGGTCTTTCTCCGGACTTGGACCAGTTCAAAGGTGTCCTACAAGCTCTTCCATACAATGCTTCAAAAGGCGATATTTGAATGCTTGATTGGTAGCTATTGTTGTAGGAAAATTCCACATATGGCAAGCATTTCTCCCAGTTCTTACTAAAGGACAGCACACAAGCTCTGACAAGATCTTCCATTATTTGGTTCACCCTTTCAGTTTGACCTCCAGTTTGTGGGTGATAAGCAGTGCTAAAAAAGAGTTTGGTCCCCATTGCTTGGTGTAGGCAATTCTAGAAGTATGATGTGAACTGAGAGCCACGATCAGAGACAATGACCTTCGGTACACCGTAGAGACAAACAATTCAAGAAATATATAGCTCTGCTAACTTACTGCTAGTGAAGTGGTCTTAACAGGAATAAAATGAGCAACCTTTGTCAATTGATCCACGACCCATATGGAATCTGATCCACTTTGAGTCTTCAAAAGACCGGTAACAAAATTCATACCAACTTCTTCCCATTTCCATTTAGGAATAGGCAGTGGTTGGAGTGTTCCTGCTGGCTTCAAGTGTTCGGCTTTGACTCTCTGGCAAACATCACACTCAGCAATATACTGTGCGATTTGCCGCTTCATTCAGCTCCACCAGAGTCTTTTCTTTAGATCCTGATACATCTTGGTACTCCCAGGATGTATGGAGAATGGAGAATTGTGAGCTTCTTTGAGAATTAAATCCTTCAACCTGTGATTAAATGGCACTACCAAACGGTCTCCAAACCATAAGACACCTTGCACATCTTCAACGAAACCTTTGGCCGTGCCTTGTTTCATATCCTCTCGGATTCGGGCCACATTGAAATCATTTTTCTGGCCCTCCTTGATCTGGTCTTCAAGTGTGGATTTCACCTTTAGGGCAGTGAGATATCCCTCTTCCACCATCTCAATATTTAGGCGCTGAAACTCAGCACACAAGCTTTTCATAGAAGGTGCTATCGATAAGCAGTTGCATTGAGACTTTCTGCTCAATGCGTCGGCCACTACATTGGCTTTGCTTGGGTGATAATGAAGTCCCATATCATAGTCCTTGATCAGTTCAAGCCATCTTCTTTGCCTCAAGTTTAGATCAGCTTGAGTAAAAATGTATTTCAGGCTCTTATGATTAGTATAGATCTCGCAACAATTACCGATGAGGTAATATCGCCAAATCTTCAGAGCGTGGACTACGGCTGCCAATTCCAAGTTATGTGTAGGATAATTCACTTCATGAGGCCTTAACTGTCTGGATGCATATGCCACAACTCGGCCCTCTTGCATGAGAACACAACCAAGCCCATGGCGATATGCATCGCAATAAATGTCGAAGCTCTTGTGAATATCTGGCAGAGTGAGCACTGGAGCTTTGGTCAGGAGTTCTTTCAATACCTGAAAACTTTCTTCACACTCAGCTGACCATTCGAACTTCTTCTCCTTCTTCAAAAGCTGGGTCATAGGTTTTGCTATCTTGGAGAAGTTTTCAATAAACCGACGGTAATACCCCGCAAGTCCAAGAAAACTTCAGATGTCAGTGATGTTCTTGGGCTGACCCCAGTTTAGTACATCTTGTACCTTAATTGGATCAACCATGATACCACCTTCGGATAACGCATGTCCCAAAAAGCTAACTTTCTTAAGCCAGAATTCACACTTGCTGAATTTTGCATACAGCCGATGCTTACAAAGTGTTTCCAACATAAGTCTCAAATGCTGCTCATGCTCTTCATTAGACTTGGAATAGATGAGGATGTCATCAATCAACACGACAACAAACTTGTCCAAATATTCCATAAACACTAAATTCATGAGGTTCATGAAATATGACGGTGCATTTGTCAAGCCAAAGGACATGACAGTGTACTCGTACAAACCGTAGCGAGTAGAGAATGTTGTCTTTGGAATGTCTTCAGCCCTGACCTTGATCTAATATGCTAGCCTGATAGCAAATCAATCTTATAGAATACTTGGGCTCCAGTCAGTTGATCAAAAAGATCATCAATGCGAGGAAGAGGATATTTGTTCTTGACAGTTACTTCATTTAGCGGATGATAGTCCATACACATCCACAAAGTCTTGTCTTTCTTCTTAACAAAGATGGTCGGGCATCCCCAAGGTGAGGAGATCGGTTGGATAAATCCCTTGTCAAGCAACTCTCCAAGTTGTTTCTTCATGTCTACCAACTCATTGGGAGGCATCCGATATGGTCTCCTTGATATTGGAGTAGTACCAGTTTCTAGTTCGATCACAAACTCCACCTCGCGATCTGGGGGCATGCCTGGAAGGTCTTCAGGAAAGACATCTGGATACTCACAAACTACTAGTACCATCTCCAATGTAGGGGTGGTATCAACTCTCAAAGCATAAAGATGAGAACCGACTGTCTTGGAGTTGAAAACAACTTGTTTGCCATTTTCATTTGTAACAGAAATGGACCATTGAGCACAATAAATTTGCCCCCGATTCTTGGACAGGCAATCCATTCCCAAGATAACATTCGACCCTTTTGAGTCTATTACTATCAGATTTGCCAAAAATTCTACTCCTTGAATCTCTACTTTTATGTCCCAGCAGATTTGATTAGTTCGAAAAACTGATCCCGATGATTGAATAATATATGTGGCTGGAGTGTATGCATAGCTAACTGATGAAGATCAGCAAAATGCCTCTTGACAAAAGAATGAGATGCTCTGGAATCAAATAAAACAATAGCTGGGCTGAAATTAACAAGAAGCATACCGAGGATGACATATGGTGCATCAATTGCCTCTTCTGCAGTGATTTGGTTCACTCGACCTCAGGCCTGAGCTGGATCAGACATGACAGGCTACTTTGGAGGTGGTGCTGGAAGTACAAGTGCGGGAGATGGCCGAATAGGAGGCAAACCACTAGCCTTTGCCAAGCACTGGTCAGCGAAATGTCTAGGACGTCCGCAGTGATAGCAGATCACTCCTGGCTTCACATTGCTGACAATAGGAGGTTGATTCCCATTGACTCTAGGCTTCCCATTATGTGGTGGAGGACGAGGTGCAATCACTGGTGGCCTCGGTGGAGTTGGAGTTTGAACTCGAGGAGGTTGAGATTGCCACATGCGCGGCCTTGGAAAACTGCCACTAGCTGAAATCTGCATAGCCCTCTTCTGCTTGCGTGCCTCTTCCAATTCCTTGCTCTTGCCTTCAACTACGATAGCCTTGTTGACAAGATGCTAAAAGTTGCGAAAATTATGAACTGCCAAAGCCAGCTGCAGTTCCTCCATCAGACCATTCATGAATCGACTCCGACGACGAAGGTCAGTAGCAACATCATCAGGAGTGTAACAAGCTAGGAAGTTGAATTCATGAAGGTACTCTATCATGCTCTTTTGCCCTTACTTAAGAGCAAGAAACTATTTCTGCTTGATCATCTTGAGTCCCTCCGGAATGTGTGCCTCATGGAAGGCTTCCTTGAACTTGTCCCAAGTCGGGACGTGTTCGGCAAGTTGGATGGCATAGAAATTATCCCACCAGGCACTGGCTGCGCCATCCATTTGATAATTGGCAAAGAGAACCTTCTCTCTCTCAGAACATCGAGCAATAGACATCTTCTTCTCTATAGCTCTAAGCCAGTCTTCTGCTTCCATAGGGTCTTTGGAACTAGAGAACACTGGTGGGTTGGTCCATTGAAAATCAGCGAGCCCTCCCTGTGCGCGATGACTCCATGCCCCTCCAGATGATCCGGGAGTTGAAGAAGTGTTACGCGCGATTTGCTCCAGAATACGCGTCTGATCCATACGATTGCGCTCTATATGCGCGAGCACCTCAGCCATTGTGGGCGGCGGAGGAAGGTCTTCCTCATGCCGACCACCATGATGCTCATGGTGGCTAGAAGGCTCCGCCTGCTCTCCTCGAGCATAAAGATCATTGATAGAAGTGAAGCGGGATCTCTGGGGCAGAGAACCCTCTTCCTACTGTGCGTGAGAACAAGTAGTAGCTCCTGTCATACTGTTGCCATACAACTATTAGCAATTCAACAAGGATACACCCAAATGAGCACAAATTAAAGTTTTGGACAGCAAGGGTAGTGTACTAAATTTAGCATGCATAATGATATGAAATGCATGAAAATTATCACCAAAAGAGCACAAATCCATTAAACAACAAGGTCTCGGCACAGTTGTATCCATAAACGTCTATAGATGAAATGGCAACTAACCAAAACAACAGTCTTACAACATATCATACATAATTATACAAATGCTATCCTATTACATTTATTTAGGGACAGCTACTAGTTGATCACAACTCTATGCCACGAGTCCTCAACATCCATACCCTAGACATAGTGATCTCAGTTGAAGTTCACCGGGAACTCATCTAAAAGATGAGCTCCAGGCGATCCCGTGTCTGTTGGGTCCAATGGACTGATGGGGCACCTCGGAGAGCCTAGCAAAGGAACGTGACCTCCAGGTGGTGCCGGCCACTATGCGCGAGGAAAACCTACAGACATCTGGGCTTGGCAACATTATCCATAAATAGGTACAAGCCCCGCCACTTCTGGAAGTCGATAATCTGGTGGTGTAGCAGCAGCTGGGGAGGTCTCGTTGTCACCATAAAAGCATGTTACGAGGAACGTGATTCATGCTGACTCCGATCCTGAGGTACTCCTGGGCTTCCCTAAGACGACGTCGGGTTTCCCACAACTCGTACACGTTGCAGCGATGGATTTGGTCCATGATATGAACCAACCTCACCAACTAACGTACTTGTGGGTCCTCTCCAAATTGGATCTCATCAAACGTGTTCACCTCTAGTCCATGACCTCATTTCGGGAAGTGGTTGTAGGGTGGCTGAGACAACTCCGTTAGATCATGACGAAGTTGGCTCATAACCCCACTGGCCGCTTCCTGAATAGCCATGGCTTTGGAGGTGGCATGTACTTGGATATAGTATGGAATGCTTCCCGACACCTGTCTTGCAATAATGTTGACTACACCTCGATATTCCTCCATCCCAGGTCCTCGGTCCCGACAATCGATAGCGTACTCCGGTTGGTAGGTGAAATTAGCCCTCCACATCATTTCCCGTAGCAACATTGGGTATCCATCCACTTCCTCAGCACGGGTCTCCTTAACCAAATACCACCCGCTCATCTAGAGACAAAAAGACAAGGTAAGTGAGCAAATTAGTTTGTAAATCCAACTGAAAGTTGGGGTAAGAAATGACACTAAGATGGATAAGAAATAAAAGATGTCATACTTCAATTTTTTGAAATTATTTTATTACCTAGAAAATAATTTCACAGAAGACTTACTAATGCTAACGACCATGCTATTTCTAACCTACAGTCAGCATAGCTCTGATACCAATGCTATGAGGACCCTTGAAATTGAATTCGTTTCAAGATAAAAGATTATACCAAAGGCATATTTTTTTTAACAAGGAACAAGCCCAATTTCAAGTTCCTGGATATGTGTCTCACATTAGTTCCCAAGATCAATGACTAATGTGCAAATATCCTAAACAACATTGTACAAAGTCATACAAATGCCATATATTTATAACATAAATTTACAAGACCAGTGTCTCAGTACATAAGTTACATATGAGACCAACGGTCAACTAAAAATAAAAGTCTGCAGCGGAAACAAATATAAACACCAAAAGATACCACCAAGTGTGCCCAACACCCGCAGGCAAATGAGTGGAGGAAGAAACAGCCTCATTCATTAGCGTCGCAATAATCAACGCTAATGGATGGATCGTAAGCATAATCGTCCTCACCTACAACAAGTGGTTAATTCAACTGAGTACGGAAGGTATTCGCAAGACTTACACAAACTAATAAAAGAAAGTGTTTAGTAGAACCTAACCAAATGATTAGAAGTTATACAAGTTTTATTCCTACACTTTCTAATTTTTGCAAAGGACATTTTGTAAGCAAGTTTGGACTAAAAACATCAAGTAACCGTGACATAATCATAAATCAAAACATATCAAAATGGCTGTCCACTTTGACTAGCTAATATGCACGAACAACCATTCATGCCGATACCAAGTATACCCATGCCAATTTTGTTTCAGAGTCTAACGATGATGTCTATACAAACCAAGTATTGTCCATAATCGGGGACACGGCTATTCGAATAGTTTTAACCCTGCAGGGGTGTACATCTTTACCCACACGATTCGACCAGCCCGTAAGGACTACAGGAGGCTCCTAAAACCCAAAGGGATAACATCAAGAGGAATTAGAAAGAGGTAACAAGAGAATCTTATTTTTCTTTTAAAAAAGAAGAATCTTCTTTATGTTTGCGGAGTACCAGTGAATCAATTACAAATGTCTCTCCCCATTCCTATGAAAGTCTACGTAAATTAGGTGAGGTAAGATGTGAGATTATAGTCCTGCCCCCAACCCTAGTACGTAATTTGGAGGGTATAAAGGTCATTTCATGGTGAAACCCGGCTGGCAGGACATGGCGATATGACGTCCTCTCGGCTGATGTCAACCGAGCACCACAGTACTAAGAGTTATTATGAAGAGGTACAAAGCTCATAATATGTATATAGTGCAGTAGTACTAACAATTACAATGACGTAATGCGTCAAGCCGTCACCCTAGATCAGTACAAGCAAGGACTACAGTTGGCTCCTAAAACCCGAAGGGATAACAACAAGATGAATTAGAAAGAGGTAACAAGAGAATCTTATTTATGTCCTTTTTAAAAGAAGAATCTTCTTTATGTTTGCGGAGTACTAGTGAATGAATTACAAGTGGCTCTCCCCATTCCTATGAAAGAGTACCTAAATTAAGTGAGGTAAGATGCGAGATTACAGTTATATATGCCCCCAACCCTAGTATGTAATTTGGAGGGTATAAAGGTCATTTCCTGGCAAAACCTGGCTGGCCAAACATGGCGATATGACATCCTCTTTGCTAATGTCAGCCGAGCACCATAGTGCTAATAGTTATTATGAAGAGGTACAAAGCTCATAATGTGTGTATAGTGCAGTAGTACTAACAATTACAATGACCTAATGTGTGAGGCCATCACCCCATATCAGTACAAGCAAGGACTACAGGAGGCTCCTAAAACCCAAAGGGATGACAGCAAGAGGAATTAGAAAGAGGTAACAAGAGAATCTTATTTATGTCCTTTTTTTTTTAAAAAAAAGAATCTTCTTTACGTTTGCGGAGTACCAGTGAATGAATTACAATTGGCTCTCCCCATTCCTATGAAAGACTATGTAAATTAGGTGAGGTAAGATGCGAGATTACAGTATGCCCCCAACCCTAGTATGTAATTTGGAGGGTATAAAGGTCATTTCCTGGCGATACCCGGCTAAAAGGACATGGGGATATGACGTCCGCGATGTGACATCCTCTAGGCTGATGTCAGCCGAGCACCACAGCACTAAGAGTTATTAAGAAGTACAAAGCTCAATATGTATATAGTGCAGTAGTACTAACAATTACAACGACCTAATGCGCCAGGCCGTCACCTAAGTGATCGCAATGGCATATACCTATTGAGTGAGCCTGTGTGCTTCTAGGAACTTACCACCTTTCAATTTTTTGCGTCGACTCAGAAGTTGATGGCAAGGCAGGGGTGAAAAAAAATCCAAACATTGATCGAATCATGTTGCTTTTATATTTTTAACGGTTACAGATACAAATGACGACGTGCTCGAATATGAATACAAAATCGAATGTCATAAATGAATGCAGATTTGATTTGAATATCTCCTCGATTTGGTTGGATCTGGATATATCTAGATAACTTGTATAATGACAAGATATTAACGCAATGTATCCTATACACGGCATATGTAATCATTGTGACTTATTGATTTAACATAGAGAATTAACACGAGTTCACACTTCACACTAAATTAAAAGAACATCTACCTAATTAGACATAATGCAGCAAAATATGTATATTGCTTTTTTAAATATCAAATGTGTATTTTTTTTTACTGAAAACAGGAGAGGAAGAACCCCTACTATATAATTATATTAAATGGAAAATATGTACAAGAGAAAAGGATTTACATAAAAGCACTACGAAATGTTTACCGAGATCTCTTAACCAATAAGCATACTCCTCCCGAAGTGAAGGTTTGACCCTATGGATAACCAGGGCAAATGCTTCCCTAAACTCTAATGTCCTGTCGATAAAGAAACGACTCCCTGATTAAAAATAACCTTATTTCGATGCAACCAAATACTCCAGCATGCAATAATCAGAATCTCCTTGAATAACCTTAGACGATACCTTTGCTTGCCATCTTGTATGAGATCAACCACTGAAAGAGATAAATCCCAATCAAACCCAACCAGGGACCAACACTGTTAACTAAAAGTACACCCAAAGAAGAGATGCTTCATTGTTTCAGCAAAGCGATCAGAATAAAGCACACATTCATAATTCTCAAGATGAAACCTCTTATGAAGAAGATCCCTAGTATTTAATCTGTCCTTCAAGAGCAAGAAAAATAAAAACTTTTGTTTTCTCAAGCAATAAGAAGACTAGAGCCATATAAAAGGATGGGGCGTGGAGGTTTGACCCAGCAGATGCACATAAGCCTGTTTAAGAGTAAAAGTCGAGGAGCCCCAAATGTAAGTCCATTCATCAGGCCTTTCTTGCAGCGGTCCCAAAGAGGCAATGCCATCACCCAGAGCCTGAAGTTGTAATAGAGCCGTTGGTGACAGAGGAAGATGAAAATTAGACTCAAGATTAGCCTCCTCCAATAGAAGAGCAACTGAGACATCCTTATTCTTTGTGAAAGAAAAAAGATGAGGCCATTTCAGAAGCGGGTATCCCAAATTCCACATGTATTTCCACAAAAGACAAGATCTTCCATTAAAAACCGAATAAGAGGAAAAGGCTTTAAATTCCTCCAACAAGTGCAGCAGATCCTTCAACCAAAAAGAACCACACATACGGTTTGAGCTTGCCACCAAAAGATTCCAATAAAGAGCCTTCCAAGTTAAATTCACCCAAGGGACATCCGTTCTATTGAGAAACTTATGAAGATGCTTCATCAACATAGCTTTATTTTGAATCTGAAGATTCAAAATTCCAAGTCCACCTTGCTTTTTTGGCCGACATACAGTTTTTGTAACATCCCAAAATCAAAATTCTAGGAATATGTAATATACATGCATTAGAGAAACTACTTTGATCATTTGCATATGAAAACATAACCATGTTTGAATTTGATTTTGAGTTGAAAGCAAAACTTGAAGTACAAACAAATAGGTGCTAAAAAGGAAATAGATGAAACAAAGTAAAAATATTTAAATGAGAGAATTATTTCGAGCATATTATCCCAGATATAATTCACCAAAGGTTTTACATGAAAACTTGTTTAGAAAAATCAATACAAAAGCATAAGAACATCACCTTGTTCGAATTTTGTAGAAATTCACATAAAGTATTAACATCTGAA
Organism: Phyllostachys edulis; assembly: GCA_036346405.1. NCBI lineage: Eukaryota > Viridiplantae > Streptophyta > Magnoliopsida > Poales > Poaceae > Phyllostachys > Phyllostachys edulis. The sequence continues at coordinate 67,759,605 of CM070549.1, forward strand.
AATTTTACAGGAGGAACTAAATTAGCTCATAAACCTACAAAAAAAATCATTAAATTTGGACTTCATTTGACCAGTAAATAAAATCGGGCAATTGATCAGCAGAAAATGCAAAACCTAAAACCTAACTCACCTCTCACCTCTCTCTGACCTGTGGGCCCTGCCCACAGGGTCCTTCATTCACCTCACGGCGCTGAGTGCCAGTGCACCACCGTGTGCTCTCCGCCGCACCCATAGTTTCCACCGGCCAACTACTCATGTTGCTTCGCCGGTCGTCTCTGCTCCCATCCCTGCCCGGCCAAATCCCACTCCTACACGTACACCGGAGATCTCCACTAGCCTTGCCCGTGGTCACCTCGGCCTCTATCTCGTTCATCTCTACCGCATCATCTATATAAAGGAACCCCCGAGCTGCGCGTCATCTTTTCCAACTCACTACGCACCCTTCCTCTCCTTCTTCCCCTCTCAATCAAGCTCTAGAGTTTGGAGAGCGCAAGCCCTAAAACGGCCGTGCACCACCACCTTTGTCCCTAGCACCGTGAAGGGTTTGGTGTAAATCCTATTGCGTTATATCGCGTTCCCAAGCACCTAAGTTCTTTCCCCTCACTTAATTTGATCTTTGGTTCGTAGGAATGACCAAATTGACCTTTCTTCCTCACCATTGGCCAGAACCACTGCCTCAAGCCTTGCTGAAGATCCACTGCACCTCAGACTGATTCCTTGTACCTGAAGCATCGACTGGACCTCCTGAAGCTTCCCTGACCATCGATCAAGGCTTTCCTTTGGCCAAGCCTCTTCTCCACACGCAACCCACCTCGCCACCTCGGCTCACCGTCGACTAGTCGCTTCCAACCACCTCAGCCCCTCCACATCCTTCTAGTATGACACTAGTAGCGTGTACATACTCATGCGCGCACCATTTCGTTAAGGGCAATGCTCAGAGCTTTTGCTCTTTGCCGTACCTGCTCCTCCACTCGACGCCCGTGCGCCACCGTGCCACCACGTTAGACCACCTCCGGCCTCACCACCAGTACTCCTAGGTGTGCAATAGCTCGGAGATTTCATTTTGGGAATCCTCCGGCTTCACCGTGCATCGTATCACCGGCAACACGTGCGAACGTAAGCGCCACCACGCGGCACATGGTCACGAGCACTGTAGCCCATCATCAACATGTCTAATCATGGTCATTAAGACCAAAACACTGATTAACTGTCAGTTAGTAATACTCATGTCACTGACGTGTGGGACCAAGTCATTAGTTTAAAGAAAACTTAAATGAAAATGTTTATTAAGTGAGTCTATGACATGCGGGCCCTACAGCTTAAGTGTATAGTGAAACCGGCCACCCGTGGTCCATGCGCTATGCATATAGACCGTTGGTCTATACACTGTGCTCATGGACCATGCCCCTGATAAGTGGCCCCATTTGTCAGTTTATTAACAAAATCAAATGAAAATAGAAAATACGTTTCTAGTTATGAGGAGAATACACTTCCCTTTCTGGAAAGCGTAAACCTTGTTAGAATAGACGCAAGAGTACGCTTTCTCCATTAGAAATCGTATTTCTCATTTAATCTGGATTTATCAAACCGAATAGAAATGAAACCTTAATAAATTTTGCTACAAAACTTAAAATTGAATGAAATTTGTTTCTAAAATTATCTAAAATCATGAGCTACCAGAATATACAAAAATATTTAATCTTGTCCACTGCTGAATTTATTTGGTGCTATTTAATTTGTTTCCGGCTCTTCTTGATTTAGACGTCGATTGCTCCGGTAATTATTTCGACAACCAATCCACCATATTTCCATAAAAGCATGAGCAAGACAAGCACCTCCTTTGATCATGTTGATCCTAGTATTTTAATTGTTGTACTTTGTTTTGTAAAATTTATTATGCATGCGTGTATGTTTTGTATGAAAATGCTATTATTGGGAAATCGGTAGTTGTAATCCTACTCGCTGCATATGCCTCCTTGAAATATTGATACTTTACTATTGTAGCCATTAGAATATGGGTTAGGCAATATATAATGTCATTTGGGAATTTTTTTAGTGCGGTTATCGCACAAATGCAACTAGAACGATAGATTTTCCTAAAAACTGATAAAAGGACAATATGTTAATTTGAGAATTTGTGGTTATTTTGAAAAATGTCCAGGGGAGGTACCTCTGTTATTTTGTATGAAAATGAAATGAAAACTTTAGTTTTTAGACGCGGGCAGGTTATATTGTATTCTGAAAAAGTAAGGATTGTGACTTACTAGTAGTTAGGGTGGAGATTCTCGCCTGTGGTCGATTAAGGATTGAATCCAGCAACTCCGGGACTAAGACCTATTCGTACAACCTTATGTACCAGTATGGGATGGTCGTAGCTAACTAAGTTGTCGAATCTTAGCCTTGCATGATTAGTAGGCAAAAGTAGTGCGAGCATGACCGGTTAGGCATGCTGTCACAACTGCAGATGCCTCACTTCGATGGGTTTCTATCCGGGCGAAGTGAGAGACTCACTCAATGGGTTTCTATCCGGGTGAGCGAGGCTCCTCATGCGACGGGTTTCTATCTGGGTAATTGGGGATAATGATTCACTGGGCTAGTGCAAGGTTAGGGCTAGATGATGTAAAGGCTGTATCGCGAACTCTAGAATGCTTACCTACGGTAGTGAGCAGTGATATAGAGATATTCTGGGCAATTGGAATACAACGTACTATGGGTAAAGTTGTACACCTTTACACAGTAAAAATCTATTTAAATAGTTGCGCTCACAGTCAAGAGCATGCTTAGTGCGGCTGGTATGGCGGTAGTCTTGTTTTCCAAAAACCGGGTTGTCACAAAAACTTGGGTAATGACATGGGTTTCTATTTGTTGAGTTAACTGCCATTTCTATGGCTGGACTGCTATATCTATAGACATAGTAGCATTGCTATGTCTATAGCAGGACTGCCATTTCTATGGCTGAACGTGAATCTATCAGTGCCATGTCTATGGCTGAATATGAATATATTTTTGCTTGTAATCGATTAGGGTTGCGGGTGTTGTTATGATTTTGTTCCATTCTTTACTTACTGTCCGATACTTATTTATACTGCTCTTTCAAATTTTGTTGCAAATTACTTCATATGAATATTGCAAGTAAAGGTGGCTTTTAGCCAAATAACTTGTAGAGTAGAACCTCTTTCTTGATAGCCTTGCATTTAATATAAATTTTGTGATACACTACAAGTCTTGCTGAGTACACAAGTACTCAATCTTGTTAATATTGTTGTTTAGAGATCGAAGATGAGCAGATGCCAAACGATGCGTTCTTTGCTCCCAGCACCGGAGGATTCGGTGACGAGTCTACCTAGGCCTTATTCCTTGTCGGTTGCATGCGGGATCGGATGGCATGCCGCTGGAGTTTTGCTACTATTATTATATCTTCCGCTGCTATATGTTTAATCTGATGACTGCTTTTATTTGGCCGGTCGGCCGTTGCTGTAATAACCTTGTAATAGCTTAAGTATAGTACCATTTTTCTTTACTTTCAGTTATGATTGTATGGATATAAATACCAAACGTTGTGAATGTGTGTGCTAGCCACTGATCTAGGGACTAGCACGGTATACACATAGAGTCTTCGGGTATTGCACGCCAGGGGTCTGACAGTTTTCCAAGCCACTAAATAGCCACCTCGTGTATTGATGTCCGAGCCATGCCATAAGGCATGCCTTCGTAAACGATCAATCTGAAGAATGACTTTAGCCGACATTTTCAAGGAGTCCATGTGATAAACCGCTTGAGAGGAAAATATCGAATTTACCAACACCAAGTGACCCCCACAAGAAAAAGGGTGACAATCCTGATAAGCGACGAGTAATTGTATCAAGCAGCGGCAAATAGCTCACAAACTTAGGTTTTGACGACCCTAGAGGCAACCCCAAGTGGGTGAAAGGAACTGACCCAACTTGACACCCGAAAGTGTTAGCTAAATGAAGCAATTTCGCTTCATCCACATTAATCGGAAGCATTGAGGATTTATTGAAATTAACTTTTAAGCCTGTAGAATCAGCAAAAGAACGAAGAAGACCTTTGAGGCAAAAGAGTTGTAGCACATCTGCTGGCATAAAAAAAAGGCTAGCATCTGCATATTGGACAATGGGAAAATCTTGCCCGAAATCCAAATCCAAAGGACAAGAAAATAATCCTTGGTGGAAAGCTTGGTTAATGATTGACTGTAGAAGATCAGCCGTGAGAACAAACAAAAGAGGGGAAAGAGGATCCCCTTGCCTCACTCCCCGCTTATAGTGGAAACCCTTTCCTGGAACACCATTTAACAAAACCGAGGAAGTACCAGAGCACAAAATATGACGAATCCATTGTTGCCATTTTACACTGAAACCCTTGTATTTTAGCATGGAAAGAATCACATAATGTTCTACCTTATCAAAAGCTTTCTCAAAGTCCAGCTTGACGATGACAATCTCTCGCTTGGACTGATGGCAAAGATGAAGGTATTGAAAGGCCCATGCCAGGCAATCTTGGATATTTTGCCCTTTAAGAAAACCATATTGATTAACATGAATGATCTGAAGAATAACTGATTGCAACCTGTTTGCTACCAGCTTTGTCAATAGCTTGAGCGAGCTATTTAAAAGAGAAATAGGCCTAAAATCATTAACCATTTTAGGACTCGACTTTTTTGGAATCAAAGTAATAAAGGAGGAGTTGATACTTTGAATGTTCAGTTTATTCTCACAGAAATCAGTGCATAATTGATAAAAATCCTTAGCCACCAGGGGCCAACATTTTTTCAGAAAAAGTCCATTGAAACCATCAGGACCAGACGCATGATTTGGTTCCAAACCCTTGACTACCAGATCAATTTACTCTTTTGAAAACACACTATCCAAATTATCCAGGATACCCAACTCCACAGGAAGGATCAGAGAAGACAAATTATAATGCATATGTGTATCCTCATAAGCACCCAACCTGGCTTTAAAAGAGGTCCAGAGCACTGCCGCTTTCTGTGCATGATCCGAAAGATATGATCCATCATCCAAGTATTACTTTATTGGATTCGAATTCAAATAATTTAGATGAAATAACATTTCAGGTGGAAGGGAAGAAACTATTAATGTGATACGAATAGGTCGGGTTTGGATGTTATAGCATTTCCGTACTACATTATTAAAAAAACATTTTTTTCATATACTACCATGAAATACCCCCAGTTTTTATATTGCACATTTTTTTCACGATCTATTACATAATAAAAATGATGACAACTAATTTACAGCTGCTAAAAAAGAAATAAGCTCAAAATTCTCACAAAAATAAAAGTATATAGCCCGTGATTTGGTGAACCCTAATTTTAAAGGCTTAAATTTGATTGTTAGCTTAAATATGTATAAGAATTTGAAATAATTCTCCGAAAAACAAAAAAGAAATCTGGCCCTTATTTTGATGGACCCTAATTTTGTGGGCTTAGATTTGATGGTTGGCTTAGAAATGTATTAAATTGATAAAAAGTACATGTAGCACTACATAAAATAAGGTTGAGAGTGTAAATTTGCTAGACTGGCCCACCTTCCAATCCTCTTTTTCACATTGGATCGGAGAAGAGAGATCTCAACATAAATATGAAATCAAATATCCCATATGTATTTTGTTTGCAAAATAGGAATGTCAACAGTTGGAATTAGAAAAGAAAGTTTTATGCGTTATACTACCATACTACATCGTGCAATTGCGTGGGCCATCCGACTAGTTTAGCAAAAAAGACTATGAACTGTATGGGAATTGCAGTATTTGGTATTTTGTTTCTTCAGAAAGTACTACTAGCACAACCGGAGACAGCTTCTTTGCCGAGTGCCTCAGGCACTTGGCAAAGGCCGATATACACTCGGCAAAGGCTTTGCCGAGTGCTACACTAGGCAAAGGGCGCTCGGTAAACAGTTTATCGGCAAAGACCCCTTTGCCGAGTGCACTTTATCGGGCACTCGGCAAAGGCTTTGCCGAGTGCTAATCTGACACTTGGCAAAGAAAAGTCGCCGTGACGGCGAAGCGCCACTGCGATTTGACGCCTTTACCGAAAGTGTCAAGGTCAAGCACTCGGCAAAGCTCTCGCTTTCTTGAAAGTGCCATTGAATCAAACACTCGGCAAAGGTGGCGTCGTGCCGAGTGCCACCGGAGGACACTCGACAACAGCCATCTTTGCCGAGTGCCCGCCCGTGGCACTCGCAAAGCATGTTCAGTGGTCACTTTGCCGAAAGTGTCATGGCCATTGCACTCGCAAAGTGATCTGAAAACACCTTTTTATTTGTTTTTACATCCCATCCAAACAAAATGTAAGATATATATATATAACAAACATCATCAACATCACATATATATCATCAACAAAGACATATATATCACCAACACCACATATATATCACAAACGCCACATGTCTCACAATATATCACAAATAACTTCACAAGTAATCCAAGTGCTCCATCATCTACAACCATAATTGCAAATAGAAGTACCATTAACAACCACAAATAGCATCACCAAGATGGCCAATGAGACTGATTTGGTGAAGGATTCACTGAAGCATGAGGATCGTTCGATCCGCCGATTGATTCTGCACAAAGGAGAAGAGATTGCATGTGTGAGACAAGATAAATATATACCATACATGAATAAAACTTTCATACTCCACTAGGTTTGACCGTAAGCATGAACATACAAACTAAAACATTTATACTCACAGGAGTAGAATAGTAAGGAGGTGGAGGTGGAGCGAATAGCGAAGGTGGCGGAGCTACACCAGAAGGGCGCCAAGACTTTGCATGTATCAAGAATCTCCGCCATCCTCCGCCGCTCGGCCTCCCGCCGCCTCCACCCTCTCCATCTTCGCCAGATCTGCTCCTCAGATCCTCCTCTCTTGTTCCAAATTGGCCTACAATATATTCACCCCAATGTTACAATAATGCAAAGGAAAGGTATGAAAACCAATGAACGCATTTAATAAACCAGAATAACCTCGAGTGCCTCCACTCGGTGGTGTGAAGTGTCCCGCCGAGGTCGTATGGCGGGCTCGTGCTCGTCTTGCTTGCTCAAATCTGGGAGATCGGGAGAAGCGCCGAGTCGATTGCGCCGTCCGCCAATCCAAGATCGCCCATGCTTCTTGCCTCCTCCCACCCTCATGACGACTTCTCCATCAAGGTCCTCGGTGCTCGGATCGCATCGCCCATGGACCTCCCTTGCCATCGATGTGTACTCACTAAGGCGGTTGTGGACGGTCGCATTGTTGTACACCTCGGGCCCGTCCTCCGGGTTGTAGTCGACGCCGGACGTCGCCTTGCCCTTGTGGGCCATAGCAAATGCCTTGAAGATGGAGCAAGGTCGGCCACCATGTGACGCCGATCGCGAGAAAAAAAGAAGATGATTAGAAATCATGCGAAATTGAGCGTTAGAATAAATAAATGAATTCAGCGCATCCATGTTTCTACATATCCGCCGAGGTTGCGGCTACCTTGATGGTGTGCTACACTGGCATCATCAAACGCCGCTCCGGCACAAGTTGTGCGTCTCCTCCACTCGCGTGAGCACCACTTGTGCACCATTTGTTCCCAAAGATCGGGATGCGCGCGCACAATAAGGAATCATCTACATGCCATCAAGTACATGACATATCGAAGATGAAATTGCCTACTTAATCTCAAAAGGAATCAGATAATGTTCAGATTTACTGCAGTATCGGTCCCGTCGTCGTCATGGTTCTTAAGGCCCTTTTGGTGACCTTCGCTCCAAGGACGGTCCTGTGGTAAGTTACGACGGCCGATGCGCCTCGTAATGCATGTCCACAACGAAGTTTTTGCAAAGATTTGGTAGCCACCGCATCCGCCTCGCCTCATGTCCGCCCCGCATCTAAAGAAATCCGCATACAAACACGATGTATCCATTCATTATTTCAAGAATGTCCAATGAATACGATGTATTGAGCAATGTAGTGCGAGGAAGACTTACCCACAACTTTGCTTCACCCGCTCCGCCTTGTTGTTGAATACCTGCGGGCCCGATCTGCAAAGATCGGGCGGCGGCGAGTGGTCAAACGAGTAGGCCAGCCCGTCACTCTGGCGTACTCAACCAAAGGGCGGAAGTGCTCCTTGCATGTAAGACCGAGGATGCCATTGACTTGGCGTGTGAGCACCTCCACTCGCCACAATCGCCCGCCTCTGCCCAAGTGATTAAGAAAAATTATTAATTTCTATTTTGATTTTCAACATATCATATAAAGTAGTGATAACATCTAAAGTTACTTACTTTTCCCCTCGGTCGAATCGTGGGCGTCTCTCACGAGGTATCGGTCGCCGAGGAGGCTCATGGGACCTCGCAAGTAGACGCCGACGAACTAGAAGAAGCGGAACCCCTGCTATCGCCTCCTCCTCGCTGTCCTCCTGCGCGTCCTCCTGCGCCTCCTCGTCGTCCTCCTGCGGCCTCCTGCGCCTCCTCGTCGTCCTCCTGTCGTCCTCCTGCGCCTCCTCGGCGTCCTCCCTCCGGGCACTGCTCCTCCTCCTCCTCACGCGACGGGTGGCAGGCGACGACTCCCTCTGCTGCCGCTCCTCCTCCTACTCTCCCCGGTTCAATGGTCCTTGTCCTTCGGTACAAGGACGTTAGCTTCTCATCCCACCGCCCACCATCTTTGTTCAATCACCGCAATTAAAAAGAGTAAACCAATAAGCACAGATAAACAAGAAGTACTTAGAAAGAGATGCAAAATAAACAAAACGTAATTACAAAATAACATAGTATTACATGTATTAGAAATAATCTTCATGATCGGGATTAGCCGGATCATAAGTCTCATCATCACTATCAATCATGTCGAAATAATCAACACTATCCTAATGAGCAATGTTGCCATTGTCATTGTCTAAATGTAATCGCCAAGCATTTGTAAGTCCTTCACATTTTGCACCTCATCTCCAAATCCTCCTCTTCAATAACCGCTTCATTGTCTACTTCCATTCCGATCGCTTTGGTTAAGTCTATCTCAAACCTCCCTTCTAGTCCTCTTCTTGAAAGAACTCTCCGTCATATGTGTTTGGGTCTGTTGTAATCTTCATCGCTTGGGGATGTGCACTTTACCGTGTGGCGATACCACATGCACAATATCCCAACCCTTAAGATGCCTTATGGCTTGACACGCATATGGGAGATAATAAACTTGTGTGGCTGTTGGGCCACAATATAGACATCGCCTCGGTAAGACGGAATCTCGTCAATTTCGACTAGCCCAAGATTAGAATATGTCCATCTCGTTACTTCAGATCAAACCAATGGCATTTGAATATGACGGATTAAAAGGTTTGGAACCATGAAACTTGAGTTCAGTATATTTCTTCAATTCTTCCATAATACTCGACCTCATCAACGCCGCGAAAAACTCCTAACTTGTGGTTCTTCGATTGGGCGACGCCAGAGCTTGTTGTGCGAAGTTTATATCCATTCACGCCATAACCGTAAAATGACTCGACCCTATAGGCAAAGCCATCGCAACTGTCTCAACTTCGGACACATAGACGATCCTCTCGCCCCGCAAGCTCAAGCAGATACATCGTTATATTATTCGCACGCACGAGTAACCCGGAATGTCAAACTAAGTCGAGCTAAATTGACGGTACCTTCCATTTGAACCAAGAAATGAAATCGGCTTTCCATTTCCGCACCTGCCTAAGAAGGGTATCTACCGTGGGGTAGGATCCCTTGATTGACGCCAAATTCATGAAGAAATTCCTGCACTAACGAGAAACAAGGGGTTGGATGCGAGAATAGTGACGGCAGATTTAACAAGTTCGTTGAGAACTTATCGCATGTATGGTGCCACTTCAAAAGGTTGGTCAACACGTATAGCATGATATGGCATCACTCTTCATGATTCAAGGTCTTGGGGTCGATGCACTTGCGCTTCGAAGTTGCCCTCGGAAAAGGCCGAGGTTCGATTCATTTTCGCCAAAGATTGTAACGAGGGGTGGATTATGCACGCTAGGAAGGTTGTTACCATAGTATGTTGTTGTGAAGTTCGCCACCTCCTCCGTAATGTATGCCTCGCAATGGAGGCCTCGATTTTGCATTTATTTCTACATTTCTTTCAAGAACCTTTAGACATCTCTCGATTGATAGCACCAACGTGACAAGACGGCCCCCCATTCGTGCCTCATACGGAGGTGCAAAATCAAATGTCAGATCGGATTGAAGAAGTGGGTGGAAAGATCTTCTCCAACTTACAGAGCAACACAGTGCCATTCTTTCCAAGTCAAGAATCATGGTCCGAGATAACTCCTTGGCACAAAGTCAAGCGAAAGAAATAGCTCAACTCGCCAAAGACTAGCCGACATGCTCAGGACATAGCCTCAACCATCGCCGGAAGAAGCCGCCAATCCATATGTGGTAGTCATGACTCTTCATCCCTAAGACTCGCATAGTAGATAAGTTCACTCCCTCCTCGATTAGTCAGATACCCATCGTGGAACATTAACGTCTGGATCCATTCTAGTACTTCCTCCTTTGGGGCTTGCTCAAGACAAAATCGCCTTAGGCCTTCTCCATGTCTTGCCGCGACTAGCGTGCTTCATATGTTGGTTTGGTCTATCGCATATCGCTGCGGATCCACTCTAGCCTTAACGTTGTCCTTTGACTTGTCAAGAATGTCCATGATTGTTGCCCAAAGTGTCTCGGCAACATTCTTTTCAGTGTGCATTACATCAATGTTGTGTGGAAGGAGAAGGTCATCAAAATAGGGGAGCCGAGTCAAGCCCGACTTATGAGTCCACATATGTTGCTCACCATATCCCACAAAACCACCTTCTGGATTGACCACGAGACCATCTATCTGTTCACGAACCGCGGCACCAGTCATTATCGGTGGTGCAGGGTCTGTCACTACGACACCTTTCGTAAAGTTCTTGATGTCTCGTCTGAATGCATGGTCAAGAGGGAGGAATTGCCGATGTTTGTCGAACGATGAATACTTGCCACCCTTCTGCAACCAAATGAACCTCAGACCTTCCTTGCATACTGGGCATGGGAACTTCCCGTGAACACACCAGGCGCAGAATATCCCATACGCCAGGAAGTCATGCAGGGAGTAGTGGTACCAAACATGCATTTTGAAGTTTTTCTTTGTAGCTCGGTCGTATGTCCATACTCCTTCCTCCCAAGCACGGACCAATTCATCAATCACAGGCTCCATGAACACACCCATATTATTCCCCGGGTGTCCAGGAATTATCAACGACAAGAATACGCTCGCCGTGAAAGCATACCGGGGAGATTGAGGGGATAACTAACACGGGCCAACATGTGTATGGGGCAGCCATCATTCCATAAGGATTGAACCCATCTGCTGCCAAGAACACGCACATTACGAGCCTCTTTAGCTTTCTCATGATGAATGCCATCAAAGTGGGTCCATGCTTCACCATCGGATGCATGTACCATCCTCGTCAGATTGTATCGCTTGCCATTTTTGTGCCATGTCATCTGCTTCATGATTCCTCGGCCATGTATAGCCGTGGATCCTTGGTATGAACGGAAGGTGCCGAGGATTGTCACGAAATGTCAAGTCGCCTCTTCCGCCATCACCGTAATCTACCTCCGTGAACCTAGATGATTTACACTTTGGGCAAGATTTTGCTTCCACGTATTCGCTCCTAAATAGGATGCACTTTCGCAAGCATGTATCTACTCATACGGCATCTTAAGTGCACGGCGAGTTTCGTGACTCGTGCATGCTCTTTGGCGTAAGGTGACCCTCCGAAGCGGTCGCCAATAATCACAACATACCATCGGCGCCTCGACTCAAAGTATATATCGACTTTAACGCCATTATGCGTCCAATGGCATCCAGTTGAGAAACCTTTGTCTGGCCGTGAAGGGGTTTCTGTGCCGCGGCAAACATGTCGTAGAACGCCTTTGCGGTTGCCTCTGGCTCCTCCTCCGTACGTCCTTCAGCGAACTGTGCCTCGTGATAGTCATTTAACATGTCTGCTACCCCGGCATCAGCATCATAATCCTCGACGCGTGGTCTCACCACCTCCTCTCTCATACGATCGGCTTCACCATGGTAGACCCACCGGGTATAGTCTGCCGTAAATCCATTCTTCCAAAGATGTTCCCCCATGACCTTCTTCGTTTGTCTTTTCCTGTTTGCACATTTGCTGCAGGGACAGCAAATTTTACTCGCTCCTTTAGTAGCCACGCCAAATGCCCGTTCCAAGAAAGCATCGGACTTGTCGATCCATTCATTGGTGACCTGACCCTGACTTGCGCGGCCCGTGTACATCCACTCACGGTCCTCCATCCTCTAACATATATAGCGGCGAGTAATATAAACATCAATTGCATCTACACGACGTTCCTACTATCTAATAGGTGAGGATAGGTCCTAATCCCACGAGGATCCAGATGAGGTTAGTTTCATGCTCTACTCCTATTCGAGACAAATTTGGCGATTTCATTGCTCTCCAAATACACGCCCCGCCAGGAGAGTGTGTATCCGGAGAACAACAGGAGATGATGCCAAACTCTATCTCGGATCGGAGCAGCACTATGGAAACTAACCCCACCTACGATCCGCTGGCTGTCCAAAAACGTGGACAATTCAAACAGATATTTGTTTTAGATATGGAAATATTCAGATATTTCCAACCGTATCTCTTTCGAACGGAGATGCCTAATCGGGTTACGGATCTACGACCATGATACGGAAGAGGGGTTATACCTAGGGTGGCGGTGGTCAGCGGGCCGTAAGCGGGGCGTGGCGGTCGGTGCGAGGCGACGCGTGCAGTGCGAGCGGACAGCGTGGCGAGGAAGGCGATCGGGTCGCCGAGGTACTCGGCGCCGCCCGATCGCTCTTCTCTGCAAAAAAGAAACATAAAATCTGTCAATACAAAATTTGGCAAAGACCTCCTGCGGTGAGGTTTCCAAAACCTGCAAGAAAACCAGCGCACGATGGCCGACATGCACATATATATGAACGCACGATGGCCGACATGCACAAGATTATATCCAACCACATATATATATAACAATGTCACAACCACTCCTACGACTACTTAGACTACCACCATCGCTACTCTACCACTACTACTACCAAGAACTACTAGTAATACTACGACGACGACGGCGTATGGCATACCTAGTGGGCGCCGTGAGGCGGCGGTGGTGAAGGGCCAAGGCGCCGGTGGACAAAGGCGACGGTGGGAAGCGTCGCCTGGGCGTGGCAACGGCGGCGGGCGCCTCCTCCTCCTCCTCCTCCTCCTCCTTCTTCCTCCTTCCTCCTTCTTCCTTTCATAAACAAATTAGTTTAAGGTGACTCAGGTTTTGACTCAACTAGACAAATCCTTTCATAAACAAATAGCTCGGACAATCCAAATTTTAAAGCAGATCAATCTTTTTATGCAAAAATCACTCCCTAATTCACCAAGAACAAGATAGTTTGATAGCTTGGTGCTACAAGAATGGATACTAATGTACAAACTACCATTATAAAAGAACAATAGTAGCAGTATTAACGAACAAAGAACCTCAAGGTGTTGTAGCGCCTTGCAAGACATGGGGTCATAATATTACTCACGATATAAAGGTGAACAGGCTACAAAGGATATCAACACCATTGTGTCTTTTAGCCTCAATAAACCACGAGTTGGCAACAATTATCACCGAAGCTATTTAACTCGCATGAGCTCAACATGTATCCAATGGGTAGTGTCTAATACGGAGTTCACTTCATCAATTACGCTTTGTTTCAAGAGAAATGAATTTGAGAAAACATTCGACGCTCAAGATAACGTGAATCTCGTAATGCACAACCAATCACACATAATTTTTCACGCGGATGCATCACCAATCAATAACAGATCCAAGCTAATGGTGATATTGTATTGTCGTCGTTGCAAATGCTAACAACCAGAAGAATTGAAGGGGGAAATAACAGGGTGCTTTGCAGGTTTACCTTGGGAGAGGGAGCTCCAGCAGGAGGAGTCGACGGCGATGCAGGACCTCCTCCTTCTCTTCCTCCTTCTTCCTCCTCTCCTCCTCCTCCTCTCTTTCTCCTCCTCCTCCGTGGGCGCTGGCGGGCGCTGGAGGCCTTGGCGCTGGCGGCACCAAGGCCTTGGCGGGCTGGTGTGAGGTGTGCGTGTGTGCGGTGTGTGTGGGCCGACCGGGCAAGTGCGGGGTTAAATCCCCCCTTTGCCGAGGGGTTTTTTTTTAAAAAAATTTAAAATTCTTTGCCGAGTGTCTTCTCATGACACTCGGCAAAGAGGCTCCTTTGCCGAGTGTCTTCTCCTGACACTCGGCAAAGAGGCTCCTTTGCCGAGTGTCATTTTTGACACTCGGCAAACCATATTTTTTTTCCACTTTTGACCTCCAAACTTTTTCTGCAGTCCTCATACAATACCTGGTACTCCATGTTCCAATGTGGCACATTTCTCGGACTTGCAAGCATCGTACGTGACAACTTGCGCGAAACCTTCACAAATTTTTATCACAGCCTCCATATATGATATCATGACATCTTCCCAAGTTTCATGATTTTCGGACTTCGTTTGCTTTTTATACAATTTAAAAACAACTCGACCGCAAGTTCGTGGTCATGTTTCGTGAACAAGATGTTCGAAATTGGTGGTCTGTTCCTGGTTACGGCCTCACATTATACTAAATAACATGAATATCATTTTTCCATTCATTTTTTTTCATTATTCGAATGACTAGCAGTTATAATTTGAATTATCCAAGAAAATTCAATTAATTGAAATAAATTAAAGAAATATAGAAAAAGTCCGAGAAATGTGCCACATTTGAACATGGAGTACCAGGTATTGTATGAGGACTGCAGAAAAAGTTTGGAGGTCAAAAGTGAAAAAAAAATATGGTTTGCCGAAAAGTGTCAAAAATGACACTCTAAGAAAGGAGCCTCTTTGCCGAAAGTGTCAGAGAAGACACTCGGCAAAGGGTTAACGGCGGTTGCCGGCAGCTAACGGTGGTGCCCTTTGCCGAGTGTTCGGTTTGTCGAGTGTTCACACTCGCAAACCCGATCTTTGCCGAGTGTAATTTTTTACGAGTGCTCGCACTCGCAATTATCTATTTGCCGAGTGCCGATGTTTGCCGAGTTCTTTCTATCTGGCACTCGGCAAATAGCCTCTTTGCCGAGTGCCCGATAAAAAGCACTCGACAAAGTCTGGGACACTCGGCAAAGAAGCCGTCTCCGGTAGTGTAGGCCAAACAATCAAATACATAAAAACAAACAACCGGTGGGATTCAAGAAACCGCCATTGTTTTGATGGCTATAAATTCCCATAATATTAATCTGTAAAAAATCCCATAAATTTTCACATTAACAGGAAAAAAAAAAGATAAGGATCTACACCACTTTGTTTGGTGAGACCAGGTTATAATGTTATAATTTAGTCAGATATATATTACAACTGTTACATATGTATATCAAATACAACTATATTTTCAATCAGGGAAATTAGAGTTGTATGGAAAATATAAATGTACTTCAAAATCTATTCTCGTAATTGTGCGGGTAATTGATCAGCTAGTTATGAAGAAACATCGAACTATCTAGCCTACGTTCATCTATCCCTTAAAAAAGGTACTTATACGTGATTTTTTGTTGAGTTAAATTTGCAACCATCAATAACGCTTTAACTCCCTTGAAAAAAAAAACAATGACGCTTTAACTGATAACTTTTCTCCCATAAAATTAAGAGAATTGGCTCATAGTTTTGAATGTTCTACAGCCACTTTCAAATCAAGGAATCCAATGAATTAATAGATGTTTTCTCCTAGCTATTTTCATTTAATCCAAAACTTCCGCAGGACAACAATAAGTAACGGAGCTCGAACAAAATCTCAAGGGGGCCATAGATCAAAGCAAATTCGCGCGCAGACTTGGCTCTTCGACGTCAATTAAGATTCACATCACGCCGAGCCCAACAAGCGCAAGCTCGTGGACGCACCAGCGCCAACGCCTCGCTTTGTCGCTTCCGTGCTTCACCACCACACTATTAAAGTCGTTTCGCTGAGTAATATCATAACTAGTAGCAGACAGCAACAATAAGCCTTCTAGATGGACCAGACCAAACCAAATTAGGCCTGTTGTGGACTACAAACATGTTGTTAATGTTTTTCTTCTGAAATGGTGCGAGCATAGCCCATGTTGGCCGAGGAAAAGCTCCGTCCCACATAACCACCACCATCGATCGCTCGTGGCCAAGAGTAGGGGGTGGAAAAAAAGCTCGTTAATTGGTTAAACGTTGAAATGAGTCGATTTTGAATGAAATTGGATTTCATTTTGTCTCGGTTTGGTTCGGCTCGGCTCGGCTCGTTAGCTCGGTTCTAAAAATATTTTCAAACTATAAATAAAAATAATATTAAATCAAACTATTTCAATTTTGAAAAGAAACTCGTTAAAACGTGTACCTAACTCGATATCCACCCTAGCCACGATGACCATTGGCGAGGCCCGGTGAGATCCGCGGCGGTCACGCGCTCACGTTCAATGTCTTCGACGGTTCGTAGATGATGGGAGCATACATGGTTACATGACAATTGAGCTGGCTGATGGTAAGCCGGTAAGGTGCATGGCGGCTACAAGATGAAAGCAACAGAAAACACGGTTTTAGAAAGAAAAAAAGAAGTACGTTTTTTCAACAACAACAACCATGGCATTTGGGAAACCGTAGTATATTAAAAACCGAAGTACAAGTTGAATCAAACACCTCATAATATTTAATACTATTGTATTTCTTAGAAACATGGTATTTCATCAACGGAATTGCTAAAAAATCATCAAATGGTTTTTCGAGGGAAAATAGTCGAATTTCTAACCTTGTGATTTGCTTGGAGATTTGTGCTCTAGCCGGCGAGGTCATCCTCTCTGGCGGCGGCAGCGAGCTAGGGTTTGGTGTTCACCGGAGCCCCCGAACTTCGAGGGAGCCCCAGCCGGTGGAGGACTGGCAGTGGGTGGTGCGGCGAGGAGGCGGCCGTGGCATCGCTGACCATGAGCTCGGAGAAGGATGGTGAGCGGTGGAGAAGACAAGAATAACAAAATATTAGGAGGCAGTGGTAGGCGGTGGTGGATACGACGGTGTTAGCCGCCAGAGACAAGGAAGAAGGTGGGGGCAGGGGAGATTGAGGATAGCGGCGACAGTGGTGGGGGAGGACACTAGGGATGGGGAAGAAGGCACAGGGATGGCGCGAAAGGAGGAGCTGAGGAGCATGGGCGGCATAGAGAGGCGGGGAGGAGCTCTAGTTGTTGCTGATGGCCGGCGAGGTAGTGGCTGTACATATCGAGTCGATTGGGAGATCGATTGAGAGGAAGGGAAGGAATCAAGAGGAAGGGAAGGGGATGAGGTAGTTATAGAGAAGGGGAGGATCATGTCCACTGGATTTTGATCCTACGGCTAAAAAATCAATTGTTTTTCACCCCTAAAAACATGTCGCTATCTTATAGACAAATCCTTTCCTCAAAAGTTAGAAATATTATTTTTCAAGTTTTCCTCTAGCAAAACAACTCAAAGATGACCCATCCAAGAAGGAATTGTCGTAGCTACAATATTAGATGATGGGTAGCAAATACCATTTGTCATGAGAGGACCGAGTAACGGGAGGAGGCGAAAGCATGAGAGGTGTGAGCGTTTATTATGAATAAGAGAAATGGGGAGCCCCCTCTTACAAGCTCTAGGGGCCATATATATAGGAGAGCAAGAAGTTATATTTCCCTTCTTGGCCTTGCCTAACATTGATCGAGAAAGGGGCATTTTGCAACATTCCCAAGGGTATAGCCATATGTTTAGCCTATGCATATGCTCATATTCCCTAGGGCATACTAGGTATTCCCAACGACCCTAGGGGATGGGACATGGCTACTATAGTACTCCCTCGTCTGCAAGTTCTGAGGTCCCGAGGGGCAAGTGGACGCAAATAGACTTTTGCCCTGGCCCCTCGAGAGTCGAAATACCCCTGGTCTTCTCAGCAGCGATGTCGCAAAGGCAGCCTTGTCCCGATACAACCTTCGAGGAAGTCGGTGCGTTGGAGCTTGGCTCGTGGAGGCGTAGTCGTTGCCGCCCTGTCGAGGCCATGGCCTTGAGGCAGGCGGTGCATGCCGTCGACGTAGGACCGCTCTGCCAAGCCTATGGCCTCGAAGCAGGTGGCGCATAGAGGCCTAGCCATCGCGTCCGCCCTACTGAGGCTATGGACCCGAGGCAGGTGGCGTGTGCCAACGAGGTAGAACCGCACTACCGAGGTCATGACCTTAAGGCAGGTGGCACATAGAGGTGGAGTCCTTGTGGCCACTCTGCCGAGGCTATGGCCTCAAGGCAGGGGGCATGAAGATTTGTAGCCATCGCGGTCGCCCTACTGAGGCTGTGGCCTTGAGGCAATCAGTGGATGTCGTCGAGGTAGGATCGTATTGCTGAGGTGATGACCTCGAGGCAGGTGGTACGTAGAGGTGGAGCCATCATGGCCGCCCTGCCGTGACCATGCTCCGACACAAGTTCTTTACAACTTGACACACATCAATCCAAAAACATCATCAATGGCCTCATTACAAAGTCCTTAAAAAAGATGTAGAGGCCAAATGGACATCAAATTGACCATTGCTCCGAAATGTCTCAAAACACCTAAAGCGCACTCGTCCCAATGATTTGATTGATCATCCAATTCAAAAGGATGACCCAATACATACAAGACTCTTCAACATACCTCCGTTCCAATGATATGATCGATCGCTCGATCCCAAAGGATGCCCGATACATACAACGTTTCCAATACACGTCACCAAAACCGATCGGATGATACTTTCCCAAAGGATGATCTTTTCAAACTCAAGATCCTAGTCAATTACCCATCCACACATGTGGCAAACACATGGGTCTCACAAGTTACTAAAAAATATGCATGTTAGAGAAAAATAGAGAACTAGAAATATATCATATCATTTGCAAACAGGGTGCTAGATTTTTCACAACTATTTTTCCACATTAGCTTTGAAACATAAGCGACTGTGCCGCCCAGCACAGAAAACTAGCCTTAAATAGACTAATTGCATGTAGAATCAATCATAAAACAAACTCCATCCCTCTATCCACAAACGTAGGTCGCCGTGGGGTCTGTATAGTCGAGATTTGAAAACTTTCACTATCAATATATATTAAAGTATATAAATTTGCTATACATGAAAATAACATAATTAGATTTGCCTTGCAAAATACTTTCATAATATATAAATTTTATTATTTTTACTAATATGTTATGATACAAAATCATAGTGAAAGTCCTTCATCGGAGACTACGAAAACTCAAAATCGACCTAATTTGTGGATAGAGGAAGTACATCAACAAAAATCATTTCTTATGAAGTTATTCGGTTACAAGTTACAACACATTATCAGAGTAGCATTCTGGAAGGAACGTACATGTCACACAACAGCCAAAAGAATCAACAAATGAAAACAATGAATCTGTAACAAATTTCAGGGGATAATTAAGCAGTAAATTAACCCACTCTTTCGGAAACATAAGAACGAAATCCCCCAAAACAAACGAAGTAATGTAGATGGCGGCATCCGATCGATCAATCAGTCAGGTTGATTCGTTGACGACCCTGCAGTGTTTCCTGATCTCGCCCTGGTAACCGGTCTTCACCTCGACGGCGGCCATCTTGATGAACGCCTTCTTGAACTTGTCCTCCCACCACCCGGGGATGTTGGCGTTGTCGCGCACCATCTGCGCCGTCGCCGGCGTGGTCAGCAGCGCGGCGTCCGACGTGAAGAGCACCATGTGCGCCAGCACGTTCTTGTAGTACTGGTTGTCGAACGCGTTGGGGGTCACCGCGTCCTGGTTCACCATGGGTCGTTCGCCGGGGTCGGGTTGGCGGGGCACCTCCTCCTCAGGAAGTTGGCGAAGCCAGCGTCGATGTCGGAGGGGACGGTGAGGCGGTCGGGGACAAAGGACGTGCAGTGGGAGCGGCCGACGGTGTGGGCGCCGGAGAGAACGACCATGTCCTCGGCGTCGAGCCCCTTGCCGGCGAAGCTGGCGACGAGCTCGGTAACATTGAAGAAGGGCGGCGGCAGGTTGTCCAGGGCCTCGGAAACAACAAGATTATTCTAACAGAGTGGCGCCCGTCGAGGCGGCCCGCCGGCATGTTGATCTTGACCCTGAACCTGCTAAGGAAGTAGGCCGCGTCGCGGGCGGTGAAGGCGACGATGTCGGCGCAGGAAACCACGCCGGGGCACGCCATCTCGACAGCGTCCTTGGCCGCGTCGATCACCTTGAAGCCGCGGAGGCCGGGGAAGTTGGGCGGGCTCAGCTTCTCCGGCTGCGGGTTCGCCGGTGTCGGGTCCAGTAGGACGGAACCATCACATCCCTACGTGCATATATGCATCGCTCACGCGTCAAACTCACGGCCATGCACGTACGCACGCTACTTATAGGCTATAGCAGCATTTCATTCACGGTACATGTTGAGAACATAAGCATTTTTTGAATTACTTTAATCCAGAAATAAGCTAGATAAAATATGAAAAATACTCTAGCTATTTTCTCAAAACAGGTAACTAAGAACACTATAGTTATACTAGATTCTAGAAGAACAGAAGCTAGCATTCCTATCTCAGTGTTCAAGACAAGAACAGATTGTAAAGCAAACCAAGTAATAAAAGAGATATAGGTATACCCAGATTCCATGGAAGAAGAAGATGCAGCAGTGTTCTTGATGAGAACGTCGTCCGTCATGATGTAGTGGTAGTAGTCGTGCAGTTGGTGTAGAACGAAAGCGAAAGTTGTAGTCGTCGCAGCTTGATGTAGACGTAGTAGCGAAGCAACAAGCTTAACGCCCCCCAAAAACCTTATTCGTCCTCGCCGTGCAAGCCTTCAAGATGAGGGTTCCGGAGGCCTGCTCTCCCGGTGCGGCCGTACACACGCCTCGCCGGGATGGAGATCACCAAAGACAGCAACAAGCACGGTGGAATTTCTGAACTGTGGAAGTGAAAAAACTCGGGCCAGAGCTAGTTCTCTCAGTCTCCTTATATAGCCAAAAGACAGATAGCCCAAAGGTCACCAGAAGACCAAAGACCATCAGTCACCATCAAGGACAGTTGCCAGTAGTCTAAAGGCCAACAAATACCATCAAGAATCGTATGCCAAGACCAAAGGCCAATAGTCACTAGAAAACTAAAGGTCAACAAATACCATCAAGGACCAAAGACTCGTTTTTTTTAATGGCAAAAACGAAGAGACCAGAGATCTAACAATACCCTCAATGTCAAGTCGCGCTTGATTTTGAATAGATAAAGAAAATCGCGCCAGCACTCGACACGCTCACAGACGCTACAAGACACGCACCGCACGGAGGAACGGAACGGCACGGCTCGCAGACGGCTCGGCGAGAAGCGAGCGCTGCAGGTTGTCTCTTTCCAATTCCACAAGAGAGGCTACCACGTTCCACCTTTTAAACTGGTGTCACTCCCCTTAATCCCTCCATGTGGGACTAAACATTTTTAGCACTTGCACATGGGCCTTTGAGATTTACTAGGAATTAATTAGAATATAATATTTGGGCCTAGCCCATATTAATTCCAACAATCTCCCACCAGATCTCAATGGCACATGTCAAATGCCTTGATCCACAGTATTGTTTTAATATACCAGTGTTTTCATGGAGACCGTTAAGGTTGAACATCCACTTGAAATGGTTACACTTATCCACAATCGCACAATGGACTAAGCCTTGAATTGACAGCTTTGTGTGAATAAGTTTCACTTAAGTCCTTAATCGATACTAGGTCGCCAGCATCCCATGATTGGAGCATATAAGTCATACTCCTGGCCTATTCATGAGCTTCCTAGAAATTACCCTATTTCATAGACTGTGACTAGCAGTCGAGCTCATATAGGTGTGTTCTTTCAAGATTGCTCTGTAGGACAGCATCTTTGCTTTAACAAGCCATAGAACACATTAAGATAAAAATCAACCTGGCCATAAGATTTAGGAGAGAATTGCATCTCCAATGGAGTGGGTCTATAAAGGTACTCTCCTCCTAGTTAACCAATAGCTTGTTTCGCTAATCCTACTTCACGGGATCTCCGATCACATAGGATGGGTTACCACTATGGTATAACTCACGTGGGTCTCAAACCCATCTCCCTTGATGCATTGTCTATCACATTTCGTGATAAACCCTTTGTGAAGGGATCTGCCAGATTCTTAACTGTTTGGATATAATCCAAAGCTATTACTCCGGAGTTTCTCATTTTCCTGACAGACTTCAGTCTTCTCTTCACATGTCTTGATGATTTCATATTATCCTTAGAACTGTTCATCTTGACAATCACAGTCCGATTATCACAATTCATCGTAATAGCCGATCGGGTTTTTCAACCACCGCAAATCCATCAAGAGCTCACGGCCATTCGCTTCAAAGAAGGGCGATATCTAATGCCGTGAGTTCTCAAGTCCATTGTTGACCTCGTTAAGATGGTCTCGCTTGCAATACTTCTACTGAAACAAAGACCACCTCCAAGTAAGAAGACATATCCACTTGTGGCCTTAATCTCATCAAGATCGATATCCAGCTTGAATCGCTATAACCCTCCAAAGACTTAGGGTACCCTAGATAGTGAATGCCATAGCTCATAGTACCCTTTAGATAGCGATTACCCTCTCAAGAGCATGCCAATGATCATCTCCGGATTGAAACAAACCGGCTTAGTTTGCTCACAAAGAAACGAGATGTCGAGCCTGGTACCGCTAGCTAAATACATGAGTGAACCAATTATCTGAGAATATCTCAATTGGTCTTTGGCTATTCTCCGATTCTTCCTAGGCAACACACTAGGATCATAAGGTGTTGGAGAGGGTTTGTAGTCGCTATAACCAAAACGACTCAAAACCTTTTCCACATAATGGGATTGCAACAATGTAATCCCACCATCATCACCTCTCAACAAATTTTGATGTTCAAGATAACATCGGCTACTCCTGCATCTTTCATCTCAAAATTCGAGATAAGAAATCCTTGACCTCCTTAATTACATTAAGGTTGGTCCCAAAAATCAAGATGTCATCAACATACGCACATAGAATGACTCCTCGCCCCACCATGGCGATAATACACACATTTATCACCTTCATTCACAACAAAGCTCGCAGATGTTAAAGTTCACAAACTTTTCATGCCAATCGCTTAGGTGCTTGTTTAAGACCATACAAAGGTTTCAACAACTTACACACCTTTCCTTCTTGACCATCTACTACAAATCCATCTGGCTGATCCATGTAAATTTCCTCGCCCAACTCTCCATTTAGGAAAGCCGCCTTAACGCCCATCTTATGAACGAGAAGACCGTGTGAGGCACCAGAGATAGTAGTACTTAATAGTGGTCAATCTAGCCACAGTGAATAAGTATCAAAGAAATCTTCGCCTTCTTTTTGGGTATAACCTTGGCCACAAGCCGCGCCTTGTACTTATCGATAGTACCATCGCCTAAGCTTTTTTGAACACCCACTTACATCCTACTGTGTTTACAACCATAAGGACGCCAAGGATCTCCCAAGTTCCCTTAGAGATAATGGAATCCATTTCATTACGGATCGCTTCCTTCCAAAGATTCTCAGATCCGGAGAAGCATACGCTTTAAATGGTACTTGGATTATCATCCACAAGGTACACAATGAAATCAGACCAAAAGACTTTGCGCCCCTTTGTCTTTTACTCTTCCTTAGAGTTTCATTGTCTTCCTCCTCAGGAATTTGCTCAAGGGTTTGTTCAAAATGTTCCATTGGAATGGCAGGTTCAGGAATTGTATCAGGTTCCTGACTCGATGAACTAGGCATACCTTTCATCGGAAAATATCCTCAAAGAATGTAGCATCTCTGGACTCCATAATTGTACCAACATGCACGTCAGGTACTCTAGATTTCACCACTAGAAATTTATATCCAACGCTATGGTGAGCATAGCCTAGAAAGACGCAATCAACGGTTTTTGGTCCAAGCTTACGCCTTTTAGGAATTGGCACATTGACTTTCGCCAAACAACCCCAAGTGCGCAAGTATGAAAGTGATAGTCTTTTCTTCTCCCATTGTTCATATGGGGTTATCTCTTTATTCTTTGTGGGAATCCTATTTAGGACATGACATGAAGTCAATATAGCCTCCCCCACCATGCTTTGGAAAGACCCACAGGTGTCTATAATGGCGTTAACCAAATCGCTTAGAGTGCGGTTCTTTCTTTCAAAGAACCCCGCTTGACTGGGTGAATAGGAGGCGCCCTCTCATGAATTATACCATGTTCCTCACGTAATAAATTGAACTCATTTGAAAAGTACTCTCCACCACGATCGACCTAACCTTTTTATTTTCCTTTCAAGTTGGTTCTCGACTTCGCCTTATAGATTTTAAAGTAGTGAAGAGCTTTATCTTTAGTTTTCAAAAGATACACATAATGTAACCTAGTGGAGTCATCAATCAAAGTCATAAAATATCTCATTACCACCTTTTGTCAACACACCATTCATCTCACACAGATCTGAATGTATGAGTTCTAATGGTGCCAAGTTTCTTACCTCCGCGGCTTTATGAGGCTTACGAGGTCGCTTTGATTGCACACAAACTTGACATTTAGAACCTTTGGCAAGGGTGAATTTCGGATTAACTCTAAACGGCTAACTGCCATGCAACCAAAATTAATGTGACAAAGTCGTGAATGCCAAATAGTAGTCTCATTACTATCGCAAACATTGTTCACAATATTATTACATAAATCTGAAAGAGATAGGCGAACAAGCCTCCGCACACATAGCCTTTACCAACAAATTGTCCACACTTGGACATTACAAATTTATTGGACTCAAATACCGCCTAAAACCATCTCTACACGTAAGAGATCTGCGACGAGATTCTTATTGATCGATGGCACATGATGCACGTTCTTCGCTTGCACAATCTTCCCTGTAGTAAACTTCAGATCGATCGTGCCAACACCATGAATAGTGGCATGTGACCCATTCCCCATTAGAACGGCTGAATCCCGAGTGACCTGGTAAGAAGAGAACAATGAAATATCAAGACACACATGTATATTAGCACCGGTGTCATCCACCAATCCAGATTGACATACGGAAAGAACAAGAGGTAAATTACCATACCTCAAGTTCCTGCCTCGCTTGTACCAACAACAACATTGGCGACTTGGAATTACGCCTTGTCGATTCTTCCCACCCTTGCGCTGGTCGCAATCCTTGGCCCAATGACCGTGTTCACTACGCATAAAGCAAAGGCTCTCCTTTGTGTTCTTCTTCTTCTTCTTGAAGCTTGTTGTTTGTGCACTCTTGTTCTTGCCTTTGAACTTTTGAGTTTGGCCATTCTTCTTCTGCACTATATTGGCACTAGAATATCCCTCATTACCTCTAGTGTGTATATCTTTTGCCCTCGCCTTCTTCTTCAACATCAAGAGACCCAATGAGATTTTCAACAGAAAACTCTTGTCTCTTGTGTTTCAGAGAAGTAGCAAAATTCCTCCAAGAAGGAGGAAGTTTGGCAATAATGCCTCCCGCGACAAACTTGTCCGGTAATACACACTTGAAGTACTCAAGTTCTGTGGCCATAGATTGTATCTCATGAGCCTGTTCAACTATAGAACGGCTATCAACCATTCTGTAGTCATGGTATTGCTCCATGAGATACAATTCACTGCCTGCATCCGAAACCCCAAATTTGGCCTCGAGTGCATCCCACATCTCTTTTCCAGTTTTAATCACCATGTATGCATCGACTAACTTCTCACCAAGAACACTAACCACGGCACCTTTAAAAAGGTTATCAGCAGCCTCGAACGCTTGCTCTGTTCAGGAGTAAGTGTTCCTTCAGCTTGCCGCTTGCCACATGGAAAACGCTCATGGCGCGTAGCCAAAGCACCATCTTGTGCGCCACCTCTTGTAATTCGCACCATCGAATTCAGAGGGTTTGAGCGCAGCAGCAAAGCCATTGGTGAAAAATGCCTATGCCTAGAATAAGGTTTTTGGATTGTTGAGAACATAAGCATTTTTCAAATTACTTTAATCCAGAAATAAGCTAGATAAAACATGGAAAATACTCTAGCTATTTTCTCAAAGCAGGTAACTAAGAACACTATAGTTATACTAGATTCTAGAAGAATGAAGCTAGCATTCCTATCTCAGTGTTCAAGACAAGAACAGATTGTAAAGCAAACCAAGTAACAAAAGAGATATAGGCATACCCAGATTCCATGGAAGAAGAAGATGCAGTAGTGTTCTTGATGAGAACGTCGTCCGTCATGATGTAGTGGTAGTAGTTGTGCGCTTGGTGTAGAACGAGCGAAAGTTGTAGTCGTGCGCTTGATGTAGATGTAGCAATGAAAGCAAAGCGCGAACGCCCCCAAAAACCTTATTCGCCCTCGCCGCAAGCCTTCGAGGATGAGGGTTCCGGAGGCTCTCTCCCCTTGGCGTACACACACGCCTCGCCAGATGGAGATCACCAAAGACAAAGAACAAGCACTGTGGAATTTCTGAACTGTGGAAGTGGAAAAACTCGGGCGAGCCGCCTCTCGCCTCCTTATATAGCCAAAAGACAGATAGCCCAAAGGTCACCAGAAGACCAAAGACCATCAATCACCATCAAGGACAGCTTGCCAGTAGTCCAAAGGCCAACAGTCACCATCAAGAACAGTCACCAGAAGACCAAAGGCCAACAAATACTAGAAGACTAAAGTGCGTTTTCGATTTTGAATAGATAAAGAAAATCGCTACCAAGACCGACACGCTCACAGACGCTACAAGACAAGCACAAGCACACGCACACGCACCGCACCGCACCGCATGGCACGGCTCGGCTCGGCTCGGCGAGCGAGCGCGCGCGTGTGTTGTCTCTTTCCAATTCCACAAGAGGGGCTACCACGTTCCACCTTTTAAACTGGTGTCACTCCCCTTAATCCCTCCATGTGGGGCTAAATATTTTTAGCACTTGCACATGGGCCTTTGAGATTTACTAGGAATTAATTAGAATATAATATTTGGGCCTAGCCCATATTAATTCCAACAGTACATTGATCGTATGCATGTATGTGTGCGTACCTGGACGAAGCAGTCGTGGAAGAGCAAGCGGATGAGAGCCCGGCACCGATGCTGGCGTTCTTGTAGACGAACTTCTTCACCTCGTCCCTCACGATGGCCTCCACGCGGGGGCACGTCTTCTTGTAGTAGCCGACCTCCAAGCCTTGGCACGCCAAGGCCAACAGCAATGCACATGTCACCACAATGGAAAGCTTAAGCGAAGCAGCCATTGTCCTTTTGGCTGCTCTATACTTGTGTTTCAGCGTTGCTCTTAGCTTTTGTGTACGAGAGTGTGAGAGCTAAAGAGCTAAGATCAGCAGATGAGAGGTGAGGAAGAGTTGTGCATATCGACGCTTATTTATGGATGGAGATAAGATGCTTAGACGGAGTACTATGTTTTCATTCTATATTTCTGTTTGTTAGTTGGATGCATGGTGCGATTTAATCAGCAATAATACTGTGTGGAACATGGCATCAACAAACTGGCCAGTTGGCTCGTCACCATTATTTGACAAGTAGATTGTTAGTATTTTTTTCTCTGCAAGTGTGGTATTTAGTTTTACTAGTTATGTGCCTGTGCGTTGCAACGGAAAATCAATTTTTACATAGATTATGTTGTTACAGCTCACCAATGTCCCTATTGCTATTCATAAGTTAAAACTTCTATGTCTTGTAGTAGAACCAAGGTTTCTTGCTACAGGTTTAACTAAACAACCAAAAAGGTTTCAGCGCCCGGTGTTTACATGTGCATAGTCCAATATGGCTATATGGACAACCACAGTATGGAGGGTGATGAATATGTTGCATCAATCATTGCGTCCCTCAAGGAAATAGCTGAGAATGAAGATGAGATCATGGTGATGGATTCAGCTTTGACAAATGGATCAACCTTTGTGTTTGGAAGGACTATTCTAAAGATGAGCACCAGGCACAACTGCTTCAAGCGCTTCATTATTGATAAACTTTACATGTTCTTGCAAAAGAACTTCAGGTCCACCATTTCCAGTCTAAAGATAGCTCCTGGTAAAACCTTGCAGGTTGGAATGTAGTATGAAATTTGAGGAAGGCAACTTGCGGGTTGGAACACTATATGGTATCTGAGGAGGGCAGATCCATGGAATCTGGGTGTTTTCTTTGCAGTTTGTAACATTAGTAAACTTCTTATTTAGATATGTTCTCAGGATAAAGCTATCATGGTCAAACTTTTAAACACTACCAAGGTTGTTTTAAGTTTCATATTTATTTCACAGATGCACTAGAGAAGTTTTCGATTCACCATGGTACTATCTATTGTTTGAAGTAGAGTGAAATTATCTTCATTTTAACCCCAATTATGCATGCACAAAGGTGAAACGTTGGCCAAATTGCTAGAACTGCTAGGTTTTTTTCTTCTTGATTACAACGTCATGAAATTGTTTGCACGTAATCCATATTTTCCTAGCATGCAAAACATCTGCAATAACCCCCACTCTGTATTTAGTTTAGTACCTTGTGATCTTATATATCTTTTTGGGTGATTTGGATTTTATTTAATTTAGTATTTTGAATTTTTTTATCAGAATGTTACCTAAATCATGTTCTTAAGGAAAACCTCCTGGTCAATCAATGTAACTCTGAATGTTTCATTACTTCAAAAAAAATGTTCCAAGGAAGGTGTCCTAATTAAGCCCCATGCCTTCGTTTTAGAGTCAATTGTTTAATTTTCTTAAAAACCTAAATATTTAGAAGTGGTTATCAAAGTATATTGTTTTGCCAAATTGCTCTAAAGTAGCAATGTTCCAAATAGACGATCCATTAGAAGTTTTTAGTCATATACTTAGCAAATAATGGCCATGTAGTCACATGTCTGCCCATAGGTACATCATTTTGGATACTATTTTGGCAGGGCAGAAAATAAGAGAACCAAACGTTGAAAGTTTGCCGTGAGCCCGTGCTATACCTAAACAGATGTGTTTCTGGTAGTAACATATGTTTGAAGAACGATAACAGGGGAAAAAAACTGATGGACAATGTTATTAAAAACCAACTATACAGAATGGTCACTTCCCTTATGGAATTTTGATTGCTTTTTTAATGAAATCATATATACCTTAGCTTTAGTAATCTAACAATGAAGATTACAGAGAAGAGAATATTGGAACACCAGTTAGGGTGACACCTGAATCTACAATGAAGATGTTACCGGTTACATATGATGATGTTTCATGGATCAGAAAATGAACCAACTATGTCAGTGCTGGATCAGTAGTGCAATTTGTCTTAAGTGGCACTATCTTTGAAATGACAATGTTCAGCCATCTCTTTTGCAATAGAGGAGCAGTTATCTCAGACTTGAAGATTCTAGGTGCAATTGAGTTCACTCTAATGCCAAATGCTCCTAATTCCAAAGCCATTAGCTGCACCAACATAAACATATCCAATCTAGTTTGTTATGAACACAGGAACGAAGCAAACATTTGATGAGGTATAAGGATAGTACCTTTGTGGCATAATGCACAGCAGACTTGGAAGATGTGTATCCAATGGAACCAGGCAGATGCCAACGGTTAAGACCAGCAACAAACGAAATGTTAATTAGTGAACCCTTTAGCTTGGCATCATGCATTCGTCTACAGACATGCTTGGCGACGAGCCATAATCCGGTGAGATTAGTCTTAATGAGTTTATCCCACTCATTCTCAGGCCAATCCAATGACGAATGCACACCTCCTAAAGTATATAAGGATGCCACTCTTACATATCATTGAAGGCAATATGTTTTTTTTAACTTGAAGGCAATATGTATTTCGTTCACTAACATGATAATTTTTTCTAACACTTCAACTAAGATCATTTTTGCAATTTGATTCTTGGCGAAAAGGATTGCATATTTGAGCTTAATTTGAGAAGTATTTGCATTTGGATATAAACTTCGATCCCTAAAATGCATGTACAACTATCAGGTTTAGTTGGGAAAAAAGAAAACATAAAGCGAGCTAGTTTGTAAAACATCAACAAATAAGGGGAAACAAATATATTCGTACTTCATACATCAAGTGTAACACCCTGGCTATTCTGAAGCCAAGATGTCACCTAAATAGTCTAACACACAACCATAATGTGGAATACTTAGAACACTATCTCAACTAATGACATAAGGAGTTCAACATTCGAAAGAACCATGTCATGAATAAAGTCCGAATCTAATCAATATAAATATCGAAGGAAATCAAGGATCACAAGTACTACAGAATCAACCATGACATAGTAATAGGTATCATTCACCATCTCAATTTATTTAATACAATTCATCATTAACGAATGAAAAATAGAACTAAAACGTAATCCTGGACTTGATTAAGGTGAAGTGAATGAGTAGTGCGTGTCTACTCCCTCCCACTAGAGCCAACCTCAAAGATCACCTAAAATAAACAAACAACGCAAGAGTGAGTCCGAGACTCAGCAAGTACAGTAAATAAATGGTATATACAACAATCATGATCATGACAACTTCATTGAAAAATATGAATAAATTACAGAACGAATATTTGAATGAATGGAATGAATGAATTAGATGAAATGAAGGGACTACACACATGCATATACTGGTATAGCTGGTGACACACCCGTCGGTGTTCACCTAAGCCCGCATTTAACAAAATACGGGGATCCAAGTCCCGTATGAAGAACGTTTCATACGAGTGTCCCAAACTACCCACGTTGGAATGGTGGGTCTTACGTGCCCATACTGGAATTGATGGGTCTTTTTAATCCACTCCCATGGATGAAACATGAATAATGGATGTATAGAATGAAATATGAATATTGAAAAGACATGCTCTCTAATCATGGAGATAACACATATGGAAGGAACATGAACATTAAATATTAACATGGATCATAGAAACACAATACCAACATCAGGATACCAACATCAGGCATTCAACATTTTCTAATTATAAGAACATCAAAGTACTTGCCTTCCGCGATGCGACGCGTTAGCAGGCAATGGCGGTGCTCCTAATCCTGAAGCCTCTCCGCCTATACAATATATACTCGAAATAAGAACAACATATAACAGGACGCTTCCAATAACGTTCTACAACGCCTTCCCGACAACCCACAATTAACTAATTAGATCTAATCTGAAAACAGACGACACGATCACGGAACTGATTCTGGACAGCAGCACGGAGTCACTCATATCTAACGATGTGGGACTCGGAATGAGGTGAGCCCAGATCCTATGGAAATTTAATGAACAAATCTACAAAAACCTAGTTGGGGAGATAACCCAAATCGGCCAAAGAAATATACTAACAGGCAGCTGAACAAGAAAGACAGATTCTGTCCCGACGAAACGTACAGCAGTAAAGAAAATAACACAACTATTGATCTACAACTCTGATTAAGGCATTCTTTAACATTCTGGAAAGGTTATAAAATTTTCTAAAATATTTTAGTTGGGTGGGAACCCTGAATTTGCCTCTAACATAAACATATTTTAAAAGACAAATCAACAGATTAATCTTGTTAGAATTCTAGACAGCAAGATTGAAACTAACATAACTTTTGATCCGTATGTCAGAATTAGGTGATCTTGGTGGCTATGGAAAGCTAAGATAATAAAATACAATTCTCATAATAGGAAGGAATCCTGATTCGGACCTTAACAATATTCAACTTGCTACACAAAGTGACTGCTGAGAATTAATCGATGTTCTAGACAGTAGTACACAAATGGCCGTATCTTTCAAACCACAACTCGGATTCTGGTGAACTCAGAGGCTATGGAAACCTGACGAAAAACTCCACAACTCTATAGGACATCACAAATCCTAATTTGGCCTTGATCTAAACGAAAACTGACATACAACAGTGAACATAAATCTGTTTCTAATTCCAGCACTAACGTCGAATCAATAAGGACATCTACCAAGAACGAATTGAACTAAACAGCGGGGAAGGCATCTTGTTACCCTTGAAGATCCACAAGAAGTCGCTGAGGATCCCCTACGAAGAACTTCTTCTTCCCCTTCCTCTTCTTCTTGGCTGGGCAATCACCCGGGTGACCTTCCTTCTTCCTCCACTTGGCCGGTAGCAACAAGGATCTTCTTCACCGACAGCGGTGGAGGAGGTGCACTGTAGCAAGGCACTGTGGTGGCGATGGTACTGTATCTACAGTACGAACTAGGGTTTCCCCCCTCCTTTTACTGGTGGCCGGCCCCTCATGGGCCTCCTAGGTTAAGGCCTGAGGCCCAAGTTGCCGAAGAACTGCAGAAACCCCCTTTTTCTTATGTCTAATTTCTCTTTTGAGCGCTTTCTTTCTTTGAATAAATCGTAGTATTACATCAAGATGCCATTCTGCCCTTGAATGGGGCCGAAGGAAACTTAAAAGCTAAAACTAATGCAGTAACTAAGATGAGGTACATATTGACTTTTAACTTATGTATTAGCCGATTAAGACATTCTCCTTAAATAGAAAAAGAAACTGCAACTATAAACAATGATGTGACCCAGCTGGGACCTATGAAGTATGAACAACTAGCAATGAAATAAGCCATGGTGGGATGGCATAAAAGCAATAGATTTTAAATATGAGTATTTCCCCCTATCTGTACATACAGAGACAACCCCCCCCCCCCAGAAAAAAACCCTCAGCTCACATGCTTCAGTTTAAAAAATAGGTTGTGAGGACTAAATAAACTTGTTTCCCTTCTTGATTATCAGAACCACAACATAAGTTATTCCAATAGGATAGCATGGTCCTTTCTCTACCAATAAAAAAAAGAACAAGGAGGGAAACTATTCTCTTGCAGAGAGAGGAGTTGGACAAAAGTTTACCTCCCACATGTGTTGTCAAATTGTCCCAGTTTTCTATCGGTGCCGCCATTGTAGTTACCAATTGTTAACTTCAACTTGCCAACAGAGTTCTCAAGATGGTGTGTTCTGCCTCCACCGTGAAAGCCTTGAGCTTACACCTTCCAAAGGCATGTAGCAAGTTATCAAGATATTTTTTCATGGTGCGATCAATATCTCGCTATAGTGACTGCATTGAATTGCCCCTTTCTTCTTCGTGACTAACTTTATTTAGCACATGTGGCTCCAATATACTGGCACTCTTTGCATGGTACGGGAAGTTAAGCATCATAAGTACATATATCACAAGGAAAGAAAAGTAGGGCAGTGATATGAATTAATAATAATCATGCATCACACGAATAAATAATTTGCTGGATTGGTTATTATCAAGTATAGCTACAGAAGCACAGCATGAATGGATATATGAGATCCCTATGTTGCCCGTGTTAATAAATAATCAGTTGCCAATAAATTGCATGCCATATTATATTATTATCAGAAAGCATAACAGAAAAGGTGTTAACTTTGCGCGTGCATGCGCGCACACACACACATGTAACATGGATCTAATTGATTGACCACACAAGATGGTGGAATTATCAAACCCATCCTACACAATGTTTTGGGATACCATTTTGCTATTGCCAAACTATCTTTTTCTAACCATTGAATAAAACTATTCAATCCATCCTACACAGTTTTCAACCTAAAGTTGCAGAAAATGGCAATCACATGCATGCTTCAGACATAATATACGGCCTATAAGACTATGAGAAGGAGTAATCACAGGGAGCATAAAAACAATCAGCAACAAGTTGCCAACGCAGAGCCATTGCAAGAGAAGCATCTGAAAACCATCCTAAAAGGAACTACAGAAAACAATGCCACATCAACATCTAGTTATCTCGCAAATGTTGTCCAGGGCTTAGGGCCATGTATATGGTAATAGTATCATCAAATAGCAACCGAAAACTCATTGCTACAATCACAGTAATCATACAGAAACTGCACAACATCCATAGGTGCTCGCAGTGGTATATCCCTTTAGGAAAATAAAATGCATCAGCCTTCACAAGCACCTAAACCAAAAGGGCTACGCTTTTTCCCTCTATCTGAATCAAGTAGTAGCAAGTGAGTAGCCACATCAATTTCATTTACCAGTAATAGAAATCGACACTACCGTAGCACTGTTAACTACCAATGAGTACTGAACAAGCTTAACAACAATTTATTTGCTCAATTTGCGGGTGAGGAACAGATCTATCAGCAGAGTTAATGGCGGGGAGGTAGCTAGGTATATTACCTTGAGATTGGAGGACGAGGCCATGGAGTCGAGCGATCCCCGAAGGCTCACCGCGGAGGCCGACACAGCGGCTGTAGGGGCGGTGGCGCGGATGGGCTGGAAGTTGTAGCTGGGCATCACCTCGTCAGCGCTGCCACCGTGGCGGGCGCAGTGCCCGTGGTGGGCGTGGCTCTCTGCCTCCTCATGCGGGTTGGGGCCATAAGATCGAACAGCTCTCCTCCTCCACCCCCACTGCTACCGCCACCGCCGGAGGGAGGGGACGCCATTCACACACACTCAAGAAAAGAAACAAAAAGGTGCTCACGCTATTGAGCGAATTGGATACCTCGGAGGCCAACGTTGTTGACCAAGGCGTCGATGCGCGCCAAAGCGCCCCAGCCCTCTGCGCACCGCCGCCTCCACACCGACCCTCCGTGGCGACATCGAGCTCGACGGCCACTTTGCCTGGGCCGTCGGCACGTGACACGTAAGGCGTTGATATCACCGCAGAGCGAGCGAAGGTAGTTGGATTAGCACAATAACTCAAGCAAGAAAAGTATCGACACCTATTGAGTTTACCTAGAGAAGCCCAGATTAATGAGGAACCCTCGCCACATCACCGCCTTGAGTAAGAAGCCCCAATCGAATCCCGCCGAGGCGGCGCCTCTCCCTGGAGGTGGTCAGCGCCAAGAACCACCGCCGTGGCCGGGGCCGTTGTAACACCCCAGCCCAACATGAGCTTGGAATGCTACTAAACTAAACAATATAAACAAAATTAAACTAAAACAACTTATAAAATTTCGGTAGAACCTTCTTTGTATAGCTAACTATTCCGGAGGTTCCAACAGTCATATATATCAAAGACAATATTCTAACATCCAGAATTCATCAAAAGCATTCAAAGTGTGCTAGCCAAAGCATAAACATGGATATCCAAAATATTCTACTCTCATTATTACAAGTAATCCAAAGCATGAAGCATAACCAATAATAAATCCTTAAGCGGTTTGCTTATTATTAAGGTACGACATAAATGTTATTCAACTTTAAATATGTGTGGTAGTGAGTGAATCCAAGACAAGCCTACTCCCTCCCCGTTCTTGCAAGTGGTACCTAAAAGCACAACAAAAGCAAGAGTGAGCCCAAAGACTCAGCAAGTACAATACATGGCATCAACAGCATAAATAATTGTAAATCATCAACCATTATCCACAAAACTATACATCAAAACTATTACATACTCATGCTATGCAATATGCTTACATACTCATGCTATGCAATATGCTCAAATGCTCTTTAACTTTCTCTTTCTCTTTTGCATTTTACCGGTAATGCAGAGCGTGCATCCGTCGATGCACACCCATGCCTGTGCCATCTGGCACAGGGACCATTGCCCATACTCCACAAGTATGGGGACCTAAGCCCATGCTCCACGAGCATAGGGACCTTTAGCCCGTCATAATCATAATGGGGACCTCAATAATTGCTTGGTCATCACATGACCAAGCTTCAATATGCCATCATGATGCATATGAATGAAATCTTATATCACCATAAACAAGCATTCGTATCAACATTGCATATGAATAAACCTATTCATACTACAAGCATTCACGAATAGCACATAATTCATTACACTAGAAAATATAAATATTAACATTCATAATAATCTTAGCAACCATGAACAACACATTTGCTCATAATTAATTCTATCACCTGAACATCCATGAATAGCACATAAGCTCATAATTAATTCTATCACATGAACATCCATGAACAGCACATAATAATCTTAGCAAACAAAGCCATTCAATCACATTTATTCTATCCATCATGGTACTTGCCTTAACCACGTGAGAACATAGGATGTGAAGAGGTGCTGCCCCTAGGACCAATCCCCCACCTGAATATATATAAAAGCATACTAAGACCACAGTAATGGACCAAACAAGCTATATAAGCAAGCACGAACTCGCAATAGATTCTAATGCGATCCCAACTCCAATTCCTAAATGTCGATCTGTCCCCTCTGTGGACAGTCACATTCTAAAAAATCTTATATTTTAGTACAGGAGTCCAAATGAGGTGTTTTTACACTTTCTGGAAAGATTATCAATTTATCCAACTAAACCTAGTTGATGAGCCTCTCCGAATCGGCCATCTAAAACCCCTACCAAGCTAATTAACAAAACATCGAATTCGCGTTGGGTTTCTGGACAGTAATACCAAAACTGCCATAACCTTCAGTACGATTGTCCAAATTTCACGTTCTTGAGCTTTCTAGAAAGCTGAGACTATAATCTACCACTTTTATTATAGTAGGCTCCTCTAATTTTGCCTTTAACGAATCGTTTAATCCAGATTACTAAGAGCTGTCAGGATACCGACAGATCTACAGAACAGTCACGCTATACAATTCATAACTTCTGCTACAGGGATCCAAATAACGCGATCTAGCACTTCACGGAAAGATGACAATGTCCTCTACACTACTCTAGGAGATGTCTAGGACTGAATCTGCCCCTAACCACATCAAAATGTTGGTCTAACCCAATCTGTCTTGAGCAGACCTAAATACCGATATTGCTAAATTAATTAATTACGCATCTAATCGAGGGGGAATTGTGGTTACCCTTGAAGAACCGATTGCTGAGCACAAAGAACACCCGCCTGCGATCTCTCTCCTTCCTCTCCCTCTTTGTCCCTTCCTCTTCTTCTTTCTCTTGGCCGGCCAACAACCCGGGGGTCCTCCCTTCTTCCTCCACTAGGCCGGCAGTGGGGAGCGTCGTCTTTGGCCGGCAGCAGGGAAGAGCACCAGGGGAGGAGGCACAGGGAATAGGGGGAGGCGGCCAAGGAGGAGAGGAGCCTTGGGGGTGGCAGCCACAAGTGGGGAGGAGGGGGGAAGGGGGTGGCGGCTAGGGTTTTGGGGTAGGGTGGCGCCTCCCCCCCTATGGCCGGTCACCTCTTGGCCTAATGGGCCAAAGCCCAAGCCCAGGTTTCCAATACTTTGCATATATCCCCCTCCATTCCCTGTTACAATCGTTCTGCTAAAAGGTCCCTCCTCCTAATTTAATTTCTACATAGACTTCTCCTTAAATAATTGTTTTCTCTCAAATTCTATTCTGGAGTATTACAGTCGTACCCGTAGCCATACAGAGCTGAGGACGATGAGGAGGCCCAGGTGGAGGAGGAGGCGCAGACACAGGAGAAGGAGCAGAGGCGGAGGTCGTACTCGGCCCTACGACGATCGTGGGAGAGGACATGGTAGGCGTCGGAGGCCAGGAGCAAGGGGATCGTGGTGGCGGGTGAGGGAGGCGCTGCGAGGGGCGGACGCGCAGGCGAGGGAGGTGGGCGAGGCGGCAAGGGAGGATGGTTAGGCGACGGTTTGGCGTCGTGGGTGGTGTGAGAAGTTCGTGCACACGGGAGAAACCGAGAAAGCTGCATCAGATCCAACAGCTCACGTCGCACCAATAAGAACGGATCTAACGACTCACGTTGTACGAAGGAGGACAGACAACCACTAATTGCTTCTTTTAAGTAGTAGAGATTAAACAATTGGTCAGACAAGTATCGTGCAACATGTCTGGCGACCATAAACTGATAGCCAGACTCCTGGATGTACCACAAAACCGAAGTACCAAAACAAAATAGAATTCGGCTTGCTAGGTTCAGTGTTTGATTTTTGTTTGATATATTTGGCAGTCACATTTCTAAAACCAAAATAATTTTATACCGAATATACCGAACCAAGTAAGGCATATAAACCGAATTCCCACTCCTAGTTCTGATACCAGTGGAAACTGGCCAGTTTGGTAGTTACAACTTACCGATCAAACTAGACTCATGTGGGTAGTATGTGTGGTTTTGTTTGAGTGTTAGAAGTACTGCTACTTTCTTTCGAAAACTAAATTGCAAAAACATTAGAATAGTACATTAATACTCCGTAAGTTATTGTATTGGAGTAGTAGGTAGTTGCAAATAATGCCCTTAATGTTGTTTTGATATTTGTGTTTTTTACTCGTAAGGAGATATAGCATCGCAACACTTGTTCTTCCCGGATTAATTTGTACAATTACAGAGAATCCTTAGGGGATTTTTATTTTTATTATTTAATCTTTTTTAATTATATTTTAAAGTTAACCTCTCGCGAACTTTATTTCCAATTCTAACCCCTTTGATCACGCCACTTGTCGTGGCGTGGCAAAACTATACTATCACACCATCTATGGCGGTGTGGCCAAAGCTACCACGCAAGCCCTCAGCCGTGCGCTGTGCCAGCGTGGAGCTTGTGTGGCATCTGTCACACCATATGCCATGGCGTGACAAGCCTGCCTTGTTACGCCACATATAACCGCATGACAGGGCCCGATCGGAGGAGAAGTTCGAACTGTTTGATTGGAATCAGACCGTATGATTAGAGGAGATGTTCGGACGGTCCAAACAGACCATCCAATCGAACAGTCCGATTCCGATCGAACGGTCCGAACAGACCTGGGCTCTATAAAATAGCAAAAAAACTCATAAAATCCTGAAATAATTCAGTGATGTTCCTAGGATGTGCTAATACTCAAATAAAATTTGAAACCTAACTATTCAAGTGTTATTTGCTTAAACTAAATTGAAACCTAGCTTAGGTTGTTGAATAGAGTTTGAATTTTGTGTGGGTTGAATAGAGTTCCAAAAATTTGGGAAAAAATATTTAATCATGAAAAATATTATAGTATTTGAATAAATTATTTTTACAGAGGTCTTTATAAGGACTTAACTCTGTTTTCTTTGGAGGAGTTAATTTAGGTCATAGTGTAAACTCTGATTAAGATTTTTCAAGTGCAATAAATGCACTGCATGTGGAGCTGGAGTGGACGACGTGGTGCTGAACCTTGTGGTTCAGTCGTTTTTGTGGAACAAAAATGTTCAGCATATAAAGCAAATATTCCCTCTCGTGGAACGTGTCGGTCCTGAAAGCATCGGTTCGATTCATGCTACTAGACACGTGATCATGCAATATCCCGAACCATATGGTACCAGAACCATTTCATTCACTCAACCAAACACACCCTAAATTTTGAATCGAGCTCATGGTTGAATTTAGTTCGGACTTGATTTTTGGTTTTGGAACCTTAGGATTTGGTGGTAAGATGGTAACAAAGGGATTTCCTTTTGAAATATACAAAACAATTGAAGTTACGATGATACATAACACCATGTACATGTAACTACTAACAATCCATAACTTAAAAATAGAGAATCTATGTGTGAACCAAATATAACACCATCCTTTTAACTGAGACTAAATACATATATGGACCGGTAATCTTTTTGTGGATTGATAACCTTTGACACTTCAGCGTATATAGCTGTCATAAACACCCACACAATATTTCCAGGCCATGTCCCAGAAGTGATACATACTGCATCCTGAAAAAATGAGTAATACATGGATTGTGCGGTACAACATGAGGCACAAGTATGGACATATGCTAGACAGTAACGCTGATGAAAGATGTGTAGACATCCTACTAGAATTATAGGTGGTGCTCCTCATCACTTTGTGGCCGTAGACCATTTCGTGCCTACTTCCAGAACTCATTTTTTTCATGTTGTTGGATGCCTTGCTATCCGAAGAATTGAATGCGAAAAGACGATGAGATTTGAAGTTGCGAATTAAAATAGACTTTATAATGAAGCTTGGAATAACACGGCGCACAGGGTTTGGTTACATGCATAAGAAACAACATGATGCACGATATAACAAACCGAAGTACTCCTATGATACATATGCGTCTTTTTAGAATGAAAATAAATTTGACCTTCCGGGAAATAGTACGGAATGGTCCGACCTACTGCGTGGAAC
This sequence comes from Phyllostachys edulis, assembly GCA_036346405.1. Classification (NCBI taxonomy): domain Eukaryota; kingdom Viridiplantae; phylum Streptophyta; class Magnoliopsida; order Poales; family Poaceae; genus Phyllostachys; species Phyllostachys edulis. The sequence goes on from CM070549.1 coordinate 67,799,691, forward strand.
GGGGCTATTTTTCCTTCCTTGCAAGCTCAGCGTTGAACTCCTCGCCAACCTCTTTGGCCTTGGCCATCATTTTCCTCTTTTTCTCGCACTCCCTCTCGCGAGCCTCGCGCTCCTTGTGCCTGCACGCCTCGAGATAAGCTTTTGTCTCCTGACGGATACACTCATTTTGCTCGTCGTTGTAGCGCTCCTCCTCCTAGATCTCGTGGGTCCTTTTGGCATCCCACTCGTCGTAGTCGAGAGTCCACTGGTCATGCGGGTGGATCTCTAGGTCGATCCACTTGTGGTAGCAACATAGCGGATCCAAGGGCTATGGGTAGCCGGGAGAGGTTGTTAGTGCGTACATTGAAAGAGAAATAGTAGGGGAACAAATTGTATCTGGTCCTTACCGGCTGTCGATAGTTGATCGTGTCCCAATGGCGGTCGGGATAGTCACAGGAGTAGTTTGCGCAACCCCAGTAACGCATGCCCAGGCTGAGCTGCTGCTTGGATTTGAAGAACTTGCATGGGTCCCTACACCAATAGAGGGGCGGCATCTCCCCCTCTGGTAGGTGTTGTGGCAAGCACTCGGCTGGAACGTTCTGGTAGGGGTTGCTGCTACGAGAGGCGTCATTGCGGAGAGCTGCCATCCTGGCAAGCTCCTCTTGCCGGACCTGGGCCGCAGTAGCCCTTGCTTGATCATCCCGCGCCCCAGCAGCCCTTGCTTGTTCGCGGATCTCGTCCCATTGCATCTTGTCCATCTCGACGTAGTGAAGCAAGCTCTGGTGTAGTGTTGGGTTTGGTTGTGTAGTGTTCTCTCCCATATATCTTCCACCTCCTTTTATAAGCCACAGGGTTGGCATGGTATGGTTTATTTCATGCAGAGTCCTATCTTTTCGGTCTGAAAAGCTGAGGAGGTAGAGTGTTGTCATGTCGATCTGAAAAGCTGGCGAGGCAGAGTGTTGTCACGTATTACTTTATAGAGAGAAGTAGTCAGGTCACGTCCTGCTTTGTAGAGAGAAGTCATGTCTTGCTTTGCAGAGTGCTGTCTTTTCGGTCTGAAAAGCTGGCGAGGCCGAGTATTGTCACATCTTTCTTTGCAGAGTCATGTCTCTTCGGTCTAAAAAGCTGAGAAGGTATAGTGTTGTCATGTCGGTCAAGTCGATCTAAAAAGCCTAAACCTAAACCCTAAACCCTAAACCTAAATGTAAACCTAAGCCTAAACCCTAAAACCCTTAACCCTTAACCTAAACCTAAACCTAGACCTAAACCTAAAGCCTAGAAGCCTAAACCCTAACCTAAATATAAACGTAAACCTGAACCTAAAACCCTAAACCCTAAAACTCTAAATCCTAAAACCCTAACCTATTCCAAAACCAACCCTAAAACCTAAGTGTTGTCACGTCATACTTTGTAGAGAGAAGTAGTCAGGTCACGTCCTACTTTGCAGAAAGAAGTCATGTCTTACTTTGTAGAGTGCTGTCTTTTCGGTCTGAAAAGCTGGCGAGGCAGAGTGTTGTCACGTCTCTTTCTTTGCAAAGTCATGTCTATTTGGTCTGAAAAGCTGAGGAGGTATAGTGTTGTCATGTCGGTCAAGTCGATCTGACAAGCCTAAACCCTAAACCTAAACCATAAACTGTAAACCTAAACTATAAACCATAAACCCAAAACCTAAACCTAAACCCTAAACCCCTAAACCCTTAACCTAAACCTAAACCTAAAGCCTAAAAGCCTAAACCCTAACCTAAACATAAACGTAAACCTGAACCTAAAACCCTAAACCCTAAAACTCTAAACCCTAAAACCCTAACCTATTCCAAAACAACCCTAAAACCTAATGTTTGAAGGCCTCTATGCATTGCCCAAAGGACCAATACACCCTCTCAAGGACATGTTTCATAACCCCTCCATCAAGTTCCATTCGGTTGCCGTGCCAAGGATAAAACTTCATGCCTAGATTCTTGGCCTGCATAGCGGTTAGGATTCGAGGAAGCAAACCGTAAGCCCCCTTTCAATCACCCCACAATAACTGCATCGTTCTCTGCTTTGCCCTCCATGCTTTCCCGTACTTCACACTGTACTTAATGAACCCAAAGATAACCTCGATGAGGGTGGCGATGATCACATCAGGATCAACAGTCACAACCGCGGTAATACGCCTAGCAATAAAATTTATGGTTGCTTGGAGGTACTCCCCGCACACTTGTGTGGTCCCATAAGAGTGAGGCTGTTTCACATTCGCTATTTTACATTGCTTGTCCCTTGTTTTGTGGCCCCATACCTTCCATCCGCACCCCATTTCGAACCTCACGGTGTACCTTTTGTTCACATCGGAGTGTTGCACTATGAACGGACGATGGTGCCGCACTGAGTATTCTTGCAGCCAAATCTTCATGTCCTCCATGGTTGGAAACAACATGTTCTTCCGTATTATGTCATTTTCTGGGTCCGCAATGCCATTCCTGCTCTTCAACCCATTACCACAAACCGCCTTATCAGCCATACTGACATCATCGAATGCATGCACTGACAGAGCCTCACCCATTACACTGTGAAGAACATGCCTTCCTTTGAGGAGAAAAGTGGTGCGGGAGCCTCGTTTTTGGTCGAGCTCCATCCTTCATCAGACTCCACTTTACGGGTTGTTCCATCACAAAACCACTCTTCCTCAAGCTCGTTGTTCATTACAGCGCCATTGAAATCAGTCACAAGGTCAATAACACGTTGCGGGGAAGATACAGGCAGATCCATCGATAGGGGGCATGGTTGGTAGCACTAACGCTAACGAACTCTTCGGAAGGTTGGTCCTGCATTGGGGGGCCTTGCGAAAGATGGAGAGCGGGGTCTAGTTCCTCTGTGTTGCTATTCACCACATCCAAATTGTCTGGTAAATCCTCAACAATGATTATCCTCTCCACCGCCACCTCCAACAACTAGACCTAAGATGTGAGCACAATATCCTCGTACATGTCCCAATCATCGGCGGACAAGATTGGCACCAACAAGGCATGCACCTTAGAACCCAGCCCTGCGTCATATCGCCCCTGCATTTTGACAACGACCCCTGGCTCATCTCATCCAAAGGTCAACTTAATCCTAGTCATAAGAGTTTGAAGGTCTGGTGATTCGCGAAACAAAAGAACGGTCGCTTCCATGCCACCAAAGTTGACAGAACTACCACTACTACAAAACAGGCTATAGTAGACGCCCCATCACAGACGGTTCCTTTGGAACCATCTGTGTTGGGCATTGCCGGACCTGCGGGTGGCGCGGGAAGCCCATCACAGCACGGTATTTTTAGAACCGTCAGGATAGTCATCTATCACGACGGTTTGAATAGAACCGTCGTGAATTATCACAGACGGTTCTATTCACAAACCGCCCGTGATAATCTCAATCACGCACGGTTCTATTTAATAACCGCTCAGTAATATCGCGCACGGTTCTAAATAAGGACCGCTCGGATTGGGATTATCACGCACGGTTCGTGAATATAACCGTCAGGATAATTCACGACGGTTCTATTTACAAACCGTCTGTGATAGATGATCATCACGCACGGTTTTTATTAAGAACCGCCTGTGATATGCCCATCGTATAAATTGAGCGCGACAGATCCTCTCGCCAGACCGCCGCCAGGTTCATCGCCGCCTTTGCCGCTGTTTCTCGCCACTCCTCTCTGCTGCAGGTTTGGATAATATATAATCAACTGCCCCTCATCACTGGCTCCAATAGATCTCGCAGCTAGCTTCTCCTCCCCAAAGCGCCACTTCCTCTCCTAGCTCCTCCAACTCGCGGCTCCTCCCCTAATTAAACAGATGAAGTAATACTGATTATCCTTTTTCCACTCTATTGATTAGTGAATTTTCCTGATTTTGCTACTCTGTACATAGACCCTAATGTTTTGTTTTATTTGTTGTATTCCTTAATCGGAAGCATAGGGTTTAGGTTTCAATTAATACTACTTGATGGGAAAAGGCAAAACGTCGCACATCTAGCTCTCAAATTGATAGACCCTATTTCTAGAAAATGAAAAGCAAAACATGTAGCCTTTAATTAATCTGGTGTAATTCCTTTGTGCAACGATGAGACAAAACGAGTAAGTACGTGCAAAGAAGTGAAAGTCTTAATCAGAACTAATTTCATGAGTAGTTTTCTAGAACAGATTAAAAAGAAGAATTTATGACACACCAAGATAAGTCACATGTGCAATGATCTATTTTATATTTCCTCCATTTATATCCATGAAGAAACGCCATCACAAAGGGTTTATTGTTTCAATTATATGAAAACGATACCGCAAGAATCGCGAGACCAACTTGCTAGTTATTAGGATCTTCCTCTTGTCTTTTGTCTCAGATCTAATCAACAATCATACAGATAATCAATAATTATCCGCTATGCCACTTAGAGAGGAGAAGGTTGGACCCTTGCCCCTAGCGCCTCAACACCCGCCATCTCCTCCCCATTGCGCCACCTTAGAGAGGAGAAGGAAAGGAGAGGAATCGATTTTCTTCGTGAGCTCCGAGGGTAACGATCTATAACCCTTTATGTTTGCTATAAATTAATCGCTAATCAATTTTGACACTAATTTGTTACATGCGTAGTGTAGATGGATCAAACCGATGTACAAAGCAGAACCGTGTGAGTCAAGAGTACATTAATGGCGTGGTTGCTTTTAGAAGAGCCACGAAAGGTGATATGTTGAAGAAGGAGATAAATTTTATGTACTATCCATGCATTGATTATGTAATTTGAAGATGTTTAACAACGCGCAAATATAAGCGCACTTGATTCAAGGGTTTCACAAAAGGGTATACATGTTGGACCACCACGGTGAAGAGCGATTATTACACATGAAGTTAGTAATGACGGCATCGCCGAGGAAGTCAACGATATGCCGGATGTGGATCTGATCGCTTTTGATGAGGATATGTCACACGATGACAATCTGATCTGATGCTACGCGATGCGTAAGAGAACTACAAATGAGAGAGAGTTTTGTAAATTCGAGGGCTTAAGGGAGGACTCGGTGAGACCTTTGTTCCCTGGTTGCAAGCGGAATATACAAGGTTGTCAACCGTGCTTGAACCGCTGAAATTGAAGGCAAGCAATGGTTGGTCCGATAAGAGTTTCACGGCGTTGTTAGGTCTCCTAGCGGACATCCTTCCGGAGGGAAACGTGTTGCCCAAAGACCACCTATCAAGCAAAGAAGGTTATTTGTCCATTGGGAATGGAAGTAGAAAGAATACATGCATGTCCTAATGATTGTATCCTCTATCAGAAAGAGTATGCGACATGCATGTATATCCTGTGTGCAAAGCATCCCGATACAAGCGCCGAATCATCGCTAAGGTGAAGCAAGGACCTCTGCTAAGATGTTGTGGTATCTGCCAGAATCCCACGCTTGAAGCGCTTATTTGCGAACGCAAAGGACGCAAGATTGTGCGCTGGCACTCAGAGGAGCGTAAGAGAGATGGAAAGCTAAGACATCCTGCCGATTCTCGCCAAAGGAGAAACTTCGATCGAGCTTCCAAGAGTTCGGTCGGAACCGAGGAACATAAGGTTAGGGTTGAGTACAGATGGAATGAATCCTTTCGTAACATGAGCAACCGACATAGCACTGCCCGTGAATCTATGTATGTACAACCTTCCTCCTTGGTTGTGTATGAAGCGGAAGTACATTTTGATGTCACTACTTATCCAAAGGCCAAGCAACCCGGGAATGATATTGATGTGTACCTAGCACCATTGTCGGAAGATCTTGTGACACTGTGGAACGAAGGGTACAGTATGGGATGCGATAAACGAGAGAACTTCACTTTACGCCCATGTTGTTCTCGCACCATCAATGATTTTCCGCCCTTGGTAACTTTGTCAAGCCAAGACAAAAGGAGCCAAAGCTCGTCTCGCACTTCTTAGATGCTACAGAGAGTGTATGGTCAACAACTCACGCAAAATCGTATATATCGCCACCGTAGGTTCCTTCCTCAGAGTCACCCATACCGCAAGATGAAAAAACAATTCGACGGAAATAAGGAGAACGATTCAGCTCCAAGGGCTTTTAGAGGAAAGAGGTCTATGATATGGTTAAGGATATCGATGTTGTGCTTGGGAAGGGACGAAATTAAGAACCCGTGAGAAGAACATCCGAAGAAGCGGTCAATTTTTGGGACTTGCCTTATTGGGAGCACTTAGAAGTTCGCCATCGCATCGACGCCATGCACGAGAGAAGAATGTATGTGATAGCTTGATTGGTCTCTTGTGAACATTAGTGGCAAAACAAAGGATGGTGTTAACGCGCACGACGTGACTTGGTTGATATGAACATAAGGACTGAGTTAGCACCGTAGAGACCGACTACAGATTTAACGTATTTTCCCCAAATTTTGCTACACTCTATCCAAGGCCGAGAGAAATGAATCGTGCTGAGCTTGCATGGAGTGAAAGTCCCATCTGGTTACTCCGCTAACATTAAGAACCTTGTTTCTATGCAAGATTTGAAATTAATTGGTATGAAGTCTCATGATTGTCATGTGTCGATGACACAAATGCTTTCTGCTGTAATTAGAAGTATCTTGCCAACAAGGTCCGAGTGGCAATCTTGAGGTCAGGTTATTTTTTCAACTCAATTGCTCGTAAGATCATTGATCCCCAAGGACTAGATGCTCGCAGCCGACGTGGTGACCACTCTATGTCATCTTGAGATGTATTTCCCTCCATTATTTTTCGATATCATGGTCCATCTCATTGTTCACCTTGAGAGAGATAAAGATATGCGCCTGTGTTCTTACGCCATATGTACCCGCTCGAGAGGTACATGGGAATTCTCAAGTCCTATGTACGGAATCGATCTCGACCGAGGGCAAGATCATCGAAGGTTATGCAACCAAGAGGTCATTGAGTTCTCGTCAACTACATGGCTCGTGGAACCGATAGGTGTGCCTCTATCTCGCCATGAGGGGAGACCGGATGGTATCGGACCATCGGAAGGAAATCAATAACTCCCGATCTAGATACATACGCCAAGCCCATTTCATGGTCTTGCAACACATGACCCAAGTGTCCCCGTGATATCGACGAAAGCACAAAGACATGGTGCGCCAATGTAATCCGCATCGGCCGGAGGTTTGGATCACGAGAGAGCACAACCGCTTGCTCAACGAATGGTTAAAGGTGCGAATCATCGGGAGGTCATCAAGTGATGATACGTTGCTATGGTTGGCACGAGGGCCGCAATTTACAATTGTCACATGGCAAGGATACGACATCAATGGGTACACATTTTATACGGCAACTCAGATAGGAAGAGCATAAGGCGTAATGCGGTGTCCGTGATAGATACATTCAAGATCGATGGGATGAGGAGCTCCTACTATGGGCAAATAGACGAGATATGGGAGCTCGACCACGTGCTTTTCAAGATCACCCTATTTCGTGTCGCGGGTCCATCTCGCACAGTGAAGGTCGACAAGCACGGTGTCACTACCGTGGACCTCGAACGGTTTGGATATAAAGACGAACCATTCGTCATCAAGCAACCAAGTTGTTCAAGTCTTTTATGTAACCGACCCGCAAATAAGAAGCGCCACGTAGTTCTTCATGGAAAAAGGAGGATTGTCTGAGTTGAGAATGTAGTGGACGAGGAAGAATACAATCAATTTGACGAGTTGCCTCCTTTCGAAACGGCATTAGGCTCGAGGAAGAACCCAATGAGGAAGCTAGCTATATGCGTCGATCATCATGAAGGCCTATATCTTAATTAAGAATTTACTCCAATGTAATTAATTTATTCCATAACATCATGTGTTATGGACTTGTAATCTCTCATATATTTTGATGTCAACGTGAAATTGTCATGTGTTGATGTGTTATGGACTTGTCATATTTGATATTGATGTCAATGTGGACGACATTGTAATGTGGAGTATCAAAATTGTCATCATACTTGATTTGGAGTTGAGTTGAATTAGATATGAAATTTTGAAGTCAAATGTGTTATGAACTTGTCATCATACTTGTCACCAAAGTTAGAATTCATATGGACTTGTCATAATTGTCATCATACTTGTCTCAAAGAAAGTTCACTATGTTTTCTCGTGATATTTATGTCTCACCGTGTTCATTATGTTTTGTCAGATATCATAAATTGGCCTCAAGTTTTCGGTTATCACAGACGGTTTTATTATACAACCGCTCGGTAATATTATCACTGCACGGTTCGTAATGAGAACCGCTCAGGATAATATATCACGCACGGTTCCATAATAGAACCGCTTAGATATGAATATCACGCATTTGTTCTCATTACGAACCGTCTGTGATATTATTTTTATAAGGCGAAATGCTAGGGTTTTCTCTCACTTCTCACTTCCTCTCCCGCCTTCTTACGCTCTCGCTACTGTTCGCCTCCTCTAGGGTTTAGGGCTCACCTTCACCGCCGACCACGACCTCGGCGCCACCGACATTGGTGCCCCGACCTCTGCGCCGCCCCCGACCTCGGCGCCTGACCTCGGTGCCGCCGCCCGACCTCGGCGCCTGCTCACCTCCCAGTCAGAAGCCCCGACGTCGCCGCCGACCTCGGTGCCGCCGCCCGACATTGGCGCCTCCGACCTCGACGCGCCGTCCTCCTCCCGTGTCGGCCTCCTCCTCTCAGACCGGCCTTCTCCTCTCAGACCGCCTTCTCCCCAACCGCCCTCCTCCCCCAGGTCGACCTCCTCCCCAGCCTCCCTCCTCCCGCAAGATCGGCCTCCTCCCGTGACCGGCTTCCTCCTTGCACCGTGAGTTCTTGTGCGGCATCCTCTCTGTGATTATTGCTCCTGTGGCGCTCAAGTTGATCTTTGCATATATATATATATATATATATATATATATATATATATATATATATATATATATATATATATATATATATATATATATATATATATATATATATATATATATATATATATATTTGCAAGTAGTTGCAAATTGATTAGTGGGCTTTGTTGACATGCTCGTGATGAACTCTGCCTTATAATGAGATTGAATGTGATAGTTAGTTCATACTTGAGCTCTATTGTATTACTTGCTACCGCAATATGTTATACCGTTAATTGGTTACTTTCGGTTCAAATTTCATAGTTCTATTGCAAATTGATCAGTTGTATTGACTAGTTTGTGATTCTTCTAGTAGTATGTATGAGCTCATTCAACTTTTCATTTGCCATCTTGATCTCTCGTAGTCAACCTCTGCTTGATCGAAGTTTAATTTGTTTTCGCTAATGCTTGAGATCATTTGACGCTTACAAAGTATTGTTTAGAGCTCATAGTTTGAATTTATATTATCATATTCATTTCATGAAGAGTATAGACAATAGGATTGAGATGGCAAAGACTTGTTCTTTAGCTACTCTCCTTCCGAGAGCACATAATATCATCAATCGCATTTCCTTAGAGAAGCCGGTGGATTAAGGAGTGTTAAATTCTTTAGGAATTATGCTTTAATGCTAATTAATTTTGTTGGGATTAATTCTGAAATTTTTCTAAAATCGTATTTTTTACAACAATCCAAAAAGAAAGTTTTACTTGATTCTATTTTGTTTCTATGTTGGGATTAAACCTTTGCTTAGCATTTCCTTCGTCGATCATTTTACTTGATTCTAGTTCTATGTCTTCATTAAAGGCTAGTCTTCTCAGACATGAAGCATTAAACCTTTGCTTAGCATTTTCTTCGTCGATCCCGACACACTTGAGTGTACCTCTGCTTCATGCCAATCCTCCACGGCATGAAGCGTATGGTACACTCCAAAGGTGTCGGGCTCGATGAAGTAGGCTCTGCAAAAATAGGCTCGGCAAAAGATTTGTATCACTAGTTTCTATCTATACAAAGATCACAAGAGAAGCTGGTGGATTAAGGAGTGTTAGAATAGAAGCTCGTGGATTAAGGAGTGTTAGGAATGTTAGTAGTCTCAGATGAGCTCATTCAACTTTTCATTTGCCGCCTTGATCTCTATAGTCAACCTCTCACTTCTTCCCGAGATTAATTGTTTCATATTTATGCCGGAATGTTAGTAGTCAAGATGAGCTCATTCAACTTTTCATTTGCCATCTTGATCTCTATAGTCAACCTTGTACTTCTTCCCGAGAGCAAGTAAGCGAGATGACAGAGGCACCGTCTTCGCCGCCGGCCACCGACGCCGCAGATGGAAGAGGCGCCGACGAGGCCGCCAACACCGACCCCAAGCAGATGGAAGAGGTGCCGACGAGGCCGCCAACACCGACTTCCCGCAGATGGAAGAGGCGCCGACGAGGCCGCCCGTCACCGTCGACAATAATGACACGAAGCGAGATGGCAGAGGACAATCGAAAATGCCTACGGGCGGTGGTCATCACGGAGGTCGGTGACTTTGGGGTCCCTCCGAGTCCCAAGAGATCGCCAAGTAGATTCCTGACCATCTGCGGGATACTTGAAGGAACGGGTCCTCATCACCACACCAAGGTGGAAGGACTGACGAAACAAGCGAAAGGCGTTGTGGGATGTAACTTTCAGAGAAGTTCACTATTCCGTATAATATGTGGCACGCGCGCGACGGACGGCGATGCTCACGATGGGTAAATCGTGGAGGACCTTCAAGAGCATTCTTGTCACGGCACGGAACACGGTCGACGCCTTCGCGCAAAGATAGATTCTGACGCGGAAGCATGGGACACCTTTGTGGCTATGAAAACGTCGGCGAATTTAAGGAGCAAAGTGCGGCGCACAAAGCTCTCCAGACACTAAACACTCACCAAGACAGACTCGCACCACTGGGTACGCGGTAAATACGAGGAATGGGCGGCGGAGAAGGAGAACCCATTTCGATGTCACGCACCTGCGTTCCCTAAGCCGGTTAAAAGCGAGGGCACAAGTCTCGCCTTCGGCAAAGATCTCCTTCACAAACCCGCAGATCAGAAGTGTCCCAACGGTGGTAAATATATCGAACTACTAAGTTGTTAATAAGTCCATAACTTCATAGTGCCTATAATAACGTGATGACCTCTTGCGCGGACTTGATCGCCCAAGCTTCCCAAGGCTCCTTCCGTGCATAGGAGAAGGATATACTATCTACGGCCTTGGGAAACAAGGAGCACCTGGTCGCACGCGAGGCCTTGGGGTTAATGTACCTTGGAGTCATGGATTCATGGACGACTACTACACGATAGGACTAGGAAGAGATCCAAGGTCGAGCACGACAACCTGCTGGTACAGATAATTACTAACCAATTTCAAGTAGAGATGGCAAGATTATGGAGTCAAATGGATATACTCATGAGCCAGTGTCGCAAGTCCGCCTTCGCTAATTTGGGGAGATACCTCCTCGACGTCGGAGTAGCGTCGCGTCACAAGATAATTGTGAACATGACGACGTCCGACATCGATAGACGACATCAAGGTAACGTGACATCTATGGAATGCACCAAAGATAGACCCTAACGACGCCTTTAGCTAATCACAGATCGTTTTGTAGGAGCCGACGCCTCAGAAGCTCCAAGTGAGGATGGATGGGTCCTTTGTATTGAGGTCGCAGCAGGGATGGTGTATCCATACGAGGAAGGGCAAGCAAAGACGGTGCCCACCGGTGCACGGTTACGCCAAGGTCCGTGGATATGGTACATGTCAATTTCCGAGCCATCCCACTGACATTTGAGGGAAGCTCTGCGCCTTTATCAACTCAGAATCATTAACGACAACGGAGAGTTTCACTCCGCCGCCAACCCGTAGCATCACCCCACTAAAACCTCTCAACGCAAAACAATTGTAATCTAGTTGTAACTACTATAGCGACAATACTTGAACAAATGCGATCTTTTGTAATTTATTTTGAGTAATGATCACTTTGAGTTGTCATGGTCGCTGAATCTGCTTTTTGTGAATTCTTGAATCTGCTTTACGTGAATGCTTGTTTTCAGAGGGCATGGCTAGCAATTCCCGAGGCTAGCCAGAAAACAAAGAAATTGTGGGAGGGGTATGAGCTATCACAGACGGTTTTTGTTAAAACCGCTCAGAAGGCAAGTATCACAGACGGTTTTGATCGCAAATCGTCAGGATAGAGAATATCACAGACGGTTCTATATAAAAGCCGCCCGTGATATTCACAAATCACGACGGTTTTTATTTAGAACCGCTCGTGATATTCTCCTATCATAGACGGTTTTTTTTAGAACCGCTCGTGATATTCTCCTATCACGCATTTGCCAGATATTTGACTTCACGCACGGTTTTTAATAAAACCGCTCAGTGATATTTCTTATCACGACGGTTTTGTACCGCCTGTGATAATATCTCGTTATCACAGCATCAACAAACATAGACGGTTCGGAAACCGTCTGTGATGACGGTTCCGAACCGTCTGTGATGTCGGTTCCTGTAGTAGTGTACCCATTTGGCTAATCGGCCCACTAGTAAATACACGTACAACTTTATCCATCTACATCCATCAAAATATTGCAAAGTCAGTACTACATGCCATATGAACGAAATATCACAATCAACTTTGTACAAAACAGAACCTGCGTTTCAGTGGACATGCTAGCAGTTTGAAGGTACAAACTAATGGTTAATAACAGCTTTATTGTAGTTTTGTACTGTGTTAGTACTATGTTAAATGAAACAGTAATCATGGAACAGTTCGTCTTGTTAAATGAAGTTTTCGAGTTATTTAATTTTTTATTTGGGGTCAATTGTGATCTGTAACTCTTATATTTCTCTGGTAGAGACTAACGCTTTATTGAGGTGTGTTAGGCCATACACAGTGGATAAATAACACTAAGAAACAATGAGATGCAAAAAGATCCAACTCCTACACTATTTGAGTCTCTCATGCTCAGTTACGCTCGAGATCCCGTTCTCGAGACCGCCCAAACCACGTGTTTGGGACCGCTCAGAGCTTGCCTCTAAGTGCGACCTACACAACCCTGGATCCACGTGCCTAGGCACGCTCGAGATCTCGTTCTCAAGACCACCCAAACCACGTGTTTAGGACCGCTCAGGGCTCATTCCTGAGTACGCCCAGGACTTCGCTCCTGGGTACGCCAGAGCTACATGCTCGGAGTGCCACGAACCACTCGTTCGGGAAATCTTATATGCAGAAAGGAGATAAGTCACAATTTTTCTACCTTCAGCCTATTTTTTAATTCTTTAATTACACTTGATTACTTTTAGAACACTAGCGGGTCATTTTAATTGTATACTTGTAAGGTACAATCTCGTTTATAATCAGTGGCTAACACTACGAGGTCAATTAGGGGCAAATATGTACTGATAGTTGTTAGCACAGTCCAAATAGAAACATCTAGGTCTCCTTTGTTTCTAATACAAACATCAGTGCCTGAGATCAAATGCTGTTGGAAGCCTCCATCTAACTGATAGTAGTTTGCTTTCTAAAATTTGATTTCTAATCAACATGATCCAAACAACCACATGATCCAAATTGAATACAAATTGATTTCTAATCCTATAGTATAGAACAGTACACACAATTAACCTCACCAAGCTATGGCGCAACTAGACTTCGCAAAAAAAATAGCACTCGCGGTATAATTAGCCCTAATCACAGAACAATTAGCCATCGCAACAAAAAAAAAGAACAATCTGATGCATTTTAAGTTCAATAGTTTGATTCATGCTGGTATTGTAAAACTTACGCTAATCGTTCATTAGTGTTGCATGCAAAAAATATGGTGCGAGGGATGAATGTTGACACCCCCCTTTTTTGTTAATGACAAAATCCTTTCTAACATTGTGTTAAAAATGTCTCTAGAGTAGTCTAACTTCCCGTAGTACTTACTGGATACATAACCCTTGATTAACAAAATCTAAAAAAACCTTGATTAACAATGAGAAGAATCTCGTACGACTCATGTCATCAAATTTGTAGAGATCAATTCGTCATGCAAGAGATTCTCTTAAGCAAGTTGACGGAGAGCATGAAATTAGACAAAATTTACCAAACTAAATCTTTGATAGACTAGATCTAACAAAGTAGAGTTGAAGGGCCAAAATGGACCAGACTATACTTCTGGGCCAAATTAAATTAGTTTTGAAAATTCAGGTGGTAATCCTATACATTTTCCTAAAATTAGCAATGTTGTGTGACTTGTCTTAGATAATCACATTTAATCTAAAACCATATTTTACATATGCATATTGTAATACAAAACCCAGTTTTATTATTCAATCCTCTCTTGATTTCAATAGTTGTTCTTTTTACTACATTTGGATGCATGTTATCTAGAGCATTGTTTATTTATACCACTTGTAATTTGCTCGGGACACCAAACTACCAATTTCAACTACGAATATGTTATTACCTACATTAAGGTAAAAGAACATAGTTCTAGTGCGGACCATGGCATGCAACAAATTCAACATTAGCATACAATTTATTCTTTTGTAGTCTCTAAAGACAAATTGATGTAGGGCTTTGTGATGAATATGCAACCTTCAGAGGCAGATGCAAATGCTGATTGAAGCCACCATCTAACTTATAGTAGTTTGCTTTCTAAAATTTGATACTAATCAACATGATCCAAACAACCACATGATCCAAATTGAATACAAACTGATTTCTAATCCTATAGTATAGAACAGTACACCACACAATCAACCTCACCAAGCTAGGGTGTAACCAGACTTTGCAAAAAAAAATAGCTCTCGCAGTACAATCCCTAAACCCTAATCACAGAACAATTAGCCATTGCAACAATAAAAAAAAATTAAGAACAAGGGGATCAATTAGCACTAACCTGGTAGCGTCAAGACTCGGCAAATGGAGGCGTACTTTGCGACGCCAGAGACCGAGTAGTAGCAGCACCGGCGACGACGCTGGTGGGAGGGAGGCGGGCTCGGCGCGGTGAACCCCTACTCACCTGGAAGAGGCCGGTGGAAGGGGAGGAGATCCAGGGAACAGGGGCACGTGGCTTCCGGCGGTGATGGAGGAGGCCATCAACGGCACGGCGTGGCGGAAGGAGAGCCGAGGGGGGGGGGGAGAACACAGCCCTCAGGGGGAGGACGAGCGGCGGGAGGAGGAGGTCCAGCGGGGGGAAGATGGTCGGCGGGGGGAGGAGGAAGTCTGGCGGACCGACAAGGGTAGGCAGCGGGAGGAACGGGAGGAGGAGAGAGGTCGCACGGGGGAGATGAGATGGGAACGATGGGGAAAAATGAAGAGTTGCCTCAGTCTAGAGCACTAAGTCCCCACTATCACGCCATGCTCGTTGGCGTGACTACTGCCACGCAAGCATCCACGCTGGCACGATGTAATAGCCCAAAACTTGGGTTTGTATTTCAAATGTATAAAAATGAGTAGAATTTAAAAGTTTTTATGCATCATGTTGCTATTTGAATTATCTAGATTTTCTTTCGAAGGTTTTGTTGACTTTGAAAACCTATTACTTCAATTGACAACAAGCATAATCCTTTAAAACTTTTAAAACAAATTTTGTGATCATCCTCTGGAAATATTTTTCCTAGGATCTAGACCATCTTAGTAACTCCTCTGAAAAATTTCATAATTTTTTTTAGATTTTATTTGCTAGGTTGAAAGGGCTAGTCAAACCAATTAAATCCTTAGTCAAACCCTAGAGCAGAACTTTGAGAAATTTTTAGAGAAAAATGGAATGTATGAAAATCTCTGGAAATTTTATATAATGTTAGCCTTAGAGTCAGGAACCTCCTGTAAAAATTTTGGAATTTTTGGAGTTGTGAAACTCTATCTAAAAATTCCTCAAAGACTTACCTTTTGTTTTCTAAAAACCAACCAACACTATTCCTTGGGCCCGAACCCAAACCTCCCAGTTGAACCCAACCAACTTCCCGATCGGACCAGGTCCAAAATAGCGCAAAGTGTTTTTGCGCCGTTGGATTTCAAATCAGCCGCCAGGATTGATTAGGCCGTTCGGACCGTCTGAACGAACGCGCAATTTGGGCCGCTCAATTTTGATCGAACCGTCCAAGCAAGCATGTGCGCGCACCATCAGATCTTGATTGGACCAACCAAATCAAGTGGGCCGTTCGGACCATCCGACCAACACAATCGATCAAGACCATCCATTTCAAATCGGACCGTTGAAATACTCTGACTCGAGCCACTCTTGTTGTTTCGCTAACCGGTGGGTCCCGAGCGCAGGGACCTTCATCCACCTCGCGCCCAGGCGCTCCAGTGCGGCACTGTGAGCCCTCCGTCGCGCCGCCCACCATATCTGATTGCCTCGCCCAAGGTTTTCCACGGCCAACCACTCCGGTCGCATCACCTGGTCACACCGCACCCATTCCTGCCCGCGCGAGCCCATCCCTGCCCGTACAACGTTGTGAAGCTTCGCCGGATTGCCCATGGCTGCCCGAGCTCCACCTCGTTCATCTCCGCTGCATTGTCTATAAAAGGGCATCCCCGAGCTGCCTTTCGTCTTTTCCAAGCTTATGCACTCACTCACTCCTCCTCTCATCCACTCAATTAAGCTCTAGAGCTTGAAGAACGGAAACCCTAAAACGGTCGTGCGCCACCGCCTCCATTGCTAACGAACTGAAGGGTTCCTAGTCATTTCTATCGCATCACTTTGTGTCCCATTGCACTAGTATTCATTCCCCTCACTCAATTCAATCTTTGGATCACAGGAGCTCCCGAATCGTGTCGTCTTCCTCGTCTCCAGCTAAAACCACCACTCCAAGCCCCGCCGGTGTTTCACTGTGCTCCGGACCAATCAGCTACAGCTGGAGCATCGTCTGAGCACCAGGAAGCTTCTCCAACCATCGACGGATCATCTCCTTTAGCCATGAATGACCGACCTTGCTGCCGCGGCTCACCGTCGACAACGCGACTCCGACCACCTCAACCCCTCCGCGTCATTTTGGTAGACTCCTAGTAACCCCTAGTTGCTATTGCACGCATTAGATTGTCACAAGCGTAGCTCATTTGCCTTGTCACCTTTTGCCGTACCCGCTTCTCCGCTAGTCGCCGGTGCACCATCGCGTTGAGCCACCTCAGGCCACATTGTTGGTGCCGACAGGTGCGCATTAGTACATAGATTCTATTTTGACCACTCATCGGTGCCGTCGAGCTCTGCATCGCCGATGAGTCACGCGGGCGCTCGAGCCACCGTGTGGCACAACGATAACGGCACTGTAGCACATCATCACCGTGCCTTATCTAACCATTAGGGCTAATCCAATCTTTACCTATTTAATTAGTTCAAATGAATCACTGACGTGTGGGACTGAGTCATTAGTTTAAAAGAAAACTTAGATCAAAACATTTTCTTAATAGAGTCTATGACATGCAGGCCCCACGGCTTAAGTGCACAGTGAAACCACCCGTGAACACGTGCGCCGCAAGTATAGACCGATGGTCTATATACTGTGCCCGTAGACCGTTTCACTGACAGTGGACCCCACATGGCAATGTAGCCGAAAATCAAATAAAAATAGAAAGTACGCATTCAGTTGTGAGGAGAATATGTTTTCCTTTTGGGAAGGCGTAAACCTCTTTAGAACATGCGCGGGATTACGCTTTCTCCGTTGGAAACCGTATTTCTCAATTTTATTTGATTTCCTTAGCCAAACCGAATTAAAACCTTAATAACTTTTGCTAGGAAACTCCAAATTGAATGAAATTTGTCTCTAAATTCGCATAAAATCATAATCTACCTATTTTTGTAAAAATATTTTTTTGGTTGCTGTTTATTTTGTTGAATGTTATTTAATTCATTTCCGACTCTTTTTAGACGTCGATTATTCGGGTTATTTTTGGGACGATCAATCTACCATAACTCCAGAACATCAAGAGCAAGGCAAGAACCCCCTTTGATCATATTGATCCCAGTATTTTAATTATTATACTTTGTATTTGCAAATCCTATTATGCATGCGTGTATGTTGTATGAAAATGCTATTATCGGGAAATTGGTAGTTGTAAATCCTACTTGCTGCATATGTCTCCTTGAAATATTGATCCCTTACTATTGTAGCCTTTAGAATATGGATTAGACAATAGATAATGTCAATTGGAAATTTTGAGTACGATTGTCGAACAAATGCAACTAGAGCAATAGAATTTCTGAAAATTGATTAAAGGACAATATGTTAATTTGTGAGTTTCGGATTATTTTGAAAAATGTCCAGAGGAGTTACCTCTGCTATTTTATATGAAAATGACATGAAAACTTTAGTCTTTAGACACGGGTGAGTTATGTTGTATTCTGAAAGAGTGAGGATTGTAACTCACTAGTAGATAGGGTGGAGTTCTCGCCCGTAGTCAATTAAGGACTGAAGCCAACAAATCCGAGACTAAGACCCAATCGTACAACCGTATGTGCTAGGATGGGGTAGCCGTAGCTAACTAAGTTATCGAAATCTTAGCCTTGCATGACAGTAAGCAAAAGTAGTGCGTGCATTGCCGAAGGACCGACATGCCGACATAACTGTGGATGCCTCACATCGACGGGTTCTATCCGAGCGAAGTGAGGGACTCACTCAATGGGTTTCTATCCGGGTGAGTGAGGCTCCTCATTCAATATGTACTTTTATTATTATCTTCATTATTATTATTACTATCCCAACGGATGAGGATAATGATTCGCAGGGCTAGTGCATGGTTAGGACTAGATAATGTAAAGGTTGCGTCGTGAACTCTAGACTGCTTACTGTAACATCCCAATTTTTTGAGCTTTAAAAATCCTTCGAATAGTTAGTAGGGTAAAATTCACCATTTGGATTTTATTTGTTTTTAATTCAAAAGCTTAATATGGACTTTGTACATCAAAATAATTTAATATGATTAAAGTCAACATCAACAATGGTCAAAACTATTTTACTTGGATTCTTTGTGCTTGGATATATTTCCCAGATTTTTCTGGAATTTTTCCAAGTTCATTTGCTATTTTCTATTGCTTATTTGAATTTCTGGTATTTTCTAAAAAGGAAAAGGTATTTGAAATCTCAGATAAATCCTTGGGCCGAAACCCAATCCCTTTCTGTTCGCCCGACCACTTTGGCGCCCATTCTTTCCCACCGCTGGATCATCGCGGGGCGTGGGATCGATCTCCCGCCGCCCATCGCACCCGCCCGCGTCCATCGACGGGGGCCCGCGGTCGCTGCTCCATTGGTCATCGCTCAAGTCGCACCGTGTCCTAGTCCGCCATTGAAGCTCTCCGAGCTCGATACAGCAACGGAGAATTTTCAACTGAATCTCTTCTAGAAAACGTGACAAATCTCATCCCTTATCTCACCGTGTTCGTATCTGCTCTCAATTGGAACGGAATCGAACTCTATCACTTAAACCGAAACGAACTCAAGAAATCCCGATTTGGGGATTCCTTATCCCGTGACGCCCGGACCCTATAAATAGGCCCCCTGGGTTCGCGATCATGCCCTCAACCCAAAGCCACCACCCATTGAGCCTCGATCGCCCTAGCACCGCCGCAATTTGAGGTTTAGGGTTTTTGCCGCCACCGGCGAAAACTCGAATTGCACCGCCATCTTCACCGCCGCATCGTCCTCGAGCACACCGCCGTGTTCAGCATCGTGTGGGCTACCTCCGATGACCTCCGCTGCCGAGCTCACGGAGCAACCGTCCGACAACAACCGCACCACCGCCGCTGAACCTCGCCGCGGCCACCTCCGCCCACCTTGACCACCCTAACTACTCCATCAGTTCGCAATAAAAAGAGCTACGCTGGCGGTACCACCACACTGCCGAGCACCGCCGCTGGCCGTCTGCTGGTTCCCGAGCCTCCGCCGCCGAGCTAACGTGGCGGCCGTGTCGGCGTCCACATGAGCCGCCACCTTAGCACCGTCGGCGTGTGTCGCCCTATGTGGCGCCACAAGACCACGCAGTCGCGTGTGTGCCACCTCACCTGAGCCAAACCCAGATCGGTTCGGTGGACCAAGTTCACCGTGGACCGTCTCACTAACATGTGGGTCCCACATGTCAAATTTTCTTTTAATTCTTTAATTCCGAGCGTTGACGTCATCATTGCGCAATGATCTGATTTTTCTTTTAAGAAATAATTCGAAAATTCGGAATAATCAGTTTTAGGGTTTCTTTGGATTTTCAACTTCCCAAGCTCATATCTTTTGCATCCGAACTCCAAATCAGTCCATTCAAATTTATAAATTCATCTAAAATCAAGATCTATCTATCTGAGATTTTTATTTAATTTTTGGAGTTTGTTTTGCCTTTGTTTTTATTTATTTTGTTTGTTTGTTTCGTTTGCGAGTAGACGTTGATACCTCGGGAGGTTTTGAAGAACAAGGAGCACCTCAAGACCAAGATCAATACCAAGACTTTTTCCAAGGTAAGTTATACCTTTGATCATATTGAACCCAGTTTTCAAAAGTTATATTGATTCAAAGTATTGCATCTACTTCAATTATTTATTTCAATGCTTTTGGGATTAGTTAATATCCAATTTGTTATGACCTCCTTGTCTAATTGTATGCCATAATCTTTTGTCACCCTAGTTTGGTTTATTTAGTTGGTGCTAGTGTATTACCAACGTGGGTTGGTTAGATGCGATTAGTTGCTTAGCCATGCTACGAGTCATCATCTCATGTAGATGCAAATATAAACTTGACTAAGTGACTATGGAACTATGTGATAGAAACTGTGAGCGCTATGTGCTATTACTCGTTGATGGCATATGTTGCACTTAACCAACAGGGTGGGAAAGGATTTAGATGGAGGCAAGTGGACTGTGTGATATTTTGGTGGAGCTATGTGCGCAAGCTTAATAACCGGTGTGCATAGGGATTTGTAGTTTATTTGGAAGTCTTGCCTTGGTCAATTAAGGACTTAACTTTGTGCGCCATTGAACTGAGCCTCTCGTACAACCACATGCCTGGTATGGGACGGGCCTAACTTAGTAAGTTATGGAGTCTTGACATTGATTACTCAGGTAGTAGATTAGGCTATGTGCATGGGTGGAGGTGTGCTACTGTAACAGCCTCAGCTTTAATAAACAGTAATAAGATGCTGTTCATAGCATCACTGTTTATTTTGGCAAACTGGGCAACATGTTACAATCTAATTTCCCCAATTTCTAACCAAAAACTCCAACTTGATCAAAGCTTCAAAAGGAAATACCACTCAATGTTGGTATTAAGACCGGGAAGTATTTTATTTAGAAGCCAAATGATTTAGTTTGCACAAAAATAAATTTTGTTGAATTTTTAGAAATTATTTGGATCTTGAGAAAAATATTTGTCTTCAAACAAAACCTATTCGGCCTAGATGAATTATTTATGTATTTCCAAAGAAGAAATAGTGGTTTCAAAATTTATTTGGGGAATATATCATCCCAGTAGCAATTCTGCAAAGTCTCATAATTTTACAAATTTAGTTGCTATTTTTAAAGCCCCGGTCAAGCTTTTGAAATTTTGAAATTGGTTGGGTCAACCTTCCGCCTAAACCCAACCTTAGCAATCAGAGCGACTCGATCTTACCAAGTTGAGTCCAACCCGGTTAAAAGTGGTCCGCTCACACGCTCACGCTGCGCCCTAACTCCCAAAGTGAACGCGAGCCATCGATTTCCTCGTGAACGCCAGATTTGCGGCAGGCGGAGCCATCCATGCACGCCAAGCAATATCCACCGTTAGATCTCCATCCTACCGCCTCCCTTCATGGCGTTAGATTCTTAACGAACGGACCAGATCTCTCGGGCCGTTCGACCACTCCAATCCGCCATCTCATTTTGACCGTAGGATCTAAATTGTGCGGCGCGATCGGCGAAGCTATGCCATTTTTAAATGGCATAAACCGAAAACGGTGAGCCGTTGGATCCTCAACGTGGACTAGATCGGTGGGTCGTTTCGGACCGCCGAGGTGCCAGCGATATCCTCCGTTGAATTTTGATCGGACGGACCACATCCATTGGGCCGTTCGACCACCCGACCTCCTTCAATCCTAACCGCCTTTGAGATCGCACGGTCCATATTGAAGGATACCTGGTTAGATGTAATTGTCCACCCCATCGCAACGCTCTTTTCTAATCGGACGGTTGTCGTTCAAAGAAGTTTGCCGTGTGTTGTGCGTGGTCAGGATCGCCTTTGGGGCCCGCTTAGCGATGGACTCTCTTCTCTCTTCTCTTCTTTGTGCGCGCCGTCACCGATATTCTCACGGAGCGGTGGCAATGCACAGGAATATACGAATATTCCTTTGATATTTAGCCTTAGTTGCCACCTCATCGGCTCTAGAGAGTTCTCGCTGCTCCAGAGCCCAAACTCTATATAAACCCTAACTGTGAAGCTCTGCCATTGTTGACTGAGAAGAGCTCCTTTAGCTTGGCCTTCCTTCCCAGTGAAGCTTCCTTGCTCTTACCCTTGTTCAGCTATGAACATGCCTAAATCTCATATTAATGTGGATTTTGGGCATCTCTTGTAGGGTTGGACCTAGGGTTTCTCTCTATCAACTTAA
Organism: Phyllostachys edulis; assembly: GCA_036346405.1. NCBI lineage: Eukaryota > Viridiplantae > Streptophyta > Magnoliopsida > Poales > Poaceae > Phyllostachys > Phyllostachys edulis. The sequence continues at coordinate 67,822,094 of CM070549.1, forward strand.
GCCGCTTGAGCACCACCTCGGTGAAACCTCATTCTGGTGAGTTAGACCCCATCCCTTCCTATCAAGAACGTGGGTGGTAGTCTTTAGAGCTTAAGTTCTATCATTTTTCGTTTTGGTCAGACCAGAGAAGGGGACTTTGGCTCTTTGTTGTTTCGGCCAAGATTTGACTTCATATATTTTCTTCTCCAGCTGGTAAGCTAGATCTTGTCTCTTGTCACCTTGTGTACCCTAAAGGCTTCAATAGTTCACTTGAGCTATCTCTTTGGTACATGGATACTCAAAACTTCTTTAAACTGAAAAGTTGTTTTTATAACTTTTCGGTCTTTCATATCGTTATCAAGACCTAGGATTTCTCTTACCAGTATACTAGCTTATTTAGGTCCTAGGTAAACCCTAGTATCATAAGTAGACCTTCTTTTGATTATTAAGGGCACCGATTCAATTATTAATACAGACCCTCTCTCTGTTAGTTATTGTCGGTCAAGACCGACAAATGCTTAACTTTCTTTTCTTTCTTTAAACTGGGCAGTTAGGGTTAGCATTGATGGGTTGTGCTATTAATTACTCCCCAGATAGCTCTAACTCCACTTTAAAGCCCTGGTTTTTTGTATTTTTCCAAGTCAACCGAAAACTATAAAAAGACTCTTTGCTGTTTTTTTTTGTTGTTGGTCAAACCGACAACATATACAGCAAGAGTCCAATTTCTTAAATTACTATTAATAATTATTAAATGATCAGTTAGGTTACAGCACTAGTTTAAATACTCTTAGCAAGCAAGGTATTTCATTTAGGTGATGATTAGCTAGGCAAGTAATTCAATTGGAAGCTGTCCTGTTCCAGTTTTAAAAATCTGAAACTGTAGCTCAATCTAAACTCTAAACTGTAGTAAATAGTACTAGCAAAGGTTAGTTGTAGCTTATTATTCTTAATTAAATTAATGTACCTTAAGCATGTTGCTAATAATGCATTAAGCCATTGACCATGCATTCTTTTTATGCATGTTGTTCTCTGTTTTTCCCTGTGTTCATTGGATTTTATTTTCTTTTAGATTCTGGTTCTTCTGAGGTTGTTGAATCTATTGTTGAGCAGCAAGAACCTGAACAAGAGGTTATTTATTACTACCAAGGCAAGCTTCCTCTCTGCACCATGTTGATCCCAAATTTGTGAACTGTAGATTTACAAAACACAGTGATACTGTTGCATGCAATTTTCTAAAAATTATTTATGATCTGTCTCTAGTTAGCTACAACCCAATCTTTGTGGCTTACCTTGAATTTAATCATACACTCAGCTTAAGGTATTGTTTGTATTAAAATAATTAGGTTATAACTTTGCTTAGCCATGCAGTCCATAGAACGGTAGTGTTTGGCAAGCTTATCTTGTCAAACCTAGGAACAACAAGTGAATTTTATTTATTTTGATTCTTTGTTCAGTTTATTTAATTCTGAATGACTATAAATCTTGTTAATAAACTGATTTCAAATCTGGACAAGTGGATGCTAGTGATGGTGCCTTTGTGCACGAGAATTGGGAAATGTGGATGTCTTGTCTGGGTTGATTAAGGACCTAACTCGACAAATTTCAATTCAAGCCCCAACGCATTTCCACACGCAGTGTATGGGCACTGTTTGGTTAAGTAGAAGGTTAATGCTATTGAGTTGGGAACAGGAGAGTAGGGACATGTGTATTGATCTCATATGACATAGATGCTTAAGTCTTCGGGCTGTGTCTTATGCCATGTGAATTTTATATCGATATCGATGTTCTTAGAAGGGTGAGGGCGATATGTGTTCCATCGCATGTACGCACCTTCAGGCCCCGATCATGGGTCTAATATGTGTGGCTAACACGAGTTTGCATTTAATTGATTGGGTCGGCATTCCCGACACAACATGTGGGCCCCTTGAGCAGATGCTATCGATCGTTGTTCAAGCAGATCGGCCTCACATGGGTTGTCCAACTCAATAGTGTCAACTTGTTGAAAAATACCAAATCTTAGTCTACCCGGCCGGCATACCAAAGGAAGTGTGCTATTATTCCGGATGCTTACGGGCTAACTAAGTCGTGTGGGTAAAAATGTACACCCCTGTAGGGTTTTAAAACTATTCAATAGCCGTGTCCACTTTCTTTTATTTACACTTGAATTGATGTCACCTGTATAGACTTTGCTCTAAATTCGGTTTTGGGAATTATTTCGGCATGATGGGTGTCATGCAATGTTTGATGATAATCTGTCACTTTATTATTGTTACTGTTTATGATTATGCTCTCATTTACTTACTGTTTTAGTCCAAATTTATTTATAAAATCGCTTTGTCAAAACTTGGCAATTGTAGGTTGAGATGTATTGCTTTCTGCAAATTAAACCATTATAACCCTTCTATTGTTAACCTTATGCATGTAAAATTTCTATTCCTTTGTATAGGTCCTATCAAACACTTTCTTTTATTAGTTTGTGTAAGTCTTGCTGAGTACCTTCCGTACTCGGGGTTTATGACCACTTGTTGCAGGTGAGGATGGTTACCTGTATGAGATGCCCGTTAGCGCCGATCAGGGTGACGCTAACGAGTGAAGCTAGTTCTAGTCTCCACGCAATAGCTGCGGGTGATGGGGCCATTGGTGGTTTTGTTGTTTAGCTTTGCTTCATTTGTTGAATTTTTGTGATGACCAAAGTCATCTCATTCTTGTAGTAATCAACCAAAATGTAACTTTGTCATGTATAATTATGTAAATGTATGCCTTGTATGTGTATGATGCAATGTTGTTTAAGGATATATGCTAATAGTCACTAATCACGGAACTATTGCATGACATATATCCGGAACTTGAATATTGGAATTGTTACTTGTTATTATTATGCTTCTAGTATGATTTTTAATGAGGAATTGCACTTTGTTCCTTAATTAAGAATTATGCTACCAAGATAATTTTAATTCGCACATTCCAATATTTGAGGGTCTTACTGACTAACAGTAGTCACATCACGTATGCGGTTCGTCCAGGTCCCCGCCCAACAAAGGTGTGTTGGACTGACTTCCTATGTGGTGTTGTCTGACGGTTTGTAAGCACACTGGGAGTGTCAATGTTAAGATGAAGTTTCTGAACTATTTTGTTACGGCTAGTGCTAGCTACACTAGTTGTATCGTATGGGTAAAGTGTACAAACTCTGCAGAGTGTTAATCAATCTATTCGAATAGCCGCGTCCACGGTCATGGACATGCTCGGGGATTTCACACGATGGGTAGATTTTCATGAAAACCTTGGGAAGGGAGCTATGTGACCTAAGTCATATGGCTATGTGAATAACTTGCTTAAGCTATGTGTCTTTGTGAACTAAAACTGTCAAATTATTATTGTCTATTTGTTTTGAATTATGCTTTCAATCTATTACTTGTATTTAAATTACAAATCTCGTGATTTACGCAAAAGAACCACGAAGCCACCCTTTGGAATAAGCCCGATCTATAATTGCATTTACGTGGTATGACTTATGAGTACGGTGTGTACTCATGCTTGTTGTAAAACATGCAATGAAGAGGAGGAGTATTCTCCTGCTTTCGAGGAGGAGTTCATCGAAGGTGCTTAATCGTAGGGTCTTGATCCCAGTCAGTTGCCTGTGGTGAATTGATGGGATTCCGCTGAAGTTTCTGCGTTCCGCTGCTATTTTATTTCTTGCTAGCCCTGCGTGGCTTAATTGTAAACTCGACCAAAAGGTCAAAACAACTATTTGTTATCAAACTACTCGTTATGTTATTAATCGCTTGTGTGGATCGATATTCACCTGTGTTGACACTGTGTGCAGTAGCGTGATCTTGGACTAGTGCATTATACACAGAGGGTCCAGAATTGCACATTTTGGGTCCCGACAGAGGTGGTATCAGAGCCATACTGACTGTAGGTCTTACCCTTAGATCGGCCGTCTTAGAGAGTCCAAATTATTTTCTAAAAAAAAATTAACTTGCAAGATTAAATGAACTGCTTAACTCCCCTCATGTCTCTCTCGACTCAACTATTGCTAAAATCTTTTCCTCTCCCCGCTGTCTTAACTTGGTTCCCACCCTCTTGGTTGTCCTTACAGATGCTTCATACCTACGGTGAACGCAAAGGCGGACTTGCCGCAGAGCTGTGGAAGCTGTTGCAGGTACTTGGATGTTTTGATCGTCCCATGTATCGTGGCAACAAATGGGTGGTAAACGGCTGAGATCGTGGAGTAATCTGTCATCTGACAGTCTACGCCAGGAAGAGCACCAAAGCCAGCCAGCCGTTGAACATCTCCATCAGAAGGATCACCATCGCGCTAGGGATTCAAGAGTCGTCACACCTGGCCATCCTCAGAATTTGCCACATCTACACGCGAGAGCTGCGAAATCTTCTGTTACCATCCCCGAGCTGCCGCCGTGGATCGACCAGCACGCTACCCGTCTACGGATGGAGAAGACGATACCACAGTGGTGCACCTTGCCCAGTTCGCAGCCACTCAAGAGAAGTCACTGGAAGCAGTCGCCACCGAGCTGGAGTGCGCCTATGAGACTCTACAAGGAGCTGAAGAAAGGATCGCCAGACTAGAAGAAGCCCTCTATGGTCAGCACAACCTTGAGGAGGAACAAGAAGGAGAAGATCCAGACGAAGATCCGGAGGAAGATCCTGAAGAAGATCCAGAGGAGGTTCCAGAGGAGCCAACAAGGCCGCAGAGTCAAGAGCCACCAGACTCAAGATCGGAGGCACTGCTCTGCTACACCAGCCCCTGGACATCGAGACTGGGCCACGAAGATGCCACTCACTTCCAAGTCTCAGACATGGGAGCATCGTCGTGGTTGTGGAGGCTACCTTAGCGACTGAGATCACTAGAGTCTTAGTTTGTCGCTTAGCCGCTTTCCTTTCGAGTCGCCCTTTAGGCTGTAGTTTGTGTGCTTAGGTTCGTCTTATTTTCTTGTGTGCAGGTATGAGCTGCAAAAGCACTTAGGCATTGTTGCAAGCCATACTAAGACCCTTAATAAATAAAGGTGTTCCATTTGGTTTCCTTGAACTGGGTTTGTTGGGTTTAACCTACCCCCTAGATTAGTTCTTAACTCATCTTGTGCTTTCTACCTTATCTAACCCATGGAGCTTCACCAGATGGTTCAGACTCGCCATGCCGCCGCAAGTGGATTCGGAACCCAAGGATCAGAAGGCAACGAGCAGACCCCTACAGGAGCAATACCACCACAAGCACCCCCTCTTGACTTGCAGAACTTTGGAGCCTTCATGGCAGCACAGACGCAAATGATGTATACCATGATGAACCACCTGCAGAACATGAGTAATCAGAACAACAACAACAACAATCATCACCACGAGCCCCATGGCTCATGGACACCAAGGACCATCCAAGCTTGTGAATTCATGAGGACTCGCCCTCCAACCTTTTACGTAATGTTACACCAATTGAAGCCGATGATTGGCTTCGGGTTATTGAGAGGAAGCCTGCTGATCACTCAATGCAGCGACCATGAGAAGGTCCTGTATGCTACTCATCAGATGGAAGGCATAGCTGCCGAATGGTGGGAGAATCTCTACGCAGCACATGAGGCGTCGCAAAATATCACTTGGGAAGAATTTGCCGCAAAGATTTCGCCAAATATCATGTGCTGAGGAATAATGGATCTCAAGAAGGATGAGTTCCGTGCCTCAAGCAAGGAGCTATGTCGATGATCGACTATCTCAATAAGTTTTCTCGGCTAGCTCGCTATGCTCCGAGAGGATGTCGCCATCGACAAGTCTCGCCAAAGTCGCTTCAAGAAGGTTTGAACTCAGGGCTGCATGTCAATCTATTTGCCCACGCTTTCCCGCACTTTCAAGAACGGTTAACAAGGCATTGGTTATGGAAGACAAACGCAAGGAACTGGAGGACAATCATAAGCGCAGGATGGCCCAAAGAAGGAAATCACCACCCCAATAAAGAGCAAGAGTGGTGCCGCAGCGAAGTGTCGGTTCTGCGCGAAATTCCTTCAGATGCTCGCACCAACATCGGCACCTCGTCATGGTTGCTCGAAACTCTCGCAACCTGTGCAACCAACCCCAATCCAGGAGAAATCGGCAGAATTCTCGAGAGAGTTTGTTATTCTTGTCGTCAACCTGGTCACTTTGCCAATCAGTGTCCGCAGAAGGGGACAATCACCCCAGTCCGTTTTAACCTTAGAGCTACACCCACCAAGACCCCAGCACCAAACAACCAAGGAGTTTCTCAACGTACCAGTCAACCAGGAGGAGCGCCTCAGTCTGTGGTCAGAGGTCGTGTCAACCACGTCACTCTGGAAGGAGCTCAGGGAGCACCGGACGTCGTACTGGGTAAGTTTCTAGTAAACTCAGTACCTGCATTAGTTCTGTTTGATTCGGGAGCTTCGCATTCTTTTGTTTCTGGAGTTTTTGTCACTAAGAATAACTTGGAAGTTATGCGCCTTAAGCATACTCTGTTAGTCCAGTCGCCTGGAGCAGAGCTAAGTTCTAAAATGGGATGTTTAGGGGCTAAGTTACTCATAGCTGGAGTTGAGTTTCTAGCCAACCTAATCGTTCTAGACACCCAAACTTTAGATGTCATTCTTGGCATGGATTGGTTAACCAAGCACAAAGCCGTACTAGATTGTGGCCAAAGAGCCGTCACCATCGAAGATACTAGAGGAAACAAGGTAGAATTTCAAGCTACCTCCGTGCGTGATGAACACCTGATAGTCAATAGTTTGAAGGCAGTTGCTTTGGAAGATGTGCCTATTGTTAGGGAGTATCCAGATGTGTTCCCAGAAGAATTACCCGGAATGCCACCAGACCGTGACATCGAGTTTGTCATCGATCTAGTGCCCAGAACAGCACCTATTTCTAAGAGGCCCTATCGGATGCCAGCCGATAAGTTAGTGGAAATGAAGAAGCAAATAGAAGAACTTCGGAGAAAGGTTTTATAAGACCTAGTTAAATGCGCCATGGGGAGCACCGTTTTGTTAAATCGGAAGAAAGATGGAAGCATGAGGATGTGCATCGATTATCGATATCTCAATGAAGTCACCATCAAGAACAAGTACCCATTACCTCGGATTGATGATCTGTTCGATCAGATGAAGGGAGCCGGAGTTTTCTCAAAGATCGATCTGCGATCTGGTTACCATCAGTTGAAGATTTGTCCTAAGGATATACCTAAGACCGCTTTCTTAACGCGGTACGGACATTTTGAGTTCTTAGTCATGTCCTTTGGTCTGACTAATGCCCCCGCCTATTTCATGAACATGATGAATAAAGTATTCATGGAATACTTGGATAAGTTTGTAGTAGTGTTCATCGATGATATTTTGGTCTACTCCAAGTCGGAAGAGGAACACGCGGAACACTTAAGATTAATCCTAGAGAAACACAGGGAGCATCAGTTGTATGCAAAGTTTAGTAAGTGTGAGTTCTGGAAAAAGGAAGTTGATTTCCTTGGTCATATGATGACAAAGAGGAGTAGCCGTTGACCCCAAAAAGTCAAGGCGATTACTACTGAGGAACGACCCAAGACTGTCACTCAGATTCGTAGTTTCTTGGGAATGATAGGATATTATCGCCGTTTCATTGAAGGATTCTCAACAATTGCTTGGCCTCTTACGCAGTTGTTGAAAAAGGAAAAGAAGTTCACTTGGACCCCAGCTTGTGAAGAAAGTTTTCAGGAGTTGAAGAAGCGTTTGACTTCAGCCCCAGTGCTGATTTTGCCAGACATCCGCAAAGATTTTGATATCTATTGTGATGCTTCGCGTCAAGGATTAGGATGTGTCCTGATGCAAGAAGGAAGAGCTGTCGCTTATGCGTCAAGGCAATTAAGGCCTCATGAAGAGAATTACCCTACCCATGATCTAGAATTAGCTGCCGTAATGCACGCTTTAAAAATTTGGCGTCATTACCTTATCGGTAACTGCTGTGAGGTATATACAGATCATAAGAGTTTAAAGTATATCTTCACTCAGTCTGATTTGAACATGAGACAGAGAAGATGGCTAGAGTTGATAACGGATTATAATCTTGGAATCCATTACCACCCTGGTAAAACTAATGTAGTCACAGATGCTTTAAGCCGTAAGAGCTATTGCAATGCTTTGGAAGTAAGAGAGATTTGTTCAGAACTTCAAGAGGAATTTAAAAAGCTGAAGCTAGAAGTTGTAGCTAAAGGATTTATAGCCAGTCTAGAAGTGCAGTCTACTTTGGAGAAGGAGATTCGTGAAGCTCAACCGAAGGATTCAGAGTTTTCTGATATCAAGAAGAAGATGGTGGAAGGAAAGTTCAAAGACTTCACCATAGATGATCAAGATACGCTGTGGATCAACGGACGTATCTGCGTACCAGATGTTGATGGTTTGAGACAGCTGATTTTGAAAGAAGCTCATAACTCAAAGTATTCAATTCACCCTAGCAGTACTAAGATGTACCAGGATGTTAAGAATAAATTTTGGTGGCCAAATATGAAGCGAGAAGTTGCAGAGTTCGTTGCCTTGTGCGACGTATGTCATAAGGTAAAAGCAAAGCACCAGAGACCAGCAAGTCTGTTGCAACATTTGAAGATTCCAGAGTGGAAGTGGGAAGAAATCGGAATGGATTTCATTACCGGTTTACCCAAGACTCAATCGGGTTACGATTCGATTTGGGTAATAGTGGATCGCTTGACTAAGGTTGCCCATTTCTTGCCAGTCAAAACCACTTACTCAGGAGACCGCCTTGCAGAATTATACATGTCAAGGATTGTTAGTTTGCACGGTGTGCCTAAGAAGATAGTGTCAGATCGAGGATCTCAGTTTACCTCTCGTTTCTGGCAAAGTCTGCATGAAGCCTTAGGGACTCATCTGAATTTCAGTACTGCATACCATCCCCAGATAGATGGACAGACTGAAAGAGTTAATCAAATATTGGAGGATATGTTGAGAGCTTGTGCTCTAGCCAATGCTACCCGTTGGGATAAGAGTTTGCCGTATGCAGAATTTTCGTACAACAATAGTTATCAGGCCAGTCTACAAATGTCACCGTTTGAAGCTTTGTATGGTTGTGCCTGCAGAACCCCTTTGAATTGGTCAAAAACAGCCGAACGTTTGGTTTTTGGGCCAGACATTATCCAAGAAGCAAAAGAACAAGTGGCTATGATCCGAGAAAGATTAAAGATAGCTCAGTCAAGGCAGAAGAGTTATGCTGATAACCGTCGTCATGATCTCAGCTTTGAGCCAGAGGATTTTGTTTATCTTCGAGTTACTCCCCTTAGAGGTGTGATAAGATTTCATGCCAAAGGAAAGCTTGCCCCTAGATATGTTGGTCCGTTCAAGATATTGGCTCGTCGTGGAGAAGTAGCCTATCAATTGGAGCTGCCGCAATCGTTAGCAGGAGTGCATGATGTCTTCCATGTCTCCCAGTTGAAGAAATGTCTTCGTGTGCCAGAAGAACAGGCCCCGTTGGAGTCAATCAAATTGAAAGAAGACCTCACCTACAAAGAGCAGCCAATCAAGATTTTGGACGTCGCAGAGCGCCATACCAAAAGCAAGACCGTTCGTTTTTGCAAGGTTCAGTGGAGCAAACACTCCGAAGAAGAAGCAACGTGGGAACGTGAAGACGAGCTGAAGGCTGAGTTCCCTGGCCTTTTCTGTAGCTAGCCTGAATCTCGGGGACGAGATTCCTTTAAGGGGGGAAGGTTTGTAACATCCCAATTTTCTGAGCTTTAAAAATCCTTCGAATAGTTAGTAGGGTAAAATTCACCATTTCGATTTTATTTTTTTTTAATTCAAAAGCTTAATATGGACTTTGTACATCAAAATAATTTAATATGATTAAAGTCAACATCAACAATGGTCAAAATAATTCAAAAGCTTAATATGGATATATTTTCCAGATTTTTTTGGAATTTTTCCAAGTTCATTTGCTATTTTCTATTGCTTATTTGAATTTCTGGTATTTTCTAAAAAGGAAAAGGTATTTGAAATCTCAAATAAATCCTTGGGCCGAAACCCAATCCTTTCTGTTACGGCCCGACCATTGTCGCCCATTCTTTCCCCACCGTTGGATCATCGCGGGACGGTGGGATCGATCTCCAGCCGCTCATACAAGACCTCCCGCTCCGCGTCACTGACGGGTGGGCCCGCCGGGGTCGTCGTCTCCGTTGGTCATCGTCTTCGCGTGCGCACCGTGTCCGAGTCCGCCATTGAAGCTCTCCGAGCTCGATACGGCAACGGAGAATTTTCAACTGAATCTCTTCTAGAAAACGTGCCAAATCTCATCCCTTATCTCACCGCGTTCGTATCTGCTCTCAATTAGAACGGAATCGAACTCTATCTCTTAAACCGAAACGAACTCAAGAAATCCCAATTTGGGGATTCCTTATCCCGTGCCGCCCGGACCCTATAAATAGGCCCCCTGGGTTCGCGATCATGCCCTCAACCCAAAGCTGCCACCCATTGAGCCTCGATCGCCCTAGCGCCGCCGCAATTTGAGGTTTAGGGTTTTTGCCGCCACCGGCAAAAACTCGAATTGCGCCACCGTCTTCGCCGCCGTGTCATCCTCGAGCACACCACCATGTTCAGCATCGCGTGGTCTACCTCCAGGGACCCTCCGCTTCGTCGGAGCCTCGCCGGAGCAGCCGTCCGACAACAACTGCACCTCACCGCCGCTTGAACCTCGCCGCTGGCAACGTCCGTCCACCTCGACCACCCGGAACTACTCCATCAGTTCGCAATAAAAAAGAGCTACGCTACCGTACCAACCACACTCGCGGGCGCCATTGTTCATCGTGCCGTTGGTTCCCAAGCCTCCGCCGCCGTCGAGCTGACGTGGCAGCCCGTGTCAGCGTCCACATCAGCTGCTACCTCAGCACCGTGCGTGCGTGTCATCCTATGTGGCGCCGCATCAGCGCCACGCGTGCGCATGTGTGCCACCTCACCTGAGCCAAACCCAGATCGGTTCGGTGGACCAAGTTCACCGTGGACCGTCTCACTGACATGTGGGTCCCACATGTCAGATTTTCTTTTAATTCTTTAATTCCAAGCGCTGACGTCATCGTTGCGCAATGATCTGATTTTTCTTTTAAGAAATAATTCGGAAATTCGGAATAATCAGTTTTAGGGTTTCTTTGGATTTTCAACTTCCCAAGCTCATATCTTTTGCATCCGAACTCCAAATCAGTCCATTCAAATTTCTAAATTCATCTAAAATCGAGATCTATCTATCTGAGATTTTTATTTAATTTTTGGAGTTTGTTTTGCCTTGGTTTTTATTTATTTTGTTTGTTTATTTCGTTTGCGAGTAGACGTTGATACCTCGGGAGGTTTTGAAGAACAAGGAGCATCTCAAGACCAAGATCAATACCAAGACCTTTTCCAAGGAAAATTATAACTTTGATCATATTGAACCCAGTTTTCAAAAGTTATATTGATTCAAAGTATTGCATCTACTTCAATTATTTATTTCAATGCTTTTGGGATTAGTTAATATCCAATTTGTTATGACCTCCTTGTCTAATTGTATGCCATAATCTTTTGTCACCCTAGTTTGGTTTATTTAGTTGGTGCTAGTGTATTACCAACGTGGGTTGGTTGGATGCGATTAGTTGCTTAGCCATGCTACGAGTCATCATCTCATGTAGTTGCAAATATAAACTTGACTAAGTGACTATGGAACTATGTGATAGAAACTGTAATGCGCTTATGTGCTATTACTCGTTGATGGCATATGTTGCACTTAACCAACAGGGGGGAAAGGATTTAGACGGAGGCAAGTGGATCGTGTGATATTTTGGTGGAGCTATGTGCAAGCTTAATAACCTGTGTGCATAGGGATTTGTAGTTTATTTGGAAGTCTTGCCTTGGTCAATTAAGGACTTAACTTTGTGTGCCATTGAACTGAGCCTCTCGTACAACCACATGCCTGGTATGGGACGGGCCTAACTTAGTAAGTTATGGAGTCTTGACATTGATTACTCAGGTAGTAGGTTAGGCTGTGTGCATGGGTGGAGGTCTGCTACCAGGTAGTCACATCACGAGGTGATTCGTCGTGTCCCTGTCTAACGGTGTGTGTTGGACTGACTTCCTATGTGGGGTTGTCTGACGGTTTGTAAGCACACTGGGAGTGTCAATGCTAAGATGAAGTTTCTGAACTATTTTGTTACGGCTAGTGCTAGCTACACTAGTTGTATCGTGTGGGTAAAGTGTACAAACTCTGCAGAGTGTTAATCAATCTATTCGAATAGCCGCGTCCACGGTCATGGACATGCTCGGGGATTTCACACGAGGGGTAGATTTTCATGAAAACCTTGGGAAGGGAGCTGTGTGACCTAAGTCATATGGCTATGTGAATAACTTGCTTAGGCTATGTGTCTTTGTGAACTAAAACTGTCAAATTATTATTGTCTATTTGTTTTGAATTATGCTTTCAATCTATTACTTGTATTTAAATTGCAAATACCACATTTCTGCAAAAGAACCACAGAAGCCACTCCTTTGGAATAAGCCTGCATCTATAATTGCATTTCTGTGGTATGACTTGCGAGTACGGTGTGTACTCATGCTTGTTGTAAAACATGCAACAGAAGAGGAGGAGTCTTCGCCTGCTTTCAAGGAGGAGTTCATCGAAGGTGCTTGATCGTAGGGTCTTGATCCCAGTCAGTTGCCTGTGGTGAATTGATGGGATTCTGCTTAAGTTTCTGCGTTCCGCTGCTATTTTATTTCTTGCTAGCCCTGCGTGGCTTAATAATTGTAAACTCGACCATAAGGTCAAAACAACTATTTGTTATCAAACTACTCGTCATGTTATTAATCGCTTGTGTGGATCGATATTCACTTGTGTTGACACTGTGTGCACTAGCATGATCCTGGACTAGTGCATTATACACAGAGGGTCCAGAATTGCACATTTTGGGTCCCGACACTTACCTTCGGCAATGAGTAGTGATATAGAGATGTTCCAGGCAACTGGAATACTGCATACTATGGGTAAATTTGTACACCTCTACAGAGTGATAAACTATTCGAATAGCCGCGCTCGTAGTCATGAGCAAGCTTAGTGTGGCTGGTATGGCGATAGCTTTGCTTTTCAAAACTGTTTTGTCCCAAAAGATTGGGGTAATGACATGGGATTTTTCATCTGTTGAGTTAACTGCCATTTCTATAGCCTTGTTGCTATGTGTATAGCGGAGCTGTCATTTCTATGACTGATTTGCTATTTCTATAGCAGGACTGCCATTTCTATGGTTGAACATGAATTTGTCAATGCCATTTCTATGGCGGAATATTGATTATATTTTTGCTTGCAACTGATTAGGGTTGTGGGTGTTGTTGTTATTTGTTCAGGTACTTTATTTACTATCCTGTACTTACTTTCTTTCTACTGCTCTTTCAAAATTCCATTGCAAATTATTACTTATGAATATTGCAAATAAACCTGACTTTGAGCAAAAGAACTTGTAGAGTACAGCCATACATTTGACAGTCTTGCATCTAATATGATTTTTGTGATACACTACAAGTCTTGCTGAGTACACAAGTACTCAATCTTGCTATTGTTGTTGGTTTAGAATTTGAAGATGAGCCGACGCCAAATGATGAGTTCCTTGCACCTAGCACCGAGGGGTTCGGTAACGGGTCTACTTAGGCCTTGTTCCTTTTCAGTTGCCTGAGGGATCAGATGGGCATGCCGCTGGACTTTTGCTACTAATACTATGTCTTCCGCTGCTATTTACTTTTCTCTGATGACTGCTTTTATTTGGCCGGTCAACCGTTGTTTGAAATAACTGTTGTAATAGCTTAAGTAGAATACTCCATTTTGCTCTACTTTAGTAATGTGACTATATGGATGTGATGCCAAATGTTGTGAATGTGTGTGCTAGCCTTTAATCCTGGGACTAGCAAGGTATACACATAAGATCTTCGGGTATTCCACGCCCGAGGGTCTGACAGCGCCTAGTATCATAGCCATACTGACTGCAGGACAAGCCCTAGGTTGAATGGTTAATAGATTATGACTTAGAAATAAAAATTTGCAATCTAATTTAACCATAGGAATGGTTCTTAGATTTTAGAAAGGATTGCTAATCTTTTCCCTCTTAGCATTTTTTTCTCATCTAAAGATTCTTTTTGGTCAACTCCTCTCATCTTGTTCAAAATAGTTCTAGTTTTGAGAGATGGGATGCTCTCTGAAAATGAATGTATTAAACTACTTTTAGGACTTTAAAATAGATCCAAAATGTCTTCAAAATCTCATCAAAACATCCCCATAAAGTCCTTTTGAAGAAATCATCTTCGAACTACTAAGGATACCACTTTAGATCTCTCTTTTCTTAAAATTTCAAAATATGTTGCTTGCTGAAATTTTTGTAATGTACTATCTTTTTAAACCTCCCTACCTTCTTTTGGAGTTATTTTGAGTGAAATTATAAATGTCTACTTATATAAAGACCAAGGGGTAGAAATACCTGATTAGAAGCCTTAAGGAATTAGTTGAGTAAACTTGAGAATGGTTAAAAGTATGTGCTGAAATTTCTTTCCTATCTACTACCATTTCTTATCCATCTCTTGTCACTTGATCTCTAACTCTCCATTTCTTTATAAACATATAGATGGCTAGCCAATGGGAGCCGCAATACTGCACGAGTGCCTTCGGGGAGGGCATGTTTCAACACACTCTTTGGGTGATGTTGCGGCTTTGTCAGTGGCCACACACCCCGCATACACACGCTCTGATTGCAGATTTGGCGAGTCAGACCTCCATCGAGTACCTCACTCAGGTGCTCATCCAAGGGAGGAACTTTGGCGACCCAGCTTTCCATTGCTACAGGAGAGGCTCTACTATCCGGATGTCCCTGCTTGATGCGGCTTATGTCGCTATCGTTCGATCATGCATGAGCCGCCAGCTATAAGTCATTCTTTCACTTTCCTACTGAGTGCGGACGGAGGAGCCCACCTACCAGGTGGAGGGGAGGCAGTTCCTTACCCCTCACCTGCATCTCGCAGGCCTGGTGAGGTCACTTGACGGGTATCTCCGTCGGGTGTCTCGCGTGCTTCCGGAGGCTCGTCGGAGGATCTGCACACTGGAGGACAGCATTGATCCTATGGTGGCCCAGGGTTTCTTCTCCAGGGAGTTGTTATATGAAGAGGATGCAGTTCTGGCACCCGCCGAGGAGTTACCTCAGCCCATCATCCGTCTGCAGCCCCGTACTCGATGTCCTCGTATGTCGGTAATCGGACATCGCCGTCGGGTGATGGCCATCTACGTAGGTGCAGTAGACCCTTCACAGCCGTTACAGCACCACCACCACCACCTCACTGGACGTGAGGACATAGAGCACCAGAGTACCCCGTCCTCCGCTGCCCCTGAGTCCTCAGGAGCTGCCCAGCACGACTAGGATGACTAGACTACTGCAGTCGGCCTAGAGCTCACCTATAGGTCTTGAAGTGAGCACCTTTTGGATATTTTGTAGGAGTAGGTCGAGGAGGGACCTCGCTGTAAAATTATTGTAATAAGCTACTTGTTATGTTCTGTTTGCTCTCTTTTTGTATTACGAACAACGGGCTTGTGCGCAATGTAAGATTTAACTAGTATGTTGAAAATACATCTGTGTTGCCCTAAATCATTAAAAGTTATGCATGCTACGAGCTTATATTAAGGTACGGTAGTTTGGGATGGAGATGCTTGCCGACCCACTTAACTTCTACTTATTCCCTTATACCCTGCGAAGATTTGTTTACTCTATCTGTTGTTTGATCAGGATGTTGCTAACATGCTCAGTTCGCCAGCTCATGGCAACACGAGCCCCCTCTGGATCCCAGCACCTAGAGGGCGAGACTCCTGTGCTTTCACTACCAAACCCTCAGCATCCGTCTACACCAGCAAAGCAAGCAGATCAGCCTCAGCCTACTGCTACTACAGAAACCAAAGTTCTACCAGCGCCGCCCACCATGGCCCAAGTGCTCGCCATGATTAATCAAGGGCAACAAACCAACACTCTACTGCTCTAGCAGCTAGTTCAGAACACTACAGTGCTTGGCACTACTTCCAGGGGAAATAGAGCTGCGATCAACCAGCCATCATCCAGAATGGGCGAGTTCATGCGAACTCGGCCACCCACTTTTGCATCAGCTACCGATCCCCTCGACGCTGATGATTTGATCCGTACAGTGGAGAGCAAGCTGGTCATTGCCCAGTGCACCGATAAGGTGAAGGTGTTGTACGCATCCTACCAACTTCAGGGTGCAGCAGCTGCCTGGTGGAAAAATCATCAGGCTATGCTTCCAAACGGCCAGACTCTTACTTGGGCCGCTTTCAAAGAAGCTTTCCTATGAACTCCGGCAAGCGAACCAGACTGTGATGGAGTTCCTACACCGTTTCAACTATCTCGCCCGCTATGCAGCGTCCGAGATACCTACTAAATAGAGGAAGATTGCTCTTTTCCGAGAATGAGTCAACGACAAGATGAAGTGGTCGCTTGCTGCCCATGACGTCTTCAACTTTCAGGATTTGATCAACAAAGCTATTCGGGTTGAATATAGCACTCAAGCAGTAGTTGAGAGCCACAAGCGCAAATAGCTTGCACAGAAATCAGCAAGCAGCAGACCTCGAGTCTGGCGGCCGTCAAATGCTTGCCCTCCAGTACCACCATCTCTGAGGTCTCAAGCGCTAGTTCCCCGTCCTCAGCAAGCAGCGATTCAACAATATAACCGCCAAAGTCGATCGCCGTTAGATTCGAACACAGGCGAAGAACGTCACGTGCTTCAATTGCAATGAGCGCGGACATTATGCCAACAAGTGTCTAAGGAAGAATATTCCAGCACCTCCACCTCAGAAATTTTGAGTCCAGTAGCAACCCCAGGGCCCCGCTCGAGGCCCAAGCGAACAGCAAGCGCCCAAGCCAGCGCAAGGCATCGGACACGGTCGTTTGAACCACACTACTGCTGAGGAGGCTGACGCATCACCTGATGTGGTGACGGGTATGATTCTCGTGCATTTCGTACCTACATTGGCGTTATTTGATTCCAGAGCAACTCATTCCTTTGTGTCTAAATTTTTTGCCCTACAACAAGAAATAGAAACTGTATTTTTAAAAAGCACTATGGTAGTTCACTCACCTGGATCCGTCATGAGGACAAAACTCGGATGTCTAGGTGTTCCAATTGAAATCAATGGAGTAGTGTGGGGACCCCAGGTATTGAATATATTCCAAGTTAAATAATTACACTCGAAAGCATAATTTTTGACAGAGAATAAACTCAATGCCAGGTTCCCGGATATATGTCTTACAATAGTTCCCAAGATCAAAGACTATTGTACATATATCCTAAACAACATTATACCATGTCATAAAAGGCATACAGTATACATACAACATATTCAAAACTATACAAGTTGGGTTCGATTCAACATAACAACCGACCAGTAACAAAAATAACAGAAGTTTAGCAGCGGAAACAAAAATATAAACATCAAAAATTCCAACTAGTTTGCCCATCGCCCTCAGGCAACTGAGTGGAGGATAGAAATCGTGTCACTCGTTAGCGTTGCCCTGATCGGCGCTAACGGGTAGTTCGTACAAATAACCATCCTCACCTGCAACAAGTGGTTAAAGAACCTGAGTACAAAAGGTACTCGTAAGACTTACACAAAACTACTAAAAGAAAGTGTTTAGTAGCACCTATCCAAAGGAATATAATTTATACATGCTTAAGGCTGACAACAGGAAGGTTGTAATGACATTAGTTTTGCATAAAGCAATCCGTTTTGCTCCTGTACTTACCAAGTTTTACTAAAGCAGTTTTATAAACAGGTTTGGACTTAAAATAGTAAGTAAAAGAGAATTTAATCACAAACAATAACAAAATCAAAGTGGCTGTCCACTTTGACCAAATAACATGCATGAATACCCTTCATGCCGATCCAGTAAACCCAAGATGCAAATAATTTCAAAGTCTATACTGAGTTGTCCATCAAAACAAGTGTTGTCCATAACCGCGGACACGGCTATTCGAATAGTTTTAACCCTGCAAGGGTGTACATCTTTACCCACATGACTTAGTCAGCCCGTAAGCCTTCGGATGCCTCCGAATGATGACACACTTTCTTAGGTATGCCGGCCGGGTAAACTAAGATTCGATATTTTTCAGCATGTTGACATTATTGAGTTGAATCACCCATGTGCAACTAATCCCGCTTAGTACAAATGACGGATAGCGCCTGCTAACCGGGGCACACATGTTGTGTCAGGAAGCCGATTCAATGAACAGAAATTAAAATTGTGCTCCCCTGCACATATAGAATTGAAATCGGAGCCCTACGGACACGCAAACTTTGCAAATGTCCTCACTCCACCAGTTCCTCAACTCAATAACCTCAGCCCC
Organism: Phyllostachys edulis; assembly: GCA_036346405.1. Classification (NCBI taxonomy): domain Eukaryota; kingdom Viridiplantae; phylum Streptophyta; class Magnoliopsida; order Poales; family Poaceae; genus Phyllostachys; species Phyllostachys edulis. Next base: position 67,840,444 of record CM070549.1, read on the forward strand.
TTACTTAACCAAGCAGCGCCCATACACCGTGTGTGGAAGTATGTAAGGTACTCAAATTGACAGGTCACATTCAGTCCTTAATGATCCGGACAAGACTACCATATTTCCCAAATCTCGTGCACGAAGGCACCATCACTAGCATCCACTTGTCCAGATCTAAATCAAATTGTTATCAACAAAATTAACTTAACTCTCAGTTTTAACCAAACTGACAAAGAAATCAAAGATAGAAATCACAAAGGTGTTTCTCAGGTCTGACAAGATAAGCTTGTCAAACACTAACGTGCTACTGACTTGCAAGGCTAAGCAATAACCTAAGGACCAGAACACAAGCACCAAATTTCTATCTTAAGCATAAGTGTATGAATTTGATTAAAGGTAAGCCACAAAGATTGGGATATAACTAACTAGACTCACAAATTAATGATACTTCAAAATAGCATGCACACAGTTGTCACTGTAATTTCAAAACACTAAAGTATCAAAACTGGGATCAACATGGTGCAAGAGGATGCTTGCCTTGGTAATAAACCACTTGTTCACTCTCAGGTTGATCAGCAATATGCTCACTCACGTCGGTACAATCAGGTCCTAACAGAAAAATAGCAAATAAACATCCAGAAACACTGACAAGTAATATAATGCTGAAAAGATGCATGATCAAAGTATTAATGTGCAAACTAACAAAATGCTTAAGCTACAAACTAATCTTAGTAAAGATAATAACCCATATTAACACTTACTAGCTCTAACCCAACAAGGATTAAAGGCTAAAGCTCTGCTACAGTGTTGTCGGGCTGGTCCGACAACAACAGAACAGCTAGGATTGCGATCTTTGTCGATTTGAATGCACAATTAACAAACTAGCACTCACTTGAGCTACTAGGGTTCACAAGGGAGCTACCTGAGCTTGGATGGTGGTCGGAGAAGCTCTAAAGCTCACCGACGATATGAAAGACCGAAAACGACAATAAGGAGTTCACAGTGACAAGATGACCTGAGCAAGGAATCAATGAATGAGTGATAGGGATAGGTTACTTAGCTCCATAAGAGGCTCAGACTAGGAGGAATTGAGAAAATACTCAACCTACCGGAGTTGGAGACAAAAGGGGGCAAACTTGACTGAAACAGGAGATTTTCGAAAATTAACCAACCTGTTTGACCAAAGGTAAAAGTAACTGAGGTGTTTTGCTCCCTAGATCCAATGATATGATATGACATGAAGAGATCTGCCAAGAAATTACCGAGAATAAGATTAACCCAAAGCTGGCATTCAGTGCGCACTTTGGATGTTCCAAAAAGCAACCTTGCGCTCCTGATCTACAAACGATGCCAAGAACTTCCATTAACAGGATGAACAGGCATTGAAAGAGATGAACAAAGGTGTGAGAAAGAGAGTATACGCTGGAGATGAGGAAGGAACTCAGTGCGGCATCAAAATGGTAGAGAACGAAAATGAGGGTTTTTATATCCTCTTCGCTGAAGAAGACAAGGAACTGATGAGTGGCGATAATGGCAGCGAAATGGTGCCAAGTGGCATTTGCATGCTGCAAAAATTGCGACGCAGTGCCACCTCGCCGTCGATGCTCTCGGCGCTGGCGCCATGGTGCGGAGAAGGTGAAGTTGGGTCACTGACTTGCAGGCCCCACTGTCAGTCTCAGCGAGAAACAACACAGTGAGCTCAAACAAATGTTGATCGTCCGATTGTAAACGAACGGCTCAGATTGAGTGGGACGTTCGGACGGTCCGAACAACCCAACTCATCTTGACCGCACGTCTAAAATCTAACGGCTCTAGAAAAGTGCGCGCTTAAGAATTCAAACGATTAAAAGGGACACTGTTGGATCTGAAACCAACGGTTGAGATCTATGGGTTGTTCGGACGGTCCAAACGACCCAATTGATCCTGGCACTTGATTTTGAATCCAACGGCTCACAATCAAGGCACGTTCGGATAGTCCGAACGGCCCAATTGATCCTGGCGGTTGAATTTAAATCTAACGGCTGAGAGAAAAAGGGCACGTTAAGGTTTTCAAACCAACAATAGGGTGCGGTTGGATTGAACATGGACGGTCCAGATTGCATGGCACGTTCGGACGGTTCGAACGGCCCAACTGATCTGGTCTGTCCGCTAAAGATCGAACGGTGGAGGTTGCTTGGGTTGTTCAGATGGTCCGAACAGCCCAGCTGATCTGGTACGTTCGTTTTGAATCGAACGGCTCGCAAACGACTTAGGGTTTGGCTAAGCGCTAAACGTGACAGGTCTAGCCCAAATGACACCGGGTTGGACTTAACCAAACTGGTTCAAGCCGCTACAGTGCTAAGAGGCTATGGCTGTTGAGTAGAACCAAAACCAAACTTCAAAAGTTGGACCGGGGTTTTAAAAATACCAAATAAATTTATAAAAATACAGAAGTTTTCAGAGAAGCTACTGGGATGATATATGTCCCAGATAAATTTTGAAAACCAATGTTCTCATTTTTTAAATACTTATTTAAATATTATTTTTAAAAAAATACTTATTTAAATATTTTGACCGAAGAGGTTTAAATAGAGAACAGTGATTTTTCAAAAGGTCAAAATAACCTCTAAGAATTTGATAAAAATATTTTTATTCAAGATAAATTATCTAGTATTTGATAAAATACTTCCCCGGTCTTAATACAAGTATTGACTTGCATTCTCTTTTGAAGTTTCAAACAAGGGTTAGATTTGGTTCGAGAAAGGAAGTTTTTAAATTGTAATAAGATACTCAAGTTTTACAAATGACCAGAAATGCTACAAAAAGCACTTAATTACTGTTCATTAAAACTGAGGCTGTTACAAGTAGGGTTCAAAGCCAACTTTATCATGATAGATACACATGGGATAGATATAATCCTTGGGATGGATTGGTTATCCAAACATCAAGGAGTTATCGATTGTGCGAGACGAGCAGTTTCTCTAGTCAACTCAGACGGAGAGCGCATCGACTTTGTCCCCACATATGGTTCTCTATCGCAACAGCCCAAACTCAATTCCATAACAATCCCAGAACTTAGTCAAGTGCCTGTGGTATGCGAATATCCCGATGTGTTTTCGGATGAACTGTTGGGAATGCCACCTAATCGGGACATGGAATTTGTGATCGAATTGATACGCGGGACAGCACCTATATCCAAACAGCCTTATCGTATGGATTCTGATGAGTTATCCGAATTGAAGAAACAACACAAGGAACAACTGGACAAGGGATTCATTCGCCCTAGCTCATCTCTATGGGGAAGTCCTGCCTTGTTCGTCACGAAAAAGGACAACAGTTTACGCATGTGCGTCGACTACCGCTCTCTGAACGAAGTCACTATTAAGAATAAATATCCTCTTCCAAGGATTGATGACTTGTTCGATCAAATGAATGGCGCCTACATTTTCTCCAAGATAGACCTGAGAACCGGATATTTTCAACTCAAAGTTAGACCTAAAGATATTCCAAAGATTGCCTTCACTACTCGTTACGGTTTGTATGAATACACTGTAATGTCTTTCGGACTTACCAATGCTTCTACGAATTTCATGAACCTCATGAACAAGATCTTTATGGAGTACTTGGATTAGTTCGTAGTAGTCTTCATCGACGATATTCTCATCTACTCCAAGACTACAGAAGAACATGAGCAACACTTGAGGATGGTGCTTGACAAGCTGCGTGAGCATCAACTATATGCCAAGTTCAGCAAATGCAAATTCTAGCTTAAAGAAGTCGAATTCCTAGGCCACATTCTATCCAAAGGAGGTGTGGTAGTAAACCCAAGCAAGATCCAAGAGGTTTTATAGATTGGAAGCAACCCCATACTGTTCTTGAAGTCTGAAGTTTCCTCAGTTTGGCAGGATATTACCGCTGGTTTATTGAGAACTTCTCCAAGATTGCAAGACCAATGACTCAACTTCTGAAGAAGAAAAAGAAGTTTGAATGGTCAGCCTCGTGCAATTAGAGTTTCCACGAGTTAAAGAAAAGGCTTACATTAGCCTCAGTGCTTACCTTGCCCGATATACATAACGAATTCACTATGTATCGTGATACATCCCGCCACGGCCTTGGATGCATATTAATGCAGGAAGGCAGGGTAGTGGCTTATGCCTTGCATCAACTGCAGCCACAAGAAGCTAACTATCCAACCCACGATTTGGAGTTAGCAGCAGTAGTCCATGCTCTCAAAATTTGGAGGCATTATCTTATCGACAACCGGTGTGAGATATACTCAGATCATAAAAGCCTGAAGTATTTCTTCACACTGCCAAATCTCAATCTAAGGCAACGAAGATGGCTTGAATTGATCAAAGACTACGACTTAGGCATTCATTACCACCCAGGCAAGGCCAATGTTGTAGCCGATGCTCTAAGCTGAAAACTTCACTACATGAGTGCATCGATTGAAGAGAATCAACTGATGCTACATGAAGAATTTCAGAAACTCAACTTAGAAATAGTTGAGGAAGGATATGTTGCTGCCCTGGCCCTGCAACCTACTCTTGAATCACAAATCCAAGCCGCTCAACTCAAGGATCCAGAGATAGCCGAAATCAAGCTAAATCTACAAGAGGGCGGAAAATCGGATTTTTCCAAAAGCTTGAACGGATTAATTATGCGCGGACAACAACTTTGTGTTCCAAATGATCAGGTTATCATGGACCTAATCCGTAGAGAAGCTCATGATTCCCCCTCTTCATCCATTTTGGAAGCACCAATATGTACCAGGATCTACGGAAACAGTTCTGGTGGCCCGGTATGAAGAAAGACATCGCCGCACATGTTTCCCGGTGTGATGTATGCAAGCGTGTCAAAGAAGAACACCAGCGACCCGTAGGTTTGCTTCGACCCCTAAATATCCTCGAGTGGAAATGGGATGAAATCAACATGGATTTCATCACAGGGTTACCAAAGACCCGAAAGGGGCACGACTCCATATGGGTTATTGTCGATCGTCTAACCAAGGTGGCCCACTTTATTCCAGTTAAAACCACCTATAATGGAGCCAAGCTAGCAGAACTTTATATGGATAATATCATCCGTCTGCATGGCATGCCAAAAATCATAACCTCTAATCGAGGACCTCAGTTCTCTTCTCGCTTCTGGGACAGTGTACATGAACTATTGGGAACCAAACTATTTTTCAGCACGGCGTTCCATCCGCAAACAGGAGGTCAGACAGAAAGGACAAATCAAATACTAGAAGACATGTTGCAAGCATGCGTGCTGTCCTACAGCACGGATTGGGAGAAATGCCTAGCGTTTGCTGAGTTTTCTTATAACAACAGCTTCCAGTCTAGCCCCAGATGTCTCCGTTTGAAGTACTATATGGAAGAAAGTGCAGAACACTCTTGTTCTGATCTGAAGTCGGAGAACGACAATTCTTTGGACCAACCGTCATCTAGGAAGTTCAAGGGCAGGTGGATGCGATAAGGAGACATTTAAAGGAAGCACAGTCGTGACAAAAGAGCTATGTCGATTGCCATCGCCATGAGCTGAGTTTTGAAGTAAACGATTTTTGTCTATCTCAAGGTCTCACCAATGCGAGGTATCCGCCGCTTCCAAGTTCATAGGAAACTGGCACCACGGTATATCAGTCCTTACCGAATTCTCACAAGGAAGGGCGAGGTAGCCTATCAGCTGGAGCTACCACCTCAACTTTCAAACGTACATGATGTCTTCCACATATCTCAGCTCAAGAAATGTCTTTGAACTCCCACCGAATCTGTTCCTTTGGAAAGCCTTGATATCCAATTAGATCTATCTTACCAAGAGCACCCAATTCGAGTTTTAGAAGAAGCCACACGCCATACGTGAAGCCTTGCCATGAAGATGCTGAAAATCCAGTGGAGCAACCACACCGAAGATGAAGCTACATGGGAACAAGAATACCGCCTTAGGGCCAAATTTCCCTCTTTCTTTTCCGAGCCTACTGAATCTCGAGGACAAGATTCTTTGGAGGGGGGGTGGGTAGGTCTGTAACAGCCCAAAACTTGGGTTTGTATTTCAAATATATAAAAATGAGTAGAATTTAAAACTTTTTATGCATCATGTTGCTATTTGAATTATTAGGATTTTCTTTCGAAGGCTTTGTTGACTTTGAAAACCTATTGCTTCAATTGACTAGAAGCATAATCCTTTAAAACTTTTAAAACAAATTTTGTGATCATCCTCTGGAAATATTTTTCCAAGGATCTAGATCATCTTAGTAACTCCTTTGAAAAATTTCACAATTTTTTTAGATTTTATTTGCTAGGTTAAAAGGGCTAGTCAAACCAATTAGATCGTTAGTCAAACCATAGAGTAGTACATTGAGAAATTTTTAGAGAAAAATTCAATTCATGAAAATCTCTAGAAATTTTATATAAGGTTAGTCTTACAGTCAGGAACCTCCTGTAAAAATTTTGGAATTTTTGGAGTTGTGCAACTCTATCTAAAAATTCCTCAAAGACTTACCTTTTATTTTCTAAAAACCAACCCACACTGTTCCTTGGGCCCGAACCCAAACCTCCTGGTTGAACCCAACCAACTTCCCGATCGGACCAGGTTCGAAATAGCACAAAGTGTTTTCGGTCCATTGGATTTCAAATCAACCGCCAAGATTGATTGGGCTGTTTGGACCGTCCGAACGAACGCACAATCTGGGCCGCTCAATTTTGATCGGACCATCCAAGCAAGCACGCACGTGCACCATCAGATCTTGATCGGACCAACCAAATCAAGTGGGCTGTTCGGACCATCCGAACGACACACTCGATCAAGACCGTACATTTCAGATCGGACAGTTGAAATACTCCGACTCGAACCGTTTTTGTTGTTTCGCTGACCGGTGGGCCCCGAGCGCAGGGACCTTCGTCCACCTCGCAACCGGGTGCTCTAGCGTGGCACTGCGAGCCCTCCGCCATGCCGCCCACCATTTCTGACTGCCTCGCCCATGGTTTTCCACGGCCAATTACTCCGGTCGCATCGCTTGGTCACACCGCACCCATTCCTGCCCGCGCAAGCCCATCCCTGCCTGTACAACGTTGCAACATTGTGAAGCTTCGCCGGATTGCCCATGGCTACCCAAGCTCCACCTCCTTCAATGTAGTTTTTAGAATATGGGTTAGAAAATAGATAATGTCAATTGGGAATTTTTTAGTACAATTGTCATACAAATGCAACTGGAGCAATAGAATTTCTGAAAATTGATTAAAGGACAATATGTTAATTTGTGAGTTTGGTATTATTTTGAAAAATGTCCACAGGAGTTATCTCTATTATTTTATATGAAAATGACATGAAAACTTTAGTCTTTAGACACGGGCGAGTTATATTGTATTCTGAAAGAGTGAGGATTGTAACTCACTAGTAGATAGGGTGGAGTTCTCGCCCGTAGTCAATTAAGGACTGAAGCCAGCAAATTCGGGACTAAGACCCAATCGTACAACCATATGTGCTAGGATGGGGTAGCCATAGCTAACTAAGTTATCGAAATCTTAGCCTTGCATGACAGTAGGCAGAAGTAGTGCACGTATTGTCGTAGGACCAACATGCCGACACAACTGCGGATGCCTCACTTCGACGGGTTTCTATCCGAGCGAAGTGAGGGACTCACTCAACGGGTTTATATCCGGGTGAGTGAGGCTCCTCATTCGATGTGTACTTTTATTATTATCTTCATTATTATTATTACTATCCCGACGAATGAGGATAATGATTCGCAGGGCCAGTGCAAGGTTAGGACTAGATAATGTAAAGGCTGCGTCGCGAACTCTAGGCTGCTTACCTTCGGCAGTGAGTAGTGATATAGAGATGTTCCAGGCAACTGGAATATCGTGTACTATGGGTAAAGTTGTACACCTCTACAGAGTGATAAATTATTCAAATAGTCACGCTCGCGGTCATGAGCAAGCTTAGTGCAGCTAGTATGGTGGTAGCTTTGCTTTTCAAAACTGTTTTGTCCCAAAATATTAGGGTAATGATATGGGGTTTTTCATTTGTTGAGTTAACTATCATTTCTATGGCCTTGTTGCTATGTCTATAGCGGAGCTGTCATTTATATGACTGATTTGCTATTTCTATAGCAAGACTATCATTTCTGTGGATGAACATGAATTTGTCAGTGCCATTTCTATGGCGGAATATTGATTATATTTTTGCTTGCAACCGATTAGGGTTGCGGGTGTTGTTGTTATTTGTTCAGATACTTTATTTACTATCCTGTACTTACTTTCTTATTACTGCTCTTTCAAAATTTCGTTGCAAATTATTATTTATGAATACTGCAAATAAACCTGGCTTTGAGCAAAACAACTTGTAGAGTAGAGCCATACATTTGAAAGCCTTGCATCTAATATGATTTTTTTGATACACTACAAGTCTTGCTGAGTACACAAGTACTCAATCTTGCTATTGTTGTTGGTTTAGAATTTGCAGATGAGCCGACGCCAGACGACGAGTTCCTTGCACTTGGCACCGAGGGGTTCGGTGACGGGTCTACTTAGGCCTTGTTCCTTGTCGGTTACCTGAGGGATCAGATGGGCATGCCGCTGGACTTTTGCTACTAATACTATGTCTTCTGCTGCTATTTACTTTTCTCTTATGACTGCTTTTATTTGGCCGGTCGGCCGTTGTTTGTAATAACTGTTGTAATAGCTTAAGTAGAATACTCCATTTTGCTCTACTTTAGTAATGTGACTGTGTGGATGTGATGCCAAATGTTGTGAATGTGTATGCTAGCCTTTAATCCTGGGACTAGCATGGTATACACATAAGATCTTCGGGTATTCCACGCCCGGGGGTCTGACAGAACTTGTAGAGTAGAGCCATTCATTTGTTTAGCCTTGCATCTAATATAACTTTTGCGATACTCTACAAGTCTAGCTGAGTACAAAAGTACTCAATCTTGCTATTGTTGTTGGTTTAAAGTTTGCAGAGGAGCTGACGCCGGATGACGAGTTCTTTGCTTCCAGCACCGAGGGGTTCGATGAAGGGTCTACCTAGGCCTTGTTCCTTGTCGGTTGCCTGTGGGATCGGATGGGCATGCCGCTAGATTTTGCTACTTCATTAAGTCTTCCGTTGTTATTTATTTTAGGAAGAAGTTCATTCTACCCCCTCAAGTATTGACATGCAGACACCTAACCCCCTAAACTAAAAAATCGGCCCTTTAACACCCTAAAGTTGCAAAACCAGACAACCTACCCCCTCCAGCTGTTTCGTGCGGTGGTATTGCTGATGTGGCGTCCAAGTAGCCCGGTTTCACCAGGAGAGGAGCTGATGTGGCGTCCGAGTGGTGCCTTCTCCGTTTCTTCTCTTCCTCATCTCCTTCATCTCTCCATTTCTCCATTTTTATCCCACTGGAGCTTTGCTCCCTGGCCGCATCTCCTCCGGGCACCACCGCTGGTAGGCTCCACTAGCGTCGCCGCCGTCGCTTGCGCCTGCGTCGCCTCCGGCTGTCTCCTCCCTGGCTTGCTCCCGGAATCTCTCGCTCACACGCACGTGCACACGCACAGAGAGGAGGAGAGAGTTGAGAGAGAGCTTTGGGGCACATGCACGCACAACTCTCGACGACTCCGTTGGGCTGCTCTGCAAGGCCACTGATTCCGCGGAGACCCTCTTCGCTGACGCGCTCGCCCTCTGGGTCCTCTACGCCGCTCCCGGAGGTCATCGTCGACTCCGTCGCGAGGCTTGTCACAAGGGTCTTCGCCAACCTGCTCATCAGGGCCGTCGACGCCGCCGCGGTCCTCGTCGCCAATGTGTTCGACGTGCTGCTCCTACGGCCCCTATGCGAGGTTGAGATCCTCATCGGCACCCACATCGAGAGCGGCCACCGCTTCGCCGGCTCCGGCCCACATCGAGAGCGGCCACTTGGAGAGCGGCGCGACGGTGGGGAACCCTGCAGGGATGAACAGACACAGAGACTTGCTGAGTTACTACTTGCGGCTGCGCACATGCTCGTCGGAGTCGATCGGAATCCAGAGATGGAGGCGCTAGGCATGGCTATCCATGATCGCCCAAACCCCCCAAGAGCTCGTCCGCGACGGCGCGGCGCATCCCGCGCAGCGACTCTAGTGCCAGGTCGACCTCGTCGATGACTTCGCGCACAATCTCCTCAGCCTCTGACACGTGATCTCGGAGCCGCGACGACTGGAAGGCCTGCGTGGCCTCCTCGGCCTCTGTAGTGGCGCGCAGCCTCAGGTGCGCCTCATTCCCCTCACTCATGGCGTCGATGTGGTGGCGCCTCCACCTCCGCCACAGCATGTCGCCCGGCTCCACGCGCAAGGGCCGAGGGTAACCACGGCGTGGGCCAAGCCGGAGCAGAGTGAGGCAGTGAGGCGGCCGGGGTAGTGGCGCTAGCATGCGGCACAGCGCAGCGTTGGGCCAATCAAGAGAAGGGGGAGGCACCATGGAGGAAGGGGAGAGGAAGGAAGCAAATGGGAATGGGGGCGTCATGAGGGAAGCTTCGGCCAGGGAGCATGGAGAGAGAAGAGCTCACTTACAGGTGGGTCCAAATGCCAAAGAAGCCAGCTCACCTAGCCGATCTAGCGAAACCGGGCTACTTGGACGCCACATCAGCAATACCACTGCACGAAACAGCTGGAGGGGGTAGGTTGTCCGGTTTTGTAACTTTAGGGTGTCAAAAGGCCGATTTTTTAGTTTATGGGGTTAGGTGTCTGCATGTCGATACTTGAGGGGGTAGAATGGACTTCTTCCTTTATTTTACTCTGATGACTGCTTTTATTTGTTCAGTTGGCCGTCGTTGTAATAATCAGGTAATGGCTTAAGTAGAGTACCCTTTTCTTACTTTAGCATGTGAATGTATGTTTGTGAATGCCAAATGTTGTGAATGTGTATGCTATCTACTGATCCAGAGATTAGCACAGAATACACATAGGGTTTTCGGGTATTCCACGCCTGTGCGATAAGCGCGGGCGTCTTGGCACCTGACGAGCGTCTTGTTGGCGACAGGGCGAGGCAAGGATGGCTTGGGCCGGGGAGAAAGGGAGAAAGGCCAAGGAGATGGGCCAAGGAAATGGGCTGAGCCCACTAGGATTCGAGGGTTTTCAATTTAGAAGGATTTTGAAAATACAAACTTAAATTTGAGATTAGTTTTGATACTTCAAATTTTTAGCGAATTCAAACCATCCCTAAAATGGGATGTTACACAATTCATACACTACTGTCCTTTTTGCACGCGTAGGTATAAACCTAACACACGTCAGATTAACTTTAATATCCCAGCGAACTCAAAATGTGACAAATGATTAGGTCAAAACACGGCACAAGTGTATCTTTGTGACGCTTTCTGAGAGTACGTTTCACCTGCAAAAAGCTAATAGTTTTTTAAAACAAATTAGCTTTTTAATATCCTCGCAAAAAAATACTTATATTGTTATATTGCAAGTATATTCCAGATCGATCAGAACGTTTCAAAGGAAACGTTCGTAATTGCCCTGACCTCTCAACAACCGGGAGAACATCCGTCCCCATCCGCAACTGGTGGATTATATCGTAGTACAAAACTGGAATTAATGTTAGGAGAAAGAAACACGGAGCTATATTAATTAGCTCGTCTCGTAGGATCGAGATGTCTTAGCGTGTATGTATGGCATTATTATGATCCCATTCATACATGCACAGTTACCTAATGCAGCCAAGTCAACCCCATATATCCATCAGGGTTAGTGAACCCGCAATGTTGCTATTTGTGTATTAATTGTCAACACCCTTTAATTTACTCGTGCTCGTGCAAGTACACTGTTAATGAACTACTTAATTAAGCTAGGTGGCAATTACCCGGTGTAGTAACCAGGTTTTGGGTAACCGGTCTCAAATTGTTAACGGTCTAGTAGGACCAGTTTAGCCGAAAATTGAAAAATTTCGGCCAAAAATTTCAAAATAAAAAAAACGACTGAAAATCGGTTGAAAACATGGGCTGAAATTTTTGAAAATAAATATCGCCAAAAAATTCTTTTATATTTGACAGGATTCATGCAAAATAAATATTTTGGAACCGATTTTCACCGATAAATTTTGAAGTGTGTGGTGGTAACAAAGCAAAAAAATCTGACCAAACCCTTGTTAATTTATGTGCGATATTGTTGGCACGGTCCGTCAATGCATGGGTCTTCTTCCCCCTATAAATAGCTCCCTACTCAGCTAGTCTTCACCATCGATCACTCGTCTTTCTCCATCTTACTCAAGCTTGAGTGCAAGAGAGAGACAAGTACAAGGTAGCATATCCAAGACATGGCTACTAAGCTGCCCGTTCTGGTGGCATGTGCCTTGCTGCTCCTGGCTGTGGCGTGCCAGGCCAGCCCTCACTGGCCTCTGGAGATGGGGTTCTACCATGACAAGTGCCCCCAGGCGGAGGCCGTCGTCAAGGGCGTCGTCGAGAAGGCCATCTATCAGAACCCCGGCAATGGCGCCGCCGTCATCCGCATGCTCTTTCACGACTGCTTCGTCGAGGTACTGATCATTCTCTTTTCAAGACACTATCGTATTGATCATCAATCAGCCCCGGTCTAATTGCTAGCTTCTAGCAAAGGCGTCAAGTTTAGGTACATGCATGAGCATATAAAGATAAATTAAGGTGCACCATGGCGGCATGCATTCAGGCTAGCTTTGCTTTCTTGCCAGTACACATTTTGTAGTTTTAGGGTTATCGCGCGCGCGTGCATGCCAACTAAATATTTAACAATGAGATGATCTCTTCCTAGTTTCTTTAACCTACCAGCTAACCAACATTGGGCTTTACCTCAAGTTTGTGCAAGGAAAAAATTGAATCAGATACTTCCGTAGTTGATTAGGTAAGCTAACTGGTTGAATTGTTAATTAGGGTTGTGATGCTTCCGTCCTCCTGGACCCGACCCCGTTCAGCCCGACGCCGGAGAAGCTCAGCGCACCGAACAACCCTACCCTGCGCGGCTTCGAGCTGATCGACGCGATCAAGGACGCCGTCGAGGCGGCTTGCCCTGGCGTCGTCTCCTGCGCCGACATCATCGCCTTCGCGGCCCGCGACGCGTCCTACTTCCTCAGCGGCGGCAAGGTCTACTTCGACATGCCGGCGGGCCGCCGCGATGGCACGTTCTCCAACGCCTCCGAGTCGGTCAAATTCCTGGTCCCGCCGACGTCCAACCTCAGCGACCTCGTCTCCAGCTTCGCCGTCAAGGGGCTCTCCGTGGAGGACCTGGTCGTCCTCTCCGGCGCGCACACCGTCGGGCGGTCGCACTGCTCGTCCTTCGTCCCCGACCGCCTCAACGCCCCCTCCGACATCAACGGCGGCTATGCCGGGTTCCTGAGGAGCCAGTGCCCGCCCAACCCGACGCCTGGCGGCGACGACTCGACGGTGATGGAGGACGTAGTGACGCCAAACGCGCTGGACAGCCAGTACTACAAAAACTTGGTGGCGCACACGGTGCTGTTCACCTCCGACGCGGCTCTCCTGACGTCGCCGGAGACGGCGAAGATGGTGCTGGACAACGCCAACATCCCCGGGTGGTGGGAGGACAGGTTCAAGGTGACCATGGTGAAATTGGCCAGCATAGAGGTGAAGGCCGGGTACCAGGGGCAGGTGAGGAAGAATTGCCGGGCTATCAACTACTACTAAGCTCAGATGCATGCATGGATGGTGAAGGATTGATCTCTCAGTTGTTTGTTTCATCCATGAGTTGCAAGCATGTTGATGTGCTGTTGTTGTAATTGGAAAATGTTTGAACTTTGCGTTTTGGTTATTCATTCGCTTTGTTTAATTTCTCCGGCCCCAAGCTTTGATGTGGTTCGCTACGGAATTATTTGTATGGACTTGCGTGGATGTTATGTGCATTTGAAATAGTACAGTTCAGCTTACATATCTCTATATCTACTAATTGGAAGCCTCACGTTAATCCTTGGAGGTAAAAAAACTAGAAATTCTCACATTAATCTAAAAATAATAGTTAGAAATTCACACATTAATCATAAGAAAAATAAAAGAATGTCAATCGTTCATCTTCTCTGATCAGCGTAATCAAAGGCTAAGATTTAAACTTTGCCCCCACAATAGTTAGGCTGTTCGGTATTCGCCTCCAAAGGTGTCGGTTCCTGTGTGGTCTCACCTTCCGAGGAAGGAACATGTAACAAGCCAATTAACATGTCAAACATAAAAAGAATCCGTATTGAAAACATGCAAGTGTCAATCAGAGTAGAGTACGTAACGAATTTTACTACTACAGATCGGATCAACACCAACTCCATTGTCCAGCTCAGTTAAAAGGGAAAAGCATTTATAACAATAGATGTACTTACGGATGGCACCGATCATACAATGATCTGGAATCTGTGTTCCAGTCTAAAAACAAATCCATGTTGCAGTTAAAAAAGTTAATACATATAGTCGGTTGCCTCACAAGCAGAACACAAAGACGAAAATGGTAGAAAATACCCAAATCTGTCGAGTGATGATACATAGTTGAAGAGCTCCATTGAAAAGTATATAGCTATATTCCGCCGACTCCATGAAAGCTGTGTTTCTCAACTGCATATATCGGATATTTCGTCAAAGCTCTATTCTCGTATTCCGTCGATCCATCAAAGTTCTTTTCTGTCGATTCTATCAAAGCTTTGTTCCGCCGAGAGCATAGATCACTTGCAAAATCCCGGTTTGGGCAGAAAGACATCATCTACCAAGAAAAAATAATACAGGGCAAGCAGATTTCCCTTTTCTCAGTTTGATTTTTAGTCAAAGTATTTACTATTAAATATCTCAACAAATTTTTATTTAAAATATGTGTTATCATGCTAATAGAACAAATATTGCTTGATCTAGGTGAAAGTTGCTAGGGTTTATCCTACATTGATCATCTTTTGTTCAGGTTCCTCATTTGAATGTTGTAATTTTTCTCTTCATGTACTAAGAATTCCTGGTTCCAAACTCAGGTATCCAAATATAAATAAATTGAGATTCCAAATTAGGAAAATATAAATATAAATATGTGGAAACTTAACATTCTAAACCAAGATTGCAAATCTTAACATTATTTTAAATTTGGAGTGAAAATTATAATAAAAAAAAGAAATATATTTAAAGATTGCATATGTATACACATATGTAAACAATGTATTTCACTTAATGACTAGACCGTGCAGGAGCACGGGTTGATGACTAGTAAATATAACGTGCAATATATTAATTTGAGCAGAGAAAGATCTTGGATGGTTCTGAAAAAATGTATCTAAAATACTGTAGCAATTGATATGGATCTTCGATTTTCGATCGGACCGTGAAAATCGTTCTTAATGCAGAGGATTCCAATCCCGGTTGGTTATGTTCTCATCATCGGATGACTAGAAAGGAACTGACTTTACTTTTACCATTTGTTCTATAGCACGAAGTTTTTCATTGGGACTAGCCCGTGGACGATGGCCTCCACAGCCGTTTGATAGCTTATAGGATCACCATAAGATTGCTTCTTTTTTTTCTTTTGAGAATCAAGCAGGAGCTCAGTTGCATCCACCAAAGTTTAAGGATACAACTCCCAAGACATTAGGGAGTGTGTATAAGCCACACACTTCGGTTATAAGCAGGACTCGGCTGTTGAGCACATGTATGAGCTACTAGATCACCATAAGATTGATGTAGAGGACAGAGACATATACCCCGTATAGGCTTTTTTTCGAGCAAGAACACCCTAAAATCCACCAATTCCTGGATGCACACCACAGTTTCTTCTACAGAATTGCTATATATCATGCGCATGATTTTTTTGTGCAAATTATTCAAATTTCTAACCTTGCGATCAGCAACAAGATCCATGCGCCTGCCCACCTCCATCTCCATCACCGGCGAGTTCGTCTTCTCCGGCAGCGGTGAGTTAGGGCGGGCCGGGTTTCTCCGGATTAGGGTTCGGGTTCACTTGGGGCCGGCTATAGAGGGAAGGGGCAGTGGCGGCGGCACCGTCGGCCGCGACTCCGAAGAGGGCGGTGGAGATCGGTGGGGACGACGAGAACCGACTAGCAATTAGGAGGCGGGGGTGGCAACAACGGATCAGGTGGCGGGGGTGGAGGTCGGTGGGCCTCACCGGCGTTGGGGCGGCATGAGGCTGCACGTCGGAGGGGGTAGGGTCGGCGGCGACTGAGAGTGAGGGAGAACAGTTAGGGTTTGGGGTGGGCTTGGTTTTATATGGGTGAGTGAGATGATCTGAACCGTTTATTTTTCATCCAATCGTTAGAAAAATGACTATTTTTTATCCCAAAAATCATTCGCATGTTTATTAGACAGACCCATCTCCCCCACTCCTAAATACTTGATACAACCAATTAACAACTGTGTAAGCTATGACGTAACAAGGGCATGCACGTCCGACGTCCCTCAGCCAGCTTAGTTAATTAGCGTCTAAAAATGCTATAGCAATATTAAATGTTGGTGTGCAATTACTTTGATCTTCTAATTCTATGGTAGAAAATATTTATTTAAAATGTAGTGGAAGTATTTTTCATGATAAATCAAATATTAATATTTCCATATGATAAATCAAAATACTTTTATGTGTATTAGTGCACGTGATCAAAATTTTAAAAGGTTGATTGGATGGATTTTAGGACAACATTTATTTTGCACTGGAGGTAGTAGATCCATTGACGGGGCAACTTTAGTTTTCATTAATACTATACACAATCACCGTGTAAAAACCAGCCCTTAATTAATTAAGCGAACCTGACTTTATCAAAGTTGTGGCACTACAGTACAAGTTACCAAACTGTGTTGCGTAAAAAATGAAATAACGACGTGATTTATAGGGAGAAAATTATGAACATTGACATGACATCTCAACCCCTTATATGACTCTAGCCATGAATCAAATTGATACTAATTAACTACTTGTAACGACTTGGCATTGTATTACGAACAAGCTAGCTAGTTCTTGGTCAGGACGCAGAGCAAGTGAAATGTCGTTTCCGCTTTCGACGGCTAGTTAGCTTGCTTCCTCCATGCGTACATATACAGCTAGCTAGAACATTGAAAATTATAACGGAGCAAAAGCTAACTAAGATCATCTCTAATGTTGTGTTTTAGCCAGTTCAAATGAGGAGAGAGAAGACATTGAATCGATTCAATATTTTGGAGAGATCGATTCTAACAAAAAAAATGTATGGGACCGAACTCTACTTAGGAATCGATTCAAAGTATTAAACAATTCATATTAGCATTAAACAACTACATAGAAGAGAGTGCGTTTGAGAGATGATATTATTATTTTGTGGTTTTTTTAATGTAACGTGGGTCCCAGTTATTGGTAGGAATCTGTTCAATACATTGAAGAAAAACAAGTTCAATTTCTAGAATACTTACATGGTATAACTTTGAATCGACGTCGGTTCAATACACTAAAGATACTCTAATAAAACCCCGTTGACCCTTAAGTTTCTCTACTCACTTTTTCGTACAGATCTTGGACAAGCTAGCCGCATAGAAAAGGAACATAAGATTCTTCTAGCGTCATTTTTCCTCTCAAAAGAGTTAAAGACCTATACACCATTCGATCAAATTTCCCAACAACTAATTTATGAATTCATGTCACCGATCCTTCAGTTGTCATATGCATATCTAAATACCAACGTGGTGCTTGTCACTTATACCCCCTATAATAGTCATTTTAGTTCATTGACACCCCCATAGGTCAGAATTGCCGTCCAAATACACCTCTATAACTCCATTTTTTTTCCATCTTTTAACCAATTTCTCGTGAATTATTCATGAAAACATGACACGTCATCTCCCCCTTCCTATCGATCGTAGAGGCGGCGTCCACCAGGTTCTCATGTGTCAGACGATGTGGGGATGATTGAATAGCCACTTATGTGTCACAATTTGACCAAAAAAAAGTCACTAGAAATTGGCCATAATATTGGGGAGAATGGACTCTTAATTAGGCGGTATTTGGACGGTCAAATAGCCCGCGGAGGTGTCAACGAAGTTTGCAACGTAAAAGATGATAGAATATTATGTCTTGACTTGTCCTTGCTAGCTAGCTAGCTTAGTTTTGGATCAAGCACACGGTTCGTTCGGTGATACATCTCTTTACATCCATTTCCTGCATGAATGTTTCAAAAACAGCTCAGATTTCAAAAAATAGTTGAGATGTCAATGTGAAGACAACATGCACCACGTACATAACACATATCAAACTAACCAGTCAAACTAAAACTGTGTCTTTGTTATGCACCGGCTAGTTGTTAGACCTGCTCACGATTTTATTTATTTATATTTGCATATCTCCAGTTGCTGATTTCTCCTTTAAATTGTTTGGAAACGTAAGTTGATTACTACTTCTCTGCCAAGAAAATGTTAATTCTTCTACTCCCTTGTAGACATATACAAGCTGCTTTTGAATATAGGTATACAGATACATACGAATTTGATAGAGAAAAGTATTTCTTGAATGTTAAAATTCCATACAAATCCATGTCCTAATAGATTTAATTGACTTGTTTGTTCCTGCTATAGGGACACGAGTAGGCTACACTAGCACACAATTCAAAATTCTACCACGAAAACCAGGAAGTCATACGAGTAAAAGATTATATATCGTTACCACTAGATGCGCCATATAGCGGAAGAAGAGTTGAAGCAACCTGGTCTAATGTCGAGCGCGTCAATGATGTAGTGGTCGTAGTCGATCGTCCAACGTCCTTGACACCGATCGTCTTCTCTAGCATCCTCTTGTGTTCTCTATGTAGGTCGTCAATCGTCCTCGATTAGCGTAGCAACAATCATAGCAGCGCCTCTATGCTATCCACGCGTCTTGGGGTGGAACATCATACGCCAGTGTGCTAGCACCAGCGCACGACATGGCCTTTGGGAGGTGGTGGCTAGGGTTTCGGTGGATCATATATCTCGTACTCCCAACAACCCCATGTCTCCCCTTATAAAGTGCCCATAACGGATCAAATCTGAACTAGTTTGTTCCAACCCTGTAGGTTTATGCATAAACAGTCATGACCCGAAAACTCCTTTCCGATCATAAGTCGGTAGCGGTTCCTAGCAGAACATAGTGACTTTCGAATACACATAAAGATTATATCGGACGAACCTTATGCAATATGATCTGCAACTAGGTCCTTATCACTCACGACCAATTTGTAACTCCTTGCAACCATTTCGCATCTAGTCATGACCAGATCGTAATACCTTACGACCAGTTCACTATAACATCCCAATTTTCTGAGTTGTAAAAATCCTTTTGAGTAGTTTAGTCCCTCTGAAAAAATTCACCAAATTTTATTTGAATTTAATCAAGCTTAAATGGACTTTCAAATGTCAAAACAATTTAATGTGACTAATCCAAAAATCAATTAATTCCAAAACTATTTTATTTGAGTTCTTTGTGTTTGGAAATATTTTCAGATTTTTCTGGAATTGTTTCGAGTTCAATTGCTATTTTTAGTTTGCTATTTGGATTTACTGGTATTTTTAAAATACAAAAACTAATTAAAATCCCAGGAAAACCTTTGGGCCAAAACTCTGTATCAGCCCAAGTCCATCTAACCTTTTCCTTTCTCAACCGCAGCCCATTTTCCTTCTTCTCTCCTTTCTCTTGTTCTTCCATGTGGACCCGCCCCTATTAGCATTTTTCTTCGTTGCCTGGAGTCCACCCGAGAGCACAGTCCGAGTCCCATACGAAGCACAACCATCGGCCTTCACATGGACACTCCCTCTCCGGTGCATATAAAAGCCGAGCTACTGCGTCATATCGATTGCCTTGCTCTCCTCTTCCAAATCCCCGAGTCAGTTTCGCCGGAATCGACTTCGTTTCGCCGCAATCCGCAAAGAAGCCGTGCACCACCGAAGGTCTTCTCTACCGCATCCCACCACCATCTAACGTCCTCCGACTGACCTGCCTGCACCATCGAGTTCTCCTCGATGCATTCTATGTCGAGCTTCCGTCGCCATCGCCCGAAGATGATCGAGTCACCGCTGACCTTGTCGAGCCACGACACTGAAACTGTTTCTTCGCATTCCTCATTTATCCAGTGAGTTCCTCCAAACTCCGTTCATGTCATCATGTGTCTCTCATCCTGATCTTTCTTTTCCATCCCTAAATTCCAAGTTTCATCCATCGTATGTCTAGTTCTTTCCTTTCTCTCTCCTCTATGGCTGTCTTCTTTCACCTGACGATTGTGCTACCACCATTGAGCTCCCACCTTCATCTTCACCACTGTCGGGTTCGCATCATCATGTTCTACACCATGCTCCCCTCTCTTTTCCTGGAACATCGCTGGAAGTACCTCGTCGCCGTTCAAGCTGCCGTCACTGCCGCTTTTTCCCTCGCCGCCAACGATTGATGTCGTTCCTCGCCGCCGTACCTGCGTCATAACCTTGGTCTCATCATCATCGCTCCATTTTGGCCATTGGCTGGAGCCGCCTTGCCACCATGCGCCATGATCGCTGGCCAGAGCTCTCTGTTCTCCTCTGTTAGTTTCTCTTTTCTTTCACTTACACATTGGTTCCACATGTAAGTTATTATTTAATTCTCTCTCTCCTATGCCTTGGTCCCACATGTCAATCTATAACTTCCTCTCACTTTCCCTTCCAGGTGGACCCCACCTGTAAGTCCAATTTCTGTTATTTTATTTTAAGCCGAAAATTCAAGAATAATCTTTTCTATATTTTCTTTTCAAACAAACCTTCTAAAAGGTCGTTCTTCCTCATACGAACTCCGATTGAGCCCATTCAAATTTCTAAATTAATATGAATTTAAGCTCTACCTTCTTGAAATTTTTATTTAATTTTTGAAGTTTTTTATCTCTCTTTTTTGTATTTATTTGTTTATTAAGCTTTAGTTTTGCGAGTAGCGTTGATACTCGAAATTTTCGAAGGAGGTGAAGTTGATCAAGCTCAAGACCAGTACCAGGACTTATTCCAAGGCAAGTTGTACTTTTGACTATGTTGAACCTAGTTTTTCTAAAATTACCTTGATTCAAATTATTGCATTTTACTTTAAGTAGTTATTTAAACGTTTTGGATTAGCTATTCACCCATTTGATTATATCCACTTTGATCATTGTATTATCATGATCTTTTGTCACCCTAGCTTGGTTAATTATTAGTTGGTATTATCTTAGCGCCAACTTGGGTTGGTTAGATACGAGTAGTTTTGTTAGCCATGCAACAAGTCATTGAGATCAATTGAGTTGCAATTATAAACTTGACTAAGTGGTTATAGAACTTGTGTAAAACTATGTGTAGTATGTTGTAACTCATTGATAGCATGTGTTGTACTTAACCAATAGGGTGAGAAAAGATTTAGACTGAGGCGAGTGAATGGAACTATGTGATTGGGAAAATATGAATGTGGTAGTTAGTAGTAATCACTACTACAGGAAGCCACATCACAGACGATTTCTGAACCGTCTATGTTTGTTGGTCTATGATAACAGGCCGTTATCACAGACGGTAAAAAACCGTCTGTGATACGCAATATCACAGACAGTTTTAATAAAAAATTGTCTGTGAAGTCTAGTATCACAGACGATTTCGACTAAAAACCGTCTGTGATATGCGAATATCACAGACGGTTCTAAAGAAAAACCGTGCGTGATCCGTGAATATCACTGAGCGGCTTTTGTTGAGAACCGTGCATGATATTCGCGATCCTGAGCAGTTTGTTTTGATAACCGTCTGTGATATTCTCGTATCCTGAGCGGTTTTTGTGAAACCGTCTGTGATACTTGCCTTCGCTGACGGTTTAACAAAAACCGTCTGTGATAGCTCATACCGACTACATTTTTCTTTGTTTTACGGCTAGCCTCGGGAATTGCTAGCCATGCCCTCTGAAAACAAGCATGCACAAAAGCAATTCATCGAGAGATAATCAATTGTTGACAACTCAAAGTGATCATTACTCAAAATAAATTACAAAAGATCGCATTTGTTCAAGTATTGTCGCTATAGTTACAAGCGGATTACAATTGTTTACGTTGAGAGGTGTCGGTGGGGTGATGCTCGGGTTGGCGGCGGATTGAAACTCTCCGTTGTCGTTAATGATTTCGAGTTGATAAAGGTGCAGAGCTTCCTTGAATGTCCTTGATCTCTTCATAGCAACGAGTCCATCACATTGTAAATCCAAGGCACATAAGCTAGCAAGAGTAAAGTGGTAAGCTATATATATTTAAATTTATAATTAGGAAATAATTATTTCGAGATTGACAAACCTCAAGATCCTTCTTCCTAGCTCTAAGGATTAGTCGCATATGATAGCGACGTAGATTGCACATAACTCATCATCTTTTTCTTTGGCGACCTTTGCAAAAATAGAATTACATATATAGGTATAGTCGATTCGAGACGCGTTATTGTGAAGTATGATATAGGATTATCGTGTTGTAGCGCGTCATCAAAAATCCATCACGTGTGTTAGTTAGGCGCTCTTTCCATTGTATATTCCTTTGTTGGCAACATAATTGATGAACGACCTACATGATTTGAAAAAGTTATCCTCGGCCATTTCAAACGAATGAAGACTACAATAGAGTTATGTAAGGAGGAAATGAGCATACCTCTCGAGTATTCCTCTTAGAACACTGAAGTCGTGCTTGTTGCGGTTTAGGGAATCAAGGTATATCACATGGTTCCTCTTGGGTATAATAACTAAAAGGATCCAGTGGTACCTACTCATGTATGTCGCTATAGTCATTAAACCTAAGTTAGTCTTTGCGTATAAAGTACAAATGAAATTTGTATAGCAAGTAGTGACACTTACCCACGGTTGTAGGGCACCACTATGTACTTCATGTTAAATCGGCGAAGCAATGACCTCGTTATGTATTTCTCGGCGAAGGGCGAGTCTTCTTGGATGGTTTGCAGCGATACCACATGTGGGTTGAGAAACCCACGGTTCTTTCCATTCTGGACATTTTTCAGCATGTATCTATACATAAGCAATGAGTTGTGATATTTATCGTATTACATAAATGTAGAACTTGATTATGCGCGCTTACGATGTCCAACATCGTAGAAGCGAGGCGTCGAGGCCAACGAGGTTGAATAGGTCATATAAGTCGTTGAAGCCCACGACGAAGTACCTCGTCCGTTGAAGAAATGCTTCTCCTCGTGTCGGCGGTGATTCGATGTCGCACCCCTTCTTTTGGGTCTTCTCCAAGTACCAGGCATGCAAAGCCTGACAAGCATATCCAGCGTGCATTAATACTACGTTGGAGCACAACGGTTTTCTGATGATGTAGTTCCGGGTATCACGGACTTCCGGACTTGGGAGGCGCTTGCGTTCGTCGATTTGATTTGGCCTTAGTGATTGGCGGCGTCTTCTTATGAGACGACTCGGGAACCGTCTGGCGGCACGCTTTTGCTGTTCCTTGGCATCTTCTCCACGGGAATCGAAAAGGTGGCCTTCGGTGAAACATGAGGTGGGGTCATCGAGGTCCGTTGGAAGGAATGGTCATGTCGGATCGCGGCCTTCTTTGGGTCGAGCGATGTCCTTCTTGGGCCACTAGATAAAAGAGTGGACGGCATCCCCTAGTGTTATGATCTCTTCGTTCGGGCGAATCTTGAGCGGGACGGCTCAAAAATTGACATGTACCATATCCACCTAGACCCTGGCGTAACCTTGCGCCACCGTGCCGTCTTTGCCCGCCCTTCCTCGTATGGATACACCATCCTGTGCGGCCTCAATAGAAAGGGACCCATCCATCCTCACTTGGAGCTTGCGGGCGTCGGCTCCTACAAAGCGATCGCGCAATTAGCTAAGGCGTCCTATAGGTCTATCTTTGGTGCATTCCATAGATGTACGTTACCTTGATGTCGTCTATCGGTGTCGGACGTCATCATGTTCGAAATTATCTTGCGACGAGGCGCTACTCCGGCGTCGAGGAGGACCTCCTCTGAATTAATCGAGGCGGCTTGCGACCGTGGCTCGAGAGTAGATCCATTTGACCTGCAATCTTGCTATCTTTTCTTCAAATTTGTTAGTAATCATCTGTACCAACGGTCGTCGTGTGCTCGGCCTTGGATCTCTTCCTACTCCTATCGTGCGATGAGTCGTCCGCGAATCCATGACTCCAAGGTACGTTAACCCCAAGGCCTCGCGTGCGACTTGGTGCTCCTTGTTTTCCAAGGCCGTAGATAGTATATCCTTCTCCTATGCGCATGGAAGGAGCCTTGGGAAGCTTGGGCGATCAAGTCACTGCGCAAGAGGTCATCATGTTATTATAGACACTATAAAGTTATGGACTTATTAACTAGGTAGTTCGACATATTTACCACGTTGGGACACTTCACAGTGCTGGGGTTTGTGAAAGAGATCTTTGCCGAAGATGAGACTTTTGCCCTCGCTTTTAACCGCTTAGGGAGCAGGGTGCGTGATATCGAAATGGCCGGTTCGTTCTCCTCCTCCATTGCGCATTCCTCGTATTTACCGCGTACCCAGTGGTCTTGAGTCTGTCTTGAGTGAGTGTTTTGTGTCTGGAGAGCTTTGTGCGCGCACTTTGCTCATAAATTCGGCGTCGTTTTCATAGCCACAAAGGTATCCCATGCTTCCCGCGTCAAGAATCTATCTTTGCGTGAAGGCGTCGACCCGTGTTCACGTGCCGTGACAAGAATGCTCTTGAAGGTCCTCCACGATTTATCCATCGTGAGCATCGCCGTCCGTCGCCGCGCGCCGCGTCTATACGGAATAGTGAACTTCTCAAAAGTTACATTCACAATAGCGCCTTCGCTTCTTTCGTCGAGTCCTTCCACCTTCGTGTGGTGATGGGGACCCGTTCCCTTCCAAGTATCCCGTAGATGGTCCGGAATCTCACCGCTGATCTCTTGGGACTCAGAGGGACCCCAAAGTCACTGACCTCCGTGATGACCAGTCGGCCCAAAGGCATTTTCGATTGTCCCTGCCATCTCGCTTCCGTGTCATTATAAATCGACGATGGCGGCGGCCTCGTCGACGCCTCTTCCATCTGCGGCGTTGGTGGCGGCTGGCCTCGTCGGCGCCTCTTCCATCTGCGGCGTCGGTGTGGCGCGCGAAAACGATGCCTCTGCCATCTAAACACTTGCTATCTATATAAGTTACATATGCAATAAAATGGATTGCAAGTGTCCCAAATTAACATATACATTTAAACTTAATAATATGCTCAACATGTGCAATATTAGCAAATAATCATAATTAATTCCAGCATAAATATGAAACAATTAAGCATTACTTCATCGAGCCCGACACACTGGAGTGTACCATTTGTTTCATGCCGTGGAGGATTGGCATGAAGCAAAGGTACACTCAAGTGTGTTAGGATCGACGAAGAAAATGCTAAGCAAAGGTTTAATCCTCTAGGGCTCACCACCTCCCTGCTCCTATTCTAACACTCCTTAATCCACCAGCTTCTCTTGTGATCTCTGTATAGATAGAAACTAGTGATACAAATCTTTTGCTGAGACTATCTTTGCAGAGCCTACTTCATCGAGGCAGACACCTTTGGAGTGTACCATTTGCTTCATCCGTGGAGGATTGGCATGAAGCAAAGGTACACTCAAGTGTGTCGGGATCTCTGAAGAAAATGCTAAGCAAAGGTTTAATGCTTCATGTACGAAGACTAGCCTTTAATGAAGACATAGAAACAAAATAGAATCAAGTAAAAGCGATCGACGAAGGAAATGCTAAGCAAAGGTTTAATCCTCTAGGGCTCACCGCCTCCCTGCTCCTATTCTAACACTCCTTAATCCACAAGCTTCTCTTGTGATCTTTGTATAGATAGAAACTAGTGATACAAATCTTTTGCCGAGCCTATCTTTGCTCGAGCCTACTTCATCGAGCAGACACCTTTGGAGTGTACCATTTGTTTCATCCGTGGAGGATTGGCATGAAGCAAAGGTACACTCAAGTGTATCAGGATCGACGAAGAAAATGCTAAGCAAAGGTTTAATGCTTCATGTACAGAAGACTAGCCTTTAATGAAGACATAGAAACAAAATAGAATCAAGTAAAACTTTCTTTTTGATTGTCGTAAAAAATGCGATTTTAGCAAAATTTCAAATTAATCCCAACAAAATTAATTAGCATTAAAGCATAATTCCTAAAGAATTTAACACTCCTTAATCCACCAGCTTCTCTAAGGAAATGCAAAGGAATCACAGACGGTTCTTAATAAGAACCATCTGGATTAAACTCTCAGCCAATAAAAGGTCTAGAGATTAACGATTGCACAGACACTATTCCAACATATTGATTGATGATAGTATGTGCTCTCAGAAGGAGAGTAGCTAAAGAACAAGTCTTTGCCATTTCAATCCTATTGTCTATACTCTTCATTAAATGAATATGATAATATAAATTCAAACTATGAGCTCTAAACAATACTTTGCTTAAGCGTCAAATGATCTCAATCATTAGCAAAACAGATTAAACTTCCAGTCAAACGGAGGTTGACTATAGAGATCAAGATGGCAAATGAATACTCTCAATAGAACTGAACATGAAGACACAGGTTCAGTGATAAAGTCGATTGCCTGACATAACAGTATCCACTTCAAATGCTAGAGATCAAATGAACGGAAGAATCGAATAACTAGCTTTCAGCCGAAAGTAACCAATTAACAATACATCATATTGATAGTAGCAAGTAATACAATAGAGCTCAAGTATGAACTAACTATCACATTCAATCTCGATTATAAGACGAGTTCATCACGAGCATGTCAACAAAGCCCATGATCAATTTGCAATATCTTGATATTAGATTGAAATCGAACTAATACGGATCAAGGTATCAACTAACACTGCAAATATATATATATATATATATATATATATATATATATATATATATATATATATATGCAAAGATCAACAAACTACCACAGAGGAGCAATACTCACAGAGAGGATGCCGCACAAGAACTCACGGTGCAAGGAGGAGGCGGTGCAGGGAGGAGGCCGACACGGGAGGAGGACGGCGCAGGGCGAGGAGGGCGGTGCAGGCGGCAGACACCGAGGGGGACGTCGGGGCTTCTGGCCGGGAGGTGAACGAGCAGGCGTCGAGGTCGGGGCGGCAGGACCGAGGTCGGGCGCCGAGGTCAGCGCCAAGGTCGGGAGCGCCGAGGTCGGGGCGGCGGCACCGAGGTCAAAGGCGCCGAGGTCGGGGGCAGCGGTGCCGAGGTCGTAGTCGTCGGTGAGCAGGCGAGCCCTAAACCCTAGAGGAGGCGAACGAGCGCGCGAGAGCCTAAGGGGCGCGGACGAGAAGTGACGAGTGAGAGCAAAACCCTAGCGATTCCTGCCTTATAAAAAGTATATCACAAACGGTTCTATTAAAAAACCGTCTGTGATAAGGATATCAGAGACGGTTCCCTAATAAAAGCTATGCGTGATATGTTCCATATCACGAGCGGTTCTCGTAGGAAACCGTCGTGATATCCTTATCACGAACAGTTCTATTAAAAACCGTCTGTGATAGCCCAACAAAACACAGTGACAATGTGTGATATCACGATGACAATGTGTGATATCTGACAAAACACAGTGACAAGTGATTGTCAAGTCCATATGAACTGGTGACAAGTATGATGACAATCATGACAAGTCCATATGAACACGGTGACAAGTATGATGACAAGTTCATAACACATTTGACTTCAAAATTTCATATCTAATTCAACTCAACTCCAAATCAAGTGAAACCAATTTTGACACTCCACATTACAATGAACGTCCACATTGACATCAATATCAAATATGACAAGTCCATAACACATCAACACATGACAATTTCACGTTGACATCAAAATATATGAGAGATTACAAGTCCATAACATATGATATTATGGAATAAATTAATTACATTGGAGTAAATTCTTAATTAAAATATAGGCCTTCCTGATGATTGACGCGCATATAGCTAGCTTCCTCACTGGATTCTTCCTCGAGCCTAATGCCGTTTTCAAAAGAAGGCAACTCGTCAAATTGATTGTATTCTTCCTCGTCCACTACATTCTCAACTCCGACAATCCTCCTTTTTCCATGAAGAACTACGTGGCGCTTCTTATTTGCCGGTCGGTTACATAGAAGACTTGAACAACTTGGTTGCTTGATGCGAATGGTTCGTCTTTGTATCCGAACACGTTAAAGGTACACGGTAGTGACGTCGTGCTTGTCGACCTTCACTGTGGGAGATGGACCCAACACACGAAATAGGGGATCTTGAAAAGCACGTGGTCGAGCTCCCATATCTCCTCTATTTGCCCATAGTAGGAGCTCCTCATCCCATCGGTCTTGAATGCATCTATCACGGACACCGCTGATACGGGTATGCTCTTCCTATCTGAGTTGCCGTATAAAATGTGTACCCATTTATGTCCTATCCTTGCCATGCGACAATTGTAAATTGTGGCCCTCGTGCCAACCATAGCGGCAGATCATCACTTGATGACCTCCCGTGATTCGCACCTTTAACCATTCGTTGAGCCGATGGTTGTGCTCTCTCGTGATCCAAACCTCGGCCGTGCGGATTACATTGGCGCACCATGTCTTTGTGCTCGTCGATGTGCGGGGATACTTGGGTCATGTGTTGCAAGACGTGAAATGGGCTTGGCGTGCGTATCGGATCGGGAGTGATTGATTTCCTTCCGATAGTCCGATACCATCCGGTCTCCCCTCATGGCGAGATAGAGGCACACCTATCGGTTCCACGAGCCATGTAGTCGACCGAGAACTCAATGACCTCTTCGGTTGCATAACCTTCGATGATCTTGCCCTCGGTCGAGATCAATTCCGTCGTAGGACTTGAGAATTCCCATGTACCTCTCGAATGGGTACATATGGCGAAGAACACAGGGCAAGCATATCTTTCTCTTTCACAAGGTGAACAATGAGATGGACCATGATATCGAAAAATGGCGGAGGAAATACATCTCAAGATGACATAGAGTCATCACCACCTCGACTGCGAGAACATCTAGTCCTTGGGGATCAATGATCTTGAGCAATTGAGTTGGAAAAATAACACAGCCTCAAGATTACCACTCAGACCTTGTTCGGCAAGATACTTCTAATTGCAACAGGAAGCATTTGTGTCATCAGCACATGACAATCATAAGACTTCATACTAATTAATTTCAAATCTTGCATAGAAACAAGGTTCTTAATGTTAGCGGAGTAACGGATGGGACTTTCACACCATGCAAGCTCAGCACGATCCATTTCTCTCGGCCTTGGGCCAGTGTAGCAAGTCGGGGAAAATACGTTAAATCTGTGTCGGTCTCTTCCTGCTAACTCGGTCCTTATGTTCATATCAACCAAGTCACGCCGTGCGTTAACACCATCCTTTGTTTTGCCACTAATGTTGACAAAGAGACCAATCAAGCTATCACATACATTCTTCTCTCGTGCATGGCGTCGATGCACGATGGTGAACTTCTAAGTGCTCCCAATAAGGCAAGTCCCAAAAATTGACCGCTTCTTCGGATGTTCTTCTCACGGGTTCTTAATTTACGTCTCTTCCCAAGCACAACATCGATATCCTTAACCATATCATAGACCTCTTTCCTCTAAAAGCCCTTGGAGTGAATCGTTCTCCTTATTTCCGTCGAATTGTTTTTTCATCTTACGGTATGGGTGACTCTAGGAAGGAACCTACGGTGGCCTAAATACACGATTTTTCTTGCGATTTGTTCAACCATACACTCTCCGTAGCATCTAAGCGGTCGAACGGGCTTTGGCTCCTTTTGTCTTTGGCTTGAAGCAGTTACCATGGGCGGAAAATCATTGATGGTGCGAGAACAACATGGCGCGTAAAGTGAAGTTCTCTCGTTTATGCGCATCCCATACTGTACCCTTCGTTCCACAGTGTCACAAGATCTTCCAAAATGGTGTTAGGTACACATCAATATCATTCCCGGTTGCTTGACCCTTGGATAAGTAGTGACATCAAAATGTACTTCGCTTCATACCTGACCAAGGAGGAAGGTTGTACATACATAGATTCACGGGCAGTGCTATGTCGGTTGCTCATGTTACCGAAAGGATTCATTCCATCCGTACTCAACCCTAACCTTATGTTCCTCGGTTCACCGAACTCTTGAAGCTCGATCGAAGTTTCTCCTTTAGGCGAGAATCGGCAGGTGTCTTAGCTTTCCATCTCTCTTACGCTCCTCTGAGTGCCAGCGCAGCAATCTTGCCTCCTTTGGGTTCGCAAATAAGCGCTTCAAGCGTGGGATCACAGCGGATACCACAACATCTTAGCGAGAGGTCCTTGCTTCACCTTAGCGATGATCGGCGCTTGTATCGGGATGCTTTGCACAGGACATACATGCATGTCTGCATACTCTTTACGATAGAGGATACAATCGTTCGGACATGCATGTATTCTTTCTACTTCCATTCCCAATGGACAAATAACCTTCTTTGCTTGATAGGTGGTGCTGGGCAACACGTTTCCCTCGTTCGGACATGCATGTATTCTTTCTACTTCCATTCCCAATGGAAAAATAACCTTCTTTACTTGATAGGTGGTGCTGGGCAACACGTTTCCCTCTAGAAGGATGTCCGCTAGGAGACCTAACAACACCGTGAAACTCTTATCGGACCAACCATTGCTTGCCTTCAATTTCAGCAGTTCAAGCACGGTTAACAACCTTGTATATTCCGGCTTGCAACCAGGGAACAAAGGTCTCACCGAGTCCTCCTTAAGCCTTCGAATTTACAAAACTCTCTCTCACTATAGTTCTCTTCTGCATCGCGTAGCATCTGATCCAGATTGTCATCGTGCCACCTATCCTCATCAAAAGCACAGTCCACATCCGGGAAATCGTTGACTTCCTCGGCGATGTCGTCATTATTAACTTCTGGTATAATCTGCTCTTCACCATGACTGGTCCAACATGTATACCCTTTTTGAAACCCTTGAATCAAGTGCGCTTCGATCTGCGTCGCGTTGTTAAACATCTTGATTACGCAATCAATGCATAGACGGACATAAAATTTATCCTTCTTCAACATATCACCTTTCAATGTGGCTCTTCTAAAAGCAACCACGCCATTAATGTACTCTTGACTCACACGGTTCACACAGTACATCGATTCGATCCATCTACACTACGCATGTAACAAATTAGTGTCAAATTGATTAGCGATTAATTTATAGCAAACATAAAGGGTTATAGATCGTTACCCTGAGCTCACGAAGAAAATCGATTCCTCTCCTTTCTTTCTCCTCTCTAAGGTGGCGCAATGGGGAGGAGGCGGAGGTGTTAGGCGCTAGGCGGGGTCCAACCTTCTCCTCTCTAAGCTGGCGCAACGGATAATTATTGATTATCTGCATGATTATTGATTAGATACGAGACAAAAGACAAGAGTAAGATCCTAATAACTATAGCAAGTTGGTCCACGCGATTGCGCTGGTATCCGTTTTGATATAATTGAAACAATAAACTACTGTGATGACGTTTCTTCATGGATAAATGGAGAAAATATAAAATAGATCATTGCACAATGTGACTTACCTTGGTGTATCATAAATTCTTCTTTTTAATCTGTTCTAGAAAACTACTCATGAAATTAGTTCTGATTAAGACTTTCACCTCTTTGTACGTACTTACTCGTTTTGTCTCAACGTTGCACAAAGGAATTACACCAGATTAAAGGCTACATGTTTTGCTTTTCATTTTCTGGAATTTATATCATAGTTTTGGTTCAATAACATCCAATGGCTGCTATAGTTTAGGTTTAATTAGGGTCCATCAAATTGAGAGCTAGATGTTTTGCCTTTTTCTAAGAATTTATAGCTTTTGTGAGAAGTATTAATTGAAACTTAAACCCTATGCTTTCGATTAAGGAATACAACAAAGAAAACAAAACATTAGGGTCCATGTACAGAGTAGCAAAATAAGGGAAAATCATTAATCAATAGAGTGGATAAAGGATAATAAGTATTACTCCATCTGTTTAATTAGGGGAGGAGCCGTAGGTTGGAGGAGAGCTAGGGCAGGGAAGTGGCACCGGGGAGGCAGCAAGAGATCTAAGTGGAGCCAGCCGGGGTTGCTCAAAGCGGTAGAGGCGATGGCGATGGCAGAGGCGGCGTGGCAAATGAACCTGAGGTAGTCGCGGCAAAGGACACAATGACGATCTTGGCGAGAGGGATGTGTCGGGCTCAATTTATATGAAGCCAAGATATCACAGACGGTTCTTAATCAGAACCGTCTGTGATAACTAACTATCATAGACGGTTCTCATTCAGAATCATCTGTGTACTATCACGAGCGGTTCTCAATAAGAACCGTGCTCGTGATATCTGACCAATCACGCACGGTTTGTTAATAGAACCGTCTGTGATAGTACACAGACGGTTCTAAACTAAAATCGTCTGTGATTGGCCGGATTATCACAGATGGTTTGTTAATAGAACCGTCTGTGATAATTCACAGACGACTCTATTAATAAACCGTCTGTGATAGATGACTATCACAGACGGTTCTAAAAAATACCGTCTGTGATAGGCTGCCCGCACCACCCGCAGGTCCGGACAGACCCAACACAGACGGTTTCAAAGGAACCGTCTGTGATGGGGCGTCTACTATAGCCTGTTTTGTAGTAGTGAATTGCGCAGTCTCGTCTTTGTTAATTAAGGACTTAACTTTGTGTGTCATTGAACTGAGTCACAACTATACAACCACAAGTCTGATGGGATAGGCCTAACTTAGTAAGTTACAGAATCTCGACATTGGTTACTCAGGTAGTAGGTTAGGTGCTCAGTGATGGGTGAAGGTGTGTACTATTCTGAAAGTCACATTGATGGACGGTTCGCCGCTTCTAGGTCCAACGGTGTGTGTCGTATCAAAGCACTTTGTCAGAGTTGGTACGATGGTAAAACACATCGGGGGGGGTCAATAGTCGAGATGAAGTTTCAGAAAGGTTTTGTTATAATTTGTGCTAGCTACACTAGTTATATCTTGTGGGTAAAGTGTCCAACCTCTACAAGGTGTTAAATCAATCTATTCGAATAATCGTGTCCGTGGTCATGGACATGCTCAGGAATTTCACACGGGGGGTAGATTTTCATAAAACATTTGGGAAGGGACAACCGTGTGGGATAACTTGTGCAGCTGTGTGAAAGGAATTGATTAGGCTTTGTGTTCTTTGTGAAAACAATTGTTAAACTATTATTATTTATTTGTTTTGAATTACGTTTTCAATCTATTATTTGTATTCAATTGCAAATGTTGCTTTTATTGCAAAAATAGCCACAGAAGACATTTACTTTGGAATAAGCCATCATCTATAATTGCATTCTGTGGTACAACTTGCTGAGTACTCGGAGTACTCATTCTTACTGCAATCATTCAGCTGAAGTGGAGGAATCGTCGCCTACTTTCAAGGAGGAGCTTCACAAGGATGGTTATTGTTACATCTTGATCCCAATCGGTTGTTTGTGGCGAGTCGATGGGTATCCGCTGGAGTTGCTTTCGTTCCACTGTTGTTTCTTTATTTAGTATCAGCCCTGCGTGGCTTAATAATTGTAAACTTGACCATAAGGTCAAAACTGCTATTTATTTAATCAAATTAGTCATTTATTTTTATATTCGTCTTGTGTGAATGATATTCATCTATGTTGATACTGTGTGCACTAGCTTGATCCTAGACTAGTGCATTATACACAGATAGTCCAAAATTACATTTTTAGGTCCCAACATTCGCCAACCAATTAGTGATCATGCATGACCAGCTCACAACCAATATGTATCTCCATACAACCAGTTCATTTCTGGTTGGACTTAGGGCCTGTTTGGCACGGCTGTAGCTTTTCTGAAAAGAGGCTTCTAGCTAAGCTGCAGGGCTGAAGGGGTATGGTGTCTGGCTGTAGTTTCTAAGATGGGGAATGTCCGAAATGCCCCTGAGGCTAGTAATGGGTTGTTTGATGTCATTTAACGGTAATTAATGTAATTGAGGGCAATTAACGATAATTAAGAACAACTCGAGCAGACGTTTGTAAAAAAAATATAAGATTGTGTAATAAAAATTTGTTTGGAACATGACAAAGTTTCTGCTTGTGTAGCCTCAATAGAATTTCTAATAATACGGACCAGATCTTCCTTACTGACAGAGTCTACAACAATAATAATATCCTTGACAAGTAATTTTTGCAATGTTCAGGCCACAAAAATTGGTGTATATTTTTCTGCCCATTCTCTCGGCATCTTGACCAAAGTTGCTTTTCAGAAAGAAGTTTATAGAGTGCAGCTGCAATTGCATGCTGATCATGGTGATCAACAAGGAGACCATTGTCTAGGACCTACATCAACATCCATCAGAAAGGAGACAATGATCTTCATTCCAGATATGAGTTGATATGATTTTTGTTGCACAAAAAAATTTAATATGATTTGATTTTAACAATGGTACCATATGATGCACGAACCTGGTGAGTTTCAATAGGAGCTCCATTTTATGTTGCAATTCACTACCAGAATCGTCTAATTTCCCGAGTGCTCATAAGTTTCCCGAGTGTTTCGAATAATACACTCGGGAACTTCCCGAGTGCCTCATGAAACACTCAGGGAGAGAGCAAAACACTGAAATTTTAATTTCCGAGTGTTCGATCGGACACTCGGAAACTTTGACGGAACAACGGGAAAAATTCTCTCCGAGTGTCGTTAAATTCTGAGACACTCGGGAGCTAAAACAGCCGCGCCATTTCCTCCCAGCGTGCCGTTTCTATCCCGTTCCCCAAACCCCCCCCCCCTTCTTTGCTCCCTAATCCCCATGTTGTCGATCTCCCCACGACCGGCGCCTTGGCCTCCCCTCCTCCGCCTCCACCGCCTCCACCCGTCGCACCCGCCACCTCGACTCCGCCTCCCCGGCTCCTCGGCTCCCTCCTCCATGCCGGCGCCCCCTAAACTCCGCCTCCGGGCTCCCTCCTCACTTGGCCGCCCCAAACTCCGCCTCCCGAGCTCCCTCCTCCTTGGCGCGCCCCAACTCTCGCCTCCCCGGCTCCCTCGGCTCCTCCTCCGTCGGTTCGTATAGATAAGTTAAAAAATCGAACGTGCTATTTAGCAAATCCATTCAAATTTGTTGGACTGGGTTAAATGATGTAGTCATTCATATTATTACTCTAAAGGACTGATAGATAGCACAATTAAAATCTGCTTGAGGGATTATCCTGTTTCTGGTAGTGAGGGATTATTGGAGAAGCAGGGCACTTGCTCATAACCCTCTAGGTTTTGCACTGGTCTAGGCTGGTCAAAGGCAATGTAGTTGTCAATGAGGGGAGCAGTGAAGTAGCATTGCACTATCAATATTGTAGCCGCTCTCTGTGGGTGGCTTGGCAATTGTTGCCCTACTCTTGTAGAAAACCCTACACAAGACCCAGTCCTCCTGTTTACATTAAAAATATTAGATGAAAATTAGATTGAACAATAAGTGTAAATTGGTATATGTGTATGTATTTGAAGTTATCATGGGATCTAGGTCTTGCAGCTGAAACTTTTGCAACCAAGCATGATGTGCATTTTTTTTAAAAAAAAAAGAATGATTGAAGAAAATGATATATGCTTTGCGTTGAAATTCATTTCTTGCCTTCGTATGTAAATGTTTTGTTGACTCCTGAAAGAAGAGATACTATTTTTCCTGAGTAGTAGTAGAACTACCTTGCTCCTTCTTTCAAGAAGTACTTACGTGGCTAGCTAGTTACATAGACGAATATTCTAACTTCTTGTTACGTTAGCATTCCATGCAAAAGCGTATCTGAACGGGTTATCATGGATAATTTTCTACTAAGCTTGAGTTTTATAGATCATCTCTGTCAAATTTCTTGTCTTGATGCACACAAAGATGTGCTTATATATGACATCAAGTTTATTTAGTTTTCTTCTCTTTAGCATACCGATTCAACATGATGTAATTGGACTCTTCTGTTCATGTTCTGGAGACTTCTTCCATGCATGCCCCCTTTCTTCTCCATATCTTTTCTTATGTGGTTAAATACTCGTAGTCTTGAACTAAGTTGTTTCTTTCTAAAAAAACAAACCAATAATGAGTATGATCCCACTCTAAAACTACCCATTAATTCCCTATGACTACGATGCCCTGTTGAGTTCTGCCTTATCTACTTGTTGTTTACATCATTTATTAAGCTAGTAGACAGAATTGTATGAGACCTACATTTCCTCACTTGGTTCCTTGAGAGAATGTTTGGTCTCTGATTGGATTTTTGTTGATGTAATCCTAGGTACTATCGTCATAGAACGAAGCTGCGACTTGAATAGAACAATGCCAATAACATCTTAACCTAAAATTCCTGCCGTCATTAATAATAAATAACCGATGAAGTTTAGACTTGAGATGACACATGCATCCAGAGATCTAGATAATTTTGCGGTGATCTGCTGAGCACACATTATTCAAGCAAGCAAGTCATGCGGCGTGTACATACCTAATCAAATGTCCACCACTACTACAGAAGCCTCATCACGCAGACGGTTGGGCCGTCATCACGAACGATTTTCAACCGTCTATATTTGTTGGTCTGTGATAACAGCGGTTATCACGAGCGGTTCAAAACCGTCGGATATCTGACTATCACGAGCGGTTTTTGTTGAAACCGCTCGTGAAGGTTATTATCACGCAGCGGTTTTCATCAAAACCGCTCGAGATCGAGAATATCACCGGCGCTTTAATTTACAAACCGTCGTGATGACATTTTCCTGAGCGATTCTTGTTCGTAACCGCTCAGTGATGAGTTTTCTGAGCGGTTCTTGTTTAGAACCGTCTGTGATAGCCTTTTTTCGTGGCAAAAAACCAAACAATTGCTAAAACTTGAGGGTGTTTAGAGGCCCTAAACGACCTTTTTGGGGTTTTCACTTTTTCGAGACCTCACGAAGAATCTGACCTTGACTTATGGATTTTCGGATTGAGCTTTTCGTTAGCTTTCCAACGAGCCAAAGAACGTCGCAATCGGAGTTCGTATGCAAAAGTTATGATGATTTTACCGAGCGGTGCGCGATCTACCATCCATATTTTTGCCCAAACCAAATAACTCAACATGAACTACACACATCACAAGTAGCATCACCCACATCACAAAGTAGCATCAACTCAAGAATCCACATCACAAAGCAAATGGGGAGTAGAGAGTGAGGTCGTGGGAGGCAGGCGGCGAAGTGGAGGAGGCCGAAGGCGACGAGGTCGTGGGAGGCCAGTGACGACGAGGTCGGGGCGAGGTGGAGGAGGCCGGGGGTGATGGTTCGGATGAGGCCGGTGACAATGAGGCCGGGACGAGTTGGAGGAGGCCTCCGGCGACAAGCTCGGCGGAGGCCGCGGGCGACAAGCTCGGCGGAGGCCGGGGCGCAAGGTGTGAGGAGGAGAAATGGCAGAGGAGGAGAAATGGTAGAGGAGGAGATGGAGGAGGAGACCGCAGAGGGGAGATGGAGGTTATATAAGCGAGTTTGGCACCGCCCATTATGTTCAAATTTTCGTTTCCGCCCAACAATCGAGACGGTTCTTGTTAAGAACCGTCAGTGATAGCACCTATCATGAGCGGTTTTTAATAGAACCGTCAGGATCATCCTGACGGTTCTATTAAAGAACCGCTCAGGACCTGAAACCTCGAGAGCGGCGAGCGCGGTAGAGGCAATGCGGTCTGCGAGAGGATAGCGAGATATCACAAGCGGTTCTTAATTAGAACCGTGCAGCGATAACTAATTATCACGAGCGGTTCTTATTGAGAACCGTCTATGTACTATCCTGAGCGGTTCTTATTGAGAACCGCAGTGATTAACTGAATTATCACGCAGCGATTTGTGAATAGAACCGCTCAGGATAAATGACTATCACAAACGGTTCTAAATAAGAACCGCTCGTGATAGACCTCGAAGCAGCGATCGCGGCTAGCGGCGCCCGACCGCGGTCGACAGACCCAACACAGACGGTTCTAAAGGAACCGTCTGTGATGGGGCGTCTACTATAGCCTGTTTTGTAGTAGTGAGCATGCATATCGTCCGAACTCAACAGTTTTTGTCTAGGCATATTCGTTGGTGACCAGGGGCCCATGAATGTTTATAAAATAAGAATTAGCAGTTGATGAGCTGATCCCTACGAAGAACTTTGTTAAGAAAACAAATGAATGCATATTCACATTGATGGCATTCAGAGAAGAATGATGTCTTGTCCTTCGGACCACGGAGGAGAACCTTCAAACTCTGACTCTATTTGTTATGTATATGTGTATATGACCCATGTGTATAAGGCCCATGAGCTCTAGGGTTTTTTGTATTATATGTATCTTGTATAAGGTCCATAAGATTAAGTATGTCCAACAAGATTTACATCTACACTTCACTTCAATAAAAAATTTTGTTTTGTCTAAATTTCGATGCTTAAGTGCCGATTCTGTCCTAATATAGCTCATGGTACTTGCCTATAGTGCTGCCGCCTCCCTCCGATGCCTCCACCGACACACAACTGCAGCACCATCTTCCCCACCGCAGCTCCCTCGGCTCCCTTAGCTCCAAGAAGTACTGTAAGGTAATGGATAAGTGGAAAAAGAAATAAAGTTTGCTTATTTTCTTTTGTGTTGTCCATTTATGGTGGATTGATATGCTGTCATTACAATGCTACATTAACGTGTTAATAAATAAAGGCATTCATATATATTGAAAGAAAGTGTTTTTATGCTCCGTTGATCATGTATATTGTCTTCATGTCAATCTGTTTTAGTGTACATATATAGGGCATGCATCATAGGGTAGCTTCTAGCTAGCTCTGTAGTTGTAATTTTTGACATAAATAAAAGTTGGATTAAAATATGCATTATGTTTTGCACACTAGGATGGCTGAGGATCGTAGTTGGATGTACACTAGGCGTAGAGCGATGGGTGACTGTACCCAAGAATGGATGGAAAAGTCGACGATTTTGTGGATCGAGCATTTGCTAGGAGTAATGGGCCGGGGTGTGTTGTGCCCTTGTTCTCGTTGTTCAACACACGGCCACAAATGAGGGCAACAATGATCGCACACTGTGCAAGTCACGGATTTAGGGCGAGCTATACCGTGTGGGTGTATCACAATGAGTCACAACATAGCGGTCGGATGTGCTAAGGGAAGAAATGGACGATGGCGGCCACAATGAGAGTAGGATAGAAGACATGCTAGATGATGTCGTCATGCATATGGGCCACTGGCGAGGAAGAACCGAGCTCGCAACAAGAGCTTTCTTTGACATGTTGTCCGCAATGAGTCAACCACTTCATGGGCAAACACAGTGTCCCAACTAGATGCCATCACACGACTACTTGTCATCAAGTCTCGGTTCGGCATAAGCATTGCTTGCTTTGATGCATTCTTAAGCGTGTTTAGCACCCTTCTCCTAGATGGTCACAAACTGCCCGCTAACTTGTATGAGGCCAAGAAATTGATAAGCGCACTAAATATGCCATATGAGAAGATAGATGTTTGTCCAAATCATTGCATGCTATTTAGGAATGAGAATGTGGACAAAGATCACTGTGATAAGTGTGGTGAGTCTAGGTTTGTTGAGGTTGACTCCGGTGATGGTCAGAAGAGGCAGCTTCCTATTGGCAAAAAAATACTTCGCTATCTACCATTTGTGCCACGAATCC
The DNA here is from genome assembly GCA_036346405.1 of Phyllostachys edulis. Lineage (NCBI taxonomy): Eukaryota > Viridiplantae > Streptophyta > Magnoliopsida > Poales > Poaceae > Phyllostachys > Phyllostachys edulis. The sequence continues at coordinate 67,880,014 of CM070549.1, forward strand.
AACGTTTATACATGTCTGAAGTTTCTGCCAAATAAATGGTATGGCACAAGTATGGTCATCGGTACCATAATGACAAGATGGTCCACCCATCGATGGTGAAGCATGGAAGCAATTTGGTGAGACTATGTAGAGTTTGTCATGAGCCTCGGACGTTCAATTGCAATTGCAATCGATGGGTTTAACCCATTTGGTATGGGGGCTACGCCATACATTTGTTAACTTTGTGTTTGTCATTCCCCTTAACCTCCCACCCGGCGTTTGCATGCAGAAGTAGTACATATTCCTTTCCTTGATAATCCACAGTCACGAGTACCCGAGGAAGAATATAAGTGTATTCATGGAGCCGGTGGTGGATGAATTGTTACATGCTTGGGAACAAGGCATAGTGATATATGATCGGGCATTGAAACAGAACTTCACCATGCGGGTCGTGTACCACACATCCATGCATGACTTCGGCGTCACGGGATATTCTCGTGGGTGGTGCTCAGACATGGGAAGATGCCATGCCCAATCTGTGGGAGACGTTGCATGGTCATTGGCTAAAGCATGATCACAAGCACTCTTTTTCGATTGTCATCGTCAATTCCTTCCAATTGACCACGAATTGAAGTGACACAACCGGATTTAGGGCCAATATTGTTTGTCATGATGGACCGCCACGTCGTCTGGCGGTGAGGAGGTTAGTGCGGCTAGATGCTTTGAAGCCTCTTGATGATGGTGATGGGTTTGAGAAATATGGTGAGGAGCACAATTGGACTCACATTTCAAGTTTGTGGCGGCTGCCATACTTCCATAAGCTCATTCTTCCCCATAACATAGATGTAATGCATAATGAGAAGAATGTTACAGAGGCCATATTTAGCACATTCTTTGACATTCCGACAAGGCGAAGGACAATGTGAAGGCTCGCCTTGATCGGGAGGAGCTTTGCAACAGCCCTCACTGAATATGATCCATAAGCCAGCTAGTGGCAAGTGGGAGAAGCCAAGAGCTAGTTATTGCCTAACTAGGGTTCGGAGGAAGGAGATTTTAGAATGTTTTGCACCTAAAGTTTCTGATGGGTATCAAAGAAATCTAAGGAGAGGAGTGAATTTAGCTACCATGCGCATCAATGGCCTAAAGAGCCATGACTACCACATATTCATGGAACGCTTTTGCTGTGATGATCCGTGGCTCGTCCCCGAGTGTGTTTGGCAAGTGATGGCGGAGTTGAGCTTCTTTTATCGGCAGTATGTGCGAAAGAGATAGATCCCATGGTAATGTCAACTATGGAGCGTGAAGTACCTGTGTTGCTTTGTAAGTTGGAAAAGATCTTTCCACCTGGCTTCTTCAATCCAATGCAACATTTGATTCTCCATCTTCCCTATGAAGCTAGGATGGGGGGACCAGCGCAAAACCGGTGGATGTATCCAATTAAGTGGGAACAAAAGGAACTACGAGGCAAAGCAAAAAATCGATCGCGTGTTGAAGCATCCATAGCGGAGGCGTACATAATTGAGGAAATTTCCCATTTCACATCAATATACTTTGCTGACAATGTTCGCACGGTGCCATGTTATTAGGTTGTTCATCATGATTTAAAGGAATTTTTTTGCTTTATCAATAGTTTGGTTAATTATGTTTTTATGTAATATCAATTCCTAACTTTTGTTGTAAGATGGCACTAATATTAAGTTTTACTCTATCTGCAGAACTCCCAAAATGATGCTTTTGTGCACAGAAGATTGAAGTAGGAAATTCTGTGCATGCAAATGGTTGTACTGATACTTGCTTTTGTTTTATGTACATAAGAGTATGAAATTACTATTTGGAACTGTCATATGTATAATGCCTTATGGTTACATTTTCGAACTTGAACTTGAATGTTGTGAGCTTGAACTGTTATGATGTCTTTTGTTCGATCTATACATACATATATATACATATATTGTGGAATGGATGGATTATTTGATTGCTGTGGAATGGATGGATGGATGGATGGATTATTTGATTGCTGTGGAATGGATGGATGGATTATTTGATTACTGTGGAATGGATTTTAAATAAATTTGTGAAAAATGGGGTTCAGCTGTTTTGTCGCTTTCCCGAGTGTTTTGTGCATTTCCCGAGTGTTTTTGGCACTCGGGAAATTGACCAAATATTTCCCGAGTGTCGACACTCGGGAACCGACACTCGGGCGACCGACAAAAAATTTCCCGAGTGTCAACACTCGGGAAAACGTGCAATTTCCAGACGGATTCGTCGGAAGCTTTCCCGAGTGTTTTTTCAGCATATTACCGAGTGTCAACACTCGGTAAATATTCCCGTTACGGGTGCAGAAGCCGTTCAGCTGGATTTTCTCCCAAGTGTGCGAGTTTCCCGAGTGTAAATAGAAGCACTCGGGAAAGTAATATTTCCCGAGTGTAACACTCGGGAAACTGTTTGTATCCCGACTAATCTATCCCGAGTGTTTTTTCCCGAGTGTTTGGCTCCCTTTCCTGAGTGTTTTTGGCACTCGGGAAAAATCCTGTTTCTGGTAGTGATTATAGGCAAACTATGCATGGCAGCCTGCACACGGAAAAACAGATTAGCAGTAATTAGAATGTACAAATGGTAATGGTTGCAAAATTGAATTTAAATTTCAATGATTATGACCTCTATCAAGGTGACACCAAATTGTTCGAAGTAAGCCATATTTACAATAGCACCCTGCATATGTTCAATGGATGATTAGCATCAACATAAAATAGTACAGGATAAGTACTTAAGTAGAACCGGTGAATTCTACCTAACATAACAAAATCGTTGCTATAAGATTTTAACTGAACCGAATCAGTTATTGAATCCTTCAGCCGTTTGAATGATTTAATTTATTTAATCGTGAAATTTCTACCTATAAGAAATAGATCGACAATTGAAGACAAGCACTTCCAAGTGATAGGTATTCAAAACAAGGGAAAGAATGGCACCACCAGTTTCTTGTGCTCAGAATAACATACCTTCGTTCTTGCTGCTAAACAATAAATATCAGGAACTTCAGATTGTTTATGATGCTTTGGGTATGCCACTTGACCATATAAATCGTATTCATCAATCAATGTAAGTACTGATGTGAAAACAGCCGCAATCGTATTATGCATTTTGGAAATAACCTCACGGTTATCCATTTCGATACAAAACTGTAGAGCCTTTATGCATGAGAAATGTACAATGACATCATTGATGACTAACTAGTGATTTGTAGCACTAGAGCAAGGGCTGTTGGTACTACATACAAAATACATTCATAATTAGCAAGTGCTGCATACAAAATGTTAGATATATGACGTTGTTGTTCTGATCTACCGCCTATACTGTCATCATGCTACCAAAGCTGCTGCCCCAGTCATAGGAGGGAGACGGCGCATGGTCCCGATCGGAGGCAGACCTCGGGTACACGGTAGGCTGGAGGAGCAACCCGTCACAAGAGGGAGAAGGCGCACGATCCCGGTCGGAGGTAGAGCTCAGGGGCGTGGTACGCCGGAGGTGCGGTTGGGTGGTTGGGGAAGAAGCTACTAGGTGGGAGGGTGGCAAGGCGGGCAGTGGCGGTGCGGAGCACAGGCGAGTGCGCTAGGGTTAGGGGCGAGCACATAGGGTGCGTGACTGGGTGGGGAACAGGGGAGGAGGGATGCGGGGGAATTTATACCGGGTACGAGGTGGGCAATTTGCACATAACTTCAGGGGCATTTTCGGAACGAGAAACTGAGGAAGCCGCGGGAAGCCCCTCGTGGCCGGCTTTCGGCTTCCACACATTGTGATGGATTCCAGCTTTGTGGTAAAGTGGGGAAGAAAGCCGGCTGTTTGGGACGGCTTCTGCATTTTCCAGACAAAAGCTAGAAGCTTAAGCCGTCCCAAACATCCCCTAAATGATCTGCTTGCGTATTCTTGTGAGAGCCACCGGTATTCAACTTGTAATACTTAACCATCCGATTGGTCCTAGCATTACAAATCAAATGTCCCGCTCTCGGTGTATCACGTACCTCCCAGGAGCGATACACATACACCTTCACAAAATTAAAGCGTCAATGTCATACACAAGTTATTACATTACAAGTCTTACAGGTGTACAACACAAAAGACATACATAGTTCATATTACACAAATAGGGTCGACCGGCCAAATGATAAGATAAAGAACTAAAATCGTAGCAGAAGCAAAAGCCATAAGGTGGCGATAAACAAAAGCCAACAGGTTGCCCTTACCCACAAGGCAACCAACCGAAAACCCGTCGAGTTAGTCGTCCTGCACGTAGTCGGTCTCACAATAGTTGATCCCTTGGGGATCAACCTCCTCTGAACAAGCAGAATCTGGGTTAATTACAAATGTACTCACAAGTCTTACAAACAACAAAATATATATAGATGCATTCATGTATCAAAGAGAGGCTACTACACTAAGCAATTTTCAGCATAAAGCAGTTTTCTTTGCAATAGAGTAATAGATTGTAAAGCAATTTGTCAAATCTGTTTTTATCTGTTTAAATAACAGTGAGACAACATTTATGAACATAATTATCATCCTAGAGGTGACTTCCCAACAGCCACCACAACATAGCACGAATTACCCATTCGTACCACCCGGTTTCAAGTTTTATCAAAAATATTGTAGTCTAATTCTTACAGGGCGTATCCAAGCGTGTCCATAACCTAGGACGTGGCTATTCGAATAGTTTAAAAACCCTGCAGAGGTGTACAACTTTACCCACAAGTCAAACCGCCCTTTCACCAAGCTATTAAGCACACTTCCTTAGGTATGGTGGCAAGGTTAAATCCTACGAGACGTTTTCCAATGAGATGTATAAGCGAAGAGCCACCCGTATGGATGGAAACCCATATGGTGTGTCGGAGTCACTGGTAAAGCTTCAGTCCACTGCCCCTCGGGGTAAAGCCTTAGACAACTACCAACGCCCCTCAGGCGAGAGAACCTAACCAGAACCCACCCGGACATGCCCAACAAACAGAACATTTTCCTCCCTAACACTACCACCTACGACTCCAAACTAACACACACCAAAGTACTAAGTCAAGAGGGTTCCCATATGACCTCATGTGGTTGCACGCAAAAATGCTTGGTACGGTGGCGCTAGTAATTCGGCTATTGTTGACTCAGGCACCAACCACACACCCAACAACACACCATCCAACCAATGTGCCTAAGTCTAAAATCTTTTTATTTTCGGTTTTAGTTTTCCAAATACAATACATACAGGAATACCCTGACCCAAGTATTTTAAAGTGATGATATAATAACCATCGCCAAAGCGATGATCCCTATACTACCGTTCTAAGCATTTCTAAGCGACATCACTCGCATACTATGTATATACATGACCAGAGCTCATCCATCGGGCTCTAAATCATTAGCAATAATCTAACTTAGGCTTAGTAGCAATGAGAAACATTTACCTACAGTTCATGCATCTATTCAGATTAACAACTCCTAACGAGAATCAACCATCAAAATAGCACATGCATACATACATTTGCAAACAAGATAATTGTATCAAAAGTAATAGAAGCAATAGGTTCAAAGGGGGGAATTGATTTCCTTGATATAGATAATTCACTTTCTGTAGAGGATCACTCTTGTATTCAACAAATTCGTTGAAACCTATCGAAAGAATCGAGAAGAACCAATAAGAACAAATAACGCCGAATATACCCAAAAATTCAAAATCACCCAAAAATCATGAAATTTATACATTAGGTAGATTTTAATTTTAGATAAATTTATAAACAAAAATCATTTGATTTGGATGATGGATGCAAAAGTTATAGCCTAAACAAATCTGCTAGGAAAGAAAAATCAGAAAAATTGGTCTTGGGTACTGTTCATCTGAAACCTAATTTTTCATGAAAATTTCCAGAAAGGTGATGAAGATGAAAATTTTATGGTGGACATATCATGACATTTTAAGCATAACAAAAATTGATTCACTTCATTTGGAGTTAAGATGAATTTTCTATGCATTTTCCAAGTTGTGTCATTAGTGTGCAAACGCCGAGAGGACGTGAGGCGACGGGGGCAGTTGAGACCGCAGGACCGTGGGTGAGGCTCGATGAAACCACTGGCGCTTGTCGCAAACTGGGGGCAGGGCCGTTGGTGCTGACACGGGGATGAGCTTGTCCACGACGCACTCTCGGCGAGCTGGCACGGGCGCGAAGGCCGCGTGGAGAAGATGACCGGGTAAACGGGGTCCACCGGCCAGTGGCATAGGCAAGGTGGGCTGGGTCGGGTTTAAGATAGACAGTTGAGTCCAACTGAGTCAAAGGTGGCTCGGTCGGTTTGACTGAGCCAAAATCAACAGGCTGAGATAGTTTGTGAATTTTTAGACAGAGTTTCGAAGCTCCAAAAATTCTGAAATGTTTATAGGAGACTATTGACTCTGAACAGAACCTTGTATAAATTTTCTAGAGTTTTTCATGCAATGAATTTCTCTCTAGAAAAATTTCAAGTTGCTGTCCGTGGGTTTTGACTATATGACCAACTGGTTTGACTGGCCATTTAAAATAGAAAAATAGTTATGAAATTATGAAATTTTTCAGAGGAGTCACTGAGATGTTCCAGAACCTAAAAAAAATATTTTCAGGGACTGTTCACACCATTTTTTTTAAAACCCTTAAAGGAATATGCTCCTAGATAATTGAAGCAATAGGTTTTCAAAATTCACAAAAACGTTTGAAAGAAAATCAGAAAATTCAAATGACAACATGATGCATCAAAAGTTTTAAATTCTTCTCATTTTTATACATTTGAAGTACAAACCCATATTTGGGATGTTACAGTTCCCTTCCCCCCCCCCCTCCAAGAATCTCGTCCCGAGATTTCGTTCACTCAGAAAAGAAAGGCGGGTAGTCCGCACGCAGGCGATCATCTCGTTCCCATGTTGCTTCATCCTCAAAATGATTTGTCCACTAAACTTTAAGGAATTTGATAGTACAATTCCTTGTCTTCCGTTCAACTTCTTCTAGGATTCGAATAGGACGCTCCCGGTAGGTCAAATCTTCTTGTACATCAAGACCTTTCAATGGAGCTTGCTCGGTTGGAAAGCGAAGGCACTTCTTCAACTGGGACACGTGAAATACATCATGTACTCCCGAAAGTGCAGTGGGCAAGTCCAACTTGTAGGCCACAGCTCCTTTCTTCTCAATGATGCAAAAAGGTCCGACATACCGAGGAGCTAACTTTCCTTTGACGCCGAACCTTTGATTGCCCTTCAGTGGGGAGACTTTGAGATATACAAAATCATCAGCTCCAAAGCTTAGCTCGAGACGACGTCGGTCCGCATAACTCTTTTGTCGGAATTGAGCTGTGCGTAACTGGTCTTGAATCAACCGAACTTGGCTTTCGGCCTCATTGATCGAGTTCGGGCCGAAGAGTAGTTTTTCGTCGGTCTCAGACTAATTTAACGTGGTTCTACATCTTCTCCCATATAAGGCTTTAAATGGTGCTATGCCGAGACTAGCTTGAAAGCTATTGTTCTAAGAGAACTCGGCAAATGGCAAGCATTTCTCCCAATTCTTCCCATAGGAAAGAACACAAGTACGGAGCATGTCCTCCAAAACTTGATTGATTCTTTCAGTTTGGCCTCCGGTTTGTGGATGATACACTGTGCTAAAGGAAAGGTGAGTTCCCATAGCCTCTTGCAAACTTTCCCAAAACCAGGAGGTAAAGAGTGAACCACGATCTGAAACAATCGTCTTTGGTACTCCATGCAAACTCACAATGTAGGATATGTAGAGCTTCGCCAAGTGACCTACATAAATCTTAGCCTATACTGGCAAAAAATGTGCTACTTTCGTCAACCTATCAATGATAACCCAGATGGCATCTTTCCCTTTAGATATACGAGGCAGACCGGTGATAAAATCCATGTTGATCGAATCTCACTTCCATTCAGGCACTTGCAAGGGTTGTAGCAAACCCACTAGACGTTGATGTTTGGCCTTCATACGACGATATACGTTGCGCTCGGCAATGAACCTTGCGATCTCTCTCTTCATTCGGGTCCACCAGAATCACTGCCGGAGATCTTGATACATCTTCGTGGCCTTGGGATGAATGGACAAGGAAAAATCATGGGCTTCGTAGAGGATCAAGTTCCATGTCCTTTGGAACCACAAGGCACTATCTAAACCACATAACACCATGGTCATCCTCCAAGAAGTACTTGGTTGTCTCGTTCTTGATATTCTGCTTGATTCAGTTCACCCGAACGTCGGTTTGTTGCGCAGCCATGATCTGATATTTCAAGGTGGGTTGCACCTCCATGGCAGGGAGCAAACCATGCTCAACCCCTCTCAAGTTGAGCCACAGAAATTCTTCGTGAAGGGCGGGCTATTGCTCCTTGAACATCAAGGTATCGCAGTAAACCTTCTGATAGAGTGCGTCGACAACAACATTGGCTTTGCCCGGATGATATTGGAGACCTATATCATAATATTTGATCAACTCCAACCACCTCTTTTGCCTAAGGTTCAGATCCGGTTGGGTGAAAAGATATTTCAAACTCTTGTGGTCCGAATACTCCTCTCAACGATTACCGATGAGGTAATGTCACCAGATTTTCGGTGCATAGACCACTGCAACTAGTTCCAAGTCATAGGTTGTATAATTGATCTTATGAGGTCTCAATTATCTTAATGCATATGCCACCACCTTACCTTCTTGCATAAGAATACATCCGAGTCCTTGACAAGAAACATCGTAATAGATATCGAAGCTTCGGTGGACATCGGGAAGAACGAAAACTGGAGCTGTGGTCAATCTCTTCTTGAGCTCTTCGAAACACTTCTGACAATTAGTATACCACACATACTTCTTGTCCTTCTTGAGCAACTCCGTCATCGGCTTCGCGATCTTGGAGAAATTCTCGATAAAGAGATGATAGTAGCCCGCTAAACCGAGAAAACTCCTCACGTCGATTACCGACTTGGGCTGACCCCATGAGAGCACATCACTGACCTTTCTAGGATCCACGGCTACACCTCCCACTAAAAGAACATGGCCCAAGAATGTCACTTCTTCCAACTAGAACTCGCACTTGCTGATCTTCACATAAAGTTGATGCTCATGCAGCTTTTCCAACACTAGCTTCAGATGTTCAGCATGCTCTTCATCATTCTTCAAGTAGATGAGAATATCATCTATGAAATCACCACAAACTTGTCCAAATACTCCATGAATACCGTATTCATAAGATTCATGAAAAGGGCAGGAACATTCGTCAAGTTGAAAGACATGATGGTGTACTCGTATAGTCCGTAACGAGTAGAGAAAGCCATATTTGGAATATCTTCAGATCTGATTATGACTTGGTGATAGCCCAATCTCAAATCAATCTTGGAGAATACCCGAGCTCCAGTCAATAGATTGAAAAGGTCGTCAATCCGGGGCAACAGGTATTTGTTCTTCACCGTCACTTCATTCAGCGGATGGTAATCGACGCACATCAGTATAGTCTTGTCCTTCTTCTTCACAAAGATCACGAGACAGCCCCACGGTGATGATCTTTGGAGAATAAAACCCTTCTCTTGAAGCTCACCAAGTTGCTTTTTCAACTCCTCCAATTCATTCGGATGCATCCGGTACGACCTCTTCGAAATCGGGGGGGTACCGGGCAACAGCTCGATGATGAACTCGATGTCTCTGGCTGGAGGCATCCCAGGCAATTCTTCAGGGAAGACATCAGTGAAGTCACATACTACTGGGACTTCATGAATTTTCAAAGCCGGCGTCGCTTCAAGTGCGAAAAGATGTGGTTCTTACAGCTTCGGTGAAATTCCAACTTGTACGCCGGAAGGACTTATGAGGGAGATGAATTTCTTGGCACAATCGATTTGTCCCAAGTGTTGGGACAGCCAATCCATGCCAAGTATCATGTCCAAACTCGCTGAATTGAGGAGAATGAGATTTGCCAAAAATCCCACTGCTCCAATCTCAATAGAGACATTCCGACACTCGTTTTCAGCTCTCATTTTCAACCCCGGAGATTTGATAATCAAAGGAACATGCATGGGAATAATATGAGCATCACTAATGGCAGCAAAGGACATTGATATAAAATAATGAGAAGCTCTAAAATCGAATAAAATAGTAGCAGGCTGAGAATTGACAAGAAGCATACCCAATATGACATCAGGTTCCTCCTGCACTTCCTTGACCGAGATGTGATTGACTCGACTGCATCCCATGGTCTGAGATTGTTGGAGAGTCTTTTGAGCTGGAGGAGGACTACGTCCTTGCCCTTGCACTTGCCCCAGATTCGGGCGAGGGGCAACTCTGGTCTTCTTAGGGCAACTATTCGCATAGTGGCCCTTGCTGTTGCAAAAGAAGCAGGTAACCCTAGCAGCCGAATTGCGAAGGTCACCTTGTTGTCCCGCAGGTGCTCATGGTTGAAACATGACCTGTGGAGGGTGAGGTACAAGTGTCGGTGGCCTTGGTGGTGGTGGAGCCTAAGGACGGGGCACCGGGGCTTGCTCGAAGTGAGGACAGAGAAGGTTGCCCCCTGCTGACCTTAGGGCCTCCCACTTGCACTTGAAAGACTCAACAAGCTCTCTCCTCTTGTGCTCATCAACGATGGCCTTGTCGACCAAAGTCTAAAAATCAAGGAAATCAACAATCGATAGCTCGTCTTGCAGCTCGATGGACAAGCCATCCGTGAACTTCTCCTACTTGGCAGCGTCTGAGGACACATCCTCAGGAGCATATTGGGAGAGATGGTTGAATTCATGGAGATACTCTGTGACTGTCTTGCGCCCTTGCTGGAGCGCCATGAATTCCTTCTTCTTCAGCTTCATCAAGCCGGCGGGCACGTGAGCCCGTCGGACGGTAGTGCGAAACTCCCCCCATGTGATGGCTCGGCCGACGGGTTGCATGGCGAGAAAGTTCTCCCACCACGCGTGCGCTGCCCCCCTCAAGTTGATGAGAGGCAAATAGCACCTTCTCATGATCTTGGCACTACACAATGTCCAGCTTCCTCTCAACGAGACGAAGTCAGTCGTCCGCATCGAGTGGATCCTCAAACCAGGATAAGATGGGTGGCTACATGCGGAGGAATTCAAAGAGTCCTCCCCACGGTTGATGTCCACCTCCTCCTCCTAACCCCCAAGCACCAAGAGGAACGAAGGTGTTCTAAGCTATCTGCTCGAGGATCCTAGTTTGGTCCGTCCGGTTTTGCTCAATTTGAAGGAGTACCTCAGCCATTGTGGGAGGAGGAGGGAGTTCCTCATCCTGACCGAGTGGTAGAATTTGGCCACTCCTGGTTCGTCTAGCCATCCTACTCTGACGAAGTAGGTTAGTAACAACAACTAGATACAAGGTACGAAGAGATAGCAATAGAGAAGCAATCGACTAATGCAATATTAGTCTAACATGTGTGAATGCAAAAAATTATCAAGAAATGAACTCCAAATATTTTTATAAAGGTATAAGAGCTAGAATAAAGACCCTAAGACAGAAAATTATATTCCCAGCACGACTAGCTCGTATTAAACGAACGAGCAATCGATTGGGACGGTAAATTTCAGAACACAAGCAAAAAGTTATCACAACTAAGGAGCAGGGTAAAAACCATCTAGGTGTGCATTTGGCACTAGCTATCTATAATCACATCTTACCCTTTTATTCCCATGAGTTTTAATTATCCTCTCAATTTTAACCCTAACGACGAACTAAGTGCTTGCTGTCAACAATTGATAAACGAGCTCAGAGATGCAATTTCCTACTCTGAGTGCCTCCTATATTCATCTAAGGACAGCCAACACTTCATTTCTCAACTCTCAATTATCCCCTAATCTGAAATTAAACAACATTCAACTAAACTTTTGAAAGGAGATGAGAGGGAACACATTTTGTCAAATCAAAACAAAGAACAAGCTAAGATGAACAAGCTAAGATAGGTGAGGAGTAAAATCTGAGAAGTTACTTAACTTTTCATCAAATATTTGATATTTTAAAACTAATTTTTTAAAATATCCTAATGACAACCAAGCTAAGGCTTTCTACGGTCAGTATGGCTCTGATACCAACTATTGTGAGAGCCGTCGGGTATTCAACTTGTAATACTTAACCATCCGATTGGTCCTAGCATTACAAATCAAATGTCCCACTCTCGGTGTATCATGTACCTCCCAGGAGTGATACGCATACACCTTCACAAAATTAAAGCATCAATGTCATACACAAGTTATTACATTACCAAGTCTTACAGGTGTACAACGCAAAAGACATACAGAGTTCATATTGCACAAATAGGGTTGACCGGCCAAATAATAAGATAAAGAACTAACATCGCAGCGAAAGCAAAAGCCATAAGTTGGCGATAAACAAAAGCCAACCGGCTGCCCTTACCCACTAGGCAACCGATCAGAAACCCACTGTGCTAGTCATCCTGCACAAAGCCGGTCTCACAATAGTTGATCCCTTGGGGATCAACCTCCTCTGAACAAGCAGAATTCGGGTTAAGTACAAATGTACTCGCAAGTCTTACAAACAACAGAATATATATAGATGCATTCATGTATCAAATAGAGGCTACTACACTAAGCAATTTTCAGCATAAAGTAGTTTTCTTTGCAATAGAGTAATAGATTGTAAGCAATTTGTCAAATCTATTTTTATTTATTTAAATAACAGTGACACAACATTTATGAACATAATTATCATCCTAGAGGTGACTTCCCAACAGCCACCACAACATAGCACGAATTACCCATTCGTACCACCCGATTTCAAGTTTTATCAAAAATGTTGTAGTCTAATTCTTACGGGGGCGTATCCAAGCGTGTCCATAACCTAGGACGAGGCTATTTGAATAGTTTAAAAACGCTGCAGGGGTGTACAACTTTACCCACATGTCAGACCGCCCTTTCGCTAAGCTATTAAGTAGACTTCCTTAGGTATGTCGACAAGGCTAAGTGCTACGAGACGTTTTCCAATGAGATGGATAAGCAAAGAGCCGCCCGTATAGATGGAAACCCATACATTGTGTCGGAGTCACCGGTAAAGCTTTGGTCAACTGCCCCTCGGGGTAAAGCCTTAGATAACTACTGATGCCCCTCAAGCGAGGGAACCTAACCGGAACCCACCCCGCACATGCCCAACAAACAGAACATTTTCCTCCCTAACACTACCACCTACGACTCCGAGCTAACACACGCCAAAGTACTAAGTCAAGAGGGTTCCCATATGACCTCATGCGGTTGCACGCAAAAATGCTCTGTACGGTGGCGCAAGTAATTCGGTCCTTGTTGACTCGGGCACCAACCACACATCCAACAACACACCATCCAACCAATGTGTCCAAGTCAAAAAAACTTTTTATTTTCAGTTTTAGTTTTCCAAATACAATATGAGTACCATGACCCAAGTATTTTAAAGTGATGATATAATAACCATCGCCGAAGCGATGATCCCCATACTACCGTTCTAAGCATTTCTAAGAAACATCACTCGCATACTATGTATATACATGACCAGAGCCCATCTATCAGGCTCTAAATCATTAGCAATAATCTAACTTAGGCTCAGTAGCAAAGAGAAACATTTACCTACATCCCATGCATCTATTCGGATTAACTACTCCTAACGAGAATTAACCATCAAAATAGCACATGCATACATACATTTGCAAACAAGATAATTGTATCAAAAGTAATAGGAGCAACATGTTCAAAGGGGGGATTGCTAGATATAATTCACTTGCTGTAGAGGATCACTCTCGTATTCAACAAATTCATCGGAACCTATCGAAAGAATCGAGAAGAACCAATAAGAACGAATAACGTCTAATATACTCAAAAATTCAAAATCACCCAAAAATCATTAAATTTATACAGTACGTAGAGTTTGATTTTAGATTAATTTATAAATAAAAATCATTTGATTTGGATGATGCATGCAAAAGTTATAGCGTAAACAAATCTGTCGGGAAAGAAAAATCAGAAAAATTGGTCTCGAGTACTGTTCATCCAAAACCTAATTTTTCGTGAAAACATCCAGAAAGGTGATAAAAGTTGAAATTTTTATGATGGACATATCATGTCATTTTAAGCATAACAAAAATTGATTCACTTCATTTGGAGTTAAGATGAATTTTCTATGCATTTTCCAAGTTGTGTCATTAGTGTGCAAACGCCGAGAGGACGTGAGGCGACGGGGGCAGTTGAGACCGCAGGACCGTGGGTGAGGCTCGATGAAACCACTGGCGCTTGTCGCAAACTGGGGGCAGGGCCGTTGGTGCTGACACGGGGATGAGCTTGTCCACGACGCACTCTCGGCGAGCTGGCACGGGCGCGAAGGCCGCGTGGAGAAGATGACCGGGTAAACGGGGTCCACCGCCGATGGCATAGGCAAGGTGGGCTGGGTCGGGTTTAAGATAGACAGTTGAGTCCAACTGAGTCAAAGGTGGCTCGGTCGGTTTGACTGAGCCAAAATCAACAGGCTGAGATAGTTTGTGAATTTTTAGACAGAGTTTCGAAGCTCCAAAAATTCTGAAATGTTTATAGGAGACTATTGACTCTGAATGAACCTTGTATAAATTTTCTAGAGTTTTTCATGCAATGAATTTCTCTCTAGAAAAATTTCAAGTTGCTGTCCGTGGGTTTTGACTATATGACCAAGCTGGTTTGATGGCCATTTAAAATAGAAAAATAGTTATGAAATTATGAAATTTTTCGAGGAGTCACCGAGATGTTCCGAACCTAAAAAAATATTTCGAGGACTGTTCACACCATTTTTTAAAACCCTTAAAGGAATATGCTCCTAGATAATTGAAGCAATAGGTTTTCAAAATTCACAAAAACGTTTGAAAGAAAATCAGAAAATTCAAATGACAACATGATGCATCAAAAGTTTTAAATTCTTCTCATTTTTATACATTTGAAGTACAAACCCATATTTGGGATGTTACAGTTCCTTCCCTCCAAGAATCTCGTCCCGAGATTTCGCTCACTCGTAAAAAGAAAGGCGGGTAGTCCGCACGCAGCGATCATCTCGTTCCCATGTTGCTTCATCCTCAAAATGATTTGTCCACTAAACTTTAAGGAATTTGATAGTACAATTCCTTGTCTTCCGTTCAACTTCTTCCAGGATTCGAATAGGACGCTCCCGGTAGGTCAAATCTTCTTGTACATCAAGACCTTTCAATGGAGCTTGCTCGGTTGGAAAGCGAAGGCACTTCTTCAACTGGGACACGTGAAATACATCATGTACTCCCGAAAGTGCAGTGGGCAAGTCAAAAAACTTTTTATTTTCAGTTTTAGTTTTCCAAATACAATACATATATGACTACCATGACCCAAGTATTTTAAAGTGATGATATAATAACCATCGCCGAAGCGATGATCCCCATACTACCGTTCTAAGCATTTCTAAGAAACATCACTCGCATACTATGTATATACATGACCAGAGCCCATCTATCAGGCTCTAAATCATTAGCAATAATCTAACTTAGGCTCAGTAGCAATGAGAAACATTTACCTACATCCCATGCATCTATTCGGATTAACTACTCCTAACGAGAATTAACCATCAAAATAGCACATGCATACATACATTTGCAAACAAGATAATTGTATCAAAAGTAATAGGAGCAACATGTTCAAAGGGGGGATTGCTTTCCTTGCTAGATATAATTCACTTGCTGCAGAGGATCACTCTCGTATTCAACAAATTCATCGGAACCTATCGAAAGAATCGAGAAGAACCAATAAGAACGAATAACGTCTAATATACTCAAAAATTCAAAATCACCCAAAAATCATTAAATTTATACAGTACGTAGAGTTTCATTTTAGATTAATTTATAAATAAAAATCATTTGATTTGGATGATGCATGCAAAAGTTATAGCGTAAACAAATCTGTCGGGAAAGAAAAATCAGAAAAATTGGTCTCGAGTACTGTTCATCCAAAACCTAATTTTTCGTGAAAACTTCCAGAAAGGTGATAAAAGTTGAAATTTTTATGATGGACATATCATGTCATTTTAAGCATAACAAAAATTGATTCACTTCATTTGGAGTTAAGATGAATTTTCTATGCATTTTCAAATTTGTGTCATTAGTGTGCAAACAATTTGAATCACAAGATATTCTGTGATAGTGACTTACTAAAAACCTATTCCACATTAAAGTAAATTACAAATGTAAACTATAAAAATTGATTTCACTCAATTTGGAGTTACAGAGAATTACTTATGAATTTTTTAAGTTAAATGAATTTTTAGTGTAAATATAATGCTTTACCGAAACTAATTCTACTAACAAAATTTTCTGGTACAGTGACAAGTCTCAAAATTATACCAAATTAAAGTACATTCAAAATGTAATCGAACAAAATTTTTTTCATTCGAAATGGAGTTAAAATGGATTACTTATGAAATTTTGAAGTTTAAACAATTTTCAGTGCAAAAAGTAAACCGTTTCAGAATTTATAAAAGCTTTTAATACTTTTTGTACCCGAGCTGAGCTAGCCTCAAACACTGATAGTGGGCCTTAGGATTTCCTTTTCAATTTTCATTTAAATCCAATAGAAAACCTATTTCTTACAGGTGGGACCCACATGTCATTCCCTGGGTCTACAAGCATAGTGCGTGGACCAAAGTCCACAGCACAGTCGTTGGGTCCATGGAACAAAGGGGGGTTCACTATGCACTTAAACGCCCAGTCCCACGCGTCAATGAGACATTAGAGCAATAACTACAGCTAATCATCAGCTAAAGCAATACTTAAAGCACTACTGACCGAGATTTCCTCTAATCCCTATGCTACAAGAGCAGTCCGGAACGGACAGCGCGCAAGAGCTCCCAGTCGTGAATTTCTCTGGCCAATCGCCAGTGAAGGAGGTCATGGCAGTGCTGGACAAGGGCTAAAATGGGGCCACCGCATCCTAACGCACCCATCGGTACCGATGGTAACGGCCCTAGCGACCTCAGGCAGTGGCGCGACGAAGTGGGGTGGACGAGAGCTACAGCCAACAAGGGACTTCGCAAAGCAAGGATGCCCGCGGCAAAATAGCGTGTGCACGGGCATAAGTAAGGCTCAGAGACCTTACTAGAGTGACGTGAAGAGGACCAGCTAGCCGGAGGGAGGTTGGTGACGCTGAACAGCAGCGACTAAGGAGCTTCAACGTGGAGAGCTCCACCTGAGCAAGGAGGAAGAGAAAGGGAGGTAGAAGCAGCTTAAGAGAGGTTAGTATACGGCAATATCGCAAGGAATCGATGAGCGTCTCACCATACTAGAGTAAAAGACGAAGATGGAGCTTGCTACCGAGATTGAAGAAAACTCAAATCCCGGCGAAACCTGAGGAGGCACAAAGGAATTAAATTAGGGGAATGGATACTGGTATCTTAGAACACAATATGATGGGAAGAACAACGAAAGGGAACCACGGTTGCGGCAAGGAGATAATGGTGGTGTCTCGGGCGAAGCTCTGATGCGCTCTCTTGCTCTCGGCTCTGCGAAAAAAGGGAGAAAGAGGGTGAGGGTTGCTCGGTAGTGATGAAAGGAGGAAAAGGAAGCTACTGGAGATCTTTTATATACGCTAGGGCGGAGAATTGCGAGGAGGAGCCGCGCGACTAAGCTTGGTTCATGGCACTGCCATGGACGATGCCAAGAGGATGTGAGGCGATAAGGGAAGTTGGGACCATGGGACCGTGGGCGAGGCTCGGTGAAACCAATGGTGCTCGTCGCAAACCGGAGGCAAGGCCGTTGGCGCTGACGCGGGGATAAGCTTGTCCACGACACGCTCTCGGCGAGCTGGCAAGGGCGCGAAGGCCGCATGGAGAAGATGACCAGGTAAGCGGGGTCCCTCGGCCAGTGGCACAGGCAAGTTGGGCTGGGTCGGGTTTAAGTTAGGCAGTTGAGTCCAACCGAGTCAAAGGTGGCTCGGTCAATTTGACCGAGTCAAAGGTGGCTCGGTCAGTTTGACCGAGCCAAAATCAACAAGCTGAGGTAGTTTGTGAATTTTTAGACAGAGTTTCGAAGCTCCAAAAATTCTAAAATTTTTATAGAAGGCTACTGACTATGAAAAGAACCTTTTATAAATTTTATAGATTTTTTCATGCAATCTATTTCTCTCTAGAAAAATTTCAAGTTCCTATCCTAGGGTTTTGACTATAGGACCAACTGGTTTGACTGACCATTTAAAATAGCAAAATAATTCTAAAAATTATGAAATTTTTCAGAGGAGTCACTGAGATGTTCCAGAATCTAGGAAAAATATTTATAGGGACTGTTCACACCATTTGTTTTTAAACCCTTAAAGGAATATGCTCCTAGATAATTGAAGCAATAGGTTTGCAGAATTCACAAAAACCTTTGAAAAAAAAATAGAAAATTCAAATGACAACATGATGCATCAAAAGTTTTAAATTCTTCTCATTTTTATACATTTGAAATACAAACCCATATTTGGGATGTTACAATTCTCCTTTTGCCTCATAATATCTAGTCAAACTACAGGTGAGATATTACCATCCATGGACTATTCAATATTTTCTCGATCTAGTGATGAGTAACTTCTTGTGGTCAACTCTTCGACCACTAGTAGCACGACCATGTACTTCCTTTATCTGACCACATCGATGGGCCTAGAGATACCTCTCCTATCATGTTAGGAGGGACAAATACCATATCCGATCAGTCACATCCATTCGTATGTTTCATAGCAAACCTGAAAGCTACCTTTATAACTACTTAGTTACGAAGTAACGTTCGATAACCCCTAAGTGTACTGTTACACATGTAGGAAGCCATGCTGATCTCAGGTCTAAGGATTTATACATCATCATTGTTTCGGACCAACTAATGACACATAGAATCCATATAGAATTGTAACAATTTCAATAGTGTCTCAAGGTGGGTCTATCCAACATCATGTTCTCTAACGTGTGTTCATATTATTGATTCGATATTCCCATATCTATGGCCGGCGAAATATGGTCATTAATCAATACATGTGTTGGTCGATGAGCCACTAGTGTCCTGACATGGTGTTCACGTGGACCCAGTTTTGCTGGCGTGGCATCCTAGTCAATTAATTGGACACCAAATCAACAAAACTGGGTCCATGTGGATGCATATATGAAAGCGTCTTCAAGCTTGTAGAGACGCAATCTAAATGACCCATATCATTGTTGACACGCTTAACAATATATCTCTACAATATTTGACACGGTACGTGGGGAGACGCTCTAGAGATGCTTTACAAAAAACGACTCTACGACGCTATAGAGATGATTGAAAACATCTTTAACCCATAAAATAGGCGTCTCTACAGGGCTTTGTGTTGTAGAGTTTGTGGAGGGTTGTGTTTTAGATGGTTTTGGATTTACGGTTGAAATTTGGAGTCGGTCCATTGTTGAATGTTGAAAATATAGACTTTTTTCCAAAAATACAAATTCAGAAGAGGATTGGATGAAAATATCAATATGTAAAAATTTAGGTTACAATTTTTTGTAAGGCTTAGCAAACAACCATCTAATTTATTTTTAACATATTTTTAAAATTTTCAATGGCATTTTACATGACTTCACACCATAAATATTATGTGAAAATGCACTCTCGTGAAAAATCCATTTTTCACATAACTTAGAAGTTTCTAAAAATTCCCCAAAAAATTAGTAGATGTAGGTGAGAGTATGTTGTACGTCTCTGGAAAATTTCAAGACCAAACATAATCACATTCGTGAGATTAAAATATACAAACACTTCTGGAATAGTGCCCAAACAATAGTTATTGTCTTTTTCGTATCTCTTGAATGCTATTGAGTTTGATCTTAAAATTTTGCAATACATAAAACACAATCTGCCCTACATCTAGTAATTTTTTTTGGAATTTTTTAAACCATGTAATTTAGATAAAAATGAAATTTACATTAGATTCGCATCTTCACCTAATATTTCACCCTAGATACCAACCGAGAAAGATAAAGTAGAATTCATCGAAATCGCTTTGCCCTGTTTGGTGTTTTGGCCCAACTCCCAAATTCCAAGTACTCACCACTCACCAAGCTAAAAAAAATCATTGGGCCTAAAGCGGAAAGCGCGCAGAAATGCAAGAAAGAAACAGAGTCGACTCGCAATGGCGCGCTTGCTCCCTTACACCGCGCATCCCCCGCTACCTTCGCACCGCCGGCGCGCTCGCCGCTGCCGTCCAGAGCCTCATCAACGCGTCCCCACCCCGAGCCGAATCTCAAACCCTCCACGCGCAGCTCCTCACATCCTGCCTCCGCCCCACCACCGACCTGTCTGTCAAGATCCTCATCCTGCACCTGAGATGCGGCTCCCACCACAACGCCCGCGCGGTGTTCGACGGAATGCCGAGGCCGACCCACGCCGCGCACAACTACCTCGTCGCGGGTTACTTCCGGCTGGGGCTCCCCGAGGAGGCGCTGGGGGTCGTGAGGCGGCTCGCAGAGTCCACCGGGCGGCTGGACGTGTTCGTTCTGTCGATGGCGCTGAAGCTGTCCGCGGCGCTTGGGCTGCCCGGCGCCGTGAGGGAGGTCCACGCGCGCGTTGTGAGGTCGGTCGTTGAGTTCGATGACATACTGTTCGCGGCGCTGGTGGATGCCTACGTGAAGAACGCGTCGTTGGGCTACGCGCGGCGAGTGTACGGCATGATGCCGGTGCGGAACGTGGTGTGCTCGACGGCGCTGATCGTCGGGTGTATGAACGAGGGCCTGTACAAGGATGCCAAAGCGATATTCCAGGGGATGGATGAGAAGGACGTCGTGGCATACAATGCGATGGTCGAAGGCTACAGCAAGACGGAGGAGACAGCAGAAAATTCGCTGGAGGTGTTCAAGGCGATGCAGCAGGCGAATTTTCAGCCAACGGTGTCGACATTCGTGAGCGTGCTTGGCGCGTGCTCGCTGTTGTCGTCACCGGAGCTCGGGGACCAGGTGCATTGCCAGGTGATCAAAAGCAACCTCTTCTCCAACATCAAGGCCGGAAGCGCACTACTCG
The DNA here is from genome assembly GCA_036346405.1 of Phyllostachys edulis. Taxonomy (NCBI): domain Eukaryota; kingdom Viridiplantae; phylum Streptophyta; class Magnoliopsida; order Poales; family Poaceae; genus Phyllostachys; species Phyllostachys edulis. The sequence goes on from CM070549.1 coordinate 67,901,006, forward strand.
ACATGTACTCCAAGTGCGGCCGGGTTGAGGACGGCCGGAGGGTCTTTGACCGGATGGTGGAGAGGAACGTCATCACATGGACTTCGATGATCGACGGGTACGGGAAGAACGGCCTTTCCGACGAAGCTCTTCAGCTGTTCGGCCAGATGCGGAGGCAGTGGGACGTCAGGCCAAACCACGCCACGTTCCTGAGCGCCCTGTCAGCGTGCGCACACGCCGGGCTGCTGTCTCAGGGTCAGGAAGTCTTCCAGAGCATGGAGCCCGACTACTATCTGAAACCTCGGATGGAGCACTACGCGTGCATGGTGGACCTTCTGGGCAGGTTCGGGAGCGTGCGCCTGGCCTACGACTTCATCAGGGGGATACCGGCGCGGCCGAACTCCGACGTGTGGGCGGCGCTGCTCGGGGCGGCCACGCTGCACGGGGACGTGGACATGGCCGACGTCGCGGCGAGGGAGGTGTTTGAGCTGAGCCGCGCCGGGAGACCGGGCGCCTACATGGCGTTCTCGAACACGCTCGCGGCCGCCGGAAAATGGGACGGCGTGCACCAAGTCAGAGAGATGATGAAACGGCGTGGGGTGCTCAAAGACGCTGCCTGCAGCTGGATTGGGTCTGAAAACTCTCCATCCGTTGTCTGATGTAAATCAACCATGACTTGTTATACAATTTCCGTTGTTTCTTGCCTAGTGCCTCCTCTGTTCTTTTTTAATTACTAAAATCTGTCAAGTCAACCACCAATATGTTTAGAATTATCTAGACCGTCTACATGAAAATTATATCATTAGATTTATCATTAAAGTACAATTTTATTGGTATATTTTAATGTACTGTTAAAAAAAAAATAACAAAGTCATCTCAGAGTCCGTGAAAAGTCTAACACAAGTAAAAAAAGAACCGAGGAAATACATTTTGTTACAGTGATACAAGTGAACACGTCGTAATCGTATTCTCATGTAGAAAGAAAAGCACAAATTATGTTTCTGCCATTTGAAATGACATGGAACCCACGTGCTCCTAATAATTACTCGTAAAAGATCTCATCTCTATTTCGTAATGCATATATATACACACACAACCAACGGCCCGGGGAGTATACAAACACCAGACAACGTAATCTACGAATCCGAATCTAGTAGTTACTACTGCAGGAAATAAATATACAAGCACTTGTTACAGCGTATCTTATGGCTCATTGACAGCTACTTGGCGAACCGAGGACCGCACTGCACCGGCATGAAACAACTTCCATGCACAATCATCAAAAACCTCTGAAAGTTTCTGACGACAACAATCTCCTGTTGCTAGTTTGAAAATTTTGAGCAGGCGGAGCCAATCCTGGGATGTCTCGGATGTTCTTGTTATGTGGGTTGGCAATCTGAAAGAACAAAACATTGTGAATGATCTGATTCAAGTCCAATTATTGCATAGCGAAAGCAGTAGATGATATGAAAAGTCCCATTGAGGTATTAAACTAAGAATGACTTGGGGTGGATAGCAAACAATGTTTTAACAATTCGGTTAATAAGGGCTTAAAAAACAAAGCATCAAGCATGCCCTGTGTGATAAGCAATCATTGGAATGTTTGATTGTGCACAATGATGATACCATCCGAAAAATGAGTTGCATCAACATTGATCATCACTAGGTTTAAAGTTTCGACGAGCCTTGTTTCACTCCCTAAAGTAAGTGTGGTGCCAAATTTGGGGCATCATGTCATAAGCCTTTTATCATTACTACAAAATTTTGTAGCATGTGTGTATATTTGGTTAATCAACTGGCTCTCTTTCATGTCCCCTGGAAACGGAAGTAAATACATAGTATAAAAATAGCCATCTAGAAATAGCTGAAGAAAAGACCTTGACAACAATAATTGCAATCACGCCACAAACTATCAGCAAGAGCAGTGCCATGATGCATTTGTCAGTTGCAACCTGCAACAAGAGTTTTCAAATTTCAGGTACCGCTGCACAAGCGCGAGTGACCAAACAAACAAACACATGCACACGCACACACGCAGAGGGAGAGAGAGAGAACCTGACGACCAATCTCCTTCACGAGTTGGCTAGCCTTCTTCAATGAAAAGTGAACAGAATCTAGTTCATTACCAATTCTCTTCATTTGTTCTGTCTGCAAAAACATGAGAGATTCTTGACCATTGGAAAGTTCTAATCTTCTAGGATATCCGTCAAAAAATGTAAAATTTAGAATAGAAAAGGTCAACTGGAAAAATTCCAATCTAATGTTGCTTGGATTTTATCTGATGAAAACAACAAAATCCGGATAGAGGAATGGAGCCCGTCATCTAAGAGATATGGCCCTACTTGAAAATTTAGCCCGTCACAATCTAGTTGCAATATTCTAGGATAGTGTTATATACTTATATTGTTATGGAATGGAATGGGATGGAGCAATTTAAAGAGTAAATGAGAACATGAGATGTCCTATGTAGAAAAACCTGTGGAATATCCAAGACATCTGCATGCACATCTACTCTTTCCCATGGCAGTGGCACTAGATGTTGAAGCATTCAATACAACAAAGAGGGTTAAAAATACCATGTTGAATCTGTTTAGGATAAGTGATTCTAAGGCATAATGAAAGGTATACACTTCAGTCCAGATTCTCAGGAGAAAAAAAAAGGATTAAAAGGTGTCCCTTAAAATGGAAAAATAGGACTTAGTAAAACTAAACTCAGTTAATAATAGTCCAACGTTATGCATACCAAATCCTTGTATAACATAACAATTTTATTATGTACCTAATAAGCAGACATGCATGCCAGAAGAAAAAAAGCATGTAAGAGGGGGAAAATGTGGTCGTTTACTAGTTTATAATCCGGATTCCGGAAAATCTTACCTGCTGTGTTAATGTTGCAGCAGTTTGAGATCCAACTTCAACAGTTTGCACGACAACCTACCCAAAAAAATGTCCTTTAAAATTTGCCATGAAAGAGCATTGATAAAGAGTGTATGCCGTTTAGAAAGCAACCATTTTTGAACGCTCAATAGCTTGATCTGTTTGATCCATTTGGTTTCTTCCAGCATCAATGAGTTGTTGATTCGTCATAGCTGCAAGTTTAGCCAGGTGCTTCCATAAGAACCAAATCTAAATGTCTAGCTTTAAAAAAGCATTTCACTATTTAAGGATATGATCAAAAGAAAATGAAGCAGTAAAATCCTGTTTTAAGCATTTGAGTCTTCGAAAATATTCTTTTAGTTCAAGCCTTTTTGAGTTTTATTATAATCATATACCTTCCAACCAATCAGCCTAACTGAATTAATCATAGTACAATCAAAAGGTATTTATGACACAATATTACCCTGTCGAGCCAACAAAGATACTGCACAAAAAGGGTTTGGTACATGGGAGAAGAGAATCAAATTAAATTTAAATTATACTCTTAATTATTGTTGACAAGATTACAAGCTTTGCAACATATGCTCAGCAAGCCAAATGACAAACCCTTTGGAAGATTTTATTAATATTAGAATATGAGATTAACCACAAAATTTATAACAGTAACTAATTTTACCTGATGCCATTTGAATATTGTCCTCAGCGGCAGGCTCGCTACTTCCAGCACCCATATCGAAGAGCTCAACCCGCTTATTATTACCAAGGCTACTTTGATATCTGCAAGAGATCCTTAGTATTAGTACTAGCAAAAGTACCAAGAGACACAAGAACATTGCGGAATTTTCCAAGTTTAAAATCCAAAAATTACCCTCTTGGAATTTAGTATAGATCACACAAAAAAGAAATAGCTTGAGAATCTGCAGAGTATATTTATTTTTCAAGAAAACTTGTGTACTTACGTCTTCCTCAAGGTGACATAGGAATTCAACTCTTTGATCTGTACAGTGCATACGAAATGATTACACAAGTGTGCAAAATGATATAAACCAAAGAGCCTATTGGAAAGACAAGGGAAGTACCAACCATATACTGCTTTCTATCATTTAGCTGCTTGTTGACCTCAGGAGGGTTCTTTGACTCCTCGTCTTTCAGAATACGATCAAACTCTTTGATCAAGCTGTCAAGGACCAAGTTGAATTTTAAAAACATTAAATAACGTACCAGTGTGTCCACCAAAGGGGAAATTGTCATGACAAACACACATGATACTATTACATCAAGCGAGCAGTTAAATCCCAAAAAATATGTTCAAGTTAGGAATAAAAGACAACTAACAAGGAGACATATATGAATAAGCAAGTAACACCAGTGTAGAAATCAAAAAATAAAACAAAGATTTGGCAATAGCAGGCTGAAGAATATTGTTCACCCTGACATACCGCTTGCATTCCTTCATTTTCCCTGTGAGATCCTCCAACTGTTTAGCTTGCCTGTTTGAATCTTTAATCTTGTCCATCTTTTGAAATCCATTTCTGCAGAAAAATACGTAACATGAATAAAACTTCCAATCAGAACGGCATAATAAGGCAGACAGCTAATATTCTGAGTGTTTTGGATAAAATCATTAGAGCTTAAAACATTGAATTTTAGAATTTACATAAGCGTTTATGTTCCAATACTATGGAGAGTCAAGTTAACCTTCAACGAGCTTGTACGGTACTACGGTTAGTCATCCTAATAAGGTAGGCACACTGGTAGTTGCAACTTGCCACTCAAGATTTGAGCTAAAAAAAAAGACAGAATTCCTAATTTCAGTTTTATTCGAACTGTAAATTTCACCAAAACGATGTCCAGGATGGCAGCTCGACACCCAGCTAGAGACAACCGTGTGCCAAGCCATGAAAACTTCCTTGCTAAATCATATCCATCATTCTATCACATAATTCCCTACACTAATGCTTCTTCCCCTCGTGTACTATGCCAGTATACCACACCTGAGCGCAATTGTAAGCCGTAGCCACTAAAACATGAGAAACGAGGCCACGACTTCACGAGCACGCCTGCACGCAGGCACGACAATCCAATTCCATCATCGCCGAAGCACGCATCCCCCTTAACGCGCCAGTGGATAGCGCCGTCGCCAAATCCGAACTCAAATAATTGGTAGGGGTAACTAAAGCAGTAACGAGAACGGGAGAGATGTAGGGGGGCTCACTGGAGAGCGCGGAAGATGTCCTGGATCTCGCCGTCGACCTGCTCGACCTCCGGGCTCATGGGCACGTCGCTCGCCATTCGGCTTCTCTCTCCGGCCGGCCAAACCCTACTACCCTAGGCGAACCTCACGCGGCCATTCCGACCGAGCCGAGGGTTCGAATCCGTAACCGCGGAGGGGAGGAGGAGGAGTTGGGGGGGTGGAATTGGGGATTGGACGGAGCCTAGGCCTAGGGCTTGGCTCCGCGATTAGCTGGGGTTTAGAATAGAATCTGGCACTTGCTTGATAACGGAACAGATGAAAGGGAAAGCAACGAAACGGCGAGCACGCACGCGGCTCAAGACAACGTTGCCCACGTCATGGTCGGCGCTAACTGCTGATAAGCCAATGGCGTTTTTTTTTTCTCTTTCTTCTGATCTGACACCTGCTAGGAGAGTTAGCAGTGAGGAGCTGTCAGGGACGAGTTTTTTTTTTAAAAAAAAAAAGAGGGATACCCAACTTTTATAAAGCAAATACACCGGTCTTACATAGGAACAGACGGGAAACGTGCTGGGAATTCCAACTTACAGACGACATGCAAGGAGCATAACGAGCTTCGGCAAAATACAACCAAAGTTGGTTACATCTTACAAGTGGCAAACCCAAAAAACAACGAAAATAACGGCAAGAAGGCACTGACACAAAAGGATCATCCCTATCCAGAATTCACAAAGTCTTTCACCCAACTTTCCATTTGCTTAATGAAAACCTCCATCTTTTCATCAAGATCGGGTTTGATGAGGATCTTCCATCGCCGCAAAGAAGATAAAAATCAAAATCACAGCCTAGAGGATTCTTAGGGAAATTCTTGTCAAACGCCATTTTGTTCCTACAATTTCAAAGAGTCCAAGCCGAGGTCAGAAAACTAAAGAGGACAATAACATAGTCATTAGCTCCTCTTCTCCAACAGGTTTAATCAAATCATTCAAAGAAGCTGGATCAGAGTTCCAACTTAAGGCCTCCTTAACACAACACCAAAAAAATTTAGCTAAAATGCATGAAAACAAGACATGATCCAAATTTTCTTCAGCACCACAAAGTGCACAACTGTTGTTACCTTTCCAACCTCTCTTTTTCAGTTGATCCAAAGTCTGAATGCTATTGTTGAAACAAAGCCATAAGAAAACTTTAACTTTCAGAGGAAGTTTGCTCTTCCAGATTTTCTGTTTGTCACTACAAATGACACCCCAAAAACAGTAAAACGGTAAAGAGACCTTCTGAAAAAAATACCGATCGCTTCTAAGCACCGCACAACATTGTCACTCTCACCCGTAGAAGAACAAAGATCCTCCAAAGAAATTTTTAAGATCTTCCCATCGGTCATTTTCTAAAATGCCAAAAGTTCTGTTAAACTTGATGTCCCACACACCCCTAGTAATGCATTTGTCAATACAAATATCAGAATCCTGACAGGTGGAGTACAAAGCATTGAAACGAATCTTAAAAGGGCAATTGCCCAACCAGACGTCTTTCCAAAAGGAAGTGCAACAACCATTACCAATCTTATATTTAACACCCCTATTGAACATGCATTTAACTTTCATCACACTTCTCCAGAATTAAGAACAATTAAAAATATTCATCTCTTTAAAAACACCCCTGGGGAAATATTTGGATTTAAGGATTCTAAACCAAAGTTCAGATTTAGCAGTGTGTAATTTCCATAACCATTTAGCTAAAAGACAATCATTTAAAATTCTGGTATTTAAAATCCCCAAACCCCCAAAGTCTTTAGGCCGACACAAAGCATCCCATTTGACCATATGATACTTGAAATGACCCCTAGCACCCCTCCAAAAGAATTTAGAGCGAATAGTATCCAATTTGCTATGAGTCTCCTCACTAAATCTATAAAACCCCATGGTATAAACTGGCAGGCTACTCAGAGTACTGTTAACTAGAATTAACCTGCCACCAAAAGAAAGAAATCTATTTTTCCAATTATTCAGCCTTTTATTCAATTTATCAAAAATTTTATCAGCTGCTTTTAATACCTACATGTCTGTCTCCCACTAGAATGCCCAAATAAGTCATAGGCAGTTTAGCAAATTTGCAATCAAAATATTGGCAATATTAGAAGCAACCTCCTCATCCACCCCCATAACAAAGACTTCGCTTTTGTGATAGTTAATTTTCAGACCAGACATCCATTCAAAACAATAAAGGAGAAACTTAAGATGCAGTAAATACTCATCCTCAAGCTCCACCATAAGCACAGTATCATCAGCGTACTGAAGGATAGGCACCCCACCAGGGATAAGATTATGTACTAAACCTTTCAAAAAACCCCTCGCTTGGGCTACGTTAATAATCTCGGCAAGCGCATCTGCCACAAGATTAAAGAGAAGAGGGGATAGAGGATCCCCTTGTCTCAAACCCCTCGAAGTCTTGAAATAAGGCCCCACTTCTCCGTTTATGTTAATACTGACTTTACCCCCCTTAACTGAGCTTAAAACCAGCCTGATCCAATCACTAGAAAAACCTTTTCGCGTCATAACTTCCTCTAAAAAATCCCACCTAACCTTATCATAAGGTTTTTTCAAAATCTAGTTTTAGAATCACCCCTTTTCTTTTAGTGGTTCGTATCTCATGCACGATCTCGTGAAGCACCACCACCCCATCAAGAATATTTCTCCCCTTGATAAAAGCCGATTGACTTTCATTAATGATCTTATCTGCAACCACCCCTAACCTATTGGCTAACAATTTAGTCAAGATTTTGAAACTGACATTGAGGAGGCAGATAGGTCTATAATGACGGATATTATTAGCCTCGGCTATCTTGGGAATGAGGGTGATAACACCAAAGTTTAATCTCTGAATATCCAAACACCCCTGACGAAAATCTTTAACCAATCTTAGAAAAGAACTTTTGATCACACCCCAGAAGTCTTTATAAAAACTGTTTGGAAAACCATCAGGACCCGGAGCTGAGTTCACTTTTAGTTCTTTAATGATCTCTCAACCTCCATCTCAGTAAAATCTTGAAGCAACAAGAAATTATCCTCATCTGACACTCTCAAATTATTTTTCCGAATTCTAAGTCACCCCACATTATGGTTTCTTTCATTTCAAACAAATCTTTGTAGAAGTCATAAATATGCTTTCAAGTTCATCATTATCTCTTATAGTAATCCCCTCATACTCTAGGCTGAAGATAAAATTCTTTCTCTTCCTACCATTAGCACAGGTGTAAAAATAGCCAGTGTTGGCATCTCCCTTAGTTAACCAATCACTTTTACCTCTTTGCTGCCAATGCTTCTCTTCCAAGTCATAAACTTTCTCAATTTCAATTTCCAAGGCATATCTCTGGGACCAAATCTCTGAATTGCTATCATAATCATCTACCAAAGAGTCCAAGACCTTAAGCTGATTCAGAATTCTATCTTTACTCTTCCTATAAGCTCCATTTAGATTCGCACCCCAACCTCTTAGAAAACACCTTAAGGCAGCTATAATACCATTCCAAGTGTCCAGAGAATAAAAGTCCCGAGAAGATCTGTTCTCAAATTCAGTCCATTTGTTCTGAATCACATTTCTGAAGTTATCTTGACACATCCATTTCTGTTCATAAAAGAATCTCCTAGTCTTAACTTTATCTGTCTCCCCAGAAGTTAGCAGAATGGGACAATGATCAGACCCAACTCTTAAAAGACATTGGACATGACAAAGAGGAAATCTTGCCTCCCAATCAGGTGACACAAAAACTCTGTCAAGATTCACCAAAATAGGGCATTTCTGTTTGTTTGTCCAAGTGTATTTGCCACCCCCTTTCTTAATCTCAATTAAATCATTCTCATAAATGAATTCATTGAACATATCAATAAGCTTCCAATTATAATTAGACAAATTCTTATCCCCCATTTCTCGAATCAGATTAAAATCACCCCCTATGACCATAGGCAGAACAGTACTCTTGCATTTTCTGTCCAGTTCTTCCAAAAAGATAGAAGAGGAGTCATGATTAGCAGGGCCATAAACAGTCATCATCTCCCAACGAAAATTGGTCCTTCTATCTCTGATGACCATGCTTACAAAATAACTCCCAGAATCACCGGCTTCCAACTCTACCATATCTTCTTTGCCCCCCATCAGAATACCCCCGGAGTGACCCACAGCAGGTATCCAATTCCATTTGAAAGGTAAATTTCCAACTAAATAAGTGAGATCTCTGTAAAAAAAAGCAGTTTTAAGAGTTTCCTGCATACCAATAACATCCACCCCTTCAGAAAAAATGAGTTCTCTCGAGTGTCTCCTTCGCGAATTTTTACCTAGACCGCGGATATTCCAAAACAAAACTCTCATGTAACACAAGTTTTTTGAAGATCATACTCATTCTTGTGCTCATTCTTTTTCTTATTTCTGCTCCCCTTAGCTTCTTCATCACCCCTTTTATCATAGAGATTACCAGACAAGGAGTCACCCCTTTCCAGAATCTCATTTTTCACCCCCTAAGGTTCTTGGTTCAAGGAATCTGCTTTTTCTTTTTCAGCTTTGGCCACGGTAGCCCTGACAAGCTCATGAGCTTGCATGACTGAAATAATTTCTTTAGCATTTTGAAGATTCTCCCCAAGTTTTATATTACAAGAACTAGCAACATTTTCTAAATACTCAAAAGAAACATGATTAAGAACATTAAAAGAGTTAGATGGAGTACCTGGATCTTCTAGATTATGAATAGATTTGAGTTTAGAAGCCTTCTTCTCCATGGAAATGCCTTTATCCTGGATCCTCAAACTCTTCCTAGTAGCCAGAGGAGGCTCCACAATTCTGGGTTTCCTCCCTTTTTTCTTAGCAGTTAACCACCCCCCAGCAACCTCTCCAGACTGGACTCCCTCTTGAGACCTCAGGATTTCTTCAAACAATTTAGATGTGTCATCCACCCCTTCACCAACCTCCAACTCTAAAGCCTTATCTATGCAATCCTCTGAAATGATACCTTTCCCCTCAGAGTTTAAAGGCAAATTATGCTTAATCTTGTTAGGATAGAGTACCTCCCCTGTAGCTAAATTCTCTTGACAATCCACAGTATTGCTTTTAATAGGAGACTTTAAACAAGGCCAAAGAGCTGCAGCTAGAAGAGCAAAGGTTCTTCAAGATGAACCATCAATCATTAATTGTCTGCTCTCCCTTTTCAGTGTTATCTTCCTGGGTAACAATGTCCTCTGTGACTCTCAAAGGACTTTGACCCTCAACGACTTCATCCAAAGAGATTTCAGCATCATAATGTTCAGGATAGCTGAAATTGAGAGGAACTATTTGTAAAGCTTCTGCAGTTTGATTTCTTATCTGTTCAACTTGGGTAGATTTCTTTTGTGAGGTATCAACTAAAGTCATACCAGATGTCTGTTGACAATGAGTAGAAAATAGAGTAATGTCAGTGCACCTCAAACTTCCTTCAGAAGCCGAAACTTGTTGTTGTTTATGAGTGTCTTTTGTTGGAACTACCTCCTTCTTAAGATCAACAGATTTCTTAGAATCTCTTTCAATTTTTCCTGCCAGTTTCTCCAATTCAGTTCTGTGATCACTGCTATTCGAGTCCTCATCATCATAATCATCATCCTCATCTTTTCTGCGAGCATGAAATTTATGAAAATGGTCATAGACAGGTCCTTTTTTCTTACCTTGACCACCCCCTTCAGCTTCAAACTTCATCTCATAGCCCATTTTATCTATGAAGATCTCCATAAAGCAATTTATACTGGAAGGATCTCTGCTTAACACTTTAACTCTAACAGGGTCCACTCGCACTAGACTGAGCTCATCCACTTCCAACGGATCTCCAACAGTACTAGCAATCTCTTTCACCGCTTCCACTGTTCTAGTTTGAGAAGGGACCCCAGAAATTTTTACCCAAGCAGCAGTGAGAATTGACGAGGCTTCAGGGTCAATATTAGATTTCTCAATCTTAACTTTGATAGAATAGAGAGCCAATTCAACGCTTCCCACTTTAGACCAAGTTTCAAGACTTTCAACTGAAGGGAAAACAACAGCAAACTCAAATTCTGAAATCTGGCGAACTTTCCAATCCCATTTTGAATGAATTAAATGTTTCAACTCCTCCTCAATCTTCTTAACAGAAACTAAACCTTCTTGAATATTGATCACACCCGAGGCAACCTGTTGTCCTGGAGGCAACAGACCAGTCATCTGCAAACTATAAAATCCTTATCCAGGAATCCCGAAACCCCGTAATTTCAGGCCTTGTTGTTTCTTATCATCTGGGCAACCTGAAGTCCAGTGACCAACCTTCTTGCATTTATAGCAAGCTAGGGGATTGGTACATCTAGCCTGATGATGCCCCGACTGCAAGCATCTGAAACAAGTACCTCGATCTTCAAATCTTAAAACCCCTGTATTCTGCCCAATATCACCCCAAGTTTTAGACGACTCTTCCCCTTTGCTGGCCGACCCCGACTGAGCCCAAGGAGCATCCGGACGAGAAATATCAGATCTAGAAAAATCCCCTCTTCGGCCATAACCACCCCTAAAATCACCACGATGTGAATCATCACGATGAAAACCCCTTTCTCGACCATGAGCATCAGAACGAAAATCCGACTGCCACCCCTGAGCTTGATTAAAATCATCCCTACTATCACCCCCAAAATTTTTTGAATCAGAACGAGAACGATCTGGAATCTGAGAACCAGACTGAGTACCTGAAGTATGAGAAACCCCTTGTGATTTCGATGTATTCCCCCACTTCTGCTCTGTGTTGCGATGTAACTTCTCTCTCAAATCGCTTTCCATAAGCAGATCGTCTTCATCCATCCACTCGTCTGGAGCGGATCTCTTGCCTCCAACCCAGGAATGACCTCCCCCTCCCGTGCGCCGGGGATAACGACCTCTTCCGCGCTCCATTTCCTCCCCTCGAACCACTTCCACGAAGGAGCGGCTAAGAGAAGGATCTCGCACCCGCCGAACGACACGAGCCTGAAACCCTAGTCGCCGCACTTCGCTGCGACGAGCGGCGAAACCTAGTTCGCCAACACACGCTTTTCTGGGAATCCAACGCCACGACGAACGAGGAATACGCCTCCAGGAGTGGGAGAGAATATCAGCGAGGACCGGCGTGCGGCAGCTGACCTAACGTGGTCTAGGTACGTGGCAGGCAGGCTGTTTGCTGTCGGTGGAGGGCTCGTCATGTGTTCTATCACGGTCCAAGTCAGCGGAACATAGTCTGTTATGGTATTTTAGCAATTTTGTTCGCACTGAGACTATTTTTACTATTTTATTGTAAAAACATGTCACTTTAAGAAAACTTGACTCGGCGGGTTTGGCGTTCTTAGTTTTGGCCGTCAAAAGGGACGACGAGGTGAGATACGAGGAGCTAAAACATTTTTATATTTGGTCCTCTTGAACATTTTGTACCATCTGCGCTCTTCTCAAAGAAACAGAAAGAGTAGCTATCTGACTCGTCAGACTCTTCTCGAAGTGATATGCTGACTGTCCAACAAAGCCCTGTCTAGGTGCCCATAAATCAAACCGGATCTCCAAGGTGCGTGCTTGCTGCTTAGAGACATGAGGTGCAATCTAGTGTACTCCTCGAATTTAAGGAGTAAAGTCGAATATCTATTAGCATAGAACTGAAGCTGCTGCATGTAAAATCTATACAACTGGCTGTCTCTGAGAACGACGACAGAACCGACAGTCAACTAGTGACCTGAAAAGAGTAGAGCAACGCAGCAAGGAGCAGGCCGGGGCATCTTGGGCCCATATGGCACGTCAATGGAGGCCCGCTACATCTAGAAGCTCTATTAGTCTCGGCCCGTATTACTAATGCCGACCGAACTACGAGGTTTTCATCTAAATGGCACCGTTCCGCGCTTCTTCTCGCGTCGTATTTGCAAAAATGGCAGCCAGCCGCAAGGCCACCGCCCGTTTTTGAGTCCACGCGGCCACCACCCGTTTTCGAGTGCATAAAAAAGAACGGGCTAATTAACTACGATTAATTAACTACAATTAATTAATTATGGCTAATTAATTACGCCTAAATTAATTACGACTAATTAATGACAAATAAATTAATTACAACCAAATAATTATAATGAACTAACTATGACTAATTAATCACGACTAATTAATTTTGACTATTTAATTACGATAAATTATTTATGACTAAATTAATTACAAATTATTAATTACGACTAATTAATTATAACTAAATTAATTACGACTAATTAATTATAACTAAATTAATTATGACTAATTGATTATGACGGTTTTTACGACTAATTAACTACGATCGATTAACTACGACTAATTAATTACGAATAATTAATTATGACTAGTTAATTTACCACTATTACGTGCTCCATCTTAATTAATTATTCGTAATTAATAAGTCCTAGTTAATCGGTCGTAGTTAATTAGTCGTAAAAAACAGTCATAATCAATTAGTAATAATTAATTTAGTTATAATTAATTAATCATAATTAATTAGCCGTAATTAATTTAGTCCGAAAGTCTATTTTGCAACCCTGAACTTTTCAAAAAGTCCGAAAATCAACCATAAACTACAAAACCGGACATCCTACACCCTCAACTATCAAAACCGTTCATTTTACCCCCCAGCCCAAATTGGGGTGGTTTTGGATGACATGGCGCTGACGTGGCCCAATACAAAATGGTTTTGACTGACGTGGATGCCACATGTCATTGAGCTACAGTGCTTCTTCTCCCCCAAATCCCCAAATCGAGCCGAGAACAACGGGCGGCCGTGCCACCCGAGCGTGATGCACCCCTCGGCCTCCTCGACGCAGTGCCCCTCGCCGGAGAACAACCCGACCAGCATCCTCTCCTGTCGAACTGCGCTCGACCCAAGCCTGGCAAATACAAATTTAACGCACCCGGCTGTCCGCTCGTGTCTCTCCATGCGGGCGGTGCCCTCTCCGCACACGATGTCGCAGATCTCCCTCTGGAGGTATGCCTCAGCCATCGCATTGCCTGCTCCGCTGGCGCTCACGATGGGGGAGATCTTAGGCTTCACGGGGTGAAACAATCAAGAACAGCGTCAATAGGTGCCTGATCGGCCAGGTCAGCGAGGAGGTGATGGAGCTGGAGCATGGAGTTGACCGTGACGGCCTCGTCGGGCGCGATCTGGAGCATCCACAGGCAGACCTCGTCGAGGCTGTTCGCGGCGACCCCATGAGGGCCTGGATCAAGGCGGGCCACTGGAGACCCTGCATGAGGCTGAAGTTGATGACATGGAGGCGGTCGCAGCCATGGAAGCCCTCATAGAAGTGGTGGAAGAGGAAGGCGTGGTCAGCAGAGTCGGTGGCGGTGAAGTGAACGGCGATGTGGCTGATGCCGAAGGCGGTTGAGATGGTCGTGAGAGCTGCGTTCATGTCGGCCAGGTGCGCAGACGCGAGCGCATGGTTGCCGGCCTCGACAGCGGCCACGCAGCTTATGAGGAGGTGGCCACCAGATCTCCTCTCCTTTTCTCGCCGCTGGCCACCAGATCCCGCCGCCACCGCCTGCATCTCCGTCCTAGCCACCGCCTTCCTTGGTCGCCCCTCCATCTATTGTCTCCGCATCCAGCTCGCCGACTGACTCACCTCGGCTGCATACCGCCTCGACCCTCGCCTCGGCTATGGCTCACCCGCTCGCTCTACCTCGGCCTACCTCCTATGCCTCTAAGGAGGTCGCCGCCAATCGCTCCTGCCTTGTCAACCGCCGCCTCTATTGGGACCCTCCCTTCGCACCATGGCCGCATGCCTCTACTTTTTTTTCCTTCTTCTTATCTCCTCCCCTCACGCCTCTGCTTTTCTAGCCCGAGCCAGTCTCCCTCGGCCACCGCCTGCGTTGTCGCCTCGGCCTACCGCCGCCGTCTCCGACTTTGCCCTTCGCCTTCGCTTCCACCTCCTGCGATGCACGACGATAGGTGGCGTTGGTGTCGAGGAGGGGGAGACCCGACTGGATCTAAGGCAGTGTCGAGGGCGAAGGAGGCGGTGAGGCGTGGGCACGTGGGGCTAGCTGCGGGGGGTAGGACGGACGGTGTGAGGAGTGGAGGGATTGGCAACAAACCAGGAGCTCTAGAGGGGAGGGATTGGCAGCGAGGGGGTAGAAGAGTGAAGATAGATATGAGAGAGAATGAGAGGAAGAAGAAAGGAATCAGAGGATGACATGCCTGACATGTTGGACCCCATTGACATGTCAGCGCCACGTCACCCAAAACCGCCCCTCTTTGGGTTGAGGGGGGTAAAATGAACTGTTTTGATAGTTGGGGGGTGTAGGATATCCGGTTTTGTAGTTTAGGGTTGAAATACAGACTTTCAAAAAGTTCAAGGTTGTAAAATAGACTTTTTCCTAGTAATTAATTAGTTCTGATTGTTTAGTCGTAATTAATTATTTGTAACTAATTAGTCAAAATTAATTAGTCGTAATTAATTAGTCATAATTAATTAGTCATAGTTAGTTCATTGTAATTATTTGGTCATAATTAATTAGTTGTCATTAATTTAGACATAATTAATTAGCCAAAATTAATTAGTTATAATTAATTTGCCATAATTAATTAGTTGTAGTTAGTTAGTCGTAAGGATTGCTTTTTTTTTTTTTTGCAGAAATTCAGCGGTTCTTTTTTTATGCACTCGAAAATAGGCGGTAGCCACATGGCCTCGAAAACAAACAGTGGTCGTGCGGACCTGCGCACGTGTCGGCATGCGGCCTCATCCGAGCGGTGGCTGTGTGATTGGGCTGCCATTTTTTCAAATGCGACGTGAGGAGAGCCATTCTCGCTAATACGGTGCGGAACAGTGCCATTTAGGTCAAAACCTCGCCTAACTACCAGCACCTACATGAAAAAACTCTATGTGTACGATGAAGCATTTCTAAAATATTTTTTCCCTCAGTCAGACAAAGGAATACATGAATTCGCATCAGTCCATTTTTCTTTCCATGTCCGTTTCTCGACCCCCTGTACGTTGCAACTTTACTTTTTTTGGATGGAACATTTCTATTCCATTATACCAATGTACCAGGCAAATCACCGGTCACCAAACGGGTTACAAAACCTGGGAATTCATCCACCCAACGCTTGGTGGTGAATCCCGCAGGTTAGAACCAAACAGTGCCAACTCATGGGCGAGTTCATTACAATTACGGGGGCAATGATCAAACTGACAGACATTGAACCTTAGGCGACTAATCAACCCTATTTGTTTGAAGACAGTACCAGCTAGTGCAAGGTCATAGTCTTTTCCCCTCAAGGCAAACACCAGATTCATAACGTTTGTTTCCACCTGAATATTCACCATGCCGAGGTCACTAGCAGCTTGTAGGCCTTGCAAGACAGCCTTTGCTTCAGCATGTAGGGCATTTTGCACAAACCCAAGCTTGCCAGCTCCTGCTAACACTATTTCTCTCAAATCATTATTGGCCGCAAAACCCCATCCACCAGCATTTTGTTCATCACAGAACACACCATCAGTGTTAATTTTGAGCATACCTGCCTGCGGTACCTCTCATTTTTTGGTCTATTCTGTAGCCTTCTTACTTGCTCCAGTAGCGTGCTTCGTGAGAACATCAGAAGACAGTGATTCAGTGTTGTTCACTATGTCCTCCGACCTCTTCCCCCTATCGCCTGCATTTAGGCCATTTCTAGCATCCCATATGGACCACAAAAGGATTGCGGCACAGATTTTTTGCTCCTCCCTCATCGACAACAGGCTTCTTATCATTTCCTGGGATGTTCTTCCTTCCATCAGGTTTATCCGTGCATCTTCCATACACATGAGACTCCAACATTTCCTGTTGAGCTTGCATTTGAGGAATAAGTGACCGCCATCCTCATCTAGTCTGAAACATAAAGGGAATCTGGCATCCACCTCCACTCTCTTCCTTTTAATATTCATCTTCAGGGCTAGACTATTATGAGCCAATTTTATAGTGAACAGGCCCTTTTATCAAAATGCCATGCCAACACATCCTCCACATCATCTTTTACCGGAATTGCTAGAATTACCTTTACATCTTCTCGGCAAAAAGTTTGGTTGACTAATGCCCAATCCCATTGCCCAGTGATCGAATCAATTAGCTCTGAGACTCTAATAATTAGACATTGTCCCTGTGGTGTAGCTGGGCGCCTCGTTCATCCTCTCGGTAGCCATGGGTCAGACTAGACCCGTGTTGATTCACCATTCCCAACGCGCCAAATGGTCCCTTGATTTAAAACTCGTATGCCCTGCAAAATGTTCCTCCATGTATACAACATACCTCTGCAGCCTCTAGCATGCAGCAAATCCCCATTAGGATAGTATTTAGCCTACAAAACTCTTGCACACAAAGAGTCAAGGTGTGAGAGCCGTCGGGCAATTTAATTTGTAATACTTAACCTTTCCATTGGTCCTAGCATTACAAATCAAATTTCCCCGCTCTCGATATATATGTACTTCCCAGAACTGTAGTACACATACACCTTACAAAAATTAAGCATCACTTCCATACACAAGTTTTTACATTACCGAAGTCTTCGTAATTTACAACATATTTAACATACATCAAGGTTCATACAAAAGAGTTAAGTCTGAAACAGAAACACCTACCATAAGATGGCTATAAACAAAAGCCAACCGGCTGCCCTTACCCACAAGGCAACCGACCGGAAACGCCCAAGCTAGTCATCGAGAGTGTAGTCAGCTTCACACTCATCAACCCCTTAGGGGTCAACCTCCTCTACAGCAAATAGATAATGCAGTTGAGTACAAAAACGTACTCGCAATACTTACAATTAACAAACCTATACATAGCTACATGCAAGCTTAATTCAATGATGATGGCTGTAGGGTTCATTTTCAGCGTAAAGCCACATTTTATTTGCAATAGTGTAATAGATTGAAGGCAATTTGTTAAAACGGTTTTTAATTTCTCAAATAACAGTGTGACAACAATTATAAACATAATTAACATCCTAGAGGTGACTTTCCATAGCCACCCCAATAATAGCATGAATTACCCATTCGTACCACCCAGTCTCAGGTTTTATCAAAATGTTATAGTCTAACTCTTGAAAGACCTCCCCAAGCGTGTCTGTAACCAAGGACGTGGCTATTCGAATAGATTTAACCCTACAGGGGTGTACAACTTTACCCACATGTCAGACCGTCTTTTTGCCAAGCTATAGAACATACTTCCTTTGGTATGCCGGCAAGGCTAAGTCCCACGAGACGTTTTTCAATATTGTGTATTAACTACGAGCCGCCCATATGGATAGAACCCATATGTTGTGTCGGAGTCATTGTAAAGCCGAAAGTCAACTACCCTATGGGGTAAAGCCTCGGACAACTACAATGCCCCTCAGTATGGAGAACCTAGACATGATTTTACTCCCGCACACCCAACAACACAACACGCTTCTCTTTTTTAACACAACACACAACCCCCAACCTGAGACTCGGAGCTAACGCACGCCAAAGTACTAAGTCAAAAGGGGACCCATATGACCCTCATGTGGATGCACGCAATAATGATTGGTTTAGTGTAACAACATGTTCGGTCCTTGTTGACCCGGGCACACAACCACACACTCGATAATCACACCTACCAACCATATGCCCAAGTCTAAATCTTTTTGGTTTCCATTTTTAGTTTTTTCAAATATGATACATACATGAGTATCCTGACTTAAGTATTTAAAATGATGTTGTAATGACCATCGTCGAGGCGATGATCCCCAGACTACCGTTCTAAGCATGGCTAAGCGACAACAACTCACATACTAAATACAATGTGACTAGAGCCCATCCATCGAGCCCTAAATCATAGCGAATATAACCCTAGGCTCAGTGGTAAAGGATGGATGTTTACCTACAGTTCACATATCTATTCAGGTTAACTATCACAATCTAAGAAATTACTCATTAACATAGCATGCATACATACAGTTGAAATAAAAATATTAGCATGCGAACATAATAGGATCAACATGCATCAAAGGAAAACTACTTGCCTTACTGAAGATAGTCGTTTGGCTGCTGAGGATCACTCTCACAAATACCCGAATTGTCGAAATCTATCGATCGAGCAAAAGGGGGAATAAGAACGAATAACACCAAAATAACCAAAATTCAATTTCATCCAACCATGCATACTTCACAGGTAGAGAATGATGTTTAAGGAATTTTAGATGAAAGTTTCAGTCCAAAATGAATTTATTTGGATTTTCTAAGTGCTTAACAAGTTAAAAGCATGATTGTTCAAATTTATTAATTACCAAAATTTGCTGAAACAGCAACAAGAAATAAACTTATGCTACATTAAAGTACAGAGAAAACTAGAATTAACAAAAATTAATTTCACTCAATTTGGAGTTGAGATGAAATACTTATGAATTTTTTAAGTTTAAACCATTTTCTAGTGTAAAAACAATTCCTTTTAACTAACCAATATTTTTTGGAACAGAAGCATACATGAAATCTATTCCATTTAAAAGTACACTAAAAATGAGAACTAACAAAATTTGTTTCATTCAATTTGGAGTTAGTTTGAATAAGTTATGAATTTTCTAAGTTAATTAAATTTTCAGCGCAAATCTTATTGATTTCAGAATTTCTAAAGGTATTAGTTTCTTTTTCTACCGATGGTCAGATGACCCAGTGTCACTAACCAGTGGGACCCGAGCGAAGGCGCTGACTGGGTCAGATCTGACCTAGCTACGACCGTCGGTGACGTCGAAGGTGTATTTCATGAATACGTCTTCTTGTTACTTTAAACGCAAACTTAATCCAAGCATGCAAGAGATATGTTTTTACTTAGGAGAAAATGTATTTCACTAGATTGCCCATTGACTTAACCGGCCATACGGGCCCTCATGTCAATGACTTAAAGGTTTTATCCGGCTTTAATTAGGTTTTCTAAGCAGGTTTAGAAATAGTGGGGCCTACATGTAATACTCATATTTAAATGAACTGATTAATTACTAATGACTTCCATTAATCCTAAACCACCGGCAGCTCACCGGAGCTCTTTCGAGCGCGAGCGCGGTAGCGAGATAGCAGATCTGGCAGATTAGGGGTGCTCCGGGCTTGGGGAAGACACCACTAGGTGTGCAACAATCTTCTGAACCCGTTGGTGACGACATGGTGTTCCAAAGTGGCCGACTGTGAGCTGGTGACGACCGGAGGCAGAGGTGAAAGCGTGGCTCAAGCGGAGAAGACGTTGCAGAGGTCGAGGAGACTCGAGGAGGTGCGCATCGGGATCACCTGGACACTAGGAACGAGGCGCCCATGATCTTGACAGCGAACAAGGCGCCCACGATCTTGATGGCAGAGAAGGTCGGTAGTGGCTGGGATTGACATGGCGACGCTTGACCGCAACCGGAGAAGAAAAGGCCGCACGCCCTTAACGTTGCTCCAAAAATAAATTAAACTCACAGTTGAACTCAAGGGAACCTTGCGATTCTCAAGGACCAAGCACCGAAGAGAGCAACTCACCGAAACGTGTAAAGGCTCATGGAACCTTGGCCGTCGGAGTTGAGAACGAAGAGTTCGTTCCCAGCGATTCAGTGTATGCCAAGGACCGGAACTGTCCAAAATGGAGGCGGCATTGAGTGTGGATCTTGGCGGCGGGGTTATGAGTGCTTGAGCGGCACCGAGGTAAGCTCTATCTCACCCTCTTTTTTCACGGCTGGAACAAAGATGTGAGCAGAGAAGGCGAGAACAGGTGAGAGAGAGGAAATGGATGGGTTTAGCAGCTTCACGAAGCCTTGGCGATGCTTCAAGACTGGACATGGAAGCATGAGGTGGCAAGAACGATGACGTGGCACGCATGCGCGAGCACTAGCACTGCGCAGCTTGAGCGGCGCCGAGGAAGACGACGGTCTAACAGGTGCGGACCGCTCGTCAGTGGCAGAAGAAAAGCAGTGCGGTGGTGCGGTCTGAGTCGGACTCTGGTTCGAGCAAAATGGTGCGACCAAGCCCGATCAAGTCGGATGATCCGAACGTCTTCGATCAAATCGGACGGTCCAAACGATAGGGTCAGATCGGACTAGTCCGAACAGCTCTGATCAAATCGGATGGCCCGCACCGCTTTAGTCAGATCGGACAGTGCGAACGGGTTGAGCTAGGGTTTTGATTTTAGTTTTGACCAAAAATAGAACTAGTTTGACTAGGCTGTTAAAAATAGCAATAAAATTCTAAAAAATTTCATGGGTGTTCTCAGAGTCAACTAAGACTGAAGAAAATTTATTTCGGCCACTGTTAATTTTCCATTTATCTAAAATAAATTCCTTTTTAAATCTGCACTAGTGACTTGGCTAGAATTTTAGTGAGGTCAAATTAACTTCTAAGAATTTGATAAAAAAATATATTAATTCATGATAAATAATCTAGTATTTTATAAAATTATTTTTAGAGATTTTTAACCATACATTTTTCTAGAATCCCCTAGGAACTTGAATTCAAATCAAAAGTTTGAAATTTAAGCAAACTAAGTGCAAACTTATGAGTTTTATCAAAAGTTTTTGAAAATCTCAAAGTTTTATACATTTGCAACACAAACCATAGTTTAGGATGTTACACAGGGGCCTATAGAAGTCACCTCCCCTGGCGTGCAAGCATCGCCAAGTTGAAAGCATGCAGCTCACGAAACCCTAGACCTCCTTCCTCCTTTGGTAGAATCAGTGTCTTCCACCCCAGCCAGTGTAGCTTGTTTTCATTGTCCTACTGACTTCACCAATATCTGCACACCATAGTGCTTAGTTGGCTGCAAAAGTTCTTTGTGAGGTCGAGGCATGACATGGCAAATGTCGGTATAGCTTGAGCGATAGCTTTGATTAGAATCTCTTTCCCCACCCTTGATAAATTCTCCTTCCACCCTTGTATCCCCTTCCATACTTTGTCCTTCAAATATGCTAAGGTTCTTGTTTTGGATTTGCCCACATGCACCGGCAACCCTAGATACTTGTCATTTTGGGTTGTAGAAGATAACTGCAATTCATTCATCATTGCTACCTGAGCAGGCTGCCCGGTGTTCTTGCTAAACATCACTAAGGATTTCTCCCTATTTATTGTTTGCCCCGAGCATTCCTCATATAACGAAAGAACATATTGCAGATGTTGTGCACTCTCGCCATTAGCTTTCATAAGTAGCAGCGAATCATCTGCAAACAAAAGATGGTTTATGCTTGGTGCATCTCAACATATACAGATTCCTTCTATCTTTCCTGTCTCCTCCGCCTCTAGCAATAAGGTAGAAAAAGCATCCGCACACAAAAGGAACAAATAAGGAGACAAAGGGTAGCCCTGTCTTAATCCTCTCTCCATGAAAATTTCACCCGATAAGTCACCATTTACCATGAATCTATAAGCCACTGTTGTCACACATTTCATGACATTTGTCACAAATAAAGGACTGAACCCCATCTTGTTCATCATATTCTCTAAGAAGGTCCAGTCAACTCGGTCATATGCTTTACTCATGTCAAGTTTTAGAGCTGCATAGCCAACCTCCCCCGATCTTTTGTTACGCGGAAAATGGGTGAATTCATAAGCCAAAAGAACATTATCTACAATCAGTCTTCTAGGAACAAAAGCACTCTGATTAGGAGCAACAATATCAGGGAGCAAAACCTTCAACTGATTTGCTAGGACCTTTGATATGAGCTTGTACAAGACATTACACAAACTTATGGGTCGTAGATCCTTGATCCTTTCTGGGTTGGGCACCTTGGGGATGAGAACAACATTTTTTTATTCCACCCTATCGGCATACTTCCTCCATTCAGCACATGAAGCACCTCTTGTACAACTCAATCACCTACAATATCCTAACACTTCTTATAGAATATTGCTGGCATGCCGTTCGGACCTGAGGCCTTTAGGTCGCCAATACTTTCAAGCACTTATTTAAACTTCACCCCCATGAAATCCTTTGTAAGGAGCTCATTCATAGCCTCAGTAATTCTTGGCTGAATGGACTACATGAGCTCCTCCATACGGTCACCAGTTTATGAGGAAAAAAGGGAAGCTGTACATTGCAACTTTACTTGGACTCTACGTAGTCACGTTTCATGTGACCCATCACATGCAAAAGAATCGATACATTTGATATGAATGCTTCCTCCTAATCAATTAAAGCATTTTGCACATGCATGTTTTTTCGTTTCATTACTTTAGGCCAGTTTTGTAGGGTTCCGCTCCTTATTTTGGATTCACTCCTATGAGAATCTAGAGTTGATCGACGGAAGCGTTTGGTAGAAGGTTGGCTCCCAAAACTATGAAAGCGGGGATTTGAGGTAAAAAGACCATTCTACCCCTGTTTTTAACACCTAAGTCTATTTGTATCGCACTCCTGTCTGTACACAAATTTCAGAAATTTCTTTACAAATTTCTGAAGATTGATTCAATTTGAATGTGATACCCTATTCAGATACATTAGTTCATCGCAAAAGCATTATCCTTTTAGATACAAATACTCGCATATCGACACTAGTACTACTAGTACTCGCATACCACATGACTACAAAAAACATACTATCATTCATCCCAAAATGACCAGGTGCTTGATATTGCACACTACCATGTGCTTGATTATTGCTGAGTTGGCTCATTCACCCATCAATTACAAGAACAAAACTACGAGTTCATCTCACAATTGATACAAGAATTCATCTCACAATTGATACAGAAGCACACATAGGATTATAGAGAAGTACTAGCGTTACAGAGAAAGACATAAAAGCAAACTACATCTTTGAGCTTTTGTTCACATTCCTACAAAATTTCATCTGATTTACACATCGAACCTAGCTGAGCGATCTCTTTGCCTGTGTTTGAATCCTGGAGTGAAGTATCCTTATACCAAGCTGAGTAATAAGTCCTGGCTATTTGCCTGGCCCAAGAGAACTTGCTAAATAACATGGGTGGGCATTGGCCCAAATAGTTGTAAAAGCAAAGGTTCATTCCAATTTTTAGTATTAGGATGCCAGAGATCTTGCACTATCACTGGCATTTTGAAATTATTTTGTTGAGGTAGCAAGTAATCATGTATATTATACCATAGAGTTTTTAGCTCATATGACACTGTTGACGGCCGTAATAACAATTTTAGTCCCCTCCCGATGTCAATGCCAAAAATAGCACCACGTACCTACCAGCACTTGACACCTCACCAATTACGGTCCCCAGGGGGGCGGACTCCCCTCCACCGTACCCTAGGGGCGAACTCCTCCCCTATGCGCCAGTGGCAAATCCAGGTCCCTGGGGGCGAACCTATCTCATTTCGTGCCCCTAGGGCCGGAGCTAGCTAGTCCGTGCCCCAAGGGCATGGTGCTGCCGAGGTCAGTGGCTCTAGGGCACAGTATTGCCATGTCGTGGCCCTAGGGGCCATACTCCCCCCACCCTCGGGTGTTTTATGATTTCATGTGAACCTCTGGTGTTTTATGATTTTATTAGTTCATGTGAACCTCGGGTGTTTTATGATTTCATGTGAACTCCAACAAACTACGTATGTGCATTGCAGTCGTCTCTAGAAACGATGTACTCTGCCAATACGCACATAATGTATACAAATATGTTATGCAAAATATGTATACAAATATAGTACAATATAAGTGCAAAACATCCTAGATACATACGCGCATAATGTATACAACGTAATTACACACGGGCTAATATATGGCTCACTCATCTAAGCCACACTTTGCTCGCTAATTACACACAGGCTAATATATGGCTCACTCATCTAAGCCATTCTTTGCTCGCCGTGTTTACGTCTGCGTACACGTCCGGGTCTTGCGTTGAGCATGTCCCATGGGATACGTGAACTGGTCCAAAGAGCGTGTATCGGTTCGAAGGGCGTATGGAAACCGTTGAGTGGGTGGAGGTGCTTCAGCAAGCTGACTTTGGCCTAGCTGAGTATGTCCAACACTAGTGTCATCCAACTGAATCATGCCAAACTGGCTACCACTTACCATCATATCCGTAATGAACGAATCAAGAAATCTACCCCCGGAGCCACAACCCCACAGGTACGATGTATGAACGGCCCTTGGTGCGGAGGAGCTCTAGCCTTGACCGTGAGGTGGAGCTCTAACCTTGGCACGGTACTCAGTACTGGTAAAGGTTCTGTTGGATGTAGACCAGGGGTGGGTGCCCTGGGTAGTACACTCCAAATCCTGGCTCTGTGTACTCCTCCATAGCAGTAGCTAGGATGGCCACCTCCTCATCGGTTGATTCGTGGTCACCCCCAAGTTCAACTGAAGGCTGAAAGATAGAATGATGTTAGGCAAAATCAATAATTAGGACCTAAACTGAACATGACATACCTCCCCGATGTGCAGTGCGGGTGACCGACAGGGAGTGCTTGGACGACCACCAGTCTGAGTAGGTCGTGTGGACGTTGATCGCATAAGTGACGCATCCCAATGGACGTGTGGCTGGAAGACGGCATTATGTTAGCACAACCTAAGGCATAATAAATAGTCAAGATGTAAATTGAACATAACATACATCCCCGATTTGCAGTGCGGATGACCGAGGAGGAGCTCTAAGATGTACACCGGTCTCACTAGGCCGTGCCGACCAAGCAGGTGAGCACGGTCGGCCCACTAGGTGCGCAGCCTGAAGGATGTCGTCTCTTGACCGACCGCAGCTCATGTTCTTGATTATTTGCTTGGACTCTGTGAAGATGGACTTGAGAGTACTTAGAAGCCTTGCGTGAGATCTGCTAGATCCGGTCGAACTAAAGTGACATACAACAGCTGTTTAGTACCAAGCAGTAAAAATATCATAAATGAAGCGGGCATAGATTGTGAGTGTTTTATAGTGTCGTCACGTCGCAAAGCGCTGTCTCGATCAAACGAGTGATGAAGCCTCTCCTTGTACGTGACCTGCTCCGGGCGCTCTGGCGGAGGACGAGTGAGTCTGGTGCGCGACCGTTGTACATACCACTCGATGTACTCACAGTAAGTGCGAACATCGTACGACCGCTGCTCCTGTAGAACCTCAATGTGTGTCGTCTCTGTCCAATCCATAGTCCATTGATGTTGGACCGTCTGCCGATCATCAGGATGTCGGACCGTCCTCGATTGCCTACATTCGAGAAGGATTTATGTGAGAATAGCATATATAGGTATGAATTATAAATATTACTTGCACTACTACAGAAAAGGCCTTCACAGACGGTTCAAAAATGTCATCATAGATGGTTTCGTGAGCCGTCTGAGTTTATGGGTCAGTAATGACATGATCATCACAGACGGTTTTTAAACCATCTGTAATACATAATATTACAGACAGTTATTAACTGAAAACCATCTGTGATAGTCGACAATCACAGACGGTTTGTAGATGAAACCGTCTGTGATAGTCGACAATCACAAACGGTTTGTAGATGCAACCATCTGTGATTGTCGACTATCATAGACGGTTTCATCTACAAATTGTCTGTGATATTCTTTTGCATTGCTAAATCTAATTCTGTTTATTGGCTAGCCTCAGGAAATGCTAGCCATGCCCTCTGAAACAAGCACATCCAATTTGCATTCATTTCAAAAGCAAGCACATCAAATTCACATTCATTTCAGAAGCAAGCACATCAAATTCACATTCATTTCATAAACAAGCACATCTAATTCACAAATTAATTAACTAAAATTAACCATTAATGTACATTTACACACATGTACCATCATTAATTTCAACCTTATCCCAATCAAGTTCAATCTACACTGTGGAAACTCCCATATGGATTTATGACCTAACTGTTTAGGAATGATGCAAGGTGTGATCGAACTTTTATGAGCTCGCTCTGTTCCAATGCAGTTTCGGCGATGGTCGCAACCTGTCGCTAGGAAGATTAAATTCGTGCTTATATAAATTAGTAAGTATATATGAAATAATTGTTGCAAAATTGACAAACCTGAGAATCATTGGTGATCGCGAACCGATGAGTAGTTCCATGTTGTGGCAAACATAGTATCCTGAGCATTGGCGGCCCAACTACTTTGGTGGCCTTCTTGAAAATAGAATTGGTTAGTTCGAGAGGCATGAATACGAAGTGTTATATAGGATTAATGTGTACTAGCTAGCGAGTACTGGGAATTTTAGATTGTGTGACAGCTTCCTTCCCTTGTTTTTCGCTCCTTTAGCATAGTACACGCCGAACGCCCTACGTGACTCCAAGATGTTAGCCTTAGCCATTGCAAAGGAAGGAAAGACTACAATAGAGTTTGTATGGAGGAAATGTGTTTACCTGTTGATTAAATGCCGGATAACTGTGAAGTTGTGAGGGGTCCTCTGTAGGGAATATCTAGGTATATTACCGAGCTCCATTTTGGTATAATTACAATTAGCATCCAGTGGAACCTACACAGGTATGTCACCACGGTCATTAAATCTAAGTCTGTGTTGCTTATAAAGTACAAATCAACAAGTATAGCCAGTAGTGCAACACTTAGTCCTGGTTGTAGGGCAAAAGTATGTATTCCTTGTTGCGGTGATCCAGCAAAAATGCTATAACGTAATCCTCGACGAATGTTGCATTCGCCTTGATGGTTTGCTCGGAGACCACATGTGGGTCAAGGAAACCTACCGGTGAATTCCTTCTTTCGGCTTCAAACATCTTGTATCTATATACAAAAGCAAGGAGTTATATATAACATTTATCGGTATTACACGAACATTGACCGTAATTGTACACACTTACAGTGTCCAGCATTGCATGAGTGAGATGTCGAGCTGGTCGAGGTTGAAGAGACAGAACAAGTCCTCAACGGTCACCGTGAAGACACAGTCTTGAAGCTCGTGGTTAAAATGAACCTTCTTGAACTTGACGGTGACACCCGAGCGTCGTTGTTCATCCGTCTTGTTGGCCTGTTCCATGTACCATGTATGCAATGTCATGCAAGTCGATCCTAGGGTAAGGCTGTCTAACCTCTTGACCAACGGCTCGCCTAGCATGAATTTCTGGGCCAACGGCAAGAAGGGGATATTAGAATAGGAGTCGACCGTCTTCAATTTGCCCTTGCTGCCTCGCTTTGTAGAGGTTGACTCCACAAGAGTCGACTAAGCACGAGGTGTAGATGCATCTAATGCACCGGGCCCTTGCCGCGTCGGTGTAGCTTTGCGGTCTTGATCGGCTCCCATGGACTTGATATCAAGCAGGACATTCCCGTGATGTTGACACCGAAGCAGGTAGCTCCAGGCAGATGTCCCCCTTGGGCCACTGGATGAATGTTCCAACGACTTGCTCTAGAGTCATGACCTCGTCGTTTGGGGGAATATGCAGCGGGACGACCCCGAAATTATCACAAACACCGTCCACATTCACTTTTGCGAAACACGGTGTTAGATTTACACCGTGCACCAAAGCCCCAACACCGGATGGATATACCTGGCCCCAAGCAGCATCTAGGGCAATAGAGGCATATCTCACTTAGAGCTTGCACTTCAAAGCTACCTACATAATGATACAAAATTAGCTACTCCAACAAGCCTATCAATGGATCGAGCATTCCAGAGATAATAATTATTACCTGGATGTCATCGACAGGAAATCTATCATCGCCTATTGGGGTAGGGTTGGATGCACAGCTACTCGGAAGTTTGGGGGGGGGCTGGTTAACACAGTAGGGGCAGGGGCTTGCAACTAATTTGGGATTTACAATTCCCTAAACCTTTTCTCAAAGCTCTCCAGCAGCCGTTGCGTCGCAGCTCTTACGTGATCATCGATCTCATCTCTAAGGGATTCACGAATCTCATCTATGAGGGATTCACGAATCTCATCTTTGAGGGATTTACGGATCTCCTCTCGTAGCTTTGCATCGCGCTCGGCTTTGGCTCTCTTCCTACTCCAGTAAGGTTTCGGAGTACGCTTGGAACCAATCTGCCCATGTAACATAAACACCAAATACTCGTGCGACCCGGATGCTCATTGTTTCTTAGAGTCATGGAGAGTATATCTTTCTCCTATGCACTGGAATGAGCTTTGGGAAGATTGTGCACTTTCGGTGTTACTCGCAATAGCTCGACATGTCATTTCACTTCCTATGAAGTTATGGAGTAATTACAAACTAGGTAGTTCGATATCTTACCAGGCACTGGGACACTTCCTGATCTGCGGGGTTTGGAAAGGAGACTTCCCCCGTAGATAGGGTACGTAACCTCCCAAACAACCAGTTTCGGGCGCGCACATTAGTGATATCGGGAAATGGCAGGGAGACATTCGAACGGCTTGCCTGCTAGTCTTGATCCCTCCATATCGGGATTTTACCTGCATACCCAGTGGTGCCGAGTCTGTGGGGGCGCTTGTTTTTTGCTTGGAGGGTCGTGTGCACTGCACTTTCACTCCTAAATTCATCTGTCGTCTTCTTCGCCACAAACTCGGCCCAGGACTCTTCCAAGAAAGGATACTTGTGGAAGGGCCTCAGATCCTTCTCCACGTAGTTCTTAACAAGCGTGCTCTTGAAGTTCTTCCACGCTTTGCATGCCTGTAGCAACGCGTGTCGTCGCACAGAGTCCCGGTGTTGCTCCGGGATCTCGAACGATTTGAGAATATCCGTCAGTAGCTCATCTTTCTGAGTTTTGGTCAACTCCTTCCACGAATCGTAGGTGACGCTGACCCGTTCCTGTGCAACTATTCTGACCGTTCTTCGGAATGTGGATGCTGCTCGGCGAGGATTGATAGGGGTCCCAGACTGATCGACCTCCGTGATGGTAAATCGGCCCACGGGCCTTTTCGATATTCCTCTTCTTCTACCGTGGTTGGATATTCCAGAGGATGGTGCATCATCAGACACATTAGGCGGCGATGACGAAGAATGAGCGGAAGACATCTTCACAAGAAATAGAAGTTCTAACACGCACGAACATATTATCATAAGATTCGATCTCTATGTGTATAGGTATAAACACCAATTAATAATAATTGACATAAATATGTAAATCCTCCAAGTCATTTAAAAGGAATAATATGCTTAACACAAACATCATGTGAACAAATGAAATCAGCATAAAGCTAAGATTTAACATTTTGATATTGCTATCAAATGTAGAGTAAGCATTTCAATTAGAGCTCAAGTTCAAACCCGATTATCAAAACAATTTCAGTACAAGACTATTATCATCACAGAGCATTCATCTCAAGCTCACCACACCACATTGCAATATATTCCAGTAGCAGTATCAAAACAAATACCATATGAATAACTGACTAGAAGAAATACAAATTCCTAAAACAAGTACAATTATCATGAGTCAATGAGGACCATGACAGCATGACAGATTATTGATAGAAAGAGTGAGGGAAATGGGCGTCGGGGTCGGCAACTCGGCATTGGTTACCTTTGGGCGTCAAGGAGAAGGACAAGCAAGGAGCAGTACCGGAGGAGCAGGGCGGCGAGAAGGGAGGTGCTGGGGCTCGGGGAGGAGGAGGCGCCGGGCTCTCGGAGGAGGCGCGCCGGGCTCGAGGAGGAGGCGGCGTCGAGGACGGCGTCGACGGGCTCGGGGGAGGAGTCACGCTGGGCTCGAGGAGGAGGCGGCGTCGAGGACGGCGACGACGGGCTCGAGGGAGGAGGGAGCGAGGAGTTGAGAAACTTAATCGTTGGAAGTGGGGGGTGCGGGCAAACACTAGAGTCCGAATATAAATAGGGATGGACATCACAGATGGTTCTAAAGTAGAACCGTCTGTGATATGTGATGTATCACAGACGGTTCCAATCAACAACTGTCTGTGATATGTGATGTATCACAAACGGTTCCAATCAACGCATGCAGGATATATTGTATCACGACGGTTTTGTTTTACCAAGGAACCGCTCGTGATATATAATTCTGCATAGTTTGATCTACAAACCTGCCTATGATATTATTTTGTATTGGTAATCTAGTTACATTTATTGGCTAGCCTCGTGAAATGCTAGCCATGCCCTCTAAAACAAGCGTAAAACACAACAAGTACATGTATATACATCCTATTCACATTCATTTCTAAACAATCACATCCATTTCACAAGACAAATCAATTAACTCAAATGAACTAAAATTAACCATTCATCGAACGCATATATACACACATTGTTCAATTAATCTTTAAAAATTAGCCCTTCATGATGATCGACGCATATGTAGCTAGTTTCACACGTTCTTCTTTCTCGACCCTTATGTCGCTTCCAAAGGAGGCAACTCGTCAAATTGATTGTATTCTTCCTCGTCCACTACATTCTCAACTCCGACAATCCTCCTTTTTCCATGAAGAACTATGTGGCGCTTCTTATTTGGGTCACATAGAAGACTTGAACAACTTGGTTAGCCAAGACGTAATGGTTCGTCTTTGTATCCGACACGCTCGAGGTCCACGGTAGTGACACCGCATTTGTCGACCTTCACCGTGGAGATGGACCCAACGACACGAAATAGGGGGATCTTGAAAAGTACGTAGTCGAGCTCCTATATCTCCTCTATTTGCCCATAGTAGGAGCTCCTCAGCCCATCGGTACTGAATGCATCTATGCAGACACCGCTATTCTGGTTAGTGCTCTTTATATCCTGAGCCTGCGTATAAAATGTGTACCCATTTATGTCGTATCCTCGCCATGTCACAACTATAAATGTTGGCCCTTTTGCCAACCAAGTTAGCATATCACTTGACGAGCTCCTAGCGAGTCGCTCCTTCAACCATTGGTTGAACCATCTGTTGTGTTGTCTCGTGATCCAAACATCTGACCGCTCCAAATTCTGTTGCCGAAGCACGTCCTTGTGCTGGTCGATATACGGAGACACTTCAGTCATGTGTTGCAAGACCGTGAAATGGGTTTGAGCATACGCATCCATATTGCCCTCCGGTCGAGATCGATTCCGTACATAGGACTTGAGAATTCCTATGAACCTCTCGAACGGGTAAATGCTACGTAGGAACACGGGTCCGCAGATCTTTATCTCCCTCACAATGTGAACAATGAGATGGACCATGATATTGAAAAACGACGGAGGGAAATACATCTCAAGATCGCATAGAGTCGTCACCACCTCGTCCTGCAGAGCATCTAGCCCTTCGAGATCGGTGACCTTCTGAGCAATTATGTTAAATAAATAACACAACCTCATGATTGTCTCTCGGACCTTGATCGGCAAAATACTTCTAATTGCAATAGGGAGCATTTGTGTCATCAACACATGACAATCATGAGACTTCATGCCAATTAACTTCAAATCTTTCATCGAAACAAGTTTCTTCATGTTGGCAGAGTAAACGGACGAAACTTTCACACCATGCAAGCACCGACACAGTTTAGTTCTTTCGGCCTTGGATAGAGTGTAACAAGCAAGGGGAAGGTACGTTCGTCATTTATCGGTCTTTGTTGGTGCTAACTCAGGTCTAATGTCCATATCAACCAAGTCAAGCCGTGCGTTGACACCATCATTTGTTTTGTCATGAATATTTAGTAAGAGACCAATCAAGCTGTCACATACATTCTTCTCTACGTGCATGACGTCGATGCAGTGGCGAACTTCTAGGTACTCCCAATAAGGTAAGTCCCAAAATATTGATCTATTCTTCCACATGTTCTTTTTACGGGTCCTCGATTTACGTCTCTTTTCGAGCACAACATCTAAATCCTTAACCATATCATAGACCTCTTTTCCGCTTAAATGCCTTGGACCTGAACTGTCCTCCTTCTCTCCGTCGAATTGTTTCTTCATCCTACTGTGTGGGTGAGCCCTCCGAAGGAACCTACGATGACGAATGTACACAGTTTTGTATGAGTGATTCAGCCACACACTCTCGGTATCATCTAAGCAGTGAGTACAGGCTTTGGCCCCTTTTGTACTCTGGCCCGACAAATTAGCAAGGGTAGGATAATCATTTATGGTGCAGAACAACAAGGAACGTAAAGTGAAGTTCTCTCGCTTATACGCATTCCATACATGCCCTTCAATTCCAAGATTTTAGATCTTCCATCAATGGTGCTAGGTACACATCAATATTATTCCTGTGTTGCTTGACCCTTCGATAAGTATCGACGCAAAATATACTTCCGCTTCATACACAACCAAGGAGGAAGGTTGTAGATCTGAGAGCGTCACGGGCCAAGTGCTATGTCATTTGCTCATGTTACCGAAAGGATTCATTCCATCTATACTCAATCCAAACCTTATATTCCTCTATTCCGACCAAGTCCGCAAACCTCCTATCGATGTTTCTCCACCGGGCGGAATTAGCGAGGTGTCTTAGCTTTAGTCATTCTTATGCTCCTCTGAGTGCCAATGCAGCAGTTTTGCATTCTTTGGGTTTGCAAAAAACCGCTTCAAATGGGGAATTACAGGAAGATTCCATGCCACCTTAGCAGGAGGTCCTTTCTTCACCTCGATTCCTTCGTCGTCATCTGATTGATTCTTATGCTTGTATTGGGATGCGTTGCACACCGGACATACATGCATGTTTGTATACTCGTTACTGTAGAGGATACAGTCATTCGGACATGCATGTATTCTTTTTTACTTCCATTCCCAATGGACAAAGAACCTTCTTGGCTTTGTATGTGGTTTTGGGCAACTCATTTCCCTTCGGAAGTATGTCCGCTAAGAGACCTAACAGCCCCGTAAAACTCTTGTCAGACCAACCGTTGCTTACCTTCAATTTCAGCAGTTCAAGTACGGATGACAACCTTGTGTATTATGGCTTGCAGCCCGGGAACAAAGGTTTCTCCGAATCCTCCATCAAGCCCTGGAATTTAACATACCCCCTCTCATCACAGTTCCCTTCTGCATCGCGAAGCGTCTGATCTAGATTGTCATCATCGTGCAACCTATCCGAATCGAAACCACAATCGACATCATCCGACGGCATATCGTTGACTTCCTGTATAATATGCTCTTCACCGTGACTGGTCCAACGTGTATAACCCTTTTTGAAACCCCTTCGAATCAAGTGTGCTCCGATCTGCGCTCGGTTCTTAAATATCTTGATTCTCACACCAATGCATGGACAAGACATATATTTCGCCCCTTATTCAACATATCCTCCTCGGCTCTTGTAAAAGCACACACGCCATTAATGTACTCTTCACTCACACGGTTCTCGCCAGACATCGACCGGTCCATCACACGGTTCGTATTGAAAACCCCGAAATAAATAAAAGGGTGACTTGAAAGTGTATTTTACGAGGCTTAATTACGCTTTTCAACAGAGAAAGCATATTTTTCTCTGAGCTAAAGGTGGCTTTTTTTTCATTTTTTCATTTTTGTGGATTTTATTAACTTACATGTGGGCCCTACTTGTCAGTGACTCATTTTTTATTTCATGATTTTATTTATAAAATCTATGGCGGTCCCACATGTCATAAACTCGTTAGTTTATTTACTAAATGATTAAAAACAGTAGGATTTGAAGCTCAAATTGGGCTTAGGGTGACATCGCATTGCTAATAGTCGTGGCTCGAGGCCCTATGGTCACCTGAGGCGAACCGACGGTGATGTCCCGTGGCGGCGCCATGGGCTTCACTAGCGATTCAGGCATAAACGCCTGAAACTACTCAAATTAAAGGATACTTATGCTCCAGTAGCTCACCTTGATCGCAAAGAAGGTGTTAGTGAAGTCGGGGAAGGTCCAAGGCGACTGGTCGTCGATCGGTGAACAGAGGCAACGGCGGCACGCTCCTCGGCGACAATAGCTGAAATGGACCACACGAGCGGGCTCAGTGAGGTGAGGCGATACTCAAACCGGGCACGGAGTGGCGATGGACTCACCGGGCTTGGAGATCTCCCACGGTTGCCGTAGTGCCAGAGATGGAGATCAAGAAGACTCTGTTGGGGCCTATATACACTGCACCGTCTGTGATGAGTTAATTATCACGGACGGTTTTCAACCAAAACGATGCATGATATGTAGTAATATCACGAGCGGTTTTATTAAAAACCGTCGTGAAGTATCACAGAGCAGTTACGACAAAAACCGTCTGTGATATTGGGTATGAGCGGTTTTATTAAAAACCGTCTGTGAAGTATCACGAGACGGTTACGATTAAAACCGCTCGTGATATTACCCAATATCACGAGGCGGTTTTAATCGTAACCGCTCGTGATACTTCCTGACGATTTTCAACAAAAACCATCTGTGATATGACCTCTTCACAGACAGTTTTTAGCGCGAAAAATAACACAAACAATCGGTAAACAAAAACCGTCTGAGATTGTGTTTAATACAGACGGTTTCGATGAACCGTCTATGATCACGCGTCCAGTATTAACATTTTTGTAGTAGTGTTGGATAGAGTTGCACTCACAAGTGGATAGCTCGCTCGAGCATCCTCACGCCGGGAGGGGGCACAACCTGGTAGAGATCAAACTATCGCATTACGCGCCGCAGCATGTAAGGCTCCACAATATGGGAAAACACAAGGTGGCAAGCCGTCGCCCATAATCCGGCATCCTACGTGCATTGCATGGACAGTCCATGCAGCGCTGCCATGTTCACGAAATGTGGGCTCTGTAGAGACCATATGATGTTGTTATCGTGCAACGACTTGAACTCATTATGGAACATAGGGTAGCACCTCGTCAGTCTGTCTCTAGCCTAGCGTAACTTGGCAGCAGCACACTGATTGCCCATAGTGGGCCCGTCTATGGGGTCGTGGAAGGTGGGCCATCCAACAGGGAAGTGCTCCTAACTCCAGAGCTGAAGGAGCACGCCGCACCGCAAAGCGAAATAATTTATAGTTTTCTTTCTTACAATCACACATTGATCAACATATGTGCCACAAAATATCTCAGATCTAGCCAACAAAAAAAGAATTATTTCATAGTGGACGGAGGAGGAGATCGGCTCTTACCTCCATGGGTCCGACGGGGCAAGCCGACTAAGGGACCACGGGAAGGAGGCCGGCGTAGGGAGCTGCGGGACCGATGAGGGGGGCCACCAGGACTAGTGAGGGGGCATGGGAAGGAAGCCGGTGCAGGGACGACGGGAGGCGTTGTGGCGAGGATGGGGCTAGCGGCAAGGACCGGGCCAGTGGGAGGCGCGGCGGTGAGAACCAGGTCGGCGGCGAGGGGGCCAAGAGACAGGGGCGAGGGGTCGAATCGACGTGATTGGGAAATGAGGAAAAACTGGGTTTATATGCAGTGGCAAAAGTGGGTAAATAACCATCAACTTGAGGGGCATTTTGGTAACCGAGAGGCTAATTCTTGCGGAGAGTAGGCCCAAGGTCGCTCCTAATTTTCTACTGCGATATAGCTCTGATTCTGGGGTAATCCTAGTTCTAAAAAAGAGGAGTTGAGGTGTTAGGCTGAGGTCTGATTGCTCCGGTTGAGAATTTGAAAGCATGAGTCCGAATCTTAACCACGGAGAAACCAGCAAAGAATCGGAATATTGCTACATATTCGGTTGTCTAACCACGCTCGCTCGAGCGCCACATGCATATGCAAGTGCAAGCTGCTACATACGTGTTTATTTCCCGAGATATCCTAGCTAGGTGCATTTTGCAACTGCATGCCATTGATTCTCAGCCATTGCTAGCTGCAAGTGTCGCTGTTTTTTTGAGAGAGATTTTTTTTTTGAGAGAGAGTGTCGCTGTTGCTTTCACCAGCCTTTGTGCAGCGATTCTCTCTTGGGTTATACTAGTAAACATCAAATTTCTTTCACACACATCAAGCAAAGCATATACGTACAAACAAGTATTCAACGGTTATGTTGTTACTTGTATGAAAGAACATACATTATGGCTCCAAACCAACTTCAAATCGTTAACGGTTCTCCATAAGAGATTGATGACACTCAAATCCTACCCACAACCACTGTCCCATGACATCAAAAGGCTAGTTATTTGTTGAAAAGTAGATGGCAACCATCCAACTTTACCATGGCAGCAACATCTGAGGAAAAGAGAGGACACGCATGAGCATACTTACACAAACATAGATGTCATGGCATAATTATCAGATGAATCGATTATTTTATACACAACATATTTTCAATTAGTGCCCTTTAAAGATGGATGGTTATCCTTCCGGTAAACCATTTTTTCCATAGGGATAGAGATAATTTTATTCCCGTATGACACTATTCTAAACATATATACACAGGATATGTGAATTTTGACTCATACTAGGAATATTTTTTGGGCTTGCAATGCATGCTAATTTGCCGCGACAATAGCACTGTATCGCAGATATATTATGGCAAACAGAGCAATTGTGAGAATAGACTAGCAAGCCTCTTACATACTATGCTCGACGTGTTCAACGACCCAAATGACCAAGATGTGAATATAAGCATAAAAGTACATAGTCCAAATGCAAATTTTCAAAGGCATTCAATAGCCAAAGATTACTCTGCACATGAGTATTGAAACCCTACCTTTTGAAAACAGAACAAAAGGTAATTTTATAGTCATCCTTTCTCGCCAAGTAAGAAAGAAATAAGAAAGCGCAAAACACAATTTTAAAAAAAGCAGCTCATACAATGCTTGGCTCAGGCTAGCAACATCGAGAAGGCATGAACTTGTATTACTCATTGTCACCTTCCGTGTGGCGTGTGCACCTTCTGTATGCACCTGAAGGATATTTCCTTCTCTGAAAGGTGCACCCAACATAACTACAAAGTAAATTAAAAGAAAAGAATGATGGATCGACTGTTGGATCCTAGGCTTTGAATACCTGAAGCCCTTGGATGTGTACCGTACTAGCTTTATGATCAGTGGCTAGTACACACATCCACAACATTGATAATCACATACATACATTCACATATACAGAATAAAACAAAGCATGATACATAACTTAAGCGGTTACATTATTTACAACACAAGGGCTGACCGGCCAAAAAAAGCTTAAGAATCAGAAGTACCAAAAGTAACAGCGGAAGCTAAATATGTAAGAAGTCCAAAAATTCTAGTGGCACGCCCATCCAAACCCCCAGGCAACCGACTAAAGATAAGTCCTAGAAAGACCCGTCACCGAACCCACCGATTCTGGGTGCAAAAAAGGCATCATCCGGCGTAGGCATATCTTCTAAGTCTGAACAATAAATTAAGCAATATTGAATATATTGTGTACTTAGCAAGACTTGTAGTGTATCACAAAGTTTATATACATGCATGGCTAACAAAAGGTGAGGCTCTATACTACAAGTTATTTTCAGCATCAAGCAAGTTTTATTTGCAATATCAATATGTAGTACTTTGAAACGTAAATTTAAAGAGCAGTTAATTAGATAAAGGACAACAAGTAAGTAACTGAACAAATAACGAATAGCAACCCTCCTCGGCTGCGAGTAACATCTCATTATCAGCCATAGACATGGCACTCAACTTAAATATAAACCAACATACCATTTCCCATGTTTTTAAATGAAACTACTTTTATGAAAACCAAGACTATACCCATTAAGTCTGCACTAAGCATGCTCATGACCACGAGCACGGCTATTTAAATATATTTACACTCTACAGAGGTGTAAAACTTTACCCACAGCACATGAATTCTCTAGTTTCTTTGGCATTCGTCGATACCACTACTCACTACCTTTGGTAAGCAGTTTAGAGCACACGTTGAAACCTTTACATCACCTAGTCCTAACCTTGCACTAGCCTAGCGAATGATCGCCACCACTTCGCCCGGGCACACCCCGTCAAGTGAGGCATTCACCGTTGTGTCGGAAAGCTTTGTGCCCAACGCCTCGGTGAAGGGAGCCCCTTCAAGCAGTCGCACATGCTCACACTACTACGGCCTACCAACGTGCAAGGCTAGTTTTCGATGACTTAATTAGCTAAGGTCATCCCATACCGGCACATGTGGTTGTACGCTTAGGCTTAGATTGGAGTTGCTGGCGTTCGGTCCTTAATTGACCTAGGCGAGGATTTTACCATATCTACTTGTGAGATACATCCCTCACACTTCTCATAATATAATATAGCTCGCCCGCATCAAAAACTAAGTTTTTTATTTTTATTTTTATACAAAATAACAGAGGTGAACCCCTCTAGATCGTCATTTCAAAAACACCCAAACTCATATTTAACATGTCATCCATTTTTTTTCAAATTTTAGTAAAGACTAAAGCTTGACTAAGCAATTGTGCGAAACTCACACTCAAAATTCCCAAATTGACTTCACCTATTATCTAAAACATAACCTAAGGGCTACAACAGTAAGGGTATCAATAATTCAAGGAGATTCAAGCATCGATTAGGATTACGATGACCATTATCCCCAAATTTAGCAATTTTAATCAAACATACACGCATGCATAATAGATTTTGCAAAAAGAAGTACAATAATTAAAATAGTAGGATCAACATGGTCAAAGGAGGTGCTTGTCTTGCTCTGGCTGCTCTGAATACGAGGATGGAGTATCTTCATAAAAATCGTTCGAAGAGTCGACGTCTAATCAAAAGAGCTGAAAGCAAATTAAATATAGCAAAATAATTTCAATGGAAACAAAATCCAAATATTGTTGCATATTTAGGCAGAACATGATTTTAGATGAATTTAGAAAAAAAGATTCATCTCATTTAGAGTTTGTTTGCAAAATTTATTAACGTTTTAATTTGCTTCGGTTTGAAAAATCCAGAAAATAGAAAAGTGCTGACGTCGAAGGCGTATTTTCTGAAGTTTATGCTTTCCAACAGAGAAAGCGTATTCTTCTTTGAGTTCTACTAAGGTTTATGCTTTCCAGCAGAGGAAACATATTTTCTCCAGAACTAAAGGTGGCTTTTCATTTTTCCGATTTTTATTAACTGAGAGCTGGGGTCCACTTATCAGTCTCTCGGTTTTAAAACATGTTTTAAAACCAAGAATAGTGCATGGTCCCACATGTCAGTGACTCATTCACTAAACACGTTTGAAATTAGATTTTTCATTATCCTTTCAGCTGGTCCCACCTGTCATTGACTTAGTACTCCTAATCACTATCATTAAGAGTTAATCAACTTTTAAACGCACGGGTCCCACTATCAGAGAGAGAGAGAGAGAGAGAGAGAGAGGAAGGGAGGAGTTGGGCGTGCGCATTGCCGAGAGGGAGAGGAGCTTGCCGGCGGTGAGGCACACGCGGAAAAGCTCGGGGGAGCTCGGAAATGGGTAGAGGGCATCCATGTGATGCCAGGGGTGGTGAAGGTGCCAGGGGAGGTGAATACTGGGGTGCTAAGGTTGGTGTCGACGCAAGGAATCGGCCCGAGGCTCACCAGGTTTTGAAGAAGATCAGAAATGGCGGTGACAGCCGTGAATGAGGAAGATGAGGGTGAAGCTTGGATTCAGGACGAGATTGCCTGCATTGAGTGAGGGGTTAGCACCAGTAGAGTGGGGAACACCTTATGACACGGTTGGTTTGAGCTCGAACCCATCAGAGCGATGAGAACACGTTGGCGAGCTTGAGTATGCACCGGAGCTGAGGACGAAGGCAGTTGCGATCGATCTACATGACTTTCGAGGATGCATTAAGCACAGGAAAGGAGTGAGTGAGGTGAGAGGATCAAGATGATGTAGGTCTCGTGGTTGAGGAAGCTCACTAGAGCAAGAATGGTGCGAAGACGCGCTCACCGGTGTCGAGAACAACGCAAACATTCCTGCAAAACTAAGGAGCGATGATGCTAGGGTTTGCGCAAGCTGAGGAAGACAATGTGTGCTGGGGCTTAAATAGCTAAGACGATGTAGTGTGAGAAATTCACAGTCGGCTCTGGCTCTCTCCGACAACGCGGGGGTTGGGTGCCATTAAGGGGGTAGATGGCATGGGCGAGGTTTGGCGGAGGTGATGGAGGTAGGAGGGGTGTGAAACAGTAGGCGGTCAGGCGAACCCACGGGCACGGAGCGGGCGAGGGAGAGCTGGTGCACTAGCGAGCGGGGGAGGGAGTGAGGTGGAAAACAAGCACTAACAGGCAGGGTCCACATGTTAGCGAGCGCAGGAGTGAGGGTGGTGTGGGCTGGAGTTGAGTGCGAGGGAGTTTGGGCCAGCTTAGTTTCGGCCCAAAGGGTGAGAGGCAAATTTGAATTCGTTTTCAAATTTTTCCAAAACTGGCTAATTTTTTGATGAATTTGTAATCCTATCAAATATATTCCAAACTTTATGAATTTTTTTTAGAGTTTATGACAAAGTCTAGTTTCATATGTAAATTTTATAGGATTTTATATACTCTGTGGTTTTCCAAAAATAATCTTACAAGCTGCTGCTTGTATGAAATTTTATTATTTGTTTTATACAAAAAAAGTTCAAAAATCATGCATAAATAATTTTCCATATAGAATAAGCTCAAAATTAATTTCCCATTTATTTTCACTATGTCTTCACAAAAAAGAAAATTTGGGATGTTACAGACCTACCCCTCTTACAGAGAATCTCGTCCTCAAGATTCGGTGGGCTTGGTAAAGAAATAAGGGAATTCAGCTCTAAGACGGTCTTCTCGTTCTCGTGTAGCTTCGTCTTCGGTGTGGTTTCTCCACTGGACTCTTAGCATCTTTATGGCGTGGCTATGAGTATGTCATATGGCTTCGTCTAAGATTCAGATCGGGTGCTCCTGATAAGAAAGATTCGGTTGGAGATCAGTGTTTTCCAACTGAGCGAGTTCGCTCGGAGTCTGTAGGAATTTCTTGAGTTGCGACACATGAAGATGTCATGCACATCTGAAAGTTGGGGTGGCAATTCTAACTAGTATGCCACTTCGCCATTCCTCTCAATGATTCGGTACGGTCCGATGTACCGACGTGCCAGTTTCCCACGGACTTGGAAACGGCTGATGCCTCGTAGCGGTGAGACCTTGGGATAAACATAATCATTTACTTAAAAGCTTAGCTCACGGCAACGACAGTCGGCATAGCTCTTTTGACGCGATTGCGCTTCCCTCAAGCGTCCTTTTATTTCGTCAATGTGCTCTTGTGCTTCTTGGATGATGGTCGGTCCAAAGAATTGTCTCTCACTGAACTCTAGCCAGAATAGGGTGTTCTACACTTCCTCCCATAAAATGCCTCGAATGGTGATATTTGAAGGCTTGATTGGAAGCTATTGTTGTAGGAAAACTCGACAAACGCCAAACATTTATCCTACTTTGTGCTATAGGACAGCTTGCAAGCTCGTAAAATGTCTTCCAAAATTTGATTCGTCCTATCTGTCTGGCCTCCCATTTTTGGGCGGAATGTTGTGCTAAAGAATAGCTCAGTTCCCAACAGCTTGTGTATGCTATCCCAAAATCGTTAGGTGAACTGGGGGCCTCAATCATAGGTTATTGTCTTTGGCGCACCGTACAGGCGGATGATGTTGTTCATGTAAAGCCCTGCGAGTTTGGCCCCGTGATTTGTGGTGCTAACCGAAATGAAGTGCACCACCTTGGTTAGACGATTGACAATAACCCATATGGAATCATGTCCATTTCAGGTCTTTAGTAGCCCAGCTATGAAATCTATGCTGATTTCATCACATTTCCACTTGGGAACATTCAGAGGCTGAAGTAATCCCGCTGGTCGCTGGTGTTTTGCCTTAACACACTGACACACATCGCACATGGCAACGTGCGTAGCAATGTCCCGCTTCATACCAAGCCACCAGAACTGCTTTCAAAGGTCTCGATACATCTTGGGACTCCTAGGATGAATGGAGAGTGGTGAATCATGATATTATAAGAGGATTAGCTCTTTGATATCATGATTATTCAGGACATAGAGCTGCTGTCCATGCATAACCAATCCACTCAGGTTCTCAGTGAATTCTAATTTCCTGCCATCCTGCAAGTCGTGCTTGATTTCGGCGATCGTTGGATCCCTGAGTTGAGCGGCTTGGATTTGCAATTTGAGGGTAGGTTGCAACACTAGGGGAGAATCATAACCCTCCTCAACTACTTCTAAATTGAGCTTCTAAAACTCTTCACACAACACAAGCTGATTTGCTTCAATCGATACGTTTATGCAGTGAAGCATCTGGCTAAGAGCATCGACTACAACGTTGGATTTACCGAGGTGGTAATGAATGCCAAAGTCATAATCCTTTATCAACTCAAGACATCTTCGTGGCCTTAGGTTCAGATATGGCTGCGTGAAGAAATACTTTAGGCTTTTGTGATCGGTGTACATTTCACACCAATTGCCGATGAGGTGATGCCTCTAGATCTTCAGAGCATGAACCACGGGAGGTGATGCCTCCAGATCTTGAGAGCATGAACCACGGCTGCCAATTCCAAGTCATGAGTTGGATAATTAGCTTCATGAGGCCGCAACTGACATGAGTCATAGACCACCACTTTGCCCTCTTGCATCAGCACACAACCGAGATTGTGGCGGGATACAACACAATACACAACAAAGCTTTTGTGTATGTCGGGCAGAGTAAGCACTGGGGCTGTTGTGAGCCTTTTCTTTAATTCTTGAAAGCTCTCATCACATGATGCTAACATTCAAACTTCCTCTCCTTCTTCAAAAGTTGTGTCATTAGTCTTACGATTTTGAAGAAGTTCTCGATGAATCGGCAATAATATCAAGCCAGGCAGAGAAAACTTCAGACTTCCGGAACGGTGTGTGATTGTTCCCAAGCTAGGAAATCTTGTACTTTGCTCAGGTCCATGGCTCACTACTACAAAAAGGCTAATACTGGACGCCTCATCGCCGACGGTTGACCAAAACCGTCTGTATTAAAAACAATCATAGACGGTTTTGGTTTAGCGGCCATCTGTGTTACTGGCTGCGCTAAAAACCGTCTATGAAGAAGTAATATCACAAATGATTAGTGTTGAAAATGCGTGAAGTATCACAGACGGTTACGAATAAAACCGCTCGTGATACTACTAAATATCATGAAGGTTCATGTTGAAAACCGTCGTGAAGTATCACTGAGCATTTACTCAACAAGAACCGTCAGTGATATTTAGTAGTATCACGAGGCGATTCTGTTCGAACCGCTCGTGATACTTCATAGACGGTTTTTAACATGAGCTATCTGTGATTTCCCATCCTCATCACAGATGGTTCGTATTAAAAACCGTCTGTGATAAGTATTTTTTATTTTAACATGGCTTGAAATCTGATTTTACCATGGATAGTAAGGAAAATTCAAGCCATAGTAAAATCAGAAAGTAAGAAAAATTCCAAGCCATGGTAAAATTAGAGAGTTAGTGATTTCAAGCCATAGTAAAATCGGAGTATTAGTGATTTCAAGCCATGGTAAAATTGCAGAGTAAGGAAAATTCCAAGTCACAGACGGTTTTTAATACAAACCGTCTGTGATAAGATATATAACACAGACGGTTTTTAATATGAACCATCTGTGATAAGATACATATCACAGACGGTTCTTAATACGAACCGTCTGCGTGATAAGATTATCCTTTGCGGTTCGTATTAAGAACCGTCGTGATTCGCAACAGCAGGAGTTCGAAAATTTTGAACGCGCGCGTAGGTGGCAAAATATTTTGGCATTGTCCTTATATATTATAGCCACCCGGCCTTGTTTTCCATCGCTCTCCCTCTCTCTCCCCACACCGAGCTCCAGCGACCACCTCGATTCCCGTCGCGGTTCGGCGAGAACCTGGCCGACGGCGGCGATGAGGAGGGATGCGGAGGAGCTCCTTGTAT
This sequence comes from Phyllostachys edulis, assembly GCA_036346405.1. Taxonomy (NCBI): domain Eukaryota; kingdom Viridiplantae; phylum Streptophyta; class Magnoliopsida; order Poales; family Poaceae; genus Phyllostachys; species Phyllostachys edulis. The sequence goes on from CM070549.1 coordinate 67,945,595, forward strand.
CTTAGGAAGATGCGTGTACATCCCTATAGCATACATAATTTGTTGGTTGTTTGTTGTAAAGAAAATTATCTTAATTTTGTGTTACCTAAGGTTGGAGCACCGCTGGAGGTTTTCAGTCGTCTCTCCTTGCCGACGAGCTTGAGTCGCCAAGAAGCCGATGAGTTCTTCAGGAGCTTGGAGGCATAGATGGTTTCTAGCTAGTTTAACTTTGTAACTTTATTCTTTTTTTTCCATTCGGAGGGGACGTTGTGAAACCTTTTGGTTTCCCTTTCCTATAATGTGTTTGCCATCGAATTTTAATTGGATTTTAGTTGTCTTGCTAGAGGTTGCATATGGAAACTCTTGTCTAGCACTTGATTGGTTTGGCTCAAAATCCGTTTTTTTGCAATAGAAAAAACTATCACAAGCGGCTCAAACAAGAACCGCTCATGATAATTACTTATCACGAGCGGTTCTTGTTGAACCGCTCTGTGATAGTCTATTTTCCTGAGCAGTTCTAAACAAGAACTATGCTCAGTGATAAGTAATTATCACGACGGTTCTTGTTGAAACCGTTTGTGATAGTTTTTTATAGACGGTTCAAAACCGCCTGCATGATGACTCATGTCATCATCGACTCATAAACTTCAGACGGCTCACAAAATCGCCTGCGTGATGGCGTTTTTGAACCGTCTGTGAAGACTTTTTCTGTAGTAGTGGCTACACCTCCTTTAGATAGAACATGGCCTAGGAAGCCGACTTTTCGTACGCAAAATTCACACTTGCTGAATTTTGCGTATAATTGATGTTCGCACAGCTTGTCGAGCACCATACGCAAGTGTTGCTCGTGTTCTTTTGCATTCTTGGAATAGATAAGAACATCATCGATGAAAACTACCATGAACTGATCCAAATACTATATAAAAATCTTGTTTATAAGATTCATGAAACTTGCAGGAGCATTGGTAAGTCTAAAAGACATTACGGTGTACTCGTACAAGCTGTAACGGGTGGGGAATGTGGACTTTGGAATATCTTTTGGCCTGATCTTGAGTTGGAAATAATCGAGCCTTAGATTAATCTTGGAGAAGACACAAGCACCATTCATGTGATCAAAAAAATCATCAATCCTTGGGAGAGGATATTTGTTCTTGATAGTGACTCCATTTAAGGAACGGTAGTTGACGCACATTCGCAGACTGTCGTCTTTCTTCTTCACGAACAGCATGGGGCTTCCCCATGGTGATGAGCTTGGACGGATGAATCCCTTGTTAAATTGCTCTTTGAGTTGTTGCTTTAATTCAACCTACTTATCGGATGCCATTCGATAAGGTCGCTAGGATATAGGTGTTATCCCGGGTAGCAAGTCGATGACAAACTCTATGTCACGGTCCGATGGCATCCCCGGCAATTCATCCAGAAACACTTTAGGATATTCACATACCACGGGCACCTGAGTAAGCTCTGGGATTGAGATGGAGTTGAGCGTGGGCTGCTGCGATGAAGCGGCATATGTTGAGGGGAAAACGATCCGTTCTCCATCAAAGTTGACAAGAGAAACAACTCGTTCTGCACAATCATTTACTCCATTGTGTTTGGCTAGCCAGTCCATCCCAAGAATTGTATCCAACCTAGGTGTATATATCATAATGAAGTTGGCTTTAAATCCTACCTCATTAATTTCAATTCGAACATCAAAACATCTGAGTTTTGTCCTCATGACAGACCCGGGGGAATCGACTGCCAAGTCGTTTTCTAAGTTTGTAGTTTGTATGTCTTGTTTGTCGAGACCCAAAAATGTAATTCTGGACCCTCTGTGTATAATACACTAGTCCAGAATCATGCTAGTGCACACAGTGGCAACATCGATGAAATATCATTTCCATATACAAAGATGACTAATATATAGGCAAATAACAATAAATATCAGAGTAAAGACCTTAATGGTTAAGCTTACAATTAATGCCTCAGAAGGCAAATAACTCAATGAAGTTGCAGCGGAACGTAACAGAATAACTTCAGTGAAGCCCATCCATATGCCCATAGGCAATTGGCTGGGGTAGCGTGACCTAGTTCTCCATGATCCTTAAAGTAGACCTTGTTGACTGACGCTTCCTTCACCTCTGCTTGATTGATTAAAGCAAGCATGAGTACATAACCGTACTCGCAAGTCATACCACAGAAATACAATTATACATGATGGCTTATTCCAAAGGGATGGCTTCTATGGTTATTTTGCATAAATGCAACATTTGCAATTTGAATATGAATAATAAATTCAAAACAAATAGACAATAATAACTTATCAGTTGTTTTCACAAAGACACATAGTTTAATCAAGTTATTCACACAGCCATATGACTTAGATCACACAGCTGTCCCTTCCCAACTATTTTATGAAAATCTACCTCTCGTGTGAAATCCCCGAGCATGTCCATAACCGTGGACGTGGCTATTCGAATAGATTGATTTAACACTTTGCATAGTTTGTACACTTTACCTACAAGATATAACCAGCATAGCTTGCACTGATCATAACAAAACGTTTCAGAAACTTCATCTCAAGCATTGCTACTCCCAGTGTGCTTACAAACCGTCATACCAAACTATACACAGTGGATGGTACGACACACACTGTTGGACAGGGACACGGCGAACCGCCCCGTGATATAACTACTTGGTAACACACCTCCACCCAATCAACATAGCCTAACCTACTACCTGAGTAGCAATATCAAGAATCCATAACTTACTAAGTTAGGCTCGTCCCATACCAGGCATGTGGCCGTACAGTAAGGCTCAGTTCAATGGCGCACAAAGTTAAGTCCTTAATTGACCAAGGCAAGACTTTCAAATTCTAACTAAGACACACAGATTATTATGACACACAGATTAATATTCCCATTCACATAGCCACCATGTCACATAGTATCCACCACTTGCCTCAGTCTAAATCCTTTACCACCTGTTGGAGAAATATTCTATCCCCTTGCTAGTGGGATCCACTCCTTAGGGTAAATACCGACCCATCAAGCCCGATAGTGTAATCACCTAGCAAAGACCATCTGTATCCCTCATTTGTACTCATAAAAGACTGTAATACCCCCCAATTGTATCCTTAGAGTAGTCAACCCCAAGGGGTATGTTGGTCATTTATACAGTGCTTGGGAGCCTATAAATACCCCTTTGTATCCCTCCTTGAGGGGGAGGACTCTTGAGCAATACATACAAGCAAGTCACGGGTGAGCCTTGGGAGGGATCCTCGAACCTCCGTAGGCACGCCGAGCAGAGTAGGGGCGGTCCTCTCGGACCCCCGAACTCAGATAAATCCCGTGTTACGTTAAGCTCTCATGGGCGAAGGCTCGTAGCACGGCCATCGTCCGCCCTCTCACTTGTGTTCGGTTTTTACACCGTCAACATTGGCGCTGACCGTGGGGACCGTAGCTGATCAACAGAAGGCTATGGCTCCTACCAAGAAATACTCCAAGTCCACGAGGCCTCCTCTCATTTCAGAGCATAGGGAGCCCGCGGACGACCGGTCCGTTCCCCGAAGAAGCCCAAGGCATGGTTTATCTTCGGAGATCGGAGCTATTCATCCCGAGACAGACAACGTCCTGCGCATTCCCGGGCCGCCAGGCATCCCCACCTCCATTGCACGGTGGCGGTGTGCGGCCCAAGGCAAGAGGTCGAAACATTGCCGAAGCTCGGGGCCATCCACCGCTCACGGGGCTCGGCGCTTTAATCGCAAAGCAATGGTGGAGGCAACCGCAAGGCGGTGGTGGACTACATGATGGCCACGTGTCGCCTCCCAGGCCCAACGACCTCGGCCCGTTCCCGCTCAGCCACCGCCTTGGTTCAAGTGGCCCTTGACCCGGCCGCCATGATTTTTTCCTCGGAGGAGGGCCGGGGCATCCTTAACCTCCCTCCACTCGCCCACGGCGGTGATGGCGGGGCTCCTTCGGCCAATGCACCCACCAAACTCGGGTGGGAGGAGCTCGGCCTTTTCCATTGCAATTCATCCGTCGCCCCAACCTCCAGGGCACGAGTTCATACCCCACACCAGGCGCTCGACCTCCCTCCAAGCTCCTCACTTTGGGCAAATCTTTGCACCAGACTGAGATGGTGAGTCAACTCCCCGATAAGTCTTGAGCTCCATCCTCAAGGTGCTACATGGGCGGGGCGACTAGGGAGCCCGTGAGGCCAAAGGTAGCTCCCCAATGTCCCCTCCAAAGACCTTGGCGGAACAACCATTCCACCCGTCCTGACCAGCGCACTCATTAAGCCGTGAGGATTCATCAAGGAGGCTATGGCCGGGGTCAAAAGGGCATGAACTCTGCGGCACCTTTGGTGTCCCGTGTTTCCCAATCGGATCCGGAGGGAGCGCGGTCACCATCGCCACGAAGAGAGGATCTTGAATCACTAATCTCCGCCGGATCAAGTTGCAAGTCGGCGCAGGCGCTCAACTTCCAATGCGCCGCACTATCGCCGCCACCGTGGCATCTAGCTCTTCCATTTCAGAGAGCCCGCCACCATTGCCGTCGCCGCACTGCGATCACCGTCACCTCGCCTTGAAGGACAGAGGCATCCAGGCCCAGGAACCCTCTCATTGGAGACATCTTCAAAGCTCGTTTCAACCAAAGTTAAAATCGGCCCAATCTAAGACCTTCGATGGGGACTCGACCCCATACAATTCTGAAGTATACTCCATGGCGATTAATTTGGGGAGGTGGAGAAGTAGAGATGTGCAATCGCTCCCCTTGTTCCTCTCCTAACGGAGCAGCGCTCTGGTTCTTCAACCAAAGAAAGGCTCCATCTATTCTTGGGACTAGGTGAGGGAAGAGTTCAGTGCAAATTTCCAAGGAAGCTATAAGCGCCCCATGCTCCCCAACCAGCTCTTTACCGTTAAGCAACGGAAGGGTGAATCCACAAGAGAATTTCTTAAGCGCTTTTCTAAAGTCGAAGCAGTGGCAGATGCCGGACTCCACATCATCAATGCGTGCAAGAAGGGCTGCTCAGGGAGAACTCAATCGCTTGGGAGAGATCCCCAAGGACGACCCATGAGCTCTTGAGTCGTGGAAAAATATGCCCGAGGAGAAGAAGGCGACACGGCTAGAAGGATTTCTCCGCGGAGACGAAAGCATCTCCTCCGGGAAGAAGTCAAAAAGCTCCCGGGAGGGCAATATTTGGAGGGATCACTCTGGCGAGGAATGTGACTCCAAGATTCTTGTCGAATGTACACTCCTTCACTGGAGCGCTGAGCAACTCCACGGAGGATCCAAGAAGGAATCGAGACCAAAAGCCCATTTGGAAGGGGCGTCTGACGAAGGTCGCAATGAAAGGAGGGGCAACCCAAATCAAGGAGACGGGCGCTGGTGTGCCTACCATAAGATGAACGGGCATGATATGAATGAATGCCGTCAGTACGCCGCTGAAATAACGAAGCTCCTTGAACACGGCCCTGGGCCGCGTCGAGCGTCGTCGCCACGTCCCACGGCTACAGAGGCGATGCCCCTTTAGGCAATTCCACCACCCCAGGCACAGGCCCCTGGTGATCTACCCCTCGGGGAGTGCTTGCACGATGTTGAGCATGAACTCCCCTTCCAAGAGCCGCAAAGACGAGTAAATGTCATAATAGGGGCTCGGCCTCAGGTCATGCATCAAAAGCATGTGAAGAATGCCCAGAAATCAGCGTCGTGGGGTGGCTCCTCAAAGTGTCCCTCCCAAATGGGCAAGCATTTCTCTTAGCTTCACGGTGATGATGCACAAGGCTTAAGGTTCCCTCATGATGGCGCCCTCTTAATAATCGCCACAATATCCAATGCGAGATCTCCCACATCGCTTGTCGACGGAGGAAGCTCTGCGGATATACTCTACTGCGTGCGCTCAAGGAACTATAAGTCACGGGGCTATCATCTGGCATCCTACTACCATCCGACGCCCTCTCGTAAAGCCGTGCAGGAAAATCCATCCAACCCCTTGGGAGGATCGAACTCCTCATGACGTTAGGATCACAGGAGAATCACCGCACGAAGCCGTCGGGTTCGATGTTGTTGACATCGAGTCCCCATTCAATGCTATCATGGGAAGGGCAACTCTCAGCAGCTTCATGCGGCGGTACATCAAAACTACCTGTGCTTAAAGATACCGGGCCCTCGCGGGTCATCTCTGTGAGGATGATCAAGACTTAGCTCGCCGTTTGTACCTGGCGGCGCAAGCTAACTCAGCGACATCAACTTTCTCGAACCCAAGGAGTCAAGGAGGACATGCCCTTGCCTCTCTCACCAAGGCACATCAAGGATGTACCCCTCCGGTGAGGTGCTCCTTAAGCCTCGTTTGGAAGAGGACTGTAGGAAGTACAACTCTTGACGGGGGTGACCCGATCTCTTAGAATCGGGTCGTTATCCGAGAATGATGGAGAAAGGAGCTAATGGAGTTCTTAAAGTCCAACAACGGCATATTAAGCTGGACACCGTCAAACATGACACTCCTTTTGGGCGTTCATGGGGGCCTCTGCACCTCTCATATCACACCAAGGAAATCACAAAGCAAAACACTTGCCAAGGCTTCTATCGGTGACAATGGTGCGGGATGCCCTCGACATGCTCGAGAAGCGTGAGGGATGCCAAAGATGGCGACCAATCGCATCGATCATGCTAATCCCCTCGCACCATACCAATCACGGCCTTTTGCAGATGGGGAATGGACTGCTCGGGCCATCCCCACCGACAGCGAACTGGCGTGTGGTAGCATCGGCGGATTACATCACCGAATGGGTAGAGGTGGAGCCCTTAGCCTCCATCACGCCTCGCGCCATGATGAAATTCCTTTGGAAGAATAGCGTCAGTAACCGGTGTTCCTAAGGAACTCACGGTGGATAACGATACCAAATTCGACGCTCCGGCCTTGAGATTTACTGTAACTCCGCCGGGACCACCCTTCGCTTTGTCGGTGGCTCGTCCAAAAACCAACGGGGCCGTGGGAAGAACCAATGGGCTAGTCTGCAAGAATCGTCACCACCTTGAAACAAGTGCACTCAGCGGGGAACCCGTGTAGAGGAGCTCCCGACATCCTATGGGGCATCGCCACGACCCCTAAGCCGCTCCATCGAGCGACCCCATTCTCACTTTCGTGTATGCGGAGTGAAGCTATCCTCCTGCCCCAGATCCGTCACCGCTCTCTCCAATCGAAATGCTCTCGGCACCACTACGCCCAATTCGCTCAAAGCGAGGACAACCGCAAGTGAGAGGCGGACTTTCTTGAAGAAATCCGCAATTTTTATGCTTAAGACTCTCTGTATGCCTGTGGCACCTATCGGGATGTAAACACCATCTTACTTAATGCAAAGAAGGCGTGAAGTTCCTACATGATCGCACCATTTATGCAATTATGGCGTGGATCGAGGTAGTCCCTTAACACTGCTTGTTAAGGGGTTGACTGTTTTGTGAATGTCTTCTCAATTTTGTGCTCATTGACGATTGAGAGGTTTGCTTTCGACCTTGGCGATAAGATAGGCTCTCCTAACACGCTTTGTTAGGAAGCGGACACATCCTCTGATCTCGCTTGCCTCACACAAGCCCTCGCTAACCCTTCCTCAGAAGGATATCACCCTCGGGGTGCATAGGCGTCACGACCTCCGTGGTCTCCCATAGCAAAGTCTATAGTGGCTTGGCGTCATGCGCCTCCACCATGGCGGCTCGTGTCCTACTAGCCCTAGGGCATGGCGACCACCCTTGTGGTGAGTAGAGGCGTCACGACCTCCGTGGACTCCCTAACAAAGTCCATGGTGGCTTGGGCGTCCGTCGCCTCCACCATGGCGGCTCGTGTCCTCTCGCCCTAGGGCATGGCGACCACCCTTGAGGTGAGTAGGGCGTCACGACCTCCGTGGACTCCCTAACAAAGTCCATGGTGGCTTGGGCGTCAAGTCGCCTCCACCATGGCGGTTAGTGTCCCTCTGGCCCCTAGGGCATGGGCGGCCACCCTCGGGGTGCATAGGGTGTCTGACCTCCACGGTCTCCCCTAGCAAAAGTCCATAGTGGCTTGGGCGTCCGTCGCCTCCACCATGGCGACTCGTGTCCTACTAGACCTAAGGCATAGCGACAACTTTGGTCGATGCCAAGTTGATGGATGTCTTGAGGACTCGTCCCCTTAGACTCCAAGCCACGCGCCGAGCGACCTCGGGTCCTCGCATGCCAAGCTCCATTGCCCATGAGGGTTAACCATTCTCATGCATTCCGATCACCACAAAGAACCCTGCGGGGGTAAAAGGGCTCCATCGCCTCATAGTTCAATGCCCACGACTTAGCCTCATGGGTGCAACCGGTGTGCTGTGACTTCTTGTCGAGGGCACCGCCCAATGTGCCCATGTAACGTCCCGTTTTCTTTTAAGTCCTTGCCAAGTTTTCAAAATAAAAGTAACCATTTGGCTTTATTGAGAATCCAAAGCTTAACCTGAGATTTTTGAATCTGGAGAGTTCAATTGGAAATAATCAAACCTTAACTAAGTCGTTGTTGGTGTTCCTTCTTTGGTTGTGGCTCTCTGTGGTGTCTTTGCCCCCTCGGGTTGTGGTTCTCCGAAGCTTTTACGTGTGCCCTTACTGGTTAGCCTCTTCTCTCTCTCTCTCTCTCTTAACTTCCTTTGTTGGTTCGAATCTCTTTGAGATCCAGACCTCTCTCACATCTCCCCTCTGTTCGAAACCTCTCCCTTGCTTGGGGTTTTCCTGTCAAGGACCCAGCTCGGGTTTGTGTTTCAAAAACCTCTTTGGCCCCCCAAGCCACGCTTGGTTTTGCTTCTTTAGACCTCCCCTTGTTGAGATCTAGCCGCTCAGACCTCCCCTTGTTGAGATCTAGCCGCTCAGACCTCCCCTTGTTGAGATCTAGCCGCTCAGACCTCCCCTTGTTGAGATCTAGCCGCTCAGACCTCCTTGTTGAGATCTAGCCGCTCGGACCTCCTCTTGTTAGGATCGGCCTTTAGGACCTCCTCTGGAGATCTTAGCCGTCCGGGTTCTCCTTTAGTGGGATCCAAGGTTCCGACCTCCTTAGGTCCAAGACCTCCTCCTTGGTCCTTCTTTGGTCTTTTTGTAAAGACCACCCTCCTAACCTTGAATATTCTGTTCGTCGGGACCTCCCTGCACCCTTTGATCTGGACCGTTGAGGTCCTCCTCTTCCTGATCTTGACCGTTAGATCTCCTTTTGGAGATCTACTCGTCGAGACCTCCTGCTGCACCTTTTGATCTGGACCGTTGAGGTCCTCCTCTTTAAGATCTTGACCGTTAGATCTCCTTTTGGAGATCTACTCGTCAGACCTCCTCTTGCACCCTTTGATCTGGACCGTTGAGGTCCTCCTCTTTGAGATCTTGACCGTTAGATCTCCCTTTTGGAGATCTACCGTCGGGACCTCCCTGCACCCTTTGATCTGGACCGTTGAGGTCCTCTCCTTTGAGATCTTGACCGTTAGATCTCCCTTTTGGAGATCTACTCGTCGAGACCTCCTGCGCCCTTTGATCTGGACCGTTGAGGTCCTCCTGAAATCTTGACCCTTAGACCTCCCTTGTGCGGTCCGAGTGTCGAGGCCTCCTCGTTGTGAGCTTTGAGGACCTCTTGTCCAGACCTCTTCTTGAGTCCTTGGACCTCTGTCGAGACCTCCCCTTTGAGTGTCTTGGACCTCTTGCCCAGACCTCGCGGTGGTCTTTGGCGGGAATGACCCTTTTGGTGGGGCCACCTCTTTGACGATGGTGCACCCTTTTGGTAGCCCCACTTGCGGCCCTCTTCACCTTGTAATTATTACTCTTGCCTCGAACTCATGCGCATTTAATAGGTGTCGGGTCACATTAAATGCAGATCACATCCGAGTACTATTCAATTCTTTTGGGCAAGCCTTGCCTAGTTGTCCCGTGCCTACCGTCATTGAACCTTTTTCTTGGTGCACTCCACCAACTCCGGCTATATATAGCTTTGGGAGGCGAGCCTTTGTAATCTTTTGCTCATTTCTTCCTTCCTGCCTCCTCTGCTTTCGGTTCTTCCTTGCATAAGACCCTCCCGGGAGCTCTTTGAGGCGGTGTTAAGCCTCTTGGTTTCCTTTTGGCTGAGTTGGTTTGAGTTCCTTTTTGGTTCTTTTGTTGTTCTCTGGCTTAGTGTGGTTTTGCTTATTTGGTTCTCTTCTGACGTGTAGATCACGAGTTAGGAAATCTTGGACCCGGCTCTTCTTTGCAGAAGGCTCTCCACTACTTGACCAAGGCAAGCCACAGACCTCCTTTTGATCATCTTGAACCAAGTTTTGCAAATGTATTTGGTTTTACTTTATCATGCATGGCTATGTTTATAAGAAAATGGTTTGGTACATAGTTACTTGCCTACTTGTTTGTTATGCCTCCTTTATACCTTGTCTCCATCATGTTGTCATGTTCACCTTGTGAGCCTTAGGGTGGATAATTTAGTTGGTGTTCTCTGTTATTTGCCAACATGGGGCCGTGGGTCTTATATAGCCTCGCTTAAGCGTGGTTTGAGCGTATCATGCTTCATCTCTAATAATCTTGACTAATAAGTTATGAAATGTGTGGTTGGTGCCATTGTTGGCGACTATGGCGGGATGCCTAAGTGTGTCATTGTGGTGTGAGACCACTTGGTTAAAATTGTGTGCGGAGGTGGGTGGTCTTTTGGCATGGGCTAATACAACTTGTTTTGCTAAGGCAAGAAGGCGGGGAGTGAGTAGTGGGTCTTTGTGCACCTTGGATTGTGGAAGTCTTGCCTTAGCACAATTAAGGACTTCACTTTGTGTGCATTGGTGGGCCAATTAGTGCAACCACAAGATCATTTTATGGGAATAGTGCAGGCTGAATAATTAGCAATGAGATGGCTTGGGGCTGTTTTGGTTGGCGTGTGATTCGTTGGCGCAAGAGGGCACCCCATAACCTGTGGTTTCTAGACCCTTTGGAGGGATTCGAAACCTTAGCGGGCAGCCCTAGTCGGTTCAAAGCTTTGTAAAGGCCTTGCTGCGCTCTCTAGGCGCTCACCTTAGGAAGTGAGCAAGGGTTACCGGAACCCATCCGCTAGAGATCGTGGATTGTGGGTAAGTTGTACACCTCTGCGAGTAAAAGATCTATTGAATAGCCACGTCCTTGGTCATGGACATGCTCGATGAAATGGTGCAAGGGTAGGTGTTTCAAAAGCTTGTGCCACTTGGACACTTCATGAGATGCTTTGGCTTTGCCTCGAAGAGACCTTGGCGGCTCGGAGGGTTAAGGTTGGCTCGGGTAGTGGTCGAGGGTTGGTTCCGACCTCTGGAATGGGTGTTCAGGTGGGTTTTGGGTGAGGACACAGCCCTTTGGTGTGATCAGACCTCCCCAAATTTTTGGTTGTGGCCGTGAGTTGGTGCTCACTCCACCTTTGTTTTAAAACATCAAAAGTATTATGTATTATGGTTTTACCTTGCTACCTTTCAATCTATTATTGCTATTATTGTCAAACTCGGCTTTGCTCAAACTAACCATACAGCTCTCCATTGGTAAGTCCTTGCATGAATATTATTGCATCTTTGCTCCTGTGACTTCTTGAGTACATTCCAAGTACTCATGGCTTAAGCCCACGTGTGTCAAAGCATTTTGAGGATGACCAAGTGCGAGGCGGTCTGAGACCTCTTGAGGAGGAGTTCTTGACGACTAAGATGCCTAGGGCGTCCTCCACCCGACTGACTGTGGTGCTTGTTGGATAAGCCTGCGTGTTTTGGTGTTTGAGCCCTAGAGCTCCTTATGCGCCATTGTAAGTCTTCGTTGGTTTTGTAAGCCCTCGGTGGCGAGACCTCTTGTTAACAAGCTTGACCATAAGGTCCTATTATATAAGTTCTATTTATGCATTTCTTCTTTGTTTGACCTCGTGGTTGTGGTATTGGCTTGTGTTCTTGTGCGAGCTAGCTTTGATTGTCTGGGACTAGCTCGGATGCAGGCGGGACCACCAGGAGGTCCTCTGGGACTCTTTGGGAGGTCTGCGGACCTCTCTTGGTGATGTGCTGGAGGTGCTACTGGCGGCGGTGGCGGCCACGACCTCGGGAGGTCCTCAAGACCTCTGGGAGGTCGATGGCGAGACCAAGACCTCCAGGAGGTCATAAGACCTCTGGGAGGTCTGTGCACCTCCTCGGTGAAGCTCCATGCGGTGCTACCACATCCTTCCGTGGTGACTTGGCGCAAAAAAAATGGTCCTCCGGACCTCTTGCGGTACATCACGGGGTGGGTCGTCACAGTTGGTATCAAAGCCTAGGTCGGCTGTAGGACGTGGCCGTAGGCAGAAAGGTCGATTTAGTTTTTATCCAAAAAGTTATTTTCTAAAGCAAGTCAACTTAAAATTTGTTTAGTAGTTCTTTCCTTGTGATGGTTCTATGCTGCCCTTATCTTGCTTAAAATCTTTTCTTGTCCTGTTCTACTCTTATCTTAACTCCTCCTTAGTTCCCTTATCTTATCTCTGCTGGAACCTTGATTTTGAATCTAACTTGACCTCCTTGCCTTTATAACTTCAATAGGGCCGATTGTAGAAAGGTTAGGATTAGTGGTCCTAATACGAGTCTCGCTTCGGCTTGGGTCTTGAAGACCTCTGTTTTGAAGCTTTTGTTGCCTCTTTTGGCCTCCTGGCCTTTTGGTTCTCTCTTGGGTTAACCAAGCCCCCTAATAGATGCCCTATCTTTATTTCTCTGTATCCTCTTACCCTTTATGCTTTCCTTCTTACCTATTAAACCTTTAGAGTTTTGTCCGGATAGTGCAGAACTCGGCGATCCACAAGTCGGGTGAGCCCCGAGCAGATTGCCTCCACCCCACCTCCTCCGATGGCGACAGAACCCGGGTTTTAGGCGGTTTATGGCGGCATAGCTCGAGATGATGGCTCTATGATGCGAGAATATGAACAGATTATGGCTCAACAAAGCGGACCACCAATGCTTTACTTGCCATGATGAGTCGAATAGTCGGTGCGGCGGGCCACCACCTCCACCCCGGCTCACCATCAATCAAAGGCCGCCGAGTTCATGAAGACCGCCCGACTACATTCGAGCTCTCCAGAGCCTTTAGATCACAGATGATTGGTGAGATCAGCGAGAAGAAGTTGGATATTGCTCATTGTGAAGACGAGGAGAAGGTTTTGTTTGCCTCACATCAAGCTGGAAGGACTGCGGTGAGTGGTGGGACACATTTTGTGCCTCACATCTTGACCCTCGAGAGGATCACTTGGGCGAGAATTCTCGGTACTTTTCGTTATTCGCATGTCCCGATGGGAAGGTAGAGATGAAAAAGGAAGAGTTTAGAGAGCTCAAGCAAGGCAGCATGTCAGTAAGTGAGTATCTCACTAAGTTCACTCAATTGTCGCGTTATGCTCGCGAAGATGTGGCTACGGATGATGCGCGAAGCGCTTTAGCGAGCCTCCATCGGCTTAAAGTTCAAGTTGTGGGCAGCGATTATCACGATTTCGAGCATATGGTGAACAAGGCAATGCTCATTGAGGAATCCGAAGAACTCTCTGAGTCCTACAAGAGAAAGGTGCCACCCTCCGGTGCTCAGCAAAGACCTCCCCAGCGCCACAAAGCTTTTGTGCAGTACCAACCCAAGCGCCAAGGACCTCCTGGACCTTCCAGGACCTCTGCCAAGACCTCCTTGTTGTCCCTTTCGGCCCGCATCCTTGGCAGACACCAAGACAACCCTAACGACCTCCACAAAGAATGGGATCACACCTTCAAGTGTCACCAAGTGGGGCATTTTGCTAATCAATGCCCACTAAAGAGCAGAGCCAACCACCAAGACCTCTACTTGGGACCTCCCTCGGCCAAGACCTCTCGGTAGCAGGACCTCCTCAAGCAGAACCTCCCAAACTTTTGGAAGGGCCGTGTGAACCATGTGGCGGTGGAAGAAGCCTGAGAACTCCTCGGACATGGTACTAGGTATGTTCCTAGTAAATTCGAGTGCAGTGCAGTTTTATTTGACTCTGGAGCTTCCCATTCGTTTATTTCTCGGAGTTTTCTTTGCAAAGCACCGGTTTGAGTTGTTGCTCTTAAGTCTACCTTGTTGGTTCAATCCCGACTCGAGAACTAAGCACGAACGAGGGTTGTCCACAAGTGAAAATGGTCATAGAAGGAGTAGAATTTCTAGCCAACCTTATCCTTTTGGACACGGGTCCCTAGATGTGATCTTGGGCATGGGTGGCTAGCTAACCACCATGCCATGTTGGATTGTAGTGGCAAAAGTATCTCTTTGACCAGCCCTAGTGGTGCCCTTTGTGAAGTTTTGGCCACCTCGGAGAAACTCCAAGGAGCCCTATCTTGTAGTGCTCAAGTTCAAGTTTTGGAGGATGTCCTGTTGTTAAAGAATTTGTGGATGTGTTCCTGATGAGCTCCAGGGAATGCCCCAGACAGAGACCTTGAGTTTGTCATAAACCTTGTCGAGGACCTCCCCATCTCCAAAAGGCCCTCTGATTGCATGTTGATGATCATGTGGAGTTGAAGAAGCGGTTGGAAGACTTGCGAGCAAGGGTTTTATTAGACCTAGCTCCTCACCTTGGGGAGCCCAGGTGATTTTGTGCCTAAAAGGATGGCACTCAAAGGATGTGTGTGGACTCTGAGCTCTCAATGATGTCACCATCAAGAACAAGTATCCTTTGCCAAGAATTGATGATTTATTTGATCAATTGAAGGGGTGCTTGTGTTTTCCAAGATAGATTTGAGAACGAGGATATCACCAACTTAAGATTATGAAGGAAGACATCCTAAGATAGCTTTTTCAACTAGGTATGGGTTATTTGAATTCAACATCATGTCTTTTGGGCTGACCAATGCCCTGCTTATTTCATGAATTTGATGAACCGAGTGTTCATGGAGTACCTAGACAAGTTTGTCATTGTCTTTATTGACGACATTCTAGTGTATTCCAAGAGTGAAGAGGAGCATACAAGCCATCTCTTTTCGGTTTTGGAAAAGCTGAGAGCTCATCAACTCTTTGCCAAATTTAGTAAGTGTGAGTTTTGGCTAAAAGAAGTGGTCTTTTGGGGCATGTTTTGTCGAAAGAATGAGTGTCATCAAACCTAGTAAGGTTCAAGATGTGCTCAATTGGGAACCCCCTAGGACCGTGCCTCAAGTTCGAAGTTTTCTTGGCATGGCGGTTATTCTGAAAGGTTTATTGAAGGCTTCTCTGGATTGCAAAACCTCTCACTCACCTGTTAAAGAAAGAAAAAAGTTCCTTTGGACCTCAGTTGTGAACAGAGCTTCCAAGAGCTCAAGAGAAAGTTGACCTCTGCCTCAGATTTTGGTTCTTCGGATGTCGGGAAAGATTTGAAGTTTATTGTGATGCATCAAAGCAAGGACTTGGCTGTGTTCTAATCACGAGACGAAAGGTGGTAACTTACGCTTCAAGGCAGTTGAAGCCTCATGAAACAAACTACCCTACTCATGACCTAGAGTTGGTCTGCTGTGGTTCATGCCTTAAAATTTAGCGCCATTACCTCATTGGTAATAGGTGTGAAATTTACTTGACCACAAAAGCCTAAAGTACATCTTTACACAAGCGATTTGAATTTGAGGCGAGAGAAGGTGGCTTGAGCTTATTAAGGACTACAATGTGGAATTTACTACCACCGAGCAAGGCCAATGTGGTGGCGAGATGCTTTGAGCGAAAAAGTTTATGTCAATACTTTGATGGTTAAGGAGAGCCAACTTTGCCTTGTATGAAGAATTCTTGAAGCTTAGACTTGAGTTAGTGGAAGAATGGTTTTGGCAACTCTAGAAGTGCAACCTACCTTGCAAAAAGCAGATCAAAGGCACCCAAGATGGAGATGCTAGCATCCAAGGGATCAAGACCAACATAAGAGAAGGGAAGGCTGCAAGGTTTTCTATAGATGACCTAGGTGCGATGCGGTTTGATAAGAGGCTCTGTGTGCCCAATAACACGGAGCTCAAGGGTATGATACTTAAAAAAGCACATGAGGCATTGTATTCCATACACCCAGGAGCTACTGAAAATGTACCAAGATGTCAAGGAATTGTCTTGGTGGCGAAAATGAAGAAGGAAATAGCGATTTTGTGGCCAAATGTGACACTTGCCAAAGGTTAAGCGGTGCACCAAAGACACGGAGGACTCTTAGTGCCCTTACCCATACCCGAGTGGAAGTGGGAAGAGATCGGCATGGATTTTATTCTTGGTTTACCTCGTACCCAAGCTGGTTTTGATTCTATTTGGGTCATAGTGGATAGATTAACAAAAATGGCTCACTTTATTCTGTGAAGACTACTTATGCGGAGACAAGCTAGCGAAATCTACATGTCAAAAGTGGTGTGCCTTCATGGTGTTCCAAAGAAGATAGTCTCGAGACAGAGGATCTCAATTCACCTCCAAGTTTTGGCAAAAACTACATGATGCCTTGAGCACAGACCTCAACTTTAGTCTGACATACCATCCTCAAGCAGATGGCCAAGCCGAGAGAGTTAACCAAGTCCTTGAGGACATCTTTGAGAGCTTGCGCTCTAGAAAGACAATCTAGTTGGGACAAGATGTTACCATATCTTGAATTTTCCTATGATACTTGACTACCAGCGAGTCTCCAAATGTCCCCTTTGAAGCTATTTATGGGAGAAAGTGTATGACTCCTTGTCTTGGGCAGAATCGGGTGAAGGCCAAGTTCTTGGCGGACCTCTTGAAAGAAGCCGAGGATCAAGTGAGATCAATTAGGGAGAAGTTAAAGGCTGCTAAAGCTAGCAAAAAGTCTACGAGATGTTAGGCGTCGAGACCTAACTTTTGTCCCAGAGACGAGTCTACCTCAAGGTTTCACCTCTCAAAAGGTATCTGGCGGTTCGAGTTAGTGGGAAGCTTGCTCCAAGATTTATCGGACCCTTTCGATCCTTGCAGAAGAGTGAAGTAACCTACCGGTTGGACCTCCCTCCTCGACTTCTTTGGAGTTCACAATGTGTTCCATGTGTCACAGTTGAAGAAATGCTTGCGAATGCGAGAGGACCAAATGCCTTTAGAAGTCAGGGACCTCCAAGAAGACCTCACTTACAGAGAGCACCCCATCAAGATTACGGCGTGTGAGAGAGTTACCGAGAGCAAGACCATCAAGTTGTGCAAGGTGCAATGGAACAACCACTCGGCCGAGGCGACATGGGAGCGAAGAGGACCTCGGAAGGAGTTCCCCACCTATTCCCTAGCTCGGCTGAATCTCGGGGTCAAGATTCCCTTAAGGGGTGAAGGTTTGTAACGTCCGTTTTCTTTTAAGTCCTTGCCAAGTTTTCAAAATAAAAGTAACCATTTGGCTTTATTGAGAATCCAAAGCTTAACACGAGATTTTTGAATCTGGAGAGTTCAATTGGAAATAATCAAACCTTAACTAAGTCGTTGTTGGTGTTCCTTCTGGTTGTGGCTCTCTGTGGTGTCTTTCTTTGCCCTCGGGTTGTGGTTCTCAGAAGCTTTTACATGTGCCCCTAGTTCGCCTCTTCTCTCTCTCTCTCTCTAACTTCCTTTGTTGGTTGAATCTCTTTGAGATCAGACCTCTCTCACATCTCCCCTCTGTTCGAAACCTCTCCCTTGCTTGGGGTTTTCCTATCAAGGACCCAGCTCGGGTTTGTGTTTCAAAACCTCTTGCCCCCAAGCCACGCTTGGTTTTGCTTCTTTAGACCTCCCCTTGTTGAGATCTAGCCGCTCGAGACCTCCTTGTTGAGATCTAGCCGCTCAGACCTCCCCTTGTTGAGATCTAGCCGCTCAGACCTCCCCTTGTTGAGATCTAGCCGCTCGAGACCTCCCCTTGTTGAGATCTAGCCTCGAGACCTCCCTTGTTGAGATCTAGCCGCTCGGACCTCCCTTGTTAGGATCGGCCTTTAGGACCTCCTCTCTGGAGATCTTAGCCGTCCAGGTTCTCCTTTAGTGGGATCCAAAGATTCCGACCTCCATAGGTCCAAGACCTCCTCCTTGGTCCTTGCTGGTCTTTTGTAAAGACCACCCTCCTAACCTTGAATATTCCTGTTCATCAGGACCTCCCTGCACCCTTTGATCTGGACCGTTGAGGTCCTCCTCTTTGAGATCTTGACCGTTAGATCTCCCTTTTGGAGATCTACTCGTCAGGACCTCCCTGCACCCTTTGATCTGGACCGTTGAGGTCCTCCTCTTTGAGATCTTGACCGTTAGATCTCCCTTTTGGAGATCTACTCGTCAGGACCTCCCTGCACCCTTTGATCTGGACCGTTGAGGTCCTCCTCTTTGAGATCTTGACCGTTAGATCTCCTTTTGGAGATCTACCCACGGGACCTCCTGCACCCTTTGATCTGGACCGTTGAGGTCCTCCCTTTGAGATCTTGACGTTAGATCTCCCTTTGGATCACCCCCCTTACGAGGTTGTGCCTCGGTGGGAGTGCCTCAGCGTTCAGTACTTCATCTTCAGCAATGGAGCAACAAAAACCACCCCACACGAAGGGCCAATGAGAAGCGACAATTTAGTACCTGCCCTCACGTGGAGCACTCACGTGATATGGAGTACAAAACAAGCATAAGTCTTTGGGCACCCACATACCCACCAAGCCAAAAACGGCTATGTCACGGGTGCCCTTGTGCATATTCCTCAACTCTCATGCCTCGCGCCGCACCGAGTCAGAATTTGGCAAAGTCTCAAGTGCCTGTATTCCCGTCAAGCTGGAATTTGGCCAAGCATATTCATCAACAAGATACAAGACCTTAGCACTCTTCGTTGCCCCTCAGGCGTCCATGCAGGCATCCTAGGGGCAGGGGGGCTAGTGTTGAGTAATCCTACCACCTCGCCTCTGCACGAGCCCCAACCTCGGGGCACCTTCGCGACAACTTCGTGTAACCGCCAAGGGCCGTCACCACGCCTTCGTCGACGTCGGGCCATCGTGCATGCCCTCATACTCGAAGCCCTCGCGCACCCTCGCGTGCTATTGCGTGCCTTCGCGTGTGCCCTCACGCCTGCTTGGCAAAGAAACATGGAATATAACATTCCGCTGATAGATTCGACATGAAGGACATCATGCACGCCGTGTTTGACCTCGCACCACACGTGCCTCGTGTGCCCGCTCGCTCCGCGTGCCCTCGTGCCCGAGGCCTTTGCAAAACCCTCGCGATCGAGGACTTCGCAGAACCCTCGTGCCCGAGGCCTTTGCAAAACCCTCGTGCCCGAGGCCTTCGCAGAACCCTCGCGCCCGAGGACTTCGCAAAACCCTCGTGCCTGAGGACTTCGCAAAACACTCTCACGTGCCCTCGCACCTCGGGGCCTCGTAGCCTCGCATCCTCGCGGTGTCGAACCCTCAGGTCTCAGGGCCTCGCATCCTCGCAGTGTCATGCCCTCGGGTCTCGCGGCCTCGTACCCTTGGGGCCTCGCGCCCTCGCGGCATCATGTCCTCGCGCTCGAACCTTATTGTTTGCCATCAACAATACAAAAAATGGCTAAGTACTGCGCAAAGGAACGTCAGTATACACATGCAATTATATGGGAAGTAAAATTACTCGAAAGCAGCCACTCCTGAAAATCCTAAGCGCCTTGAACGCGCGCAGCTATTATGCATAACTTTTATATATATATATATATATATATATATATATATATATATATATATATATATATATATATATATATATATATATATATATATATATATAATAGAGAGACCAATTACATGCATGCTACTAAGAGTGCCACCGCCACTTAATGATGTCGATCTAATCTTGACCATGTATAGGTCGATCGACCGATGGAACCCCTATCTTCCAATGTTTTCACTAAAGCGAGTATCTTGTGTTTGGTGCTCACCCTTCACGTCAAGATCCTACGGCGTTGAGCACTTGGCGTTGATATGGGATAGAGACCAGCGATGGAAGTTTCCAATAACACTACGCTACCAAGACCGGTGACCATGCAAGCGATGGGCGGCTCACTGCACACATGGGATGCCCGACTAGTCGCACCAAAGACATCAAAGCTACTACTCGTTCGGACCTACTATAATGGCGGTATACAGCAAACCGTGAGATTGCTCTCCAGCGTCTATTAGTTTCTGCGGAGTCCAAACGTCAAAACAACCACCCACGACCAGCACAGACACTACAGACGACATTGCAGACTCCAAATGAGACTAGAGTTGGAACAACCATACACGCTGGGAGAAATCGCAGACGCCCAGACATCGAAGAACTGGAGCTAAGCATCTACGACACCGACAAACAGACTTGCTATGAACACAGCAGTGTTGATGTTTGCAACTCTGTAATCAGAAGTACTGGAAAAGAAAACACTTAACAACATTTGAGCTCCAAACACTTAAAGAAAAAAACAGTATGGTGCAATGACAAGCATTCTCAATCATATCCACCAGCAGTCAATACTTAATTGATCATACACAAAGCTACAAAGCGCTAAAGCAAAAGTCACCCGGCCCTGCTTTGACCAACCGGCGCTGTTGGCCATACAAAGTTCAAAGCAAAAATCACCCAACTCCTGCAGATAAAGGCGACCAAGCGCCACAGCAAACCAGCATACAGCACGGCGCCACAGCACCAGCATACAGCACTCTCATAGCGCCTGCACCTCTCATAGCATACTGGTCAACTCACATAGCCACAGCGCTGGCGCCCTAGCAAACCAACGCTGCACGGCGCCACAGCACCACATACAGCACTCTCCACGGCGCCACAGCACCGGCGCCACACCTCTCGCATAGCGCCTGGTCTAGCTCACGCGCCACAGCGGCGCGCCACTGGCGAAGCGCCAGCATCCGGCGCCTGCGCCCGGCGCCACAACTGTGAGGCACTCTAGCACCCGGCGCCTGGTGGCCTCGCCGGCGCACTGACGCTTATGCGGCCACGCCAGGCCCAAAGATAAGCGCCTGCGCCGCATTCGCACCGTCGCCTCGGCGCCTGCGACCCCAGGCTCGCCATTTCATCAACGCCTTGTCGGCGTCCGCTTCAACCGGGCTTGGGTGCACACAAGAAACGCAGCAGTGCAGCGACCATGGCGGACAAGCCGGGCGCAACACCGGGCGGCCACGCTGGCCGAGGCGCTTGCAAGCACGAACAACGCCACGCCGGGCGGAGGCGCGCGGCCGGAGGCGGCCATCTTGGCCGGCAGCAAGCCGCCGGAGGCCATCTTGGCCGGGCGCAGCAACGCCAGATCGCCACACCAGCCGAGCAGGCCTTGGCGGCACCAGGGGACAGCCACAGGGCCAAGCGCAGGGCGCCAAAGCGCCACGCCGGCAGAGGCACAACAATGAGTCGTCCTCAGTGGTGGGTCACCTTCGCCGCTAGGAGCAGAAATGAGCCGCCAGAGAAAAGCCAACCAGAGAAAGCAGCGCCATCGCGGGGCGGTCGAGCACGAGCTAAGGAGGAAGAAGAAGCAAGGGAGAGGGAGATAGGAATGAATCGCCTCGGCTCTGAGCTTCGATGCGTCTTGAGATATAGGAAAGCATTTCCTCTGGGGTTCCGATCCCGTGGGGAAATAAGGAAAAGATCCCATGTGAGGTGATCCAGGAGCTAGAGCCTAGAGCCTAGAGGCTTCCCTGTGAGGTGATAATGGAAGGAAGAGAAAAAAAAATCTTTACCTTGGATTCCTCTCCACACCGCTCGGTTCAATGAATTGCAGCTGCCTCCACAGTGCTCGGTCTGAATTGGAGCGTCTCCACGGGCGCCCGGTTTGAGGTTGTCTCAGTGTATTAAATAGCTTCTATTGTTTCACATGGGGACTCTCTCAATGAACATACCACGTGTATAAAGGCTGGTTTGAATCAAGACCAGTAGGGCCACGTTCAAAGGGAACAAGCTTCTGTACATGCAATTTTTGTTATCGACATCCGCAAGAAAGACACAAGAGAGGACTGCCTCTTCGTCATTTCCTCTGAAACGCTAAGAGGCAGGGGGGCTACTGTTGGAGAAATATTCTATCCCCTTGCTAGTGGGATCCACTCCTTAAGGTAAATACTGACCCATCAAGCCCGATAGTGTAATCACCTGGCAAAGACCATCTGTATCCCTCATTTGTACTCATAAAAGACTGTAATACCCCCCAATTGTATCCTTAGAGTAGTCAACCCCAAGGGGTATGTTGGTCATTTGTACAGGCTTGGGAGCCTATAAATACCCCTTTGTATCCCTCCTTGAGGGGGGGAGGACTCTTGAGCAATACATACAAGCAAGTCACCAGGTGAGCCTTCGGGAGGGATCCTCGAACCTCCGTAGGCCGCCGACAGGAGTAGGGCGGTCCTCTCGGACCCCTGAACCTGTATAAATCCCCGTGTTACGTTCGCTCTCATGGACGAAGGCCCGTAGCACGGCCATCGTTCGCCCTCTCACTTGTGTTCGGTTTTTACACCGTCAACACCACCTAGTTGGTTAAGTGCAACACATGCCATCACTAGTAATAGCACACAATACACACAGTTTTATCACATAGTTCCATAATCACTTAGTCAAGTTGATAATTGCAACTTACATGAGATGACTCGTGGCATGGCTAAGCAATCTACTCGTATCTAACTAACCCACGTTGGTGCTATGATATTACCAACTAAATAAATAACCAAGCTAGGGTGACAAAAGATTATGACATATCAATATAGACAAGGAAGTTATAACAATTTGGATAATAACTACACCCAAAAGCATTTAAATATCAAAATAATTTTAGAAAACTGGGATTCAACATGATCAAAGGTATCACTTGCCTTGCTACAGCAATGATGATCTTATTTAATCTTTAATCTTCTACTTCCTTGATCTTCAGCTCCTTCTTGATTAGCACTTCTCGCAGTATCAACGTCTACTCGTAAACAAGCAAATAAACCAAATAAATAAATAACAAAGAGCAAACAAACTCCAAGAATTAAATAATAATCTCAAATAAATAGATCTTGAATCTAGATGAATTTAGGAACTTGAATGGACTCAACTGGAGTTCGGATGCAAAAGATGTGAGCTTTGAAAGATCATATGAAATAATGAAATCGAGAGAGAAAAGAATATTCAAAGAATATTCTTTCGGATCAAATAATTAAATAGAATTGGAGACTTACAAGTGGGTTCCACTGGTAAGTGAAAGAGATCAAAGGTAGTGAATGACATGTGGGACCAATAAGATAAAAGAGTTTTCCAGAATTAAATTAATTCTAGAAAAGATCGAAGTGAATGGTAAGTGGGCCATTGGTCCATAGACCAAGTCCACGATCTAGGGTTTAAGGTGCATGGTGAACCTAGTTCACAAAATAGTATCTAACGAGGCGGGGTCTAGGTGTCATAGAATAGGTTCACGATGAACCAAGTCTATATGGTTTCGGTGTTAGGGTTTAGGCATGGTAAGCTTGTGCAGCATGTACGTGGCATCCGCGGTTGCACGAAAATTGAGGTGGCAAGTTGTGGCGGCTGACATGGCATATGTGGCACAGTACCAACATGGCTACCATGTAGGCGAGAACGCTGACATGCTATTGGCACAAGTGCACATGCATGGTCCTGATTCGAATCTGGGACACCTGATCGCTACAGAGACATACAAGGGAGAGAGAGGGTGTTGTGCCCACTTGGAAGGCACACCGAGGAGGGCAGCAGCCATGGTCGTCTCGGGTCGGCGTCGACGGCGAGAGCGATGACCGGTTGGGCTCCGGCGAGAGCAAAACGGGACAGGGGCAATGCGCAGATGCTAAGGGAGGCAACGGCTCGGCCAGAGGTGCACCGAGTCTCGCCAGCATCAAAGGTGAACGGCGGCAGTGCCAAGGACACGAGGCGGCGGAGCTTCGGGTCGAAGAAGAACGACACCCAGTGGCGACTTGACGATGACAGCCACAGGTTTGAAGAGGTCCCGGGCAGTGCGGGGATCTCGAGGGCGGCACCGACGAAGACGGAGGTGCTCCAAATCAGCGGCGGTGAGAGCTTCAAACGGATTGGGGCAAAGGGAACCGATGAGGTCGGGGATTGAAGGGGGAGGAAGAAAGTCTCACCGGCGCGACACACACGATGCGAACTCAGGGCTGCTTCAATGGTGGAGGGAAAGTGGTGACGATCAGCACCGCTCGCGAAGAAGACGTGGCGAGTGAGCGACAGCAGTGGTGTCCCGCCATGGTCGCTAAGGCACGGAGGGCGGCAAACGCACATGGCAGGGCATCTCGATGGTGGAGAACGGCGAGGCGAGCGTGGCACCGGAGTCGAAGAAGATGGCTTCGGGGCGGCGGCTCTCCAAGTGATGGCGCTAGGGCACAGCGGTGGCGGCACGAGTGGAGCAGACGCGCAGGAGGGGCCGCGCTATTTATAGCATGGGGAGGGGTTGTTGTAGGGCACGAACGCCTAGGAGCGGCGGCGACGTGAGACGCGTCGCTGCAGCGCGTCGTGGGCGACGTTGAGCGGCGGTGCCACTAGCTAGCAGAGCCGGGGCATGCGCATGTACCGCTAGGGTTAGCGGGCCGAAGTCGGGCGAGCAGGAGCGGTGAGTGGTGGCTGATTTGGCCGAAGGGAAAAAGGCGAGGTGGGCTAAGGTTTCGGTTGGGCCAAGAGAGGCGAGATGGGCTGGCGGTTTGAGGTGAAATGAAGATGCGGGCCAAACGAAAAGGGAATTCGGCCCGACTGATTTACTGAGATTTTAATTAATTTTCTTTTTAGAAAATAGCTGAAAACACAAAGGCAACTTAGAAAATAGCAAATGTACTCGGAAAAATTCTAGAAAAATCTAGAAAATATATCCAAGCACAAAGAATCCAAATAAAATAGTTTTGATAATAGTTGATGTTGAGATTTATCATATTAAATTATTTTTGATTTATGAAAGTCCCAATTAAGCTTTATTAATTAAAAAAATGATGAAATTTTTCAGGGACCTAAATTACTCAAAAGATTTTTGCAAAGCCAAATTTTGGGACGTTACATTGTTGCATAGCAAATTTCTTAGATATAAACGAATGGGAGGCTTCGGAATCAAATAATTCCAATGTAGGTACTGAGTGAACAAGAATCGTACCCGTCACCACATCGGGTGCTGCGTTGGCCTCCTCGGCGGTCGTGTGGTTCAGATGACCACGTCCAAAACCTTGCACTAGCTTGGGGGCTTGCTGCCATCCTTGGCCTCGTGCAAGGCCCTGGGGTCGCTTCTAGATGCCATAGGGATGGGGTTGAGGCTCTGGAAATTTCTTCTTTGGGCACTCTTTTGCAAAGTGGTGGCGTTCTCCGCAGCCGTAGCATGTGTGACTACTGCCTGGTTTTGCGTACCGGATGGTTGTCCTCCACGGGTATATTGCTGAACTGCGACTTGCTGTGGGCGAGGACCTTGGGCTTGGAACCTCGGAGGTAGTGGTGTCGAAGGACGTGCATTTGATGGCTGCCAAACGCACGGTCTTGGCGTACTGCTGCTTGCTGATTTATGTGCTAACCACTTGCACTTACGGCTCTCCACAACTATTTGGATGCTATCTTCAACTCGGATGGCCTTGTTCACCAAGGTTTGGAAGTTGGGGTGTCATGGGCAGCGAGTGACCATTTCATCTCGTCGTTGAGGCGCTCTCTGAATAGAGCAATCTTCCTTCCCTCATCCGGTATCTCGGACGCAACATAACAGGTAAGGTAGTTGAAGCGATGGAGGAACTCTATCACAATAGAGCTCCCCTGCTTGAGCTCGTAGAACTCCCGCTTTTTGATCTCCACAAGGCCCGAAGGGATGTGGGCATTACGGAACACTTCCTTGAAAGCGACCCAGGAGATGGTCCGGCCTTCTGGAAGGATGGCCTGATGATTTTCCCACTAGACAGCTAACATACCTTGCAACTGGTAAGATGCATACAACATCTTGTCCTCGTCATTGCACTGGGCAATGATCAACTTGCTTTCGACAGTGCAGAGCTAGTCGTCAATGTCGAGAGGGTCTACTGCCGATGAGAAGGTTGGCGGTCGAGTCCACATGAACTTGTCCATCCTTGACTGTGATTGGTTCACAGTAGCTCCGCTTCCTCCGGCAACAATGCCGAGGGCAGCGGTGTTCTACACCATTTGTTGGAACAAGAGGGTATTCGTCTGCCACCCTTGTTCAATCATGGCACGCACTTGTGCCATGGTAGGTGGTGGCGGTAGAACCTCCAGTTCTTCAGTAGCAGTAGGCTGAGATTGCTGAGCTTGCGGTGTTGATGTGGAAGTTTGCAGTGGGTTGGGTCGTGGAGGATTTGGAACCTCACCCCTCTTTCCGTGATCCAGAGGCAGCTCCCATTGCCATGAGCTGGTTAACAAAGTGTGTTATCGGCATCCTGTCCATACATCACGTAATTTTAACCAACGTGTGCAGGATGAGAGAGAATGAGCATAAGTTAAGTGAGTCGGCAAAGAACATCATCTCATACTAAAATGACTTGTCTAATTTGAAATATGCATGTTTTTAAACCATAAGGGCAGCACACATGAATCTTTAACATACTAGTCAGATGTTACATTGTTTGCATGCTCGTTGCTTAAGCATTGCAAAAAGCAACTAAACCACCATAAGTAACAAATTAGAATCATTATACAACAGTATGCTACATAAATTTTGGCCTACAAAATACCCAAAAGTGCTCACACTAAAGTCCTGCAAGTGAGCTCTCGACTGTTAGCCTTCGACTAGTCGTCGCGATCGAGCCGTGCAGCAGCTAGAGACTCCGGGCCAGCGGAGGATGAAGGGCCAAGGTACTCAACCTCCTCGTGCTTGTCGTGGGGAAGACGGTGTTGCTGCACTACTCGTGGTAGATCCTCTGCAACCGAGTAGGTGTCCATCACGTGACAGAGGTGACCGATAACCGACATGTAGAGATGTCAGGCACCTGATCAGATGCGGATGGTGGGCTATGGTAGCTCCTCAGCGGGTGCTAGTACGGTATCCTCCTCATACAGTAGCTCTCTTGAGAAGAGCCCCTAGGCCACCATCAAAGCGACGCTATCCTCGAGGATGGATATCCTCCGTTGGGCCTCCAACAGCTCGCGGGTCACGCGACAAAGGTATCCGTCGAGCGATCTCACGAGACTGGCAAGGTGCAGGTGGGGAGTGAGGAACGGTCTTCCCTCCATTGGATAGGTATCCTCCTCCCTATCCACCATCCGTGTGAGGAAGTGGAAGAACAGGTCCTCCAACTCCAGTAGCTCGTGTCGCAAACGCACGATGGCGACATAAGCTGCATCGTAGAGCGACATCAGGACGCTAGAGTCCCATCTGTAGTAACGGAAGGTGTGGTCTCCAAAGTAACGTCCCTAGATGAGCACCTAGGTGAGGTACTTGGTGGACGCCACACTGGAGGGCATGCTAAAGACCATGTATTGAGGCGTGTACGGCCAGTCAACATGCTATAGCATCACCCACAAGGTGTGCTATAGCGTACCCTCCTCGAAGGCACTAGTGCGGTACTGTGGCTCCCAATAGGTTGGTATCTACATTTTTAAGAAAAAGGAAAGTTAGTGATCACATAATAAGAGGCATAGATAAGAAATGATAATAAGACTAGAAAAGAATTGTAGCACAAATTTTTTTTCATTCTCTACATTATTTAACCATCACCTATGGTTTAATTTCAGATCATACTACCCCTTGGTCTTTATGTATAATTAGACCTTCATAATATCAATCAATTTAACACCAAATGAAGATATGAGTGGTTTAAAGAATAGTACATCACATCATTTTCATAATGTAACTAGGTTCTGAAATCTTTGGGGAAAAAATCCATTTAGAGTGACATCCTTGTTAGTTTAATAATGGATTTCCAAAAGAACTTCATGTAGGATGTTTTAGTTACTTTTCCAAAACATTTTGGCTGTGTTTTAATGCTTTAAATATGATTAAAAACATTTATTTTCAGAGGGCATTTCTCCTCCCAAAACTAGGATCATTTGAAAGAAGATGAGAGAAGATATTAAAAGAATAACTTAGATGAGAGGAGGAAGCTAGGAGACGTAAGAGTAGCAAAAACTCCTAAATTTTCACAACTATTTTTATGATTAAATAGGTTGCTTTTTTAATACCAATTCCTAATCTAACGACGATTCTAACTAAGGCTTGTCTGACAGTCAGTATGGCTCTGATACTAACGATGTCGGACCCCAGACTTTGAATACTTGGAGCCCTCGTGTGTGTACCGTACTAGTCCCATAATCAGTGGCTAGTACACACATCCACAACATTGATAACCACATCCATACATCCACACATATAGAATAAAACAAAGTATGGTATATGACTTAAGCGGTTACATTATTTACAACACAAGGGCCGACCGGTCAAATAAAAGCTTAAGTATCAGAAGTAGCAAAAGTAACAGTGGAAGTAAAATATGTAAGAAGTCCAAAAATTCCAGCGGCATGCCCATCCAAACCTTTAGGCAATCGACTAGAGATATGTCCTAGAAAGACCCATCACCGAACCCATCGGTTCCAGGTGCAAAGAAGGTGTCATTTGGTGTAGGCTCAGCTCATCCTCTAAGTCTGAACAATAAATTAAGTAAGATTGAGTACATTGTGTACTCAGCAAGACTTGTAGTGTATCACAAAGTTTATATACATACATGGCTAACAAAAGGTGAGGCTCTATTATACAAGTTATTTTCAGCATCAAGCAAGTTTTATTTGCAATATCAATATGTAGTACTTTGCAATGGAAATTTAAAGAGCAGTTAATTAGATAAAGGACAACAAGTAAGTAACTGAATAAATAACAACTCGCAACCCTCCTCGGCTGCGAGTAACATCTCATTATCAGCCATAGACATGGCACACAACTCAAATATAAACCAACATACCGTTTCCCACGTTTTCAAACGAAACTGCTTTTATGAAAACCAATATTATACCCATTAAGTATGCACTAAGCATGCTCATGACCGCGAGCACGGCTATTTAAATTGTTTTGCACTCTGCAGAGGTGTACAACTTTACCCACAGCACATAAATTCTCTAGTTTATTTGGCATCCAGCGATACCACCGCTCACTACCTTTGGTAAGCAGTCTAGAGTACGTATCAAAGCCTTTGCATCACCTAGTCCTATCCTTGCACTAGTCCAGTGAATGATCGCCCTCACTTCGCCCTGGGCACACCCCGTCAAGTGAGGCATTCACCGTTGTGTCAGAAGGCTTTGTGCCCAATGCCTCGGTGTAGGTAGCGCCTTCGAGCAATCGCATATGCTCGCAATACTACGGCCTACCAACGTGCAAGGTTAGTTTTTGATGACTTAATTAGCTAAGGTTATCTCATACCGGCACATGTGGTTGTACACTTAGGCTTAGATTGGAGTTGCTGACGTTTCGTCCTTAATTGATCCGAGCGAGGATCTCCCCTATCTACTTGTAAGATACACTTCTCAGACTTCTCAGAATACAATATAGCTCGCCCGCGTCGAAAACTAAGTTTTTCATTTTTATTCTTATACAAAATAACAGACGTGAACCCCTCTAGATCATCATTTCAAAAACTCTCAAACTCATATTTAATATGTCATCCATTTAAAAAAAATAGTAAAGACTAAAGCTTGACTAAGCAATTGTGCGATACTCGCACTCAAAAATCCCAAATGGACATCACCTATTGTCTAAACCATAACCTAAGGGCTACAACAGTAAGGGTATCAATATTTCAAAGAGATTCATACATCGATTCGGATTACGACTACCATTATCCCTAAATTTAGCAATTTTAATCAAACATACACGCATGCATAATAGATTTTGCAAAACGAAGTACAATAATTAAAATAGTAGGATCAATATGGTCAAAGGAGATGCTTGCCTTGCTCTGTTTGCTCTAAATACGAGGATGGAGTATTGTCGTAAAAATCGTTCGAAGAGTCGACGTCTAATCAAAAGAGCCAGAAGCAACTTAAATATAGAAAAATAATTTCAACAGAAACAAAATCCAAATATTGTTGCATATTCAGGTAGAGCATGATTTTAGATGAATTAGGAAAAAGATTCATCTCATTTGGAGTTTGTATGCAAAAGTTATTGACGTTTTAATTTGCTTCGGTTTAAAAAATCTAGAAAATATAAAAGTGCTGACATCGAAGGCGTATTTTCTAAAGTTTACGCTTTCCAATAGAGAAAGTGTATTTTTCTCTAAGTTCTACTAAGATTTACGCTTTCCAACAGAGGAAACGTATTTTCACCAGAACTAAAGGTGGCTTTTCATTTTCCTGATTTTTATTAACTGAGAGCTAGGGTCTACTTGTCAGTCTCTTGGCTTTAAAATGTGTTTTAAAACTGAGAATAGTACGCGGTTCCACATGTCAGTGACTCATTCACTAAACACGTTTGAAATTAGATTTTTCTATTATCTTTTTGGCTGGTCCTACCTGTCATTGACTTAGTACTCTTAATCACTATCATTAAGCGTTAATCAACTTTTAAACGTGTGGGTCCCACTGTCAGAGAGAGAGAGAAAGGAAGGGAGGAGTTGGGCGTGCGCATGGCCGAGAGGGAGAGGAGCTCATCGACGGTGAGGCACGCGTGGAAAAGCTTGGGGGAGCTCGGAAGTGGGTATAGGGCATCCATGCGATGCCAGGAGAGGTGAAGGTGGCCGGAGAGGTGGGTGAAATCGGTGGCACGATGGCAACGAGCGGTGGGCCTCCTCGGGTTTGCAACGCATTTCGCATATGGGGGCATTCCCTGGGCTAAATAAGTGGCGCACTAGACTCACTGAGTCCAAGCAATGCTAATGGGTCGGGCACGGGCTCCTAGGGTCACTGGAGGCGTGCCGACGGCATGCAACCGCGGCGGCGCCATGGGTGGCTAGGAGGAAAACGTACTAGGGACTCAACCTTGGCAAATCAACATGTGTGTGAGGACCAGTGACTCTCCATGACCACAAAGGTGCAGAAGATGAGGTTAGAGGGGCTCTGGAACAGCTTATCGATGACAAGTAGCGGCGGTGCAGAGAAGGCCATGACGGCAGCTAACCACAGTAATGGAGGTTCTACAAGAAGCGTCGTGTTAGGTTACGGGGATGCTAAGGATGATGTAGACGCAAGGAATTGGCCCGAGGCTCACCAGGTTTCGAAGAAGATCAGAAATGGTGGCGACGACGGTCGTGAATGAGGAATATGAGGGTGAAGCTCAGATTCAGGGTGAGATTGACTGCATTGAGTAAGGGGTTAGCATTAGTAGAGTGGGGAACACCTTATGACGCGGTTGGTTTGAGCTCGAACTCACCAGAGCGACGGGAACACGTTGGCGAGCTTGAGTGTGCACCGGAGCTGAGGATGAAGGCAGTTGCAATCAAGCTACAAGGCTTTCAGGGCTGCATTAAGCATCGGAAAGGAGTGAGTGAGGTGAGAGGATCAAGATGACGCATGTGTCATGGTTGAGGAAGCTCACCAGAGCAAGAATGGTGCGGAGGCACGCTCACCGGCGTCGAGAACGACGCAAACATTCCCACGAAAGCAATAAGCCCGGGTTTGCATGAAATGGAACACGGGCGAGCTGAGGAAGATGACGCACGCTAGGGCTTAAATAGTTATGATGCTCGCAAGAGAAAACGGTGAGACACCGGCGGTAGTGCAAGAAACTCGTGGTCGGTTCTGGGTCACTCCGCCAGCACGGGGTTGGGCGCCATTAAGGGGGTAGATGGCATGGGCGAGGTCTGGCGGAGGTGATGGAGGTAGGTGGGCGTGAAATGGTGGGTGGCGAGGCGAAACCACGGGCGGAGCGGGCGAGGGTGAATTGGCGCGCTGGCCAATGAGGTGGAAAACAAGCGCTAACATGCGGGGCCGACATGTCAACGAGTGCAGGAGCAAGGGTGGCGTGGGCTGGAGTTGAGTGCGAGGGAGTTTGGGCTGGCTCAGTTTTGGCCTAAATGGTGAGAGGGAAATTTAAATTTGTTTTCAGATTTTTCCAAAACTGGCTGATTTTTGATGAATTTGTAGACCTATCAAATATATTCCAAACTTTATGAAATTTTTGTGAGAGTTTCTAACAACGTCTAGTTTCATATGTCAATTTCCAATATTTTATATGCTCTGTGATTTTCCCAAAAATTCTTACAAGTTGCTGCTTGTATGAAATTTCATTATTTGTTTTATACAAAAGTTAAAAAATCATGCATAAATAATTTTTCGTATAGAATAAGCTCAAAATTACTTTCCCATTTATTTTCACTATGTCTTCCCAAAAAAATTTGAGAGAGGGAGGGCGGCGCGAGAGTAGGAGGCGGGTGGCGCGGGTGGAGAGCGTGAGAGAGAGCTAGATAGGAGAGGGGTGGAAGGGCAGCGCGGGTGGGGAGCATGGTCGCAAGCGTTAGGTTGCTGGCTGCGTGACTCGATCTAGGTTATCGGTGCCCCGCTCGCCGATCCAATGGACGCCAAAGTGTGTAGGGAGGACGGACAACCACAAACTCCAATTTTTAAATAGTAGAGATAAAGATACGCTACTTAATTACTTCTTTGCATCGAGAATTCATTCCGTCGGTTTTGGGAATTTTGGACAAGTTTCTTCTTTTCTCCCTATAGGTATGTACCAATTGTGTGATGGGAAGGAATGAAATATGTTGCTCATCCACTACACCAAATGCTAAATCTGGCTTTCGCACTTGGCAGCTTGTTTTTGGATTCATAATTTACCTTTCAAGGAATTTTTTACAGTACATTTCTAGGAATCTAGAAGCATATATATTCTGTTATTGTTTATCACGATGGTACATATGTGATCTTACTCTCAAACGCCATGAACATTTCAGAGTATAATTGACGAACGAAACAAACTACCTCACGCGTGTGCGTTGCAAATGCCAACGCACGAGCAGCGCGCACCACACATGCTCGATATGTATCTAGGTACCTAGTATTGATTTTTTTAAAAAAAAAATTGGCTAGAACTCTCTTTGTCAAAGCAATACTATGGGTTCGATGGAAAGCGCGGCGGCTCCTTGCTTCGGTCTCGCCCAGCCCTCTCTAGGCTTTGGGCCGATAGCATCGAGAGCTCGTAGTGATGGGAATCTGGACGAGAGCAAGACGGTTCCAGGCTTTGGCCCAACCCAGCCCACCTCGCTAGGGTTTGGCGCAACTGCATCGGGAGAGCGTGGCGGCAGGCGATTTGATGATTGTAACCCTTGCGCGGCAGGTGTTTGGCCGTATTTGCCCCCAGCGATTTCGTCGGTGGTGGACAATCGACGTCTCCCATCGACGAACGTCGGAGCTGATTCGCGAAGACTTCAACACGTGGAAACGCAGGGCAAAATTTTGGGGGCAGCTACGACATTTCGGTATGGCACTTCCCTGGCAGATATCTATGCACATTCGTGGCGGCGGATTCCAACTCACTCGTGGCGTTGGATTCTGAAGCGAGCGGTGTTGGGTGAGCTAGGGTTCTCCGCTCGCTCGAGCGAAATCCGGAGATTGGGGGCTCGAGCTTGAGTGGTCCGACAAAATCTTCATCCTCTTCCTCTGGATCGATCCTTTGCTGCCGTTGTGGCTGACGGTATGGATCGAGGCAGGGGTCGTCTTCATAGGAGATTTCGGGATTCTACTCGGGGATGGATTGGGGTAAAAGGAGTGCTCCAGAAGATTGGTTGGCAGAGGACGATCTTTTGGGGGAAGAGGAATTGAGGGCGAAACTTCATTGGGAACAAGCACAAAAGAGCAGGTTTCAGGGCGATTCTCAAGGGGTTTCTCATCATCCAGGTTCGTTTCATCCTTCTTTAGGATCTAATAGATCTAGAGTTGATTCTCGGAATTTTGGGGTGTCGGATCGTGCTAGTTCAGATCAGATTAAGGGGCGTCAAGAAGATTTCCGCGATCGAGGTAACTTTAATAGATCTAAGGGTTTTAACAGAGGAAATTAGGGTCGAGGAGATTCTAGGGGTGGTTTGCTAGCTCGAGATGACTCTTTTCGGGCTGATATTAGTAGATCTAATTCTAAATGGGAAGAAGCTGGGAGTACAGCAAAAGGGGAGGATCAGAAAGAAAAGCTGGGGTGAGATTGGTCCTAATACATGAGTTTTAAGAGGTGAAGATAGAGGAACTTTCTTTCGGTGCCTTCAATCAGGGCATCATCAAGCTAGATGTACGAATCCTCCTGCTTGTTACAAATGCAAAAAAACTGGTCACATGACTTCGGGGTGTCCTGATGACAAACCAATACAAGGTTTGAAGCTATGTGGTTTTGGCATTCCAGGTCAGGGTTTCTATAGACTCCATATTCCTAGTTTGAAACTTTATGAATAGCAAGCTGCAACTGGGGTGCTTATTATTCAAGATGGGGTAGCTTCTGTGCAAAAGATTGAAGCTGAGTTGAAACATTTGATCCAGGATAATTGGGATTGGAAGGTTAGGAAGGTGACTGAAACTAAATATCATGTGGTTTTTCCTTGTAAAACTATTTTAGAAACTTGGTCCAAAGTTGGAGGGGTGGAACTAGCTTTACATTCTATTAAGGTTAAAGTGGAGAAGTCCAATTTAGATCTTGAAGCTTCCTCCTATCTTATTCCTGTTTGGGTGAAGATTACTGGGATCCCTCAGGCTGCTAAAACTAAGGACATTGTTAAAGAGCTGGCTAGCTCTGTGGGGGACCCTGTTGAGGTTGATGAGAATAGCCTCACGCGAATTGATCCAGTTCGAGTCAAGGTTTCCTGCAGAGATCCTACAAGCATCAATTGCTTTGTAGAAATATTCATTAATAATGTGGGATATGATCTTAGATTTGAGGCAGAAGGTATTATGGAGAAAAAGAAGTTTGGGGTGGTTAGAGATATCAATCATAAACCTCAGGACAAAAAAAGAGATGAGCATGATAAGGAAGATGAGGCAGACTCTAGTGGAAGTTCTCATAATACTGATTGGGAGAAATTGGCTAAACAATATGGTGGAGATTCTCATATCTCTGATCACAGGAGTGGGGGGGAACCCATAAAACTCAAAACAAAACTCAATGTGCTTCTGGTTCTGAAGGATCTATCTAAGGCAAGGAGATTGTGGTTGTTCATGGGGAGAATCAAATCATTCCAATGTTACCTCTTGCCTTTAGTTTACCTGAGAGTGAAACTGTTCCTTCTCTTTCTGATAAGGAGGAGGGGGATGACAATATGAAAGAAGGGGAGATTTATCTAAAAATTCTGAAGAAGGAGATTGTGAAAGTGATAAGGAAGTTATCCAGGGGTCCTCTAAAGAGATAGTGGTTCACACTAATTTGGGACCTACTCTTGTGGATGCTTCTTTGTGGCCTTGCTTAAAAATTTCTAGGGATGGAGCCTCCGTTGCAGAAGACAATCCTTCTTGTCTAGTCAAGGTAGGGTGTTTGTAGGTTGTCAATTTGAGATTGATTTAATTTTTGATGAGGAGGATACAGTGAGAAGTGGGGGTGTTTAGGAAATTAATGAATTTGAGTCAAAAGCTAAATGTCAAGTTCAGATTCCTAAGACTGTAGATGATAATGAGGAATGGACTGTAGCAAAAAAGGAGGGGGGGGGGTAAAAGCAGGGTTAAGGAACCTTAGTTGCCTACTAGAAAGAGTAATCGCATACAAGACCAGGGCATTCCTATGGGGAAAAAAGCTGCGATGTTGAAGTCCATCCAAAATTTAGAAGCTCAAGGTAACTCTGAAACTAATCCTTTTAACATTCTTAATAATGCTTCTACTAGTTATTTAGAAAATGTGGCTGTTTCTTGTGGGATTTCTTTGGGCTCTAACTCTGAGAATTCTATTGAGGTTATAACTGCTATGCAAGTTCAAGAAATAGCTAGAGCTAAGATTGCTAATGCTGAGTTGGAAAACAAGAATAAAAATAAGAAGGATTTGGAAGAGGCAGGAGAGGTTACAGATGAGATAAGGGGTGAAGAGGATATGTTGAAAGTTTTTGATAATGAACAGAGGGGTGCAGTTGGTTTCACTCTGGATAATAAGGGGAGCAGTAGGCGCAAAAGGGGGAAGTTTCTTTAAGAAAGTCTCAAACATGAAGTTTCTCTTTTGGAATATTCGTGGTCTGGGTAAACCGGCCAGAAGAAGGCTTTTGAAAGAGATGATGATCAAAGAGAGGATTGATGTGGTAGGGGTGCAAGAAACTATCAAAATGGACTTTTCTTCAAGGGATCTCAAAGATCTGGGGGGAAATTGTGACTTTAGCTGGAACTGGATTCCTGCTAATGGTCATTCAGGGGGTATATTGATAGGGGTGAAACAAGAAGTTTTGGAAACTGAAGGTTGTGACCAAGGGAGATTCTTTATTAGTATGGTTTTGAGACACAAACAAAGCAATTTTAGGATGGAAGTTCTGAATATCTATGGCCCTACTCATCATGATTTAAGTCATGCTTTTCTCGATGAGTTACATATTAAAGTCCAATCTTCTGTCCTTCCTCTGGTTTTAGGGGGTGATTTTAATCTAATTAGGAAAGTGTCTGACAAGAGTTCTGGTAAGGTTAATTACTCCCTTATGGACAATTTTAATAATTTCATTTCTAATAATGATTTGATGGAGACTAAAAGGGGTGGTAACAGATTTACTTGGACTAATAAGCAATCAGTTCCTATTATGGTGGAGTTGGATAGGATTTTGGTGTCCCCTAGTTGGGAGGCTAGATTTCCTCTTTGTTCTGTTGTCAGCTTGACCAGGATTGGTTCTGACCACTATCCTTTAATTTAAAACTTTGGAGGAGAGGAGAGGAAACAGTCTAGGAGATTCTTTTTTTGATAAAAAGCGGATGTGTCAGGAAAAATTTAATGAGGTGATTTCCCATAAATGGGAGGAACTCTCTCACAAAATTCCTGATAATTGCTATTCCTTGGATATGTGGAATGGGGGTTTGGCTATTTTAAGACAATACTTAAGAGGTTGGGGTGCCAACTTGAATGGTAAGTTCAAAATTGAGATGAAACGTTGTCTTGATATCTTACATAAGCTTGATTTGAAAGCTGATCTGGTGGGTTTATGTACTGAGGAATGGATTGACAGGTACAAAGTAGAGAGAGATTTGGAACATTTATATGATATGGAGGAGAAATATTAGCAACAAAGAGGGGCTGTTAAATAGATTACTCAAGGGGATGCGAATACTAAGTTTTTTTCATAGTTGTGCTAATGGGAGGAGAAGAAAGAATTTTATCTTTAAGCTAGATCATGAAGAGGGGTGCTATACTAAAGAAGCTGATATCAGAAATCATATTTACAATTTTTATAAAGCTCTTTTTGGTAAAGACAGTGGTCATAAGGTGGACATTATTTCCAACTTCTGGGAGGATAAGCAATTGATTTCTGATGAAGACAATGTTAGTTTGATTCATCATTTCTCTGAAGATGAAGTTTGGAATGTGAATAAAGGTTTAAATGGAGATTCAGCTCTAGGTCCTGATGGTTTTCCCTCCTGTTTTTATAAGTCTTTTTGGGGTTGTATCAAGCAGTCTTTCATGAGGCTTATCAATGATTTTTTTTAGGGGCATTTTGATTTGAAAAGACTGAATTTTAGGGTTATTACCTTGGTGCCTAAACTTCAGGATGCTAATACCATCAAGCAATTCAGGCCTATTTGTCTTCTGAATGTTAGTTTCAAGATCATTATAAAGTTATTGGCTGTTAGGTTGGGGAAGGTGGCTCATAAGATTATCAATGAGAGTCAAACTGCTTTTATCAAAGGGAGACATATTTTGGATGGGGTGGTCTCTTTACATGAGATCCTTCATGAGCTGAGAGTCACAAAAGAGAAAGGTATTATCCTTAAGCTTGATTTTGAGAAAGCTTATGACAAAGTGAATTGGAATTTTCTTGAATCTATTATGATTAGCAGAGGCTTTTCTAATAAGTGGTTTAAATGGGTGATGAGTTCAGTGAGAGGGGGTAAAGTGAGCATTAATATTAATGGTTATATTGGTTCTTACTTTACCACTCATAGAGGTCTTAGACAAGGTGATCCTCTTTCTCCTCTACTGTTCAATCTGGTTGCTGATGTTTTGACCTCTATTATATCTAAAGCTCAGAAAAGCAATCTAGTTAAAGGGGTGGTGTCCAATTTAATTCCTGGGGGTGTCCCTATCCTTCAATACGCTGATGACACTATCCTCATGATTGAGTATAAGGATGAGTATATACTTCATATGAAATTCTTGTTATACTATTTTGAATGGATGACGGGCTTAAGAATTAACTACCATAAGAGCGAGGTTTTTGTTACTAGGGTGGACAATGAAGAAGCTAATAAAGTGGCTAGCAATTTAAACTGTAAACTAGGTCAATTTCCTTTAACCTATTTGGGAATTCCTATTGGAGATAAAGTTGTCAAGAAGAAGGTAGCAGAAAAGATTATTGGCAAACTTGAAAATAGATTGGGGTCTTGGAAAAGCAACTTGTTATCGTCGGGTGGTAGACTTGCTTTGGTCAACAGCTGCCTTAGTAGTATTCCTACTTATATTATGGGGTTCTATTGGCTGAGTGAGGAGATTCACAAGAAAACGGACTCTATCAGGTCGAGATTCTTCTGGAGAGGGGTTAGCGAGAAATTTAAATATCATATGGTCAATTGGAAGGCGGTTTGCCGTCTGAAAGATTATGGTGGCTTAGGGGTGCTTAATACTAGACTCTTTAATGACTGTTTGTTAAGCAAGTGGTTATGGAGAATTGGGTTAGCTAAGGATGAATTGTGGTTTAGAATCTTAAAAGCTAAGTATTTTCCAAACAAAGATTTTTGGGTGTCTAATTTCAATAAAGGGTCTCAGTTCTGGAATAACATGCATAAAGTGAAACATTTGTTCAAGTGGGGGTGAGTCACATTTTGGGAGATGGCAAGTCTATCTCTTTTTGGGAAGATGTGTAGATTGGCTGTTGTCCTTTGAATGTCAGATTTGATAAACTCTTCAGGATTTGTGAGGATCCTAAGATTGTTGTTGCTAACTGTTGGTTAGATAAGGTTTGGAATATTCAGTTTACCAGAAGCTTCGGGAGGGAGGAAATTTTTTTGTGGGATGAAATGAAAAGTTTGTTCAACAAAGTCGAGTTAATAGAGAGAAGTGATAGTTTGAATTGGTGTTTACATCCTTCTGGGCATTTTTCGGTCAAGTCTTTATATAGTCATATTGCTTTTGGGGGTTTGACTAGCTGGAAGTTACAAAGACTTTGGAGGAGCAAAATTCCTTTGAAAATTAAAATTTTTCTTTGGCAGGTTTATCATGACCATATTCAAACAGCTAAGCAGCTGAGCTTAAGAGGTTGGAAGGGTGATGT
This sequence comes from Phyllostachys edulis, assembly GCA_036346405.1. Classification (NCBI taxonomy): domain Eukaryota; kingdom Viridiplantae; phylum Streptophyta; class Magnoliopsida; order Poales; family Poaceae; genus Phyllostachys; species Phyllostachys edulis. Next base: position 67,984,704 of record CM070549.1, read on the forward strand.
TAATTGTTTTCTGTGTGGTGTCATTGAGGATTCTGATCATGTGCTTTTTCGTTGTGTCTTGGCAAGATTTGCTTGGTGTTGTATCAAAGAAACTTTTCTTTGGGATAGAATTCCTGATTCTATTAATGACCTGCATTTAGGGTGGCTCGATAACAGGGGTGCTACTAACTATAACTTTGGTCTTCTCAGTTTTGCAGCTCTTGCTTGGATTCTTTGGAATATTAGGAACAAAGGGGCCATTGAAAGGATTTTCCCTAAATTTCCAATTGAAGTCATGTTCAAACTCATATCTTGCTCGCAGAGATGGCTTCCCCTTCTTACAAGCACTGACCGGCGACAGCTTGAGCATCTGCTAAAGCGCTTGGGGGACTGGATGAAGATCTTTTGCACTTCAAGTCAAATTTAGTTTGGGTGGTGTACTTCAAGTCAGATCTGTTTTGGATGCTGTATTTTGCTGGGTGTATTTATGTTGATTTCTGTGAGACTTGCTTCCAGTACTGTTCAGTAGCTATCTTTTGGATATTATGTTCAGATGTTGGGGAGTGTTTCAGTTTCTAGCTTTCCTAAGTTTGTCTAGTTCAGCTGGTGTCCCCAGCTTGTCTTTCTTTCGGTTTTGACTTTGGCTGTAATTGGATGATTAGCTTTTTATAAAAACTGGGTTTATCCTTGTTCAAAACAAGAACTCTCTTTGTCTATATCTTGATTTGGATTCATCTCGTGGGCCCATGCTTCGGACGTTACTCACATTTTCTTGTGCATGCATGACTAGGGCATGTTTTGTTGCGGACTTCAAGGCAGTGGCTACATGGTGGAGGACCCATGATCGGGTGCCAACGTGTCAACCAAATAATCAGGTACTTAGAGCATCTACAATAGTTTGTTTCTTAGCTTGCTACTAAGAGGAGAGGGAGTACTCAATCTAATAAAAAGAAACAAGTCTTCCAATAAATTGTTTCTTGAGCTTGTATCTAAAACTTTAATTGCTACAAGTGTACATGATTTTTGATGATCAATAATGAAGTATAACTTTGTGGCCTACATGTTTTGGCTCATTTATCATATCAATAATGAAGTCGGGCTGCACAAGTAATCCTGTGGATATTTAGTTTGGAGACAGTGGGATCCACAAAACGCGTTTTTAAGTAACAAGTAAGTCTCCAATAGAGTATTTGATTATTTTTTGTGTCTTAGTATTAACAATTTGCTAGTTTCTTCATCTAGAAACAACTTCACCTTCTCTCCTCACCTTTTCTTATCCACATCACTTAAATGCTAATGTGGCAACCCTTAATAACAGATGACGTCAACTATTGTAGATGCTCTTAAAAGCTTTGCCCTCCGACGTGACTTACCGGTACGTACACTAGGGGGCCACTAGCTATACCAACACGGAAGCCGACCGCAGACACGTGGGGACTGCACGACAAGGTGCCGTACCCTCCTGACTGATGACTGATGAGCCCGATGGATGCAATACACAGCGTACACGACACATCCAGTTAGCCAACAACTGCGTACTGTTCAAGTTTGTGCACAACTTTGCTAAGTACACATCTGAAATTCAATGGGATGATCTGATCCACAGGGCGCTGGACACCAAGTCGCTTATCTTGCTTCCCCCACCAAACCCACCCTTTTTTTAGAGGAGTGACTTTGCATGGCAATACTAAATTATTGTTTGGTTCGAGTGATCTTCAACGTACGGGCAGAAGCACAAAAACCACCCTTGTTGTACTCCCAACAAGCAAATTTGTTCGGTACTTAGCCTATGTGTAACAGCTCAATTTTGGGATCTATTGAAATTTTGTTGGATTTTATGGATTTTCAAAAACTTTTGTTGCTTTGTGTGAAACTACAAAATTTGGTTGCATTTCAAAAGTCAAAACCCAAAAAGGAATTAATAAAAATCTACACAAAAAATTAAGCTCAAAACCCACTTCTGATGCAATTCAAAATCATCTCAAAAGAATTCAAACAAAAACAAAACTTTATTCTTCCCTCTCTCCTCCCCTCGGGCCAATTTCCACCCCGCGGACCACGCGCGTGTGCCCCTCCTCTCTCTTTCCTCACCCCCCCCCCAGCCTAGAGCCATGCGCTTGCTCGCTCGCACCCGTCAAGCCTCACGCGCGCCTGCTGACAGTGGCCCCGAGGCCCACCTACCAGCCAGCCATGTTCACTGCCTTCCTCCTCTCGCTTGTTCCACACTCTCTCTCTCTCTCTCTCTCTCTCTCTCTTCTTTGTCAGCCATTAAACCAAGCCTCGAGGCCCACCTATCAGCTGGGCCTATTCACTGTCTTCCTCCTCTCGCTTGTTTCGCTCTCTCTCTTTCTCTGTCAGCCATTAAACCAAGCACTCGAGTGCCTCTACCCGGCAAACCTCGAGTGCCTCCCCTCCTTCGCGACTGTAACATCCCAATTTTTCTAAGCCTTAAAAATCCTTTGAATAGTTGGTAGAGAGAAAATTCACCATTTGGATTTATTTGAATTTAATTTAAAAGCTTAACATTGGACTTTGAGTAACAAAACCATTTAATATGACTAAAGCCAACATGAACAATAGTCAAAACTATTTTATTTGGATTCTATGAGCTTGGATATATTTTCTAGAATTTTTCCAAGTTCATTTGCTAATTTCTATTGCTTATTGGAATTCTCAGTATTTTCTAAAATGGAAAAGCTATTAAAAATCTCCAAAACAGTCTTTGGGCCTAAACCCACTCTTTCTCACATCCGGCTCGATTTGTAACCCACGCAGCGCTGCTGCTCATGCTGAGCAGAGACCCCACTCGTCGACCTCTCTCTCTCCCCGCGTGTTTTCTTCTTGATCAATGGCGGTAGTTGGATCGCAAATGGGCGTCCGATCTTGATGGCGATTGGGCGGTCGAACGTCTCATTGTTTGTGGCCGTCCGTCTGAGTTAAACGGCCAGATCTCGCCTTTTCGCGCGCCTCGCTCGTGCCTTTCCTCGCTCGCGCTTCGCCCAAGCCCCACCACGACAAGCGAGCCCCACCTCACATCTTGTTCTTCATCTCCGATTTAAATCGTGGAGGTTGTTGCGCCCATGCCGTTTTAGGCGTCCGCTCTGGACTCTCACGCCGCCATATTTAAGGGGGCCGACCCTCGACGCCCTCACCCCAACCCTAGCCGCCTCCTCGCCTGCGCCGCACCCCAGCCGCCACTAGAGCTCGGAGATTCAATCTTGCCGCCGCAACTCCGACGAGCAATTCCGACGAGCCCGAAGCTGCCGGAGCCTCGACGCCTACACCATCGACATCGCGCGAGCAAGGGGAACCCAGGAGACACCTTCGTTTCGCCGGAGCACCACCCTAGCGCCTTCGCCGTCGAACCCGAAGCTTCGCCGCCGCTTCTACCTCGCCGCCGGTCGCCTCAGTGGTCCTCAAGCACCCGTGAGCACCTCGTTGTGATCCCCTTCGCACCCTCTACCTCCCTGTACCACCCGCCATCGGTGAGACGCCGCCGTTATTTGTCTTGGTTGGTTCCGTCTTGCGCCGCCTCCGCCGCCGTCCACGTCAGCGTCCACCTCATCGCCCTCGCCTCCGTGGCGCGCGTGTGTCAGCCACGTGGGTGCCGCGTCAGCGCCACGTGCGCAAGAGTGCCACGCCAGCCCCGTCCCAGATCCAGAGGCTCGGTGGACTTGGTCCACCGTGAGCCGTGTCACTGACATGTGGGTCCCACATGTCAGGATTTTCTTTTTATTTATATTTTTCTGAAAATTCCTTCGCTGACGCCAGCATTGCGCAATATTCTGATTTTTCTTTTAAGAAATAATTCGGAAAATTCGTGTAATTCTGATTTTAGGGTTTTCTTTAGATTCCAACTTCCAAACCTCATAACTTTTGCATCCTAACTCCAAAGCAGTCCATTCAAATTTCTAAATTCCTATAAAGTCAAGATCTATTTAATGGAGATTTTTATTTATTTTTTGGAGTTGTTTTTCCTCTATTATTTATTTATTTTGTTTGTTTGCTTCGTTTGCGAGTAGACTTCGACGCTTCGGGAAGATTTGAAGAAGAAGGGACACATCAAGACCAAGACCAATTCCTAGATCTATTCCAAGGCAAGTCATGCTTTGACCATGTTGAATCCCAGTTTTCCAAATATTATTTTAATTCAAAGTGTTGCATTTTATTTCAAGTAATTATTTAAATGCTTTTGGGATTAGCTATTAAGTCCAATCTGTTATGCCTTCCTTGTGTAACTTGTTATGCCTTGATCCTTTGTCACCCTAGTTGATATTTAGTTGGTAAATATTATAGCACCAACGTGGGTTGGTTAGTACGATTAGATTGCTTAGCCATGCCACGAATCACCTATTCATGTAAAGTGCAATTATTAACTTGACTAAGTGACTATGCAACTTTGTAATAATCTGTGTGCACTATGTGTCTTTGTGGCATGTGTTGCACTTAATTCAACTGGGTGGGAAAAAGGTTTAGGCGAGGCAAGTGGAAGGCTGTGTGACATGGTGGCTATGTGATATGGGCTTGTGAATCTGTGTGTCATATTTATCTGTGTGCCTTAGTTAGAACAATGGAAGTCTTGCCTCGGTCACTTAAGGACTAAACTTTGTGCGCCATTGAACTGAGCCCTCCTGTACGACCACATGCCTGTTATGGGACGGGCCTAGCATAGTAAGATACGAATTCTTGGCATGGTTTGCTCAGGTGGTAGGTTAGGCTATGTGAATAGGGTGGAGGTGTGCTACCATGTAGTCGCATCGTGGGACGGTTCGCCGCTTCCCTGTCCAACGATGTGTGTTGTACCATACACTGTGTATGGTTTGGTATGACATAAGCACATCGGGAGCATCTATGTTAGGATGAAGTTTCTGAAATGCTTTGTTACGATTAGTGCTTGCAACACTAGTTGTATCTTGTGGGTAAAGTGTACAAACTCTGCAGAGTGTAAACAATCTATTCGAATAGCCGTGTCCGCGGTCATGGACAATGCTCGGGGATTTCACACGAGGGGTAGATCTTCATAAAACTGTGTGGGAAGGGAGATGTGTGATCTAAATCATATAGCTATGTGAATAATATGTTAGGCTGTGTGTGTCTTTGTGAAATCAACTGTTAAAATTTTTATTATTGTCTATTTGTTTTACCTGCTTTCAATCTATTATTTGTATTCAACTGCAAATGTTGCGTTTCTGCAAAACAACCACAAAATGCCATTCCCTTGTAATAAGCTTGCATGTATATTTGCATTTCTGTGGTGTGACTTGCGAGTACGGTGTGTACTCACGCTTGCTTTAAAATAAATCAAGCAGAAGAGGAGAAATCTTCACCAGCATTTGAGGAGGAGTTATTCGAAGGTGCCTGATCGTGAGGTCTTGATCCCAGTCGGTTGCCTGTGGTGAATCGATGGGACACATTGCCGTTTTTGTTTCATTGCTTTACTTCTCTGTTAGCCTGCGTGGCTTAATAATTGTAAACTTCGACCATAAGGTCAAACCATTATTTATTAATCAAACTATTCGTTTATGTTACTATTCGCTTGTGTGGATCGATATTCATCTTTGTTGATACTGTGTGCACTAGCATGATCCTGGACTAGTGCATTAAACACAGAGGGTCCAGAATTGTAATTTTGGGTCCCGACAGCGACCTTGTCAAATCACCGCGCCAGCTCGCCACCCTTAAATCTCGTTCTGTCGTGAGTTCTTGTGCCCGGCCATGACACTGTCATCGTCGTCTCACCATTTCCCGCGCCTATAAAGCTCCTCGAGTGCATCATCCTCTTCACCTCAACCTCTTCTTGAAACAGCCCTCACTCACTCCCTCTCTCTCTCTCTCTCTCTCTCTCTCTCTCTCTCTCTCTCTCTCGCTCGATCACTGGGAAGAAGCCGAGAACCGAGCGCCCGAACCGCTAGTGCCCTAAGCCATCGCTACCCATTCCTTACCGCCTCGGTGAGTCTTGAGCTCCATGATCTTGCTCGTTGGCTTCGCCTCTCTATGATCTCTCTGATGCTCCCCTTCCTTTCTCAGTTGGAGCACTAGAATGCCAGATCCATTTCTTCCTCGTCGTCGGCACAGTACCGCTGTCGCCCCCTTTTACCTCTTCTCATCTCTAGTGAGTAACCTTGCCCCCTCTTCGCATCATCTCGTTCGCCTTGTCACTGTGGACTTCCTAGGCTACATAATGTAGCCGTTAGACCCACATAGCGCCACCGCATCGTCAGCCGTCTTTTTCACTGCTGGCCACTGCCTCTAGAGCACTCCAACGGGCCTCTGTGCACGTCGTCACCATGAAGAGCATCGTCACAACACGTAGATGCTCACCCACGCTTCATTCGCTAGCATTCGGCACCATAGTATAGTTCTCCCCCGCACCACATAAGAGCCGCCACGGCCTCGTCGTCACGTCGCCGCCTCGGGCCACCTCCCAACGTACCGCCACCACTGTTAGCTTCGCCCGAACCACCGCAACCCATTTTGCCGGTCCCAGGAACCCGTCGAGCCCCACCTCACCAACAGTGAGCTCCCCACCGAGCCAACCATGGTGTGCCCCGTGCCCTTCTGAGCCTTCAATATTCTGAGGTGAGAGACCGACGTGGAGCTGATGTGGAGCCGACATGGACACCACGTGGTTGCCATGTGGATGCCACGTAGACGTCATTAATGTTAACATTTATAATTAACGTTAAGTAGTAATTAGTCGAAGTATGACATGTGGGCCAGTAAGGTTTAAACGTTTAAGTTAAAATGACAAAGGTTAAGTAGTTAGTAGGTAGATTGAATCCATGGACCATGGTCTCCGACCAGTGGGCCCTCGGCTCTGTGCGCTGTTGCGTGGACTTGGTCCAATGGACCGAGGCCTCACTGATAGTCACAGTACTTTTCCTGAGTAAAAATAAATAGAATAGAAAAGAAAAACCCCAGTGGACCTCACCTGTTAGTCACATTACGTCTTCTGGAAATAAAATAAAATAAAATCCCGATGGACCCCACCTATCGGAAATTTCTGAATTTCTAGATTTTCTTCTCGGTTCAAACTTTGGAGAGCTTGTTCTACCCGTTTCAAATCCAAATCAAGTGATTTTCATTTCTAAATTCATATAAAATCAAGATCTTCCCAACAGTACTGAAATCACATTTTTTTAGTTCATTTGGATTTATTTATGTTATGAGTATTTATTTGAAGTGGTCGTTTTTGTGTTAAATAGATTCGAACATCGCCAAAGGCCTTTTCACTGCTTCAAGTCAAGACCAAGACCAAGTAACATCCACATTTGAGCATGGCAAGTTGTTACCATTGATCATGTTGAACCTACATTTTAAATACAGAGTATTTTGATTTGAATTATTACTTGCATGCTTATTATTATTTATGAAAGACTGTGTTAAATGTTGATGTTTGACTATTCCAAGGTTGATTATCACTATGAACCCCTTCCTTGTTTATTGTCTCCCCTTGATACCTTGTCACCCTAAGGATATATATTACCTAAAGTAAAACTCTCCTGTGATTAAATGAAAATTATTATTGGTTGTGCTTTTATTGTGCTTAGTAAATGAATATGAATAGGACACAAACATTTCCACAACGAGGGCGTGGATACTTTGAACTATAGTGTGGTGACATGGGTTACCACTAGAAATAGAAAAATGTATTTATAAATGGTTGGGACTTAGGCGAGTAGTGATTGAGACTGGTGCTAGGTGCACGTAGTAAATTGGTGGTTTGTCTCGCCTGAGTTGATTAAGGACCGAATCATATGTTCTATTCACACCTACTAAGTCGTACAACCATATGTCTAGTATGAGCTATACCTGACCTATTCCTTTGCTTAGTTTCGACCCGAAGACCTGCGCCCCCTATTATAGTAAGTGAAGAAGGGTCGTGACTCCCCAACAACAACAGATCCATCGAGTATAATGTCCCATGTAAACAGGGATGTTCTATGAAGTGACCCATAAGCAGTTGCTACCTCAACCGTTGAGGGGTTATAAACCCGACGGAGCGGGTTTAGTGTCGAAACTAGGTTATGGAAAAGCTTTGTTATGATCATATCAGACGCACACCCAAGGAAGTGTGTCATGGCCGACATTAATAGTTGATACTATCTTGTGAGTAAAGTTGTACAATCTCTGCAGAGTGTCTTTTAATCTATTCGAATAGTCATGCCCCCGATTACAGGCAAATATATGAAGTTCGCCACCATTGGTTAGTTTTATTAACTTAAAATTGTGAACTAAAACATGTTGGGAATAGTCGTGCCCCTGGTTACAAGCAAATATGTGAAGTTCACCAACACTGGTTAGTTTTATTAACTTAAAATTGTGAACTAAAACACGTTGGGGTAAACATGGTAATTTGAGTTGTGCGACGTGCCAATTTAATTGCGGTCACTGGGTACGGGACATGCTGGTGTAAGCACAGTCGTTGGAGTTTGGGACGTGTTGTTTTAAGCATGGTCTCTGTGGTTGCGATGTGCTGGTTTAAGGACAATCGTTGGGAACATGATATGTTGGTTTAAGCATAGTCGCTGGTAATCTAAGACTTATGGGATGGAATTGCGGCATGCTAGTTTAAGCATGTCCGTTAAGGTTACGACATGTTGGGGTAAGCATGGTCACCGTGACGTGTCATGCTGGGTTAAACATGGTCATGATAACATTGCTTATGCAAAATAACATTTTTTGATTTAAAGTGGCAGTTGCTAAGTCATGGGTTTGGAAATTGATTATAGTATTTGAGTAAACTGGCTTTGTGCTAAAACAAATATACAACCCCTCATTTGGAAAGCCCTGCATCTATATAATTCATTTGTGGTAAGGGTTTGTTGACTACTTTTGTACTCATAGTTGCTCAACCATGTGGATTCAGACTATGAAGCTGAAGACCTGGTGTGGATATTTCTATGCATCCGCCTATGGAGATGATAGAGACAACGATAACTAGTCCCAGTCGGTTGCCTGTAGCAAATCATGGAGGCCACACTCTTTTGAAGATTTTCCGTTGCTATTGTGTTTTCTTTTCCGCTGCTACTCTGAACTTCTGAACTATTTGGTCTGTCGGCCCATTCAGTAAACTCTGGCCCTAAGGCCCTTTCACCAAGTTTTGTAATAATATTTAAGTATTGTTATGTATGTGTTGTATGAATGTAATATTCATCGATATCTGTACTATGTGGGCTAGTTACTGATTATGGGACTAGCTCGGGATATACAAAGCGTCTAGATGCAAATTCGGATCCCCACACTATGTCATGTCAGCTTTTCGGTGAGGTGGAAGAGAGAGAGAGGAGGATGAGAGAGAAGAAACTTGATACTCGCGCAAGTATCAATTATTTTTAGGAAACCAAAAAATTAGTAGGAACATCTCTCTCCAAACTAGCTAGTCATTCACTTTCTTCTAAATACAAACTCTAGTATCAAGCTATTGGAACGATGAATCGTATCTAAAATCTCGTCCGATCATTCTCTCCTCTGGTGTAAGTTATAGTATCGATCTATACGTAACTTATGTTATGTGCATGTCAGGCTGTCAGCTAGCTGGTGCGACCTACTACTACCTGAAGTACTCCACAGTTGACCATTTGTTTTAATTGGAGGCCAGTATCAGTCCATAACTTGATCCGGTGCTAGACGACACTTTTCATGCAATAGTTACTGGATGGCATCGTAAATTTTAGTTTAAGTTGAAAGTTGACTAGGAGGAGTTACCTCGATTGTCACCTATCACCTATCACGCATAAGAGAGGAATGATTAATTAGTCGCTTTTGTCACCCTCACACAAACAGCTATTGTATTACTCCATTTAGAAATATACCCGTTCAGAAATAGATTTTTTTAATAAATAATATTATTTTAAAAAAATTACAAAATTAAGTAGTCATCCAAAACAATTACAAAATTATGTCTCTGTCGTCATTTAAAATGGTAACAAGCTACTGTTGCCATTTCAATTAGCGACAAAGACCCTAGGGATTGGGGGAGGTTCCTGTCGCCAGTTCACTTGGCGATAGTATTCTTGTCGCCATTTAAATTGGCAACAGGTTTCTAGAAATTTTTTAATATAGTAAATGAGCTAAACAAATTACGAATATTTTTGTGGAGCCTTCGGCCCAGTGTAATTGCTTGTGTAATTTTTTTTCATAATTTTACCTGTTTTGAATCTTTCTCCAAAATTCTAAATTTTGGAGAAAGATTCAAAACTGGTAAAATTATGAAAACATTACACAAGCAAGTACACTGTGTCGGAAGGCTTAAAAATCGTATTTTTTAGCTCATTTCCTATATTTAAAAATTCCTAGAAACCTATTGACAATTCAAATGACGACTGGATTCTAGGAATTTGTAAATATAGTAAATGAGCTCAAACAATTATGAATTTTTTGGTGAAGCCTCCCGACACAATTTACTTGCTTGTGTAATGTTTTCATAATTTTATCTGTTATGAATATTTCTCCAAAATTCATTTACGTATAATGTTTGTAGGAATTTTGGAGAAATATTAATAATAGATAAAATTATGAAAAATTACACAAGTAAGTATACTATGTCGGAAGGCTCCACAAACAAAATTGTAATTTTTTGAGCTCATTTACTATATTTAAAAATTTATAGAAACATATCGTCAATTCAAATGGCGATAGGAACTATATCGCCAATTGAACTAGCGACAGGAACCTCCCCCAACCTCCAGGGTCCCTATCGCCATTTGAAATGGCGACAGGGACCTAATTTTTTAATTGTTTTGGACGACTATTTATTTTTTGTAATTATCTTTTAAAATAATATTATTTTAAAAAATCTTCTGAAATATAGATGTATTTTGACTTTACAAGGATTAAGGGGGTGCTGAAATTGAAAAAGGTATGTGACAAAATGACTTAGGTACTGTTGGGACCCCGAGTATGCAATCTCAGGACCCTCTGTGTATTCTGAACTAGTCTCATGGTCAGTAGTTAGCTCACACAGTTGCAATATTGGTGTAATCACATCCACAACCAAACTATAGATGAAACAAACAAATTAATATTATTTAGCAAAAGGACCTTATGGTCAAGTCTTACAACGCTTGCCTCGCAGGGCTTAACAACAAAAGGAAGCTTGCAGCGGAAACCAAATATCCGGTGGAGGTCACCCAATATGCCCACAGGCAATCGAGTGGAGGACGCGACCTAATTCGCATAGTCTTCAAAGTAGTTTTCTTCGTAGAACTCGGTGCTTCCTAGTTCTTTTTCAGCGACTAATCAACCAGAGGGTATAAAGCCGTGAGTACTTTGAATGTACTCAGCAAGTCGCAGAGAAAAGTATGCAAGTAATATTCATGCAAGGTTTGACAAGGATAGCTTTATGGCTATTTTGCAGAAAGCAATATTTGACATTAAATACAATAAGTAGATTGTAAGGCACAATTTAAAAGATTAATACATAAGTAAACAATTTTCTTTGAAACAACTAGTGAACACCCCGTTCACTTCCCAACCATCAACCATCTACGAGATTCGACCAACCCATTCCAATATTTTTGATAAAGATCTACCCCTTGCGTGAAATCACCAGGCATGTCCATAACCGGGGACATGGCTATTTGAATAGTTTTACACTCTACAGAGGTTGTACAGCTTGACCTACAAGACATGAATTCTCTAGTTTGTTCGGCATATATCTATGCCACTACTCACTACATTAGGTAGCGCCTAGAAACGCGTGACAAGGCTTTTACAAAGTTCTGTTTTGACTCGGTTCTGCCCGCTAAGGTTTTGCCATTCTGGCCCCCTCTTGCGCCGTTCCCAACCAAAACAGGACCGAACCAAAACATTTCTAATTACTCGGCCAGGTCTATCCCAGTCTAGACATGTGGTTGTACGATATGGCCCAGATCAATGGTTTAAGGTTAAGTCCTTAGTGGTTGCTCAGACAAGACTTTCCACATCCCAATGTGATTCCACACCCACCTTTACCACCGCCCACTCGTTCGAGCATAAATCATTTTCGTTCAACCCGGCCAAACGACAACCCTTGCCATGGCACAACATCTTTTATTAATAGTGGCTCCACCACAGTTCCATAATTCCTTTAGTCAAATTCAATCATTCTTGAGTAAGTGATCATGAACATATCGTATAACTAAAGCATTGGCTAAGCATAATACGGTACCCATGTTGATAGTTCAATAATGTCCAACTAAAATTATCCATCCGAGGGTGTCCAAGGATTTATGTCATTCAAGGGTACATGTCATTCACAAATTATCAAGGAGGCATAATGGCAATTAGGTAATTAACTAATCCCAAAACCATTTATTATAAAATTAGCAATGCATGTTTATATCAATCAATATACTTTTATAAATTGGGTTCAATATGATCAAAGGTCTACGACTTGCCTTCATTGAAGAGTAGAGATGCTTCGGTCGTCGGGTCCACGAAGTCGTCCGAAACACCGGAATCTATACGTGCAAAACAAGCTAAGTAAATAAAACAACTCCAAATAAATACTAAATAAATGCTAATAGGAATATAAGGAATTTAGATGAATTTAGAAATTTGAATCACTCAAATCGGAGTTCGAATGAGGAAGTTATGGCCATCGGAAGTTTGAAATTGCATGAAATGATGAAATCGGGATTTTCTTGATTTTTTCGATTTATTTTTCTAAAGGAAAACCAGGAAAATCCACGCGGGCTTGCTGACAAGGTAGCCATGTCAGTAAAGGGCTGAGGTGGCCGCTGACGGGGCACCACGGTGGCAGCCACGTCAGACTCGAGCTGGCGACGCGCTCGGCCCGATGGTCGCCAGCGAACGGCGGGGTCATGGTGGCCGGCGAGGGCACCTACGGGAAGAGGGCAGCGTGGCGAAGCAGGTGCACGCGATCTCGAGGACGCGGCAACAAGGGGAGGCCGGCGACGAACGCGAAGAGCAGCGGCGGTGGCGGAATGCGGCGAAGGCGGTCAGAGGGGCTTCCGGGGCCGGGGAGGTGCGCATGGGGAGGCCCGCGCTCTGGCGATGCCGAAGGAGGCTCGACGGCGGCGGCGGATGCAGCAAAGTGAAGCTCGGCGGCAGCGGTTGAATCGTGAAATACGGCGAGCTCGGAGGGAGAGAGGGAGAGTGAGTGGGGGGAAGAGCAAGAGGAGGCCAAGGGCTTCATGGTGCTCGTTTTAAATAGGCGCGGGGAGGCCGAGAGAGAGGGATGGGCAGTGGAGGACTTTTGCGGCCAAGCTCCGGGTCCATGGCGGTGCAGCAATCGAGGGGCATGGGGAGGCGACAGGGCGTGGGAGGGGGAGTGGGTGGCGGCAGCGGCTGCGGAGGAGCACGCCGCCTTCAATGCACATGCCAGGGGCGACGCGACGGGGCAGGTGCGGCTGGCGCAAAACGCGCGCACGCACAGGCGCTTACGTGGGTGGCGTGGGCGGAGGCATGAAGAAGGAGACGACCAAGGCGAGGGCGATGGCGTGGGTGGTGGCAGCGGTTGCGGAAGTTGTCCGATTTGTGCACATTTAAGGATCACACTGTTTGTGAAAAATGGTTGATTCACACATTCAAGATTGAACACTGCAACACTAAAATGGAAATACACGGCCGGTTCAAGATTGAGCAGTCTGAAGACAAAGTCACAGAGGCCTTAGTTCAAGATTGAGCAGTACATCACACATTCAAAATTCAACAACTAAAATGGAAATACAATAGTGTATCACACATTCAACAACTAAAATGTAAATACAAACTGACATAGTAAGAAAATGGATGACAGAATATGTAGGTCAGTTTGGCAGTAGATGTTGCCAATCTTTAGCTATGCTTAGGATTCCTCTGCACTTTTGGAGTCTCAGAGAAAGCGAGGCTGCGTGGAAAAGGGGCGAGTTAAAATTTACATGAAAGTAAATTGATATCTAGAAGAGTTCTTTGTGTTGATCCAGGCCAGGCATGTTACCTCGAAGGACTTCCCTAATCTCTCATACTCGAGCATGCTAAGAGCTACTTCACAGCTCTGGGAGACTATAGGCTCAGGATCCTTTGCAAATTCCTCCGGAAGTGCAATGCTTTCTTGATCTACGCACAAATGAGCATAATCTCAGGGAGCTCTGAAATATATATATGCATGTCTTCAAGATAGTAAATGGCATTCTGACAAACCCTGTGGTATTAGTTACCTGCAATTGAACCAAGGGCCTCAGCCAGCTTTGAGGAGGAGGCCGGGCGGGAGGAGGAGACCAGGCGTGAGGAGGGGCGGTGACCTGGAGGAGTACGGGGGCGGCGGTCGGTCGGGAGCCCAGGAGGATCTGGATCTGGAGGTGGAGTGCTTCGTCCAAGATTGGGAGTGGTGGTGACTGGGGCGTGAGGAGGGGCGGTGGCCAAGAGGAGGACGGGGGCGGAGTGGCAGCGGTCGCCGGGAGCCCAGGAGGATCTGGATCTAACAATCTAACATCAACCATCTAGCATCAAAAGCAAATCCAACACCACCAGTAGTTACCCTCTTTATCCTCTTCATGCTTGAACCATAAGTAACAACATCAGAAAAGTAAAATCAAAATCGAACCAGGAAACCAAAATAGAGAGATGGGAAAAGGGGATGAACCGAATCCATGCCACCAGAACACGGGCCAGGCAAGGGTGACAGCGTGGCGACTGGAGGCCGAGCTGCGTGGCCACGAGCGCGCGGGGAGGTGCGCGGCAGTCGGAGGCGAGCGGGTAGACCGGGCTGTGTAGGCATGCGTATGGACTAGAGGAGTGGCGTTGGACCGAGGGGAGGCGCAGCTGAGCCTTGCAGGGCCTAGCCAAGGGGAGGCGCAGAGGTGCGGTGGGCCAGGTGTGGCAACGCCGAGCGGCCGGGGAGGAGCACGGGCGGTGGCGCCGACGGCCGGAGACGCTGGGACCTAGCCGGGTGCGGTGACGAAGAAACTCCAGGGGAGAGAGAGAGCCATGGGGGAGGAAGAGAGATTGGGAAAGAAATGGGAGAGAGAGCATGCCTAGGTTGTGTCGGCCGGGAGTGGCAATGAAGAGAGTGAGTGGGGGAGGAAGAGACCTTGGATCCGAAGATACCGAGACTCCAAAAGAGTGAGATGGGGGATTGGAGGGGAGTGGCGGCTGTGCCTGGTCTAGTGGACGAGGAGGGGAGGCAAGGGCAGGTTAGGGTTTTTTAAATGTGGCTCACTTGTTAGTAGGAGATGGCGGGTAATCGGGTGGAACAGGTACGGGTGGAGCTCCCCCATACCCATGCTCGTTTACCCGTCAGGCAGAGTTTGCCCCCCGTGAACATGCCCGTGGGTAATAAACGAAGAACATACCCACCTCTATTAGGGTTTTTGCTCATGGTCTGCTGTGTCGAACAAGATTGTCATCCCTAACGATTACGATCGAGTATGCGCGATCTTTGCGGGCGATGTGGGGGCCTTGGAGGAGGAGGAGAATGGTAGAAGAGATTGACCCAAAGTGAATAGGAGGGATTTTGAAGGATTTTGAATTTAGAAAATACCAGAAAAGAAAAAACCTTTTTAGAAAATAGCTAAAGCCGTCCAAAAATTCAAGACAAATACACAGAAATCTCTTGAATTATTTAGAACTTAATAAAAATATTTTCAGCTTAACTATTGCTTTTAATTTTTGCAATTAATTATTTTTAACTTAGAGACAAAGGGAAAACCTCTTTTTAAAAACCAACAAAACCAAGAAAAGGCTTTAAAACAATACTTTTGATTTTTAAATCCAATTAAGATCCAAAAAACGCAATTAAACCAACTTGAATTAATTGAAGTTTAATTAATTCAAATTAAATTGCTTTTAAAATTCTAAATTACAGTTTAAGCTTTTAGAGTTCAATAAAACCAAATGGTTAATTTTTAAAGTTTTGAAAATCTTCAAAAAGCCCAAAAAAAGGGATGTTACATATACCCTTTATAATTGTCTTGGAAAGATGACCGAGAATACTTTGCGTGAGTGGTAATAAACAAAAAAAAGCATATGATAGAGAGAGAATAAATAGGGGCATATGAGGAAAAGCAGTGGTGGAGCCATGTTATGACCTGTGGGGTCAAACTTTTGCCAAATAGGCTTAATACTATTGATATTTACGCTCCGTCAACGAGGAAAAGCCTCAATAAAACTACATGCAAGCTTAATATTTATCAACAAGACATTTTAAACTACAGGCCTTATATTTCTCAACGGAGCGAGTGTTACTTTTGTTTTGAATATAGGCGTGGAATTTTGATGTTTAAGTTATTTTTGTTGACGCATAACGCTCATGGGAGTATTTCAATTGGCGTACAAGCAAGCACATTAATCAAATATAGTGCTCATGTGATCGTACACCTCGGTCTGTACCGGAAAACATCTTGGAGTATTTGCATGAAACACGTGTCTTGTGAGCCTTGCACACTTAATTTATCTTCGCATAATTTGCACGTAGATATGGACTTGTTTAGCTGGTGCCCTGGATAAGTTGCCTCACTACTATAAAACAGGGTATAGAAGACGTCTTATCACGGACAGTTTATTTGAAATCGTTTGTGTTATTATTATCACAGACAGTTCCAAAGAAACCGTCTGTGATATGTACCTATCACTGACGGTTTATCACTGAAACTGTCTGTGATAAGTCACACACGGTTCTTATTACGAACCGTGTGTGATATGCTAGACTATCACAGATGGTTTATCACTGGAACCGTCTGTGATAAGTCACACACGGTTCTTATTACGAACCGTGTGTGATATGCTAGACTATCACAGACGGTTTATCAATGGAACCGTCTATGATAAGTCACACACGGTTCTTATTACGAACCATGTGTGATATGCTAGACTATCATAGACGGTTTATCACTGAAACCGTCTGTGATAAGTCACACACGGTTCTTATTATGAACTGTGTGTGATATGCTAGACTACCACAGACAGTTCGTAATAAAAACCATCTGTGATTTATCACAAACGGCTCCAATTATAAACTGTCTGTGATATGGAACGTATCACAGACGGTTCTGTTATGGAACGGTCTATGATAAGTAATCACAGATAGTTCCGTAATAGAATCGTCTGTGATATGCCTTTATAAGAACTACTAGGGCTCGCCCATTCTTCTCCCTAGTGCACTTAGCCCTTAAGCTCTCGCGCACTCGTTTCGCCTCCTCTAGGGCTCGCCCGTTCACCGACCCTTAAGCTCTGACACCGCCGCTTCCGACCTCGACGCCGCCGCCCTCGACATCAGCGACGCTGCGCCGCCTCGACGCACGGCCTCCTCCTCGTGTCGGCGTCCTCCCTCTACACCGGCCTCCTCCCCGTGCCGTCCTCCTCCCCTGCACCGGTCTCCTCCCCCGCACCTCCCTCCTCCCCCCGTCGGCCTCCTCCCCTGCACCAGCCTCCTCCTTGCACCGTGAGTTCTTGTGCGGCATCATCTCTATGAGTATTCCTATATTACGTTTGTGCATCACTTTGGCTATATACTTATGTGCTGGATTGGCTTCAAATTCTATATTAGATTGTGCATTGAGAGATAGCAAAGTGGTTATGTGGGCTTGGTTGATCAGCTCTGTGATGAATGTCAAATCTGAAATCAATTTGATAATTGGAAACAATCTTGAGCTAAAACTATTGCTTTACGCTGTCGATTATCCTTGTATGAGCTAGTTGATCTTTGTGAGATACTTACATAGTTATCCTCAATCGTGGATAAGGCTTATTGCTGAAATGATATTGTGATTATCTTGATATCATTGCTCGTTACATTTTCATATAATGTATTGCCTTCGTTGTCTCGGTGGATATATTGGCGCTAATAGTCTTTGATAATCTATGGACTGAAAGTTTATTTTGCTACCATGAGATAAATTTGACATTCAACAAGAAAGTTTTAGGTTCAGCTCAAGATCTGTTTGATAATTGTTAAATTTTATTAGTGAAGATATATTGACTGATATACTGAGATTGCAAAGGTTAAATCCTTTGCATCCAGCATACTGAGAGCACTCTTTAACATCAATACTCTAAGCTTTTTGTATGACATGGAGATACTTCATACGTATATGTTGATTTGGTAATTTAAATGCTTGCAACAATCCTATGTTGATTTGGTCATTTAAGTGCTTATATTGTTTTGTCAAAGTCAATTAGTGAAGAGTACAGACTAGTTGAGATGGCAGAGGCGCCATCTTCGCCGCCGCCACCGACACCACCTAATGCGTCTGGATTTTCGTCGACGATAATGATACGTAAGCGAGATGGCAGAGGAAAATCGAAATTGCCTGTGGGCCGACTGATCATCACGGAGATCAATGACGTTGGGATCCCTCTGAGTCCCTAGAGATCAGTGGCGAGATTCCGGACCATCTGCGGGATACTTGCAAAAGAACGAGTCCCCATCACCACACCAAGCTGGAAGTCTCTAACGAAAGAACAGAGAGGCGCGCTATGGATAGAACTTTCAAGCAAGTTCACTAATCAGCAACGAGCACGACTTCAGCATTCTGACAGGAATGCTCAACAGGTATGCTCATTTCCTCCATACATAACTCTATTGTAGTCTTCCTTCGTTTGAAATGGCGAGGATAACTTTTTGGAATCATGTAGGTTGTTCAAAACCTATGTTATAGCGGAGGACTATACAAGGGGGATCGAGCGACCTGTGACACACGAGGATGCGATTTTCGATGCGCTACTACAACACAATAATGTTATATCATACTTAATAATAATGCGTCTCGAACCGACTATACCTATATATGTAATTCTATTTTTGCGATGCCCGCCACAAAAAAATCGATGAGCTATGTGCATTCTCGTTTGCCATCATATCGGCAAATCATTAATGCTAAGACGAAGGATCCCGGGTTTGTCAATCTTGAAATAATTATTTCGAATTATAAATTTAAATATATATTCTTACCACTTTACTCTTGCTAGCGAGAGGGCTTGATGATAGAATTAGATGCACTCATTGCGAGCAAGATCGTGGATGTTCGAGGGAAGCTCTGCGACTTCATCAAGACAGATATCATTAACCCTAACGGAGACTTTCACTCCATCGCCGACGCAGAGTTTCACCCTGTTGACGCCTCTCAACCACGTGCAAACAAATGATTCAATTGTAATCCAATTGTAACTATAGCGAGAATACTTGAACAAATTCTTTTGTAATTTATTTTGAGTAATGATCACTTTGAGTTGTCAACAATTGATTATCTGAGATGTATGTGTTTTCTGCATGCTTGTTTCAGAGGGCATGACTAGCAATTCCTAAGGCTAGCCAAAAAAAAGTGGTTAGGGTAATGAACTATCACAGACGGTAAAACCGTTTGTGAAGATGCACGTATCCTGAGCGGTTTCCATTAAAATCGTGCGTGATACGTCAAAATATCCTGAGCGGTTCTATTCTGAACCGTGCGTGATAGTACGGTTCGTAAATAGAACCGTCTGTGATATTCTACGTATCATAGATGGTTTTTAATGGAAACCGTCTGTGATACGTACCTTCACAAACGATTTTAACAAAAAAACCGTCTGTGTTATTCGTATCACAGACGGTTTTTGAACCGTCTGTGATAACCGCCTATTATCACAGACATACAAATACAGACGATTCGAAAACCGTCTGTGATGAGGCTTCCTGTAGTAGTGCCTGGATATTATACCTGCCTGCGAGTTGCCTGGTCTTGTATGCTCAATTGCCTGGCCAGGCACATGCTCAATTGTTGTACGTGTTTGGTTGGTGTCCTGGATATATGCCTGAGTAGATACAAGAGGCAGGTAGTGTTTGGTTTGTAATATGCCTAGGCTACTTGATATGCCTGGTGGCAATAGTCCCAAATGCATTAACATGTAAAGATGGTTTAGCGCTGGCAGGAAATTGGGGTCTCCAGCAAGTTATTGTCAAGACAAATAAGAATCTGATCACTTTCTAGAATTCCATTTCTATCCAAAGAACCGAGATATTTAAACTAGCTCTAAGTCTCATAAGCACAAGTGTCCATGTTTAATAAAAATTCAAGTAAGGAAGAACATAATACTTCACATATAGAAGAGCATAAACAGAATCCAATTCATGCAAGGGAATTCCTCGCTCCATCTGTTAGCATAATGTAAGCACCAACATGAACATTTTGGGCTTTGAATTATCCATTGCAAACATCTGCAAGAGCTAAAAAAACAGAAACCCACTTCACATTCCATGCAAATCCAATTCATGCAAGGCAATGCCTTGCTCCATCTGTCAACAAAATCTAAGCATCAAAATGCACTCTTTCACACTGAATTATCAACTACAAACACAAAGATCATTTAAGGCCTTTCATGACATGAACACAGGACAATATACAACATATCAGGTTAACAGGATATCAGGATAACATCATATGTAACATGAACACTAGGACAATATGCAGCATATCAGGCTGCTAATGTTCTATCAGGATAAAAGGATACAAGAAAGAAAAAAAAACAAAGCTAGAACATTAGAAGCCTATGATACTCAGCATCATGATACCACTTAGGTAATTTGTATTTAGCAATTGTTTGAACACGTAAGAACGCAACAATTGCATAACCAAAAGGGTGCAACCAAAAAGACCCCCATCAACCATATTCCAACCAACACACACCGCAAGATCACTAGAAGCCAGTATCACCACCAGACAGATGCTTGTACACCCAACGCTCAAGGTATTCTTGACCCATGCTCATAAGAAAACTGCGATGGACTTGAAATTCTGGCTTGCAAAGGTATATCCCTACTGTCATTCTGTCTTCAGGTGTCAATGCAATGTTCTTGAGCATGTCCCATAGAGCCTCATTTGGGTCTTTTGGGGCTACGGTCTGAATTGGACTTGTAAGAGTCTCTCGGAGTCCCACCAAAGTACTAGTGAGCAGCATGTCGATATCATTCGACTTTTTAGCCTTATCACTCTGTGACAGAAGTAGTGTCTTTGCCTTGCAAGTCCTTTTGAAGCTCTTCTTGTTAGGCTTCAAAGCCTCCGTATTCGATGAAGAAACTTGGCTAGCAGATGCACTAAGGGCAGCCACCTCATGACAATCATCACTATCTGATTCCAATTTGTCTGAATCTTCCTCTTCTAGAACAATTGTTTCAGCATAGGCCGACATATCATTCAACATGTCTAGTTTTTCAGTTTCATCTTTATCAGATTCAGCTGTAGTGCTAGCATCTTGCATAAAGGACCCATCGGTGAGGAAGCCTTTGAATAGTTCTTGTAACTTATCAAAGAACTCAGACGGTTCTTGAGAACTCCGCGATCATTTGCCTACATCAAAAAGCGCATTACATCAATTACAAATCATATGCATAAATTTTTTTTTAAGTTATAAGATACATACCGATAGATAATCCAAACTAGATTGGGAGAGAATCAACATTTTGTTGGTATCATCCCAACCACTTCCACTCTCGTTGAGATGCCTAGCCACAAGTAACCAAGTCTCTATGGCGCTGAAGTGACGATGAACTTGATCGACAAGATAAGTAGTGCCATACTTGGCATTTAGCGTTGACGTACAAGCGGTGTGGTGCATCTTCTTGAATGGAACTTTAGGAGGCAACTCCAACTTCTTCTGAAGGTACCAGTCAAGGACAAACTCAGATATAGCTGTAGGCCAACTTTTAGCTTTTGCCCTTGCACTCGATGATCCAGCTTTATCAATTGCCTTTCTCTTAGTCCTCTTATTGCTTTCCCCTGTGTCCATGGTATGAACTACAAGAGGACATATGATACAAGTAATAATGATAGCGAGCAATGTAATATGTAATTAATAATGACAGCGAGCAATATGAAATATTTCTGTAGATCACAAACATACTAAATAATTGAAATATATGTCTTGCGGAAGGTTAGCACAAGTAAATGAAATATATGTCTTACAGGGCAAACAATACTAAATATAGGTGGTACAATAATACAAGTCAATGTTCCATCCACATTAAATTAGCTAGATTATCTCTTTTTTCCACCCATTGCATGTTCTCCCCCGATCGGTCTGTAGCTACTCTAGCTGACCTAGGTAGACTATTGTACCAATGAGCTGCATCATATACGATGTTGTCGGGACCATTATCGAGGATCCAATTGTGTACCACACAGCATGCTATCACAATCTTCACTTGGGTTTTCAATGGAAAGAATGCCTTGTTTGCAAGAATTTTAAAATGATTCTTTAAGGTTCCAAATGCTCGCTCAACACTTGTACGGAGGGAGGAATGTCGTAGATTGAACAATTCTTGTCGTGTTTCTGGATGTCTCTCACCATCATACTCCTTCAAGTGGTATCGAACACCTCTATATGGTGGTAGTATACCAGGTCTTGCTGCGTACCTAGCATCAGCTAAGTAATATTTGCCTTCAGGGATTATAATTCCATTGGATCTTTTAAGGGCAGCCTTCAGAACTATCAAGTCATTGTTGGGATACGGGTAGGCTACGATAGCAATAATTCAAAATTTCTACCACGTAAACCAGAAAGGCAAGAAAGAAGATGATCACAGATCGTTACCACTAGACGCGCAAAGCAGCGGAAGAAGCGTCGGAGTAGCCTGGTTCAACGAAGAACGCGTCGATGTAATGGTCGTAGTTGATCGTCCAGCGTCCTCGTGAGTCAATCGTCTCCTCCAGCACCTCTGCAGTTCCTTGCGAAGATCGTGGATCGTCCTCAAGCGCAACGACGTAGAAGCGCCTCTATGGTATCCACACGTCCAGGAAAGGAACAACCGTATGCCGGTGTGCTAGCACCAAGTTGCACGGCAAGGCTCTCAAGAAGATGGCGGCTAGGGTTTCGGGAGAGCAACTCACGTCAACTCGTCTTACGCCCAACAGCCTCATGCACCTCCTTATATAGTGCCCGTGACGGATCCTATCCAAACACGCTTTACGCATCGTATCCGTACTGGTTTGTTCCAACCCATTAAGTGTGTGACCCGTTAGGTTCATGCGTAGTTCGATTGTGACTCGGAAACCCTTTCCGACCATGAGTCGTAGCGGTTCCTAGTAGGACATAACGATTCCCGAATACACACAAATTATATCGGACGAACCTTAATGCAATATGATCTACGACCGAGTCCTCATCACTTACGACTGTGTCCTATCTCTATATGACCACCAGTATTTGGTCATGACCAACTCGTAACTCCTTACAACTTGGTTTCAACCACTCTGTGATTACGTTCGACCAATCTACGACTTGCTT
Organism: Phyllostachys edulis; assembly: GCA_036346405.1. Lineage (NCBI taxonomy): Eukaryota > Viridiplantae > Streptophyta > Magnoliopsida > Poales > Poaceae > Phyllostachys > Phyllostachys edulis. The sequence continues at coordinate 68,007,864 of CM070549.1, forward strand.
GTATCTCCATACAACCATGCATGAATCGTTGAACTAAGCGACCTCTCATGTATTCTCCTTTGCCTCACGATATCTGGTTGAACTCGGGTGAGATGTTGTGTCATCCATGGACTATTCAATACTTTCTCGATCGAGTATCGGATAACCTTATGTGGTCGAACTCTTGACCACCAAAGGGTATGGCCATGCACTTTCTTTATCCGACCACTTGAGGGCCCGAAAATATCTCTCTGTTATGTTAGGAGGGCAAATCCCATATCCCACCAAATACAACCCTCTTGACGTTTCATAGCATACCCAAAGCTACCTTTATAATTACCCGATTCTAGTAGTGTTTGGCAACCCCTAAGAGTGCTATTACACATGTAGAAAACCGTGCTGATCTTAGGTCTAAGGATTATACATCATCATTGCTTGAGACCAACTAACGACACATAGAATCATAACAATCTCAATAGTGTCTCAAGGTGGGTCTTATCCAACACCATGTTCTCTAACATGTGTCCACATTATCGATTCGATATCCCTATATCCATGACCGATGAAACATGGTCATCAATCAATACATGTCTTTGGTCGTGAGAGTCACTAGCGTTCAGACAAAGACATTCGACTAGGGATACATTTAGAACGACATCATCATAAGTTAAAAGAGCTTCACCAACAAGTCACATACTCATTTAATCTTCATAACTGATGATTCATTCATGGAACAGAATAACATTTATCCAATATTATGATCATAGAGAAATATAATCATCTCTATGATTGCCTCTAGGGCATATTTCCTATAGTCATGTGCTGATCCCTCCCAGCCAGCAAGCATATAGATAAACCTCAAGTCAAAGCCCACAGCTGCAAGCACATTCTGTGTTAGATAGGACTTACGACCTCTAAATCGATTAACTATATTCTCAGGGACAAATGCAGGGATGTGGGTTCCATCAAGTGCCCCAATGCAGTCCTATATTAGAAGGAATAGTTATTAGTCAGACAAGGGAAAGGGAATGATGGGTATATGAATGTTGAATGCATATAACACGCGGTACCTTGAAATAGGGGTAGAACCGGCCGGGGTTACTCATGATTTTGGGAGGTGTCCCTGTCGATCTAAGCTTTATCATATCTTTGGCAAGATAACATAAGGCCTCAGACCTTATTAAAGTATCGGCTTACTGTTTCGCTAGATCTTAGGACAAAGAACCCAATCACACGATTTCTCAAATTGTGGCCAACTGTGTGTAGGAACATGGCTAATTTTTCTTCAACCGAGACATGCATTGTGTCATGTAGTAGACCGACATCACGTAATCGATGTGAAAGCTTCCAGAATACAGCTTTCGTCATTCGAAGTTGATTGATGCAATTTGTATCGGTTGAATTGTACAATTCATCTAGCCTTGTTTGCCTCACCAAATCCCTATCCACCAATGGCCCACACTTTCTTGGTGACCTATTAAGATAATGTCTACGCTGTCGCCACTGGATAATGGCCAGGATAACAACTAGGACACCTAATGTTCGAGCTCTCTGCTTGATAATGTAATGAGTAGGTTCTAGATCCATCTGAGTAGCAGATCATACAAATATATAAGAGTAAAAGGAAACAATAGGAATATGTGATTGAGGTGTTCTCACCTTACTGCACCAGATTGTCACAAAGATGATTGATGTTGACGACAATGAGAAACCGAGCACACCAACTAGATTGAGCGTAGTCTTTGTTGAGAGAACCGAGGATGGGGTGGCACGGGGCTCGGGGAGGAGGATGGGGAGGCCGACGGGGCTTGGGAGAGGAGGAGGGGGAGGGCAGCGGGTGCTCGGGGAAGGAGGAGGGGAGGCTGGCGGAGGTTCGAGGGGAGGAGGAGGGCGAGGCTAGCAGCTCAGGTGGAGGAGGAGGGCGAGGCCGGCGGAGGCTCAGACGGAGGAGGAGGGCGAGGCCAGCGAGAGGCGAGGCCATGAGGCTCGGGGGGAGGAGGAGGGCGAGGACAGCGTGGGCTCGGGGGGAAGAGGATGGCGAGGCCGGTGGCTCAGGCAGAGAAGGAGGGCGAGGTCGACGGAGGCTAGGGGTAGGGGTGGAAACGGATCGAATCTGAATCAATAGTCCGAATCTGAATCTGAATTCCTATTTTCAAAACGAATCTGAATCCTATTTTTAAACGAATCTGATTCAACATTCTTGAATCTGAATCTGAATCAATGTCGAATAGTAATCTGAATTCAATCGAATATGTACTCAATTCGATTGAATCTGAATATCCTACAACTTTTGCTACAAATCTCGGTAGAACAAATAGTATTCAGTATTCAGATCAGGAAAAAAGCAGATAGTATTCAGATTCGTTTATCTCGGATAGTATTTGTTTTTTTCGATACTATCCTGTTTTTTTCCTGATACGAATAACACCGAATCTGGATCTGAATACTATCCATTTTTTCCTGGATCTGAATAACACGAATATGGATATGAATACTATTGAATGCAGATTTTACTAACCACATTTATGCGTTTTCTCGGATCTGAATATCGGATAAAACGGATTATCCTTTACCAATTTCCACCCCTAGCTAGGGGGGAGGAGGAGGGCGAGGCCGACCTGAGGCTCCTGACGGAGGAGGAGGCGAGACCCAGAGGCTCGGGGAGGAGGAGGGGGCAGGCGTGGGCTCGGGGGGAGGAGGATGGCGAGACCGGCGGCTCGGGCAGAGGAGGAGGGTGAGGTCAGCGGAGGCTCGGGGGGAGGAGGAGGGCGAGGCCGACGGAGGGCTCCGGAGGAGGAAGAGGGGGAGGCCGCCGAGAGGGAGGAGGAGGGGAGGCCGATGGGGGCTTGGGGGGGGGAGGAGGATGGGGACACCGGCGGGAAGGGAGACGGGGAGAGGAAGGGAGCGGGAGGGGAGCGGCGGGGGTTGGAGGAAGTGAAGAAGCCAGGCAAGGCAGCAAGGAACGCCCAGGCGTTCATTTTGAGCGCCTGGCGCCCGGCAGCCCACCCAAGCATCTCGCCAGGCCTCTATTTCCCAGGTATCCAACCAAACGAGCACCAGGCAGACTCCAGGAGGCGCCTCGGCCAGGCCAGGCCATATCAAGTCCAAAACCAAATAGACCCTATATATGTGCGTCACCCTGGTCCAAACAAGCCTAGATCAGTTGAATCTCGCGCACCTTGAGAGACGAGACCTCCTAGCGTGTGAGCCCTTAGTTTTCACTACTGTGGGTCACATGCGCCGGCCTATATGCATACAAGAGAGATTAATCGCCGATGCAGGCGGAACAAAAAAAAGGCTAGGCCTCTACTCAAATTTTAGTTTTTAGCGGAGCCTCTACTCAAATTTTAGTTTTTAGCGAAGTAATCCAGTATCTTATCATTTATGCCTATCCAAAAAAATTATTAGGGATTAACCCATATATACCATGTGTGACCATGTGCCCCAAAAGCTGTGCACCCCAGTTTAGCCCAACCTCTTGGACTCCTGCAGTCCCACGTCCCCGTTTTCATAGGGTTGTGGCTAGGCCCAGGATGAATGAACGCCACAGTAGTGCGACCCAGTTGGCGTGGGCGGTCAAGACTGACCAATAGCACCGCACACACACGCACGCATTGAAGCGATAGTCTGTAACTAGCACCACACGCGCCTTCCCAACGTGTCTCGCGTGAGTGCGTCGTGTCGCATAGTCGTGGAGTCTGTATCTTTTCTTCTCCCTCCTGGCTCCCGCGGCTCACGATTTGCCTTGCCTCGCCTGGTCGGTGGACAATGGTCGCAGCCCCTTATGCTGGAGCCCAGAGGGAGGCCTCGGCTGCAACCCACGCTGGCCACAACGTCCTTCATCCAGTCGCTCATCGGAAGGATCAAGTCATGAATCGCGGAATCGACATATGGCATGTCCCACATCTTCGGTTCTTCCGATTTCTTTCAAACAAAAAGACTAAACTTGTGAGTAATGGTTTTAATGTGATGGTTTTTTTTTGTCATTTTTCTTGAAATGTAGGGTTAATACCTATGGTTTCAATTTGGGTTTTTGGAATATGGGTCTAGTTCGTTGCAAATCGGATGGAGGCAAAATTTCTAGTGATCGTGATGCATCATCCATGTGCTCATGTTGAACCAAGCTTTGGATTTGACTTATAGTTTTTTACTACAATGTCAAGTAAGTATGCTCCTGGTCCTGGACGTATGTTTCTAATATATTGTTCTTTAAATGTTGAACTTACCATAATTCCAATATTTAATTGAGTTTTCGAATAATCGGCAAATGACAGGTAATTTTTGTTCGTTTTGCTAAACATTCTGATCGCTACTTCTTTATCATTGTACATTGTTATCGGTTATGTTGAATTATTGATGCTAAAATTGTTAGACATATTACTATTTATTACAACGTTGCTTGAAAATTAGGCATGTTGTTATATATATACGGCGAAACGGTGAACCTCAATCATCTACATGTTCCCCGCTCATCTGGGGTCCCCCCTTAGAGCATCTACAACAGTCCACGTCAGCTGTTACTAAGGGGTTGCCACATCAGCATTTAGGTGATGTGGAGAAGAGAAAGTGAGGAGAGAAGGTGATGTTGTTTCTAGATTAAGAAACTAGCAAATTGTTAATACCAAGACACAAGAAACAACCAAATACTCTATTGGAGACTTACTTGTTACCTAAAAAAGTGTTTTGTGGGTCCCACTGTCTTAAAGCAGAATATCCACCAGATCATTTGTGCAGCCCGACTTCATTATTGATATGATAAATGAGTTAAAACATGTAGGCCACAAAGTTGTACTTCATTGTTGATCATTAAGAATCATGCACACTTATAGCAATTAAAGTCTTAGACATAAGCTTAAGAAATAATCCATTGGAAGACTTGTTTCTTTTTATTAGATTGAGTATTCTGTTTCCTCTTAGTAACAAGCTAAGAAATAAACTATTGTAGATGATCTTAGCTAGGACTATGGCTTACACGGAAATAAATTTTATGAGGCGTCGTCCCAGTGAGACCCCTTCGATCCTGCCATCTATACATACTGTGGCAACACGAGATGAGAAAAAATCCAACAGCTTGAAGAGAGAGACCTCCAACAGTGCGAAGAGAGACCTCGCTGAAACTGGGCCTCGGAGAATTTATTTCTGGCTTACGCGGTGAGACTTGACTGACTCATTGGGAAATTTCCCCGCTCATCTGGGGTCCCCCCTTAGCTAGGACTATGGCTTACGCGGTGAGACTTGACTGCATCATTGGTAAAAGGCGAGGGGATTGAGGATGTGTAGCTCTGCGATGGGAAAGCTCAAGCCAGTCCGGTGTAAATCGCTTCTTTTCCCTTTCTGCTGTGATTCGACGTGCCGCGTTCGTCCACGAATAAATTAACCGAAAACAAGCGGCCGCGTCCACCGTTTCGAGTCAGTCCTACGTGCTGCCACGGCCCATCCCCGTCACTCCGCAAACGAAAGGAAGCTACTGTAGAAGCCGGCGAGTGGAGTGTGCACGTTTTGACGATAGGATCCTTTGCGTTAGGGTGTTTTGGTACATGTAATCTCATATTCTGCTGTAATATAATATTTTCATCAATCTGGTTATTAATAAACACATTATCAGTAATATAATATTCCAACATTTGATTAATTTGAAGGAAACTACGTACTAGTCTTTATCATAATTTCAAACAATGAAGGTTAACATCTATAAATTTTGAATTTTACAATTTAAAATTGAAACATTAAGAATTTCATTTTTATGATTCAAAAGTTCAATTTTTGGATTTTGAAAATTTAAATTTAAATTTTTGAGTTTTGGAGTCTAAATTATGAAGATTTCAAATTCCAAAACTCAAAATTGAAACTTTCAAAATTCACTTTATAAAATTTAATTCTCGAATTTGAATATCTGAAATCTAGAATTCGAAATTTGAAAGAAAGAAAAAAAAGATTTTCAAAACCCAACCTTGAAATTTAAAATTTTCAAATTTAAATTGTCTGAATTTAATATTCCAAAATTTAGGATTCAATTTTTGATATTTTGGTTTGAAATTCATATTTTGAAAAAATGATTTTTAATTCCATAATTCAGATATTCGAATGTTAAAATAAATCATAATTTTGATTTTGAATTCTGAAAGTTCAAAATTTGACTGTGATGAATCAAAATCACATGATAAAAAAACACAATAACAAATATTACTTTCCTTGGTAATCTAAAATAGACACCATTTTCTATGGGAAAGAGATTCCTGGAATTGTGGTAATCTGTTTCCCAAGGTAATCTTAGATTCCTGGTTCAGATTCCTGTTTATTTTACCAAACAAGATAATCTCATAGGATTACTAGAGGATTCCTGGTAATCCTCGGAGGATTCCGCCAATCAAACGCACCCTTAAGAAATTGGTGTAGGGAGTTGCAGTAGAACCGGCTAATCGAAGACCTAGACTCTAGGACCTAGTTGATAGTTGCCACTAGTGAACTGAATAAGATCTGTCCAGTAGCTTACTTGTCTTAAAAAAAAGTCGATGCCACGAGGGCATTAGATCATTCGCAGGATCTAAGGTACGTCATCCTGCAAATTTTAGAGTCGATTTCTCCCTCCAATTAAGACCCACGTTATCGTAATAAATATACAGAAAAGAAATAAGTCCACACCTTCTTTACAAACCCATTCCCATCCAATCCCTCTCCTCCCTCTTAGGGCTTGTTTGTATGCTAGGGGATAAAATCCTAGGGAAGAAAATTTCTGTGAGGGCTTTTGAGGGCACATGGAATCCCCCTCAATCCTAGGGGAAATCTTCTCGCCCGAGAACAAAATCCCTGTTGCCGTTTGGAAACAATAGGATCCCGGCCATAGGTTTTTTTCAAAAAAAATTTTTTTAAAAAATCATAAAAGACTATTTGGCATTTGCTAGTTTATATTGTGGTCATCTTAGTAATTTTATCGACACGTCACATCTTTCAACAAGCTAAGACTAAGATTATTTCTTTGACAAATTACAGGGGCCAGCACATCCTCAAATAACAAAAGGAGAATATGTAAGTGCTTACTATGTCCATTCTGATTATGTTTTCTTGTACATATTGTTCTATTATCTAACCAATTGCCATTTGATTACCACAGAGTGATGCAAAATGAGCATCAAAGTTCCTTTTCATCTCAAATCAGATGACAATGACTTGTAGCCTAACTCAACAAATTGCAATTTACAATGAGAAATACAATCTGATGATTTCTTTGACGTTTCATTTCATGCCTTTTTAACTCCCTCTTGCCCATGCAGATATAATAATTGGAGGTGTCACCTACGTATTCTTCTTGTGCTCGCTTCTTGCCACTTGTTTCTGTGCCATAAGAAATACCTCGGCTTGTTGTCTCTCAAGAGGGATCGACGATCCCTCCAAGGATAGAACCATCTCAGCGAAAAAATAGAGCTCAACATCTCAAAAGGTATACTTATTCAGAAGTTGAGAGAATGACCAAAACCTTTGCTCACACTGCAATAGAATTAAGATCATTAAGACAACAAGAAATTTGACAATGAAGTTGACATATACTACTACTTTCACTTGAGATTTGCTTGGTGTTAAAGATGATCTGTGCAATCTAGTTTCAGAAGTATGATGCAATAGTAGCAATAGAGAACACAACATTAACGATTTATATGAAGATATTATTATGTGAACAGATAGTTGATTTCCTAGAGGCTACAGCAAACTGCAACATCACAAGTTAAAGAGCAAATGCTAGAAAATACAAATAAACGATGTTTCAGTTCTCCTAGGTACAACTTAGAGGCTACAATACACGAAACAAATCATCAAACAAAACCAATAATCTCCCTAAGATAGATAACAGTCTTGTGGACATGATAAGCACATAAGCTACACACCCTTCCTAAGCAACTCAAAGCGTTGATCATGAATTTGTAGTTGCCACTAGGCCTGCTTTGCTCTAGCAAGAACAAGTGGTGTCAGTTTTATTTCCCTATTGATTGCCTAATCAAGCTTAAGGTTTCGTCATAGAGGAGACATGCAACATAATTTTGATCTTGATTTGTTTGCACATACATCGTGATAACCAATACCCAAAATAAACTAAACCTAGATTTGATTTGCTTATTTAGCATGTATCAAGTTCACGGGGTTAGTGAACTGAGACCATGCGAATGAGGCCCCGTGCCATTAGATCCTTGATAGCCCTCTAAGCCAGGGACCCATTGATCCGCAAGGCAATGTGCAAAACAGTTTTAATTTCACGGCGACAAAAGGAATAAGTTACAAAAATTTAGAAATTGGTACAAGCCAATTAAGCCAAAGGATTCGACTATATTATACAAAGACAGCGGAAGTCATACAAATAGGAAACAATGGATTGATCTATATCATACCAACTTAATTACAAATGCAACTATGCAAACACCGTCTAGAACAAACACTAGCTGTTACCATGAACAATCCACAAAACATGGCTGGATGGGTAATAAATACCTGTTTACACACTACTACAGAAAAAGGTCTTCACAGACGGTTCAAAAATGTCATCACAGATGGTTTCGTTGAGCCGTCTGAATTTATGTGTCAGTGATGACATGAGGTCATCATAGACGGTTTTTGAACCGTTTGTGAAAAAGCTATCACAGACGGTTCTAAACAAGAACTGTTTGTAATAAGTAATTATCACAGACGGTTCTTATTCAAAACCATCTGTGACAGTTTTTTCTATTACAAAAAAATCGGATTTTGAGCCAAACCAATCAATTGCTAGACAGTAGTTTCCATATGCAACCTCTAGCAAGACAACTAAAATCTAATTAAAATTCTGATGGCAAACACATTATAGGAAAGGGAAACCAAAAAGGTTTCACAACGTCCCCTCCGAATGGGAAAAAAGAATAAAGTTACAAAGTTAAATTAGCTAGAAACCATCTATGCCTTCAAACTCCTGAAGAACTCATCGGCTTCTTGGATTGGTCTTGTGAGCTCCTCTCTGTACCTCACCAGCATATCACAAGATGTTCTTGCATGTTGTCGACTTCGACTCAAGCTCGTCGGCAAGAAGAGACGACTGAAAACCTCCAGCGGCGCTCCGACCTTAGGTAACACAAAATTAAGATAATATTCTTTACAACAAACTGCCAACAAATTGTGTATGTTATGGGGATGTACACATACCTTCCGGCAGTCTACCTCCTGCGGTAAACAAGGAGCTCCTCTGCATCCCTTCTCGTCATCGTCGGTGGCTGTGTCTCCTCACTGAACCACGACGGGGAATCGAGGGTGGTCACCGGAGCTCGGTGTGGGGAGGGGAGAGGGAGAGACTGATGGAAAATAAGGATGGGGTGGCTATAATATATAAGGACAAAGCCAAAACATTTTGCCTCCCGCGCACGCGTTCAAAATTTTTCAAACTCCCGCACTGTGAATCACAGACGGTTTCATACAAAAACCATCTGTGACGACATATCACAGAGGGTTCTTATCTGAATAAATGCGTGATAAACTTATCACAGACGGTTCGTATTAAAAACCGTCTGTGATATATATCTTATCACAGACGGTTTATATTAAAAACCGTCTGTGATATATATCTTATCACAGACGGTTTATATTAAAAACCGTCTGTGACTTGGAATTTTCCTTACTCTCTGATTTTACCATGGCTTGGAATTTTTCTTACTTTCTGATTTTACTATGGCTTGAATTTTCCTTACTATCCATGCAAAATCAGAGAGTTAGTGATTTCAAGCCATGGTAAAATCAAAAATATTTATCACAGACGGTTTTTAATACGAACTGTCTGTGATGAGGACGGAAAGTCACAGATAGTTCGTGTTGAAAACCATCTGTGAAGTATCACAGACGGTTCTGAACAAGAACTGTCTGTGATATAATATCACGAGCGATTCTTGTTGAACCGCTCGTGATATTTCACTGACGGTTTCAACACGAACCGCTCGTGATATTACTTCTTCACAAACGGTTTTTAGCGCGGCCGATAACCGATACGCGATACGCTAAACCAAAACCGTCTCGTGATTGTATTTATCTGACGGTTTTAGTCAACCGTCTGTGATGAGACGTCTAGTATTAGCCTTTTTGTAGTAGCGACATGAACATGGTTGGATATCAACATAGTGAAATCTATAGCAGCTTACAAGGAGTAATTTTAAAAATAGAACCAACACACCATCGCAGAGATATGATGAAATATCTGTTTCAATTAAAAACCTCACCATCGGGATTAATATCTTGCATGACCTTCAAAGTCAGATCGTACAATATGCATGAAAGGGACAGATCACTAATACATTTGGAGAGTACTATATCAAGATCCTTACAAACAATTGCACAATTGATTATTATGGCATGTTAGTAATTGTTCTAGAGAACTACAAATCAAATCGCCCCAAATCACGGATCATGCCCAAAATCCAAAGCCTCCAACCAACAGCCCAAAAACCCTAGAGACGCCGCCGCAAGCAGATCAAAACCAACATTTGCCGATCGCTCCGTGGAACCAGCCTGAGCGAAGCGAGAACCAAAATGGAGCAATGCGCGTCAAGACGGGATCTCACCTCTGTTCGGCGAGCGGCAGACTTGCATGAGTGCTTTCGTCTGCGTGTCGGACCCAGACCCCATTTCATCGCCCACGTTCATAGGCTCCATCCCGCCATGCGCCGCCACGAGACGAAACACTGGCTCGAGCTCGAGCTCGTCGCCGGTGGCTAGAGAAATAGAGAGAGCTCGTCGCCGGTAGCTAGAGAGAGAGAGAGAGAGAGAGAGAGAGAGAGAGAGGAGAGGAGGAGAGTGGGGCAGTGAATGGAGTGAGGCTGTGGGAGTGGGGAGAGGGTCGGGAGGGAGGTGGTCAGGAGAGAGATTGCGCCCGGCGAAGGAGAGAGGTCGCAGCTGGGCGGTCTCGCGTGATGCGGCGGGGAGAATTTGTCACGGGTGGCGAGGGGATTCTTTTTTCCTTGGGGATTTCGCATGGAAAGAGCTAGGAACCCCTTTCTTGTGGACTCCCAAACGGGGCGTCTAGCTTTCCGGTGTAATATTTCCTATGGGACTGCAACTCGGGGATTTGGCGGGGATCCTAGCCGGAAATCCGGTTCCCAAACAAGACCTTACTCTTGGAGATCACCTACCCTCTCCATCACTACCATGGAAGGCACAACTACGAAGGCTCCCCTTTGAACAGTAGCAACGGTGAGACAGAAGCGTGGAGATATAGCCTGAGGTTTAGAGCATGACGAGGAGGTTGAGCAATGATGTTAATTTACATGTGCCGAGATGCAGCAATATTGATTTTGAGGGATTTTAGGTTTACATGTGCCGAGATGCAAAGGTGACAGTGAGGTCGCCCTCCATCTTCATCTAACAGGTGGACCAACATGAAATATTTTATTTGCTTTACTAAAATTGAGGAGGAATCGGGTTTTGGTATTCTCCGTTAGCATCGGTTGCTCTAAGGGCATATACAATACAACATGCTTATATATGAGTGTTTAAAGGGAGAGAATATAGTTACATCATCAAGCATGTACCTACGTAAAAGTATAAACATAAACACCTCTTAAGTACTCGTGCCTAATTAAGATCAATACTATAAAATAAACAATTTATCTGTCCTACATGACAAAAAAAAAATCAGTTTTTCTTTACTGAGCATCTCTCTAGATATCTGTATTTTACATGCTCTAATGGTAACATCTACCGGTACATGAAGGTGTTACAGGACGTTTTTTCCTTCTCTAGAGCAGGCAGAATCCGGATTTCTTCCCCCCCCCCCCCCCCCAAGAAGCCCACCACCACCAACAGAGCCAGACATTCCGGACAAGTGCCACAGTCCAACGCATAGAACAACTCCTCATCCAATCATCACCTGACACCCACCACACCCCCACGTGTGATTCGCCAACTCGCCCACTGGACCCACCTGCAAGCGACACAACCGATTCATCCTCGTAAAGAAAATGGTCTCTCTCAACTCCTCGGTATCTCCTTCCCCAAACATCCCGTCGCGTACTACCACTACCACCGCGGAATCCGCATCCGAGACCAACCAGTCTCGCCGTCCCCACCTGCCAGTGACACACGCATAGGGACCGTTACCCCCGCACCGCCCGGCTGGCCGGCCGCTCCTCGCCTGCTCGGCGCGTCACGCCCCACGCGACAGACAGGGGTATCCCACCATCCTCTCTCTGACACTCGGGGCCTACGGTGCCGCGCTCTTTTGGGTAGGCAGCTCCTCCTCGGCGTGACATCGTTGCTCGCCGAGTTTGACGGGCTTAAATGGCAGGCACCGATCGTATGGCAAATCTAGTCTTATCCGAAGATCAAAGGTAAATGACACCACGAACTCGTTGTGGAGGCTTCGCTCATATGTTAGTTAATTAATTAATTATACAATGTAATTAATTACGCAGACGAGGACACATAGCGTAAGGCTAGACTTGTCGGGTGTAAACAGTACACAAACACAACACACATCCGCCTCCCGTTTTAGTAGTCGTATCCTCTTCCTTCACACCTCCTCCCTCCCCACTCTTCTCCTTCCATTTGTATACGACGCCGATGCGCCGCTCCGGTGGTCTCGCCCTCGCGCCACCTTAGGCCGCTGCCATTTCTAGCCACTGCCAGAGGCGGCGGAGGAGGAGGGAGATGGCGGCGGAGCCGGGGGCGCGGGCGGTGGCGGAAGAGGTGGCGCGGTGGGGCGGGATGAGGCAGACGGGGGTGAGCCTGCGGTACATGATGGAGTTCGGGGCGCGCCCCACGGAGCGCAACCTGCTGCTCTCGGCGCAGTTCCTGCACAAGGAGCTCCCCATCCGCATCGCCCGCCGCGCGCTCGGCCTCGACTCCCTCCCCTTCGGGCTCTCCAGCAAGCCCGCCGTACTCAAGGTGAATCCCAGTACGCACGTCGCCTACGTTGTTACTACTGCTGTATTACCAGATCGCTGCTTGTTTCTTTGGTGATGGTGGCCTAATTTGGGTGGACGGTTGTGCATACCTGTGGGTATCGATTCGTTTCGCGGCACGGTTTCCTTTTTGTTCTTGTGAATCTTGTCTAGTGTGATTCTTGTGGAAAGTTTGGGATTTTTTGCTAGATTTTGCTTTTGTTTGGAGTAGTTTGATTTGGGCTTTTTTTGGGTGTGAATAAAGGGTTGCTTTGTTTCGCGAATACTACTACTAGTAGTTTCTCAGTTTATCTCCTAGGATGTTTATTCGGGAGCATTTAAAAACAGTTCTTTTAGGATTCAGTGCTGTGTTCTTCGTTTTTTTAATATAATAATGTCCCCGTTCAATTTCTTGTTTGTGCTCAGTTCTTGGGAAGAGGAGCAGGGGATGGCCACTGTTGAGACGGTCCCATTTTCTTGGGAATAACAAATTGTTTATTCTACTAAATTAGCTGTTTGGTTGCTTTCGTTTGAGCCTGTAGCTTTTTACGAATTGAAATGGTTCTGTCAGTTCTCGGTTAACACTATAGTTGTAATGTCATTTTCTGTCGTTTCGTTTGACTAAAATACATCATGAAAATATTCTTGTTCAACCCCAGCCAGGTTTGACAATTGCAAAATTTGTGATTCATATGCTTGTCATTTCGGTTCTTGGAGAGAGGTGTAGCATAGTTGTATGCTAGGATAAGGGGGGATTTTGTGGATTCCTTCCTGCCGGAATTTGTAGATTCCTTCCTGCCAACTTGCTTAAATTGCTTTGATTTTTTTATATCATATTGGCTTCTTGAACTTATCGGTTCAGGTATCAGAAACACCTGAACTCATCAAATTGCACATATTCTAAGAAGGATTTGCAGAATCAAATCAGTACATCCTTGCCTATGAGAGGTCCCATTTACAGTACTAACTTTTGGTCTATTCGGTACTGTGAAGGTGAGAGATTGGTACTTGGACTCGTTCCGCGACATCCGGTACTTCCCGGAGGTGAGGAACCGGGACGATGAGCTTGCATTCACCCAGATGATCAAGATGATCAGGGTGCGGCACAACAATGTGGTGCCCACCATGGCGTTGGGTGTGCAGCAGCTGAAGAAGGACCTGGGTGGTACAAAGGCGTTCCCCCCTGGAATTGATGAGATCCACCAGTTCCTCCATCGCTTCTACATGTCAAGGATTGGGATCCGCATGCTGATAGGTTAGCAGACTCAGCACTTGCCATCTGTTAAGTGCTAAATTTACCGTATTTTTACTGGTGTCTGTTGGCAGGTTCAGTTATTAACATGCTGTCAAGTGTTTAACTCCCATTCTGAACTCATAAGTAGTGTTTCTGGGTTGATGATAGAAATGCAATTTGTCTACTGGCATACTGCCCGAATGGACTGTTATGAAAGTTCATTTTATTGGTTCTACTTTCTGCCTTGCCGAAAGAACCACTCTGAACCTGTCATTCTGCCTGACAGCTGCCTAAAAGCTTTTTCAGCACTCAATTAATTTGGAAAGTATAGCTTGGGGGCAGAAATGGATATCATACTTGCCTCATTTGGAAAGAGTACTTCTTACGTGCTCTCCAAAAATAAATAAACTGGATGAGTCCTAAAGTTGTATTGTTAGTAGTGGAGTAGTAGGTGGTTGCAGATCAGGACCTCAACGTGCTTTAAAATTTGTACTTTTCACTATTGGGAGAGCATTTCTTAGTTGGATATAGAAGAGCAATTGTTGTAACCTTGTAATGTTCCAGCAGAATATATTTTTCCTTGGAATGTGGTGGTTAGTGGTACCCTTACCCAATCATTTTATATCTTACTGCCCAAGAAGTACAACAGTTGCCGTAAGATAACCGTCTATGACTACAGGTCAAAAAAGAAAGAGAGAATTATTTTGCTGTCCCTGTCCTGATGTGAAAGTACTAACACAAATAGATAAATGGCATTTGTTGATTCACTGTTTTTTCTTAGTTGTGGTAACTTGCTTGATTTCAGGGCAGCATGTCGCTTTGCATGATCCTGATCCAGAGCCTGGTGTCATAGGGCTCATAAGCACAAGATTGTCCCCCATGCTGGTGGCTCGACTTGCTAGTGAAGATGCACGTGCTATTTGCATGCGGGAATATGGATCAGCTCCTGACGTCAACATATATGGAGACCCAGATTTTACATTTCCGTAAATCCCTCGTTTTATGTGCTTGCTATGTACCTTTGTTTTTATTTGATTTAATCACACTTTAGTGTTAATTCTTGTTTGGCATTAATATATCTGTCAGGTTTCATATACTTCCGTTGTCATTAAAATGTTCCATGTCTTTTATGCAACATTCAGGTTATTTGCTTCATTTACTAGTTCATGTGCAAATTGCAATTCTTTGGCCTTATCTCTGTTTATCAGAACCCATTCTAGTTCAGCTCTAACCTTTATAGTGAATTTCATCAGTAATATAGTTGAAGTGCAGAAAGTCTTAAAATGGTTTTCCTGAACTGCTTTGACTTCTCAATTGCAGGTATGTTACACCACATCTACATCTCATGATGTTTGAATTGGTGAAGAACTCCCTTCGTGCAGTACAGGAACGTTTTATGAACTCTGATAAACATGCACCTCCCGTTAGGATCATAGTTGCTGATGGAGCAGAGGATGTAACTATCAAGGTATGACTCTCCTCAAGAATATCTGTTGCCTATTTTGTTGAGAACTTTCTAGGCTCAAACATGTTAGAGAACAAATTTCGCGAATACATAAGCTTCCATGGATACAAGAGTTTCCCTTAATCTTTGCTGTTGGTATTAATTTAACATTTCTTATTACTTGTGGCATATACTGCAAGTGTAAATGTAGAGTAGAGAATTAAAATTGAGTTTTTTAATAAAAAATGTGAGCTATTTTTTTAATAATGTGACATTAACCTTTGTGATACACTTTTGTATTAGTTCTTCAGAGACCTCATTTCTTTACTAGTGAGTGATGACAAGTCCAAATCCAGACCCTCATGGCTTCACATGCTTTTTCAAAGCAGAAATATTAGCTCAGGCCATGTTTCTATCTTGCAAGAGTGATTGAATGTCTGCAAGAACAGTGTGCAGTAGCATATTAAATTCCACTACAATTTTTTTATAGAGAGATCATTACTCTGTGTTGCACATTAACCATGTCATAATTGTTACAGAAAATTGGCTCCATGTTTATGTACAAAAACACCCCCTATTTTTCCTTTTTATGTTACAATTTTCTTTTTCCATTAGTTAGTTTCTCTTGTATGATAGTCCTATTTGAATGTATTACTGTAAATAGTTCCCTATATGAGACCACAAACATGATAATATGTTTTTTTTAGCAAACTTTGATATAATCAATTCTTCATAATTAGGCATGAGTATGAGTGCTGCAATTATAACCTTTCTAATGCAGATTAGTGATGAAGGTGGTGGAATACCAAGAAGTGGCCTCCCAAGAATTTTCACTTATCTCTACAGTACAGCAGAAAACCCACCTGATCTAGATGGCCATAATGAAGGAGTAACTATGGCTGGGTTTGGTTATGGGATCCCGATTAGTCGTCTTTATGCTCGATATTTTGGTGGAGACTTGCAAATCATTTCTATGGAAGGATATGGTATGTCCATATTTCACTTTTTTTGTTCCTGTAGCGAGTATTAAATAATGTGGCCATGTGTTGCTGAGGTTTCCTCTATGTGTTGCTCTTTTGATACTCATAAATCGCTGTTGAAAGTTGACAACTCTTTTCTTGTCCGAAAGTTCATAACTCTTTTCTAAAGAAAAGTGAAGGTACCCTTGGCCCGTAGGATTTGGGAGTTAAGCATCAACTATGTCTCTCTTACTCTTTTACTTTTCCTAAGTTGCTGTCCAGAACTTACCACTCTTGAAACATGCTTGCTGAGATGTTGCATTACTATCGTCACTACTAAATTGATTATGATCTTACAGATATATGACATTACTTTTTCGTCTTCTATGTAGGAACTGATGCTTATCTCCACCTATCACGGCTGGGAGATTCAGAGGAACCCTTGCCTTAAGAGATTCGGAAGGAACCCTTGCATCAACGATCATATTCCCATTCTCATACCATTATTGTAATTAGGATGGTGTTGCTTTCTCAATTGCTGTGCTGGTATGCAAATATAGTTACCAAGGCCAGCCACCTATATGTAGTTCTGATGTTCTGATGCTCATTCCTCGGCTACCTGGAATGTTGTCATAACTGAGAAGCCTCTGGTTTATACTGTCATTAGAATTCTTCTACCTCGTAGAGTGGTTGTTCTAGCCTTCTAGAGTACTTGGAAAGTTGGAGCTCAGTCGTTGCCTGGAGAATGTAATCTAAATTGTTCCCTTTATTAGCGGCAGCTGATTTCATCTACAACACCCACATATTATGCACATTTTCGCTCCAGAATGGGAAGTGCTGGCATTTGATTATACAGTGCCTTTCCTTCTGAAGGTGTAGCAGTCGTTTCTGGCTCAGTTCTTCACACAAGTTGGATATCGCGACGATGAGTTCATATCACGAAAACTCGATAAACAATTCACAATTGTCATCGGTAGGAATTGATCTCTAGTCTTTGGATGAAAATGTTTAGTGCAACGTCAGTACGATTGGAAGGTCATTGCTACATGGAATGTTAGAATTGCATAAACGGACGCAAGAAAGCAGGAGGCCAGGAGCTGATCTGATCCATTCATTTGACATCGGACGGCTCACATTCCCTCTCTTGGGCCCTTTAACGGGTCCCCCTCGGTCTCCTATTCCTCTTCGTGGCGGACAGCGCCGGCGTCCCAGGGATACGAAGTCCACCTGCCTCCACGGCTTCACCAACCTCCAGCGCCGGCGAAACCCTAAACCAGCCCTCCTAGCCACCGTACTGGCGTGCTGCTGCGGAGGAGATGGGTGAGTGCGCCGCGGCGGTGGCGAAGACGTCGGTGTGGTGGGACATCGACAGGTGCGCGGTGCCCCCCGGCGGCTGCGACCCCCACCGCATCGCCCACAACGTCATCGCCGCGCTCGCCGCGTCGGCCTACACGGGCCCCGTATCGATCGTCGCCTACGGCGACGCCGCCCGCATCGCCCCGGGTGTCCTGGAAGCCCTCTCCGCCACCGGCATCTCCTTCAACCACGTCCCCGCCGGTATAGACCCCCACCTGCTCTCTCCATTGCCGCGTAATCAGAGCATGCAAATTTGCCGGAACTCCACACCCCCCGGCCCAAAAAAAAATTAAATTTCCCTCCAATAATTGGCAGGAGCTAAAGATGGAGTTGACAAGAAGATGTTGGTCGACATGTTGTTCTGGGCATTCGACAACCCTCCACCAGGCAATTACTTGCTTATTTCGGGCGATCAGGACTTCTCTGGTCTCCTCCATAGGCTTAGGATGAAGAAATACGGTATCCTACTAGCGCAACCTCTAAATGCATCATCTCAAGCAATTGCTAACGCAGCAAAGACTGTTTGGCTCTGGGAAAGCCTTGCGGCTGGAGAGCCGCTGCTGGCGGAACCCCCACATTCACTTAGTGTGTCACATTGCAACCGGGATTCAAATAATTCGGATACATCAAAGTGCTCACAGAGTAAGGTTCGTTCTGAGTATAGCAAGTGTGATGGTAATGTGAAGTCAGGTAATCAATATCAAGCGAAGCCGCTTCAAAAGTATGTACAGAAGACAAACATCGCATCTAGTTCTGCAGGCAATCAAGATCGAGTAGAGTCAGTTGAGGGAGCTTCTGACAGTTCTATAGGAAGCACAGCTAGTGAGCTAGACCGGTCTTCTGTTTCATCATCATCAAGTTCTTTATCAATGGAGCGAACAAAGGTGGATCAAATAAATCTGCTAGGAACTCCTACCATGTCCCAGCCATCAGCTCAGAAACCTGTGGTGTTTACTCATTCCCAACAAGTGGGAACATCGCACAAGTTCATTGTTGGTGAGAAGCCTAGCACATCAACTGAATGTATGTCAAGAAATGGAACTCTTGATTTTAGTGTTAGTAATGGCCATTATCATCAAATGTATCAGCAATCACAATCTCCAGAAGCACAGAATAAGCTTCATTCTGAGTATAATATGGGTGATACTAATGGAAAGGCGTGCAATGAACGCAAGGTGAAGCCACTTCAGTATAATATGGGTGATACTAATGGAAAGGCGGGTAATGAACGCAAGGTGAAGCCACTTCAAAAGTATGTAAAGAAGACGAACATTGCATCTCGTTCTGCAAGCAATCGAGTGGATTCAGTCAGAGTTTATGACTGTTCTATAGGAAGCACTACGAGTGGGCTAGATCTATCTTCTGTTTTATTACCATCAAATTCTGAATCACTGGAGGGAGCAAAGGTGGATCACGCAAGCCCGCTAGGAACTTCGACTTTGTCTCAGCCATCAGCTCGAAAACATGTGGTGTCTACTCATTTTCATCAAGTGAGAGCACCGCACGAATTCATCCTTGGTAAGAAGCCTAGCACATCAACCGAGCATGCATCAAGAGATGGAACTCACGATTTTGGCGTCAGTATTGGCCATTTTCATCTGACATATCAGCAAACCCAATCTTCTCAAGCACAGAATAAGCTCCATTCTAACTATAATATGGGTGATAATAATGGGAAGGCTGGCAATCAATATAAGGTGAAACAACATCAAGGGTATGTAAAGAAGACAAATTTTTCATCTAGTTCTGCATGCAACGAAATAGATTTAGTTAATGGAATTCCTAGTAATTTGAAAGGAAGCATTTTGAGCCATCCAAGTCAATCTATGTCATCGTCATCAAGTTCTGAATCACTGGACGGGGCTAAGATGAATCAGTCAAGCCCGCCAAAAAATCCTGCTTTCTCCCTGTCACCAGCTCACAAACCTGTCATGCCTCATTTGCATCAAGTGGGAGCAGAATTCAAGCCTAGCACATCAATTGAGTGCACGCCAAAAAATGGAATTTTTCATTTTGGTGCTAGTAGTGGCCATAATGATCCGACATATCAGCAAACCCAGTCTTCTCTGTTGCCGAAACAACATAATTCAGGTCCTCATCCTCATAGTGCATTCGGTCAGTTTTCCTCAACAAATGCAGATATTGGCAGCTCATGCCCACCATCAGCAGGGCATAATGGCGTTCTTTCCTCACAAATACAAACATGGCCAAGTGGCTCAACCTTTCAAGGTCTGCCTGATATTTGTGCTGATTTCAGTAGACTGACTATTTCTGAATGCCCTCGAGGAACTGGTGAGACCAAGCTGCCTTGTGAAGGTGCGCCTGCTAATTATCCTGTTTTTAGTATGCCAAATAATTCTGGACATCCTAGAGGTCTTCATGAGATCAGATACTCTTTTCATCCTGGTCCAAATATCAGCTTCCATCCGAATCACTCTAGTGCTCCTCAGAATGTCCAACCTCCTTCCAGTGATTATACCTGCAAACCTCCTGGCCCACCTAACCAATCATGCATCATGCAAAATCTTGGAAATCATGGAGAGACACAAGGATCTCCACCAAATTCTTCTGAGCCTGAAGGTACTATAAGAAATATAGTACGTGCTTTGGACATACTAAAGATTGATAAGATATTCCCAACAGAATCAAATATTGCAGACTGTATACGCTATGGCGAGATGAATTTATCAGGGTTTGATGTTAAGAAAGCTCTTGAACTCGCCATTCGACATCAAGCTGTCGTTATGAAGAAGTTAGTAAATGATATGCCTTTATTTGTTGCAAAAGATGAAAGCCTTTGGAAATGTGTGGATGTAACAAATAGCAATGCAAAGCATCCCAAAGAGACGCTAGACACAGTTTGCAAGTACATATCATCCACCAGTGGCCATTCAGCAATAAAGAATTCTCAGTCGAGGTGAGGCTTTGTGCCTTCTGGTTTGTGCTAATCATTTCATTTTTTATTCTCATATGTTGTAACATTATCTGCGTTTCCTTTGCTGGTAGGTACCAAGCTGCAACTATCTTAAAGAAATTGTGCTTGCAGCATCATGCCCTTGGTGACGTTCTCCAGATTTTGCATATTGTAATTGTTAGAAAGAAGTGGCTTGTGCCTCATTCTTCAGGCTGGCAGCCATTGTCCTTCAACACAATAGTGGTTGATGCCACTACTGATGCTATTGAAGAAGTTAGGTCTTGATTCTTTTCCTCTGCTCATGTGGGATGGATATTTTGGTGCGCTGGTGAGTGGCCAAAATATCTTCAATATCTACATTCATCAAAAGGTTTTTTGGATGTCGCTTGTTGGTTCATCGACATTCTACTGTAAGCAATCAGATGCCACAAGAAGTAGTCTAGATGCAGTATGTTTTACTCACGGGGAGTTTAGTCCCAAAGGAAAAGACTGAATATCCTGTTGGTTTTGGTCCAAGTATGAAGGAGCTACACCGGTCACAGTTTTTCATATGCTTTCGAAGATGTTAGTTCGGCAATCCGGCCAGTAATTTGATTCCATTCTGTGGTCAGCAAGATATAGATACAAGAGGACTTGCCTTTGTTCGTGTCAGTATAACAGTGCCTGAGGTTGAAGTTAACTTATGTGTATCTCTTAGTTGGCTGCAGAAGTCCATAGTAGTTTTGATATTCTCAGTGAAGTGGCAATGCTTGAAATAGTGAAATTCCAGTGGTTTGTTTCGTGGAACCCCCCTCTTAGCATGGGAAGCTGCTGCTAGTAGATGAAGTTAGTAGCTTCTTGAAACATTGATGTTCCTTAAATTTGAGCTTTACAATTTCGTTGTGAGATACCTTAGTTATGCCTGATGTTCAGTGAGGCAGTGACTCACTGGTGGGTTAGTGAAGTAATCGGTGTTTTCTGTCTTTGAAATGCATTCAGAACTGGTATCCTCGCCCGAATTTGTTTCAGAGCTTGCCCGATTCGTTATGCTGTTCGCTGCAGAAGTTAGCATTGGTTGTTTTTTGAGTTTCTTTTTTTTTTGGCTATGCGCGTGCCGTTTCTCACCTCATGTGGTGGGCGCGCACTGTAATGAGCACTTGAGCAGTGGCAATTCTCTGATGCACTTTTGTCAGATATGTTTCTCGTATAAATCTATCGCCTTTGGGGTTCTGTCAGTTTGATGCTTCTGATTCTGTCGGGTTCTCTGTGCACATCACACAATGAGGTATCAGTAATGTTCCATGTGTCGTGAACAGGATCGGCACATCACACAACTTTAGGCCAAACGCATAATTTTTTCCCCAATTCCTGCGGAAACAGCCGGAAATTGGAGTTTTTCCTGCCGAACTGAACTATTTCCTGTCAAATTCATTCAAAATTCACGCATTTCAAATGGGGCCATACTTTCGAGAACAAGACCTAATTTTTTTTGAGAATGGCTGGCGATTTGCATTAGCAGTTTAGCACACACACGTTGGCCCTTTCTGACATCTTGGGAGGCTTGGGGAGGATAGCTCTGTCTTACTGTTTTGTGTTTTGTCAGGCCTGATGCCTATTTGATGATTCGTAGAAAATGTTTATTCATGAATCATGATCATCATATATAAACTTGTACTACGATGAAGGAAGCAGCGAATCTGATTGACAGTCAGAACCACATAAGAAGATGCTAGTGCCCAAGGCTAACCAAAGCTAACCAATAAATCCTTTTTTATGGACGGTATCTGCAGATCACCTACAAATCTACCACTAATGACAAAAGAATGCTGAAGCTGAAACAAGAGTAACCTCCAGGAAACCACATCATCATGAGATCAAGTCGCCGGTGTGGATTTGAGCTCCTCCAGCACCGACTTCACCTGATCCTGCAGCAGGTCGATCCGCCGCAGGTACACCTCCAGCTCGAGAATCCGCTGCTGCCTCCACTTCTCCCCCTCCATCGGTATCCCGGGAATCGCAGACGGCGGCTCTGGCGCCGCCCCGAGCCCCAGCGGCGCCGGGCCGCCGCCCATGCCTAGCATCGCGCGGACCATCTCCTTGAACAGAGGCGCCAGGACGCTGCTCTCCGTGTTGGCCCCTGGCAGCGTGGCGGGTGGCCCGGCAGGGTCGGTGCCGCCGTCCATGCCTGCCTGAGGGAAGAATTGCGGGAGCGAGTCCTCCGTCTTCAAAGGCATGGGCGCCGGCGGGTGCGGCTGCGGCGCCTCGGCCGCGTCGGCGGCGAAGTCAATCGTGCGCCGGCGGCGGCCGCGGCGCTGGACCCTCGAGGAAGACGGGGACTTGGCTTCTCCGTTGCCGTTGCCGTTGCTGTTGCCGTTGGCGTCGGCGGCGACGGCGAAGTTGCCTTCATCGTCGGAGTCGGCGGCGGAGGGGTCGCGGGCGTGCTTGTCGGAGGAGGGGCGCCAGATGTTGCGGGCGATCTCGAAGACGGCCTGCTCGTGCGGGGAGCGGAAGGAGAAGGAGGCCCCGGAGCCGCGGAGGCGGTCGACGCAGTTGCGGTACTTGCGCTTGAGGCGGCGCAGCTTCTCCACGAGCTGGCTCTTGGAGAAGTCGAGCTGGAGGCGGCCGCGCATCTCCTCGTAGAAGGGGTCCGTGTCGTACTGGTGCGACGCGAACGCCGTGCCCCGCTGCGCCGTGAACTCGGAGAAGGCGCGGAGGATCACGATCTCGTCCTCCTCCGTCCACAGCCTCTGGAACAGGGACCGCCGCTCCCCGGCCGCCGCTGCGGCTGGGGCGGGGGCGGCGGCTGCGGCGGAGGAGAAGGTGGGGTTGGGGGTGGGGTCGGCGGGGAAGTTGATGTCTTCGGAGTCCCCGTTGCCATAGGCGTCAGCGTCAGGAAGAGAGGAGGAGGCGGCGGCGGCGGCGGAGGGGTCGTCGACCATGGGAAGCATCGGATCGGATCGGAGATGGGGCTCGGCTCGAGTCGGTATTAGGGTTGGGGTTTTTCGCTGGATTGGGCTCAGCCGCTCGAGGATCTGTGTTTGCGGACCGGGTTTGGTTTCCCCCTCCTTTCCGTGAGTCAGCGCATATTGTTGCGAGTTTTTGACTAAAATGGAACCATGCCTAGGGATGGCAATTGTCTTGCGACTTCGCGTCATGCGCGGGCAAATACCCTAATGAAGACGGGTATGAGTGTCTTTCTTTGCCCATGGGTATAAAAACGGGCACAATTCCTTGCCCGTCGGGATAGCGGCGCGGTATGGGTAAGCTTCTACCGTGCACTTCGCCGCCGATACCCGCCATCTATCCTGACAGATGGGCCCTCACTGAGTCACTGTGTACAACCCTAGCCCACCCCGCCCGGGTCAAGTTCCCGAACAACGGACCCAACCTCCACTTTCACCGCCGAAAAGCCTCCCACTTCACAATTTCCCATCGCTCTCCCCGACTAAATCTCCTCCCGGCCATCCCGCCCCCATCCCCGATCCAGATCTTCCTCCTCCTGTCCTCCTCCCGCCACCATCCCCATCCTCCTCCCGGCGGTAGCTTTCCTGCCGAAGCGTGCGACATCAGCGTATAAATCGATGGCATCTTTTACATTCATTCTCCGACGGCGTCGTCGCGTGGCGAGTGCCATTCTTAAACGCGTCGCGGTGGCGGTCGGCGCCGACGAGCGTGGTGGCGTGGATCTGCAATCGCTCCGATCGCTTCCATGCGGGAACACCCACTTCGTCGTGCTCGCCACCAAGTTCGCGCTCGGGGCGGCCTCGGCGAGTTCTCACCACCTACACCTTCGGCACCCGCACGGCCAAGCACAAGTTCTGCGGTCTGCGGCATCACCTCGTTCTACATCCCGAGGTCCAACCCGGCAACATCGTGGTGACGGTGGCTGCGTCGACCCGGGCACCTGGCGCACATTGAGTACAAGAAAGCGGGCGGGAGGAACGGGAGAAGTGATTCGATCGCGGCGACATCTCGGAGTTCTCAAAGTCCATGGCGAGTAAGAACGATCGGTGTTGGTCAGTCAATTTGGTTGGTGGCTGCTGGGTAAATTACTTTTCTTGTTCAAAATTGCATGCTTCCTTACTAAAAATATGTGAGAATAAATGAATAATCGATATTTGGATCTGCAGTATGCATTTGTTTCATAAATGTGTTGCTTGATGGTTCGACTCTGTTTTCTTATATTTAATTCAACAGCCATCAGAAGAGATTGAGCCTAAAAGATGAACTTGATTAGAGATTGCCATCTGATGTGTATCCAATGTGGATAAAATTCAGAAGTAAACATGCAGAGAACTGCATCATTTTGTTAGTGTTCTTTGCCTAGAAAGATAGAGATATGATACTCGTTTACCTTTCCTAGTGTTATTAATGAAATGCCACTGAAATCTCATTGAGAGCTCAAGCACCACAGTAGAAGCAGAGTTGTTCACTTGACTAATGGGCTTTATACGGTCAACACACAATAAGAAGAAATTAAGAACATACAAATACTGCTAGAAGTTTGCATTGTTTATGGGTGATGGGTACCCGCGGGCGATGGGTACCCACGGGTGATAGTGCATTGTTCGCGGGTAAACGGGCATGCCCGCGGGCGACGGGTATGGGCGAGGTTTTTCGCCCGTCGTTCTTCGCGGGTATGCCCGTGGGGGGAAATTGGGGTTGCGGGCATGGGTATGGACGAGCACTACCCGTACCCGCCGCGCCCGATTGCCATCCCTAACCCTGCCTAATAGCAAAACAAGTCTCTTCGTATATCATTGATAAAAATCACATCTTATCCATATTCCCAAAGACCGGATAGCCTCATTCGACCCTTAGGGACGTGGATCCTTCATGAAAGACCGATAATTATACAAATTTTTAAATATAGTAAATAAACTTTAAAAATTATGAAATTTTTTGGGAAGTCTCGTGACAAAGTGTACTTGCTTGTGTATTTTTTTTAGAATTTTATATGTTCTGTATTTTTCTCGAAAAACCCTTCAAAGCTACTGTCTGTATGCAAATGAAATAATCGATTTGAGAACAATTTCAAAAACATACTCAAAATATTTTCCACATTTATTCTCAGTATAATTATTCCAAGTTCATAATTTTTTGATGTTACAAATCGAGCTATCAGATCAGACAAAACAAAAAATCGTAGATAGTAAAAGTAGTAGTACGATTAGAACTACTCGGAGCATGAAGAAAAATAGTATTAATACCCGAAGTCCACCGTGATGTAGACTAAATCGTACTTCGACTTCACGGCAACATTCCAATACGGGTTTTATCTTTTTTACATAGGTAAAAGAGGAAGAAGAAGTAAATATTATCATATGTACCAAAATTTTCATTCCAAAAAAAAAATCACGTGGTCGGCCACTTGGCCCTCCCCTGGTGATCATACCAAACTTTCGTTGTCAGGGGAGGGGGCATTATCACACGTGATGAAATCATATCAAACAATATTTTTCAGATTTTAGCGAGAATCTAGGGACGCCGAAAGCAAGATTTTAGTTTTTTTTTTTAAAAAAAAACAAAGGGTGAGGGGCTACCGCACCCTGAGGGGCCCAGGGGTTAGGACAAGGCAAATACGGCCCTAGGGATTAGAAAATTTCAAAAGAAATGTAATTTTGGTATAATTATATTGAGAATAAATGCAGAAAGTATTTTGACCATGTTTTTGAAATTTTTCTCAAATCGATTATTCCATTTGCATACAAACTATAGCCTTAAAGTATTTTTGAGAAAAAAAAATTTAGAACTGATAAAATTCTAGAAAAAAAACTACACACGCAAGTACACTGTGTCAAGAGCTGAAGAATCTAGACCCGCTATTATGTGTTAATGGAGTATTTTGGTGATTAATGACAAATCTATTTGTGAGACTAACACTTTCATTTATATACTTATTGCTTAGTCTCGGTTGGATAAAAAGGTGAAAATCAAAGAGGTATGCATTTGACATCATATTCTTATATTTTTGTTGCATTCCTCAAATCCAAACTATAAGTTGAACTCCACAAATAGTCTAACTTGAATATGTGCATATGTTCTCATTAAACATTCATGTATGCACACATCTAGGGGGAGTTCACTCTGTGTTTTGTGGTTTCATTAGTATTGATCCATATTCCTTTATCCACATATATTAAGGATCTTTACTTTGAAACATATCATATGAGTATACAAAACTTATGTAGTTTATACTTACTCATATTTATCTACATTCAATTACTTGCAATTGTGATGGCTGTCATCAATTACCAAAAAGGGAAAGATTGGAATATCTTGTCCCACTATTATGAGATAATGGTATATTGTGGTAATTAATGATAATCATGTTGTGGGACTAATGTTTTTCCATGAGTTGGATGAATAGGTTATGTTCGATGGTGAAAGAGGCTTTGGATGACATCATGAGTTGATCGCCATCAAGTCAAGGTTCAAGAGTAAAGGATGCATCATGTGTTGATGCACATCAAGAACTTGAAGAAAAGGAAATCATCGTGTGTCGATGATGTTCAAGAAAAGGAGATGATTATGAGTTGATCATCAAGTCAAGAGAAGATCCATCATGTGTTGATGGAGGGAAAGTGATGGATGCATCATGTGTTGATGCATATCAAGACTCGGGATAAAGGATGTCATCATGTGTTGATGAGCATCAAGTCAAGATCCCGAAGTAAAGGAAACCATCATATGTTGATGATTATCAAGTCAAGAATCCGGACTTGAAGTGAAGATGTGCGTCATCAAGCTTCAAGTGTTTGTGCAAGGCAAAGGTATGACTAGCTAGGGCTAAGGATTTGTTCCTAGTCTTTTACTGGTCTTGGTATTTGGATGGAAGACCGGATTGCTAGTATAAGTTGCCGTATTATTAAGAGGGGTCTTGATTAGCAGCTTGAGTTAGTCATGTGTTGATAGCTCATTGTGTTTGCTTTAGCTCTCGTTAGCATGGTGCCAATATTTGTGAATGTGCTTTGCAAATAGTTGAGACTCATGCTTAATCCTTGTAACAAGTGACTTTAGTTTGCGAATGTGTTTTGCAAACGTGTTTAGTCTATGTACCTTATTCCTTGTGGCATTGATTCTAAAAGTCGGCAAATGTGTTTTGCAACTTGTTGAGAATCTTGCCTTTAACCTGTGTTTGCATCGCGCTTCAATTGGCAAATGAGTTTTGCATTGAGAATTGAAGTGAAGGGCAAACCTCTCTGTGGACTGGTGTTCTGACCGCTAGTATCAGCGGTCTGACCGGTGGTATATCTATCTAACCGCCATGGTGGGAGCGGTTTGACCGTCCTCCTGTTACCGCAAAGATTGTGCGGTAGCACCGAGCTTGTTTACGGTACTACCGTTGTGCGGTACTTCCAATATTTGTTTGGCGGTACATAAATTCCAGAGAGGGTGGTTTTTGGTGTTTGCCCTTGGTTTCTTTGAGCGGTCGACCCATGAGCAAATGGGCGATCGGCCAAGGTTGGCGGTCGACCACCATTAGTTGGCGGTCGAGGCCGTGATAACTCAACGGCTAGTTTTATAGTCATTGGAGCTGGGGCGGTCTAACCGGCCATTAGTTGGCGGTCAGACCGATTTCCCCCTGATTCTCTGGAATCTTCTCCCAATGACTAGTTTTTGTGTGCGGGCTATAAATACCCACCTTGGCTGGTTGTGGGTGAGTTGCTGGTGCCATATTCATTTCCATTGAGCTAAGAGCAAGCCCTCTATACTCTTTTGTGCATGTGTTACACTTAGTGAGCTTTGAGAGGCAAACCCTAATTGCATGTGTTGCATTAGGTAGTGGATTGTGTATCTACTTGAGCTTAGACACTTGATTAGTTCAAGTGAGAGTCTTCGACTTGTTACTCTTGGTGTTTGCCGACAAATAGACGATGTGGAGGCGTCGTGATTCGGTGATCTTCTCAAAGAAGGTTGTGAGAATACCTGGGCGTTTGTGAGTAGCTTGGTGCTCGCCATCTCCGGAGTGGAGGAAGAGCAACCCTAGTGGATCGAGGTGTTGGTTCTTGTTGGAACCGGTCCAAGTGATTGGACTTACCTCGAAGGTGTTTGGCTTAATTTGTGGAGCCAGTCCAATTAATTTTGGGCTTACCTCAACGTGGATTAGGGGAGACCGGCAAGTCTCCGATCACCACGGTAAAACATCGTTGTGTCAGTGTGGTTTGATTTCTTGTGCTTTACTATATTGCAATTTACATTCCTTATATTAAGTTGCTTACTTGTATGTGTATGATTGCTATCATTTACTTAGTCTCATATTGTTGGTGCACTTAGCAAAGACTAGCTGATTTAGGCTTTAATTGTGGAAAACCGAATTGATTTATAATTCCGCATAAAACTCGGTTTTAGCCAAAAAGATTTTAAAACTGCCTATTCACACCCCTCTAGTCGGCCTCCTCGATCTTACAGGAGCCTTCACGGAAATTTTCACAATTTTTTAGCTCATTTGCTATATTTAAAAATTCCTACAACTCTCGGCCTTTTCTAGAGGGGATCCGTGCCCCTGGGGGCTGGACGTGGCATTTCCGCGCCCCTATGGGTCGAACGAGGCCATGTGTCGCCCGCATGGCAAATCTGGTTCTCTAGGGCATGGACAAGGTGTCATTTTTGCCTTTGATGCGTCGAGAGCTAGTTTTGCTATTAAACACGCCAATGGAGCCATTTTAGCCAAAAACTATATTGTTGTGGATGACGAATGAAGCTAGTAGCATAAGGGTGTCATAGTGGTTAGAGGCTCGGTAGCCTCGAAGTTGGGACCCACATACATCCTCTAAGTCTAACATAATTTTATCCAATGTATGGAGACTGTTATTGTCTCCTATAACTATAATTAAAAAAAAGTTCATCACCCCAACAAACATCTAGACCTATCCAAATAGGTCATGACTACTGGGCCAGTCCGAACCATGACACTATTGACCTGGCTTAGGCATGGCCTAGCCGGACACCAAAACAGGTTGTGTCGGCCTGGCCTGACGCATTATGGCATGCTTAGGTCGTGACCTTGGCCCAGCGGGTTGGCACGGCCTAGCCACGAAACGACTCGGTGACACGACCCATTTGGCCGGCCTTTTTCTATGCCTGCAGCCCGGCCAGCTTCCCTATCACCTCCCTCACACCGATGTAGGTCATTGTGACGTGCGCATCAGCTAGGAATGCGTGGTGCGGATGAAGGATCTAAATTTGCCATTATGTGTTAATGGAGTTTTGGTGATTAATAACAAATCTAATTGTGAGACTAACATCTTTATTGATATACATATTGTGTAGTCTTATTTGGATATAAAGGTGAAAATCACGAAGGCATGCAAGTAATTCATGACAAATCTATTTGTGAGACTTACACTTCTAATGTTGTATCTATGGTTTAGTCTTAATTGGATCAAAAGGTAAGAATCAAAGAGGTATGCATTCGACATCATTTCTTATATACATTGTTGCATTCCTCGGATCCAAAATATAGGTTGAACTCCACCAAAAAGGATAACTTGAATATGTACATATGTTCCCATTACACATTTGTGTATGCACACATTTAGGGGGAGCTCATTCTATATTTTGTGGTTTCATTAGTATTGATCCATATTCCCATCCCACATATATTTGGGATCTTTACTTTGAAACGTATCCCTTGAATATATTTAACTCGTGTAGTTAATATATTCATATGAGTATATACAACTTGTGTAGTTTGTATAAACTCATATTTGGTGTATATAACTTGTGTAGTTCATATATACTCATATGTGAGCATATAAGACTTGTGTAGTCCATATATGCTCGTATATCTTAATATTCATTTATGTGCAAATTGAAGTGATTATCATCAATTACCAAAGAGGGAAAGATTGTGGTATCTTGTCCCAACCATTATGAGTTAATGGTATGTTGTGGTAATTAATGATAATCATATTGTGGAACTAACATTTTTCATGAGTTGGATAAGCAGGTTAGGTTTCATGGTTGGAGACTTTGGATGACATCATGTGTTGATTGTCATCAAGTCAAAGTTCGGGATAAAGAAAATCATCATGCGTTGATGATGTACGAGTCAAGATCGCGAAGTGAAGAGCTTGAAGTAAAGGATGCATCATGTGTTGATGCGCATCAAGTTCAAGAAGAGGAAATCATCGTGTGTCGATGATGTTCAAGAAGATGAGATGATCATGAGTTGATCGTCAAGTCAAGTGAAGAGTGCATCATGTGTTGATGCATATTCAAGTCAAGAACCTAGACTTGAAGTGAGGATGTGCGTCATCAAGCTTCAAGTGGTTGCTCAAGGCAAAAGTATGGCTAGCTAGGGCTAAGGATGTGTTCCTAGTCTTTTACCGGTCTCGGTGTTTGGTTGGGAGACCGGATTGCTAGTATAGGTTGCCGTACTATTAAGAGGGGTCTTGACTAGTAACTTGAGTTAGTCATGTGTTGATAGCTCATTGTGATTGCTCTAGCTCACTGCGGCATGTTGCCTATATTTGCGAATGTGTTTTGCAAATAGCTGAGGCTCATGCGAAATTCTTGCAGCATGTGATTTTAGTTTGCAATTGGTTTAAGTCTTTGTATCGTATTTCTTGTGGTGTTGATTCTACAAGTTGGCAAATATGTTTTGCAACTTGTTGAGGATCTTGCTGTTAATGCTTGTTTGCATTTGGTTTGAGTTTCTGGAAAAATATTTTGAAAAACAGTAAGACCAGAAGTGTTGGGAGGTATTACCGCAAGTCGGTAATACCGAAGTTTAAATGGCAGTATAACTTTTCCAGAGAGGAAGTTTTGGAAGATTTTCTTGAAACCCCAAAAACGGTATAACCGCTATGTATGAGCGGTATTACCGCGAGTCGGTAATACCGAAATAAAAAAGCGATATGTTTTTAACAGAGAACGTGTTTTGGGAGTGTTTCTAGGAATCTTGAGAGCGGTAAGACCGCAAGTGTAAAGCGGTATTACCGCAGTTCGTTTGGTCCAAAAGTGGCGGACGGTCAGATCTTGATCCAATGGTCCACGTGTCGGACCGAATGTTTCCAAGTGTTTTGGCTCTCCGTGAGAATCAGTATGACCGCACCTATGTAGCGGTATTACCGCAAGTCAGTGATACCGATGTTTTAATGGCGGTTCGTTTTTTCCAGAGAAGATGTCATTCGTGTTTCTCCTGAGATTTCTAAGTCCCTGGAAATAGGTAATACCGATATAGCCGAGCGGTATTACCGTTGCTCGTATACCGAATTATAGTTGGCGGTATCTGCTTAACACTTTTGTAACGGCTAGTTCAAAGTGCTTTTCTTTTTGAATCCGACCGTTGAGCGATTCTTGATATCTAGGAGTTTCAATGGCGGTATTACCGAAATCCTGATTTGTTCAGGAAGTTTGTCCCAACGGCTAATTTGTGTGTATGGGCTATAAATAGCCACTTTGGCCGGTTGGGAGATGTTGCTGGTGTTGTTGCTAAGGTCATAGCATGTGTTGCTAGTGCCTTATTCATTCCTTTGAGCTAAGAGCAAGCCATCTCTACTCTTTAGTGCATGTGTTGCACTTAGTGAGGTTAGAGAGCAAACCCTAAGTGCATGTGTTGCCTTAGGTGGTGGATTTAGTATCCATTGAGCTTGGACACTTGATTAGGTCAAGTGAGAGTTCCAGACTTGTTACTCTTGGTGTTTGCCGACACCTAGACGGTGTGGTGGCGTCGTTGCGCCGGTGAGCTTCTCAAAGAAGATTGTGAGAAGACCCAGGCAGTTTGTGAGTGGCTTGGTGCTCGCCATCTCCGGAGTGGAGTAAGAGTAACCCTAGTGGAGCGAGGTGTTGGTTCGGTTTGGAACCGATCCAATTGGTTTGGACTTACCTCAGAGGCGTTGGCTTAATTTGTGGAGCCGATTCAATTGGTTTGGGCTTGCCTCAACGTGGATTAGGGGAGACCGGCAAGTCTCCGAACACCACGGTAAAACATCGATGTGTCTTTGTGGTGTGATATCTTTTGCCTTACTATTGCATTTACATTCATTGTGTATGAATGCTTGATTCACTTTGTGCAATTTGTATACCTTATATTAAATTGCTTATTCCTTTTGTGTATGATTGCAATAGTTATTCATTACCTTGTGCTATTTACTTTGCTAATTGAATTGCTTACAAGTCTTGCTTAATTGCTGTATTCTTCAATAGACTTGTATTGTTGGTGCACTTAGTTGAACCTGGTTGTTTTAGGCTTTAATTGTGCAATACCGTTTTGATATTAGCTTCCACATTAAAAATCGGTTTTAGCCAAAAGGATTTTAAAAACCGCCTATTCACCCCCCTCTAGTCGGCCTCCTCGATCTTACAAGTGGTATCAGAGCTTGGTCTCTTATTTTATTAGACTTAACCGTCTAAAGAGTAAAGGATGACGACTAGTGATTTAGTTCACATTGGTGAGACACCTCTATTTGATGGCACAAATTATGCTCATTGGAAAATCCTTATGTCATGTTATTTTAAGGCCATAAGCCCAAAAATATGGCGGATTGTAGATGTGGGCTTTTCTTCTCCAAAGGACCCTCTTGCTCAAACTATTAAGGAAGAGAGATGCTCACATCTCGATGCTCAAGCAACTAACGCTTTATTTAGTGTTTTGAGTATAGATATATTTGATGCCATATGCGATCTCAAGAATGCTCATGAGATGTGGATCCATCTTCAAGTTCATTATGAAAGATCCACCTCAACTAGTGATGATTGCATACAAGAATGGATGTCAAAAGAAGAATGCTCAACTTCTAGCTCCGACAATGAGGATTCCTCAACTCCATCCACAACACCTCATTGCTTAATGGCTAAAGGTAATAAGAAGGTAAATGATGATGATGAGCCTTCATATGATAAATTGATGGATACGCTAGAAGAACTAAATGATTATTTAGGAAAGGAGAAATCTAAATTCAAGGTTTTGAAGAATGAGTATGTCTCACTTCAAAATGATTATAATGTATTAAAAGATGAACATGAAATTCTCCTCCTAAATGAGCTTAAAAAGCCTAAAGTGGATATTGGCATTGCTTGTGATTTATTAGATGATATGTCATGTGTAATTGCTAACTCTTGCATGACATCTAAAAATAGTATATCAACATCTTGTGATGATTTAATTGATATGCATTGTTTCTCAAAATTAGATGCTTCTATTTCCTTCATGTCTTGTGAGACTAACCTTGTAGAGGAAAACAAAAAGCTCAAGGACTAAGTCACAAAATTGAAGAATGACTTGAAAAGAAATTATAAAGGAAAGACCACTCTTGATGAAATATTGAGCAAGCAAAAATGCTTACAAGATAAGAGTGGAATTGGCTTCACTCCCAAAAAGAAGAAGGGCAATAGCAAGACAAGGCACAATGCAAGACACACGAAGAATATTAAGTACCTTGATTGTCATGAGAAGGGTCACATTGCCTCCGTATGCCCTAACAAGAAAAATGACAAGGGAGGACTTGGTTTCATCGCCAAGAATAAGGTGAAGTGCAACCCAAAGCAATGTGGAAAGCAATTCAACAAAATCAAGTGCTTTGGATGCAATGAGAAATGTCACTTTGCCTCGGTGTACCCAAATAAGAAGAATGACAAGCAAATATCATTAAAGAAGAGGCAAGCCGGCAATAAGCAAGATAAGAAGACATCAAGGGGAAGCAAAAGCCCTACTTGCTACAATTACCGGGAAAAAGGACACTTTAGTAAGGAATGTCCCAAAGGTATCACTCCTAAGCCCATTATTTATAATGATCATTATTTGCTTAGGAAGGATAAGAATGGCAATGTGTTTGCTAGAAATGTTAGTTCACCAATGTCTATTACTAGGGCTATTTGGGTGCCCAAAAGTATTGTGACTAACATTCATAGACCCAACCTAGTATTGGGTACCAAAATATGCTTACATGCTTAATAGGTACTTGGAGCTGGCATTGGAGGTTTGGTTTTCATGAAGAGGTGGAATCCACCATGTGCAAAATGGAGCCAAGCGTAAGGATGATCATTGCATATCAAGCACCAATGCCATTTCGGTAACAAGTATTTACATTGAAGTATCTAGACCCCTTTACCTTGTGTAGGTTGCATTACATGAAAATCTTATAAAAAGGGTGTTCTTGCTCTTGTGCTAAATCGTTATTAAAATCTTGAGCAAGATGGTAGTGGCACATTAAGGGGGAGTGCTAAATCATAATCATGTATATCACATCCCTAAGTGTGCCCAAATAGATTAAGTGCTAGCAATGTTTTTCAAAATTGAGCCATTTAGCCAAAAGTCAAAATTTTGAAATTATTAGTGTATCTTTTGAAAAACTAGTTGCAAAATATATACAAATGCATTTCAAAAGGTTTACCAAAGGTTTTGGTTTAAGAAAAACCTATTTTAAGTGAAAATGAGTTTCTACCCAAAATTTTAGATCTTAGAATCTTGTTTTTGACCAAAACTAGATTTTTGTGTAAAATATATTCTAAAAAGAATTTGACATTTGTCCCAAAAGGAAAATCCTAGAGTTGGCTATTCTAAACATTTTTGGTATTCAAAAGATTTCCAAAAGACCAACTCAACAAAAGTTATTTGATTTTGAAACTCATCCAAAATACTAGTTTGACCTAAATGGTCACTTTCTAGCACTTAAGTGAGTTTCGCCATATGAACCAAAATTATTCACATACATAGGTCCATAATGGTATTTATGACTCATACATGCAATTGGATGCTTTAAATTCTTTCAAATGTTTAGTTTTGCTCAATTTGGATCTTTTGAAGAAGGTTCATGAAAATAAGACTTTGTTTGCAAAAACAAAATTATTATTTAATAAAATCTATATTCATTGGAGTCTCTTCAGTCTATATCATGAATAATGATCCTAAAATTCTATTTGTTCAAGTGTTTGAATCAAGGATCATTTGCATTAATGTTCAGCTCATGCTTTGTCGACATAGCAGTAATATGCTTGATTTATCGCGGTACTACCAAAGCCTGGTAATACCGCTATTGAACAACAATCTTACCGCATACGGCTGGTGGTTCCAAGGCAATCTCGGCCAAAGCTTTAACTTCAGGCCTCCTTCTTTGCGGTGCAACCGTTCTCCTCAGACTCAAAACCACCGAGCCACTCTCACTCTTGTCTCTCTTCTTCTCCCCACAAAATCTTCTCTCAAACCGTCAGATTTGTGGATTTCCTTTGAAACTTCAGTTCGGGATTGATTCTAGGAGTCATATCCCCTCCATTTCTTGAGGTAAATGCCTTCAAATCTCTCTCCCTCTCATCTTTTGGGCATTTATCCCGTTTTCTAGGGTTTGATGAAATGTGGATGATATAGTCAATTTCTTTTGGGCAAATTGCTTAGAACCGGTATTTGGTGACATATCAAGTCTATTCCATGATTCAATTCATGCCAAATATTTTTTTTAAATGCAAAATTGCTCATTGCCCTAAAGAACATCTTCAGGTACAGTAATACCGCATGTAACAACTGGTGTTACCAATTTTCGGTAAGACCGGATATACACAGCGGTACTACCGGCGTGCTTGCCAGTGGTGTGTGAGGGGAGGGGGACCCACCCCAGGTGCCCTCTTTTTTTTATCTTCTTATTGCTTTTGCATAAAACTAGTTGCCTTTTCTTGATTTATTTAGAGTAGCTTCCATTCTGTATTGTTCAGCCCCCATCCATGGACAGGGTGGACCCTCTTATGTTCATGGGTGTTAAGCTGAACACCCATTAACTTTTGCAAAAAAAATCCACAGTATAGTATACGTATTACGTATATAATAAAACATACTCTTAATTGGTCCAATCAGACCACAACTTCCTCTTAGGTCATCAAACCACATCTCCCTCTGATGCCTCACAATCTCAAACTGGCCCATGTGATGGCCGGTCCATAGTCACACACCCTTTGGCCTTTGCCCTTTGGGCATTGGACCATTTGGCTGAGCCGCAACAAGGTCATTCCCCCTCATCTCTCTCTCTCTCTCTCTCTCTCTCTCTCTAACCCTAACAATCAACAGGCAGTAGCTGACTCTCACATCTCTCCCTCTTTTTCGACGGCGTGGCCACGACAATGCCAAATGCAACAGCAGGTCAAAGGTCAGAGGAGCAAAGTCGGTCGTCGGATAGGTTGTTACCATTGGGCCATCAAGGACGGGGTGATTGTCGATCGGGGAGGGCCACCAGGGAGCCCTACAGGCTAGCAGCTAGCGGCGACAACCCGACGGCTCCCGGCAAGAAGTCTTACCCAAATTCTCAACAGTGCAGATGTGGGTTCAATCTGAATTACCAGATCCTCAATTCCCAAACCAGCAAAGAACAAACCCAAATGGCTAAATCATCAATTTTGTTTGTGTTAGTTTGAATTGTGATTAGTAAATCTTGTCTTTTTTTTTGTGAAATGTAGATCTCAAAGCTTCAAAAAAAATGAAGAGGAAGTTTGTCGATTTGAAAGGTATGAATGAAAATCGAGTTCAATTGTAATTTTTCTTGATTATTTTTTAATTTTACTAAATTATTTGAGATGTTGTTATTAGTACGAATAATTTGTACTTTGATTATTGTGCACATTTATATTTTACATTGAACAATATTTTGTATCTTCGAACA
This sequence comes from Phyllostachys edulis, assembly GCA_036346405.1. Classification (NCBI taxonomy): domain Eukaryota; kingdom Viridiplantae; phylum Streptophyta; class Magnoliopsida; order Poales; family Poaceae; genus Phyllostachys; species Phyllostachys edulis. The sequence goes on from CM070549.1 coordinate 68,045,199, forward strand.
CCCATTCTGGAAATTCTGGGTCCGCCACTGTCCGTGGAGGTAGTGTTAATTATCTTCTTCTCTAGTGCTGGTAAGCCCCTCCCCCCTAATTATTAGTCTTCCCATGGTGGACTTGGTGTGTATCATCGTCTTGGCGTATATCGCCTCTTCATCTCCTTTTTTCCCTTCCAAATCCCTTGGGTTTGAGTTTGAACTTCACAAACACCCCAACAATCTTTCTTGGTTTTCACCAAGACCTAGCCATTTTAGGGCTTTGGCTACTAGCTTTGGCACTGATGGATTTTGTTCTTCAACATTATCAATACCGGTGGTGTCAACTCCTTCCACCTCCTATTGCGAAGGAGGCCTGGTGCGCTTGAAATGGCACATCATTTCTCTGTAGTGTATTGCATTATTACATTGATTTCATCATTAATTGCTTGGATTATTATTAATTAATTGTCAAACGCACAAGATATGTTTTGGTTGACGTTATTTGTTGGACCTGAAGAGAATCACACACTTTTAGGAACATAAAATGGAAAGTAGATGTCAATAGGAAGAAAACCCCAATTTGGATCACTACGAACTGACACTTCAGAGAAGGAAATGACAATGCGAACGTATCACCCTCCAGTAGGATCGCCACATCAAATGGATCACGGTTCGTGAAGGCTCCAAGGCGATATTCGGCTTCCTGATGGCGTAAACCCCCTTCGCAGTGTTGAAACCCTAGGATCGACTATTTAAAGGAGACTGATTACATCTACAACAAAGGAGGCTGCAAGAGAGAACCACCACACCATCCATCACGTCCAGAACACCATATCCACCATAGTTCATCCTCCATTCATTCGTCCTTGTAATATTTGTTCGTTGGTGTAATTGGAACATCAACAACATCTTTATTAATATTATCTTTGCTATTCTCATATTGCAGTCATCATGTTCTTCGTTATTTATCTATTGTTCTTGGTTCCCATGGATATGAGTGAGTAATTGTAACGGCCCAAGATCCCTAAGTTGGATTGGTTAAGCATCTAATGAGCATTTATGAAAATTTTTGACTTTTTAAAAATTTTATTGCAAAGCAAATGTGTTAAAACCTAGTAATCCAATACTTCTTCTCCAATTCAAAAGTCCAATTTGAATTTGGGGCAAAACTAAGGTTTCAAGTGTGGGAATGTATTTTGGAATTCAACTTAAAAATAGTAATACCTCAAATTCTCCTAAAAATGCTTGAGGTAATTTTTACAAGGAATCTCAATTTTAAACTTGAAAGTATATTTTCTTAAATTCAGAAATGCAAACTGGATATTATTTTGAAAATATAGTAGGACTCATAACTGGGAATATTTTAATTGAGTTCTACATGCTCTGGTTTGCTTATTTGGATCTTTATGGAATTTTTGGAGGTTATTTGGTTTCTTGTCGATTTGCATGTTCAAAATTGAATTTGAATTTAAAATACAAATAAAACTTGGGAACAATGCCTAGAAATAATTTATTTGAATCTTAAAATATTTATCATGAATAAATATGAATTTTCACAGATTTTTAAGACTCAAATCAATCTTGAGAAAATTCAAATCCCAATTCTAAAAGCCCTGCAGTAAATGATTTAAAGATGAGTAATTGAAACATGAACAATGAACTGGACCCAAGTCATTTTGGTTTAGCCCAACCAGCTCGATTGAGTAGCACCTTCCCTCCCCCACTGATCTGCGGGCCCCGCTTCGCTAGCACCTTCTCCTTGTTGGCCTTGCCTACATGTAGAGCTTGCTTGCATGTTGCCACCTGTGTTGCTTTCGTGCAGCCCGACACAAAGAACCACGCGTCCTTCTCCTCGTGCTCGCGCCGCTCAAGCCACTCCGTGAACTGGCCTTCTTCTTCCCTCCCATCAACCCTTCTATTTTCTCTAGACTCAAACCAAGCTCTAGAGCCGAAGGCCATGGCCGCACCACCCTGATGCCCTCCGGCCACTCTGGCGAACTCCGACCTCGGCCGACTATGTCACGGCGCGTAACACCACTCTAGGAGCCGAAGCCCTCAACCAATTCCGGCTTTGGTCCACCAAAGCATCGCGCATACGCCATCTTCTCCAACACCGGTTGCCACCGCCATTTTCACCGTCGCACCTCCTCCGGCGATCCTCCCAGCAATCCCTTCCTTCATGAGCATCCCCTAACCTCCCTTAATCTTATCTGACCACTCACTTGGGCTCTCCCTTCCCCCAGGTCATCGTTGACGAGGACTACCCCACGCCGCCCTAGCTCACCGTTGCCAGCCCACTCCGTCCACCCTCCGCCACCACCGACAGGCTTGGTGAGTTCCCCACACCTGGCTGGTGCCGATGCGCGCACCATTCCCCCTTCTACCCCCCTCCAGCGCCGCTACCCATTTTTCCTCCCTGGCTCCGGCCGCCATCGTCCTCCTTAAGTCATGCCGCCACCACCCTTCGGTTCGCCTTCCCTCCACGATTCCGTTTTGCCCATGCTCGGCCGGCGCCATAGCCTCCTTCACCGGCGCCGCCATCATCACCGAGCCGCCATGTCCTCCCCTGTCCGGCCCTTTCCCCTGTACATCTCACTCTTTGAAACATGGATTCATCTGTAAGGTGATGAGAACCACTTTGTTAACTAACAGTAATCCCATTCATAAAGATCTTTAGCTAATTGAAATTCGATTTAGTAAGACGTTGAGTTGGCAGCTTCATTTCCCTGAAAAATGTCTTGTTGTAGGTTGGTTTGATCAGAAAGGGAGGATTAGTGCTCAATGCTGTGTCTAGATATTAAATCACTCAAAACCTCATTTAACAAATAAAAATTTGAATTAGTAAGAAGGCTTAGTAACAAACACTCTTGCTCTGAATTTTTCCTCTAATAGGATAAATGAGCTAAGAAGGGATTTGTAGAAAAATTTGGTTTGTCAGTAAAACTCTATTGTAAATCCTCTGTCTTCTTGTTTTTCAAATATCAGTTAGGTCACTTAAGTGAATTCACAAATTTGAAAACTGAACTTTGAAGGAGGTAGTTAATAGTATTTTTAGCCTAGGCAGTTGTTCTTTTGTAGATTGCATAAGCGGAGATGGGTTGAGATGAAAATCTTGCTTATAATAGTAGGCTTATGACCTTACCAAATTCTAGTACCTAGAAGGGTTTTTGATTCAGTTAAGCTTGGTCATTAAACTAGCAGAGGCAAGCAAGTCCGAATATCCTTATCAAATTATGAATGCCTTGTTAAGCAAATAAATAATGAAGGGAAATAATTGAGATTAGGATTTGTGTCCAAACCAATAACTTTTAGGCTAAAAGAGGGAACTAAGCTTAGAACCTTTTCTGAAAAAGATTTTGTTCAAAATGAACATTAGGCCCTTGTAGTCAATAGTAGCACTAGGTTAATGAGTTAGATATTACCAATTGGTAAAGCAATTAAAGATGAAAACTCATAAGTATGTACTTAGTATAAAATCTTAACATCATACTCCTAGTTAAAAATCCACAACAAATTATTTACAACATGAAATTAGTTAAACCTTGAAAATTCATAAGAAATTCATATGAGCTCCATTCAAACTAAAATTTTCACCTAAAATGCATCTAAATCATTCTCTACCTTCTGTAATAATTTCATAATTTTTGGAGACTTTTGGAATTTTGGTGTTTATTCGGTGTTTTGGCTTTGTCGATTCTTATCATTAGATGACGATGATTCGAAAGTGCAACGGAGATGATCATGAGAATGTCCAGAGTACCAGAAAGCAAAAGCAAGCACCATTCCGTTGATGCATGTTGATCCTATTATATTAGAAATTTATTATCTTGTTTTGCAACTATATGTATGCATGCTTTATTTGTCAAGTTAATTTTGTTTATTAGAGATAGTTAATCTTGTTGCATGAATTCCCTAAAATTGTTCATCCCCCGCCACTAGCCTAAGTTAATAATCCCGCTAGTGAATTAGAGCTCGGTGGACGTTATATAGTCTAATTATGTTGATTCAATGTCATGCTTAGCAATGCTTAGTTTCTGGTAGATTGGGCGGTTGTCGACTTGTCGATGACCTTGATCACATAAATCATTTTTATTATGTTAAAACCAGCGCCTTGTGCTATTATATTTGGAAAACTAAAAATGAAATTAAAAAAAGGATTTAGATTTGGGCACATAGATGGTGGTGTGATTATTGGGTGTGTGGTTGTGTGCCTGAGTCAACAAGGACTCCCCTTTTGACTTAGTACTTTGGGGTGTGTTAATTAATGAGTCGCCGGTGGTAGGTGTAGGAGGAAAAAATTGTTATGTTGTTGTTGGGCATGTGCGGGGTGGGTTCTGGGTAGGTTCCCTTGCCCGAGGAGCATCAGTAGTTGTTAAGGCTGGGCCGATGTCTCCGACACAACGTATGGGTCCTCGTGGGAGCTCGGGCAGGGTGGTTCACGGAGGATTAACCCCCATACGTGCGACTCTTAATTAACTCATTCCATTGGAAAACGTCTTGTACGACTTAGCTCTGTCGGCATACCTACAGAAGTGTGCTTCATGGCCTGAAAAAGGAGCGGTCCGACATGTGGGTAAAGTTGTACACTTCTGTAGGGTTTAAACTATTCAAATAACCACGTCCTTGGTTATGGACACACTTAGTAAGGTCTTTCGAGAGTTAGACTCAATATTTTGGAATTTAAACTTAAAAATTGATTGGTGGTATTGAGAATGGTTTCGTATGCTATTGTTGTGTGCTACAGGGGCAGCCGCGATGTTTGGTTATTGTCTAATGTTATGTACTCGCTGTTATTTGAAGTATTAAAAATATTTGCTCACTTGCAATTTAAATCTATTATATGGTATTCAAATTGAAATATTGTTTTGTGTTGAAAATAAACTCAATAGCCTTCTCCTTTGAGTAGAGCTTGCATGTAGTTATGTATAGGCTTGGTAAAGTCTTGCGGAGTATATTCGTGTACTCACTGTTTGCTTTTGTTTACTAATCTGGATAGCAAGTGTTGAGGTCGAATCGGGTAAGAAAGATTACGCAAGAATGTCGATTGCTAAGGTTTGAACCCTAATCAGTTGCCTTGCGGGTTATGGCAAGCCATTGGGACTCCATCGTTGGTTAATTTATGGTTTTATTTCAGTTTATTTACTGTTTCCACTGCGTACTTTCAGTATTATAATAACCTATGTATGGTTTGATACTGTTTGTGAAGGTGTATGTGTCCCGCTCCTGGGAGGTACATAATACACCGTGGGTCGGGAATTTCTCTTGTGATGCTAGGACCGTTGGGATGATTAAGCATTACAAGATAAATCTCGAGGCTCTCTAAAGTTTGGTATCGAGCTGTCTTTGGTAGAGAGTTAAAGCCATAGCAATGGACGTTGTTAGGATTTGGTTTACAAAGAGTATTTTCAAACTAGCAAAAGATTTGGCAAAAATGCAAGTGATACAATTCATTTCTTTCTTACCCATCCTAGCCTCTAATTCTTACCTCATATTCATTTGATTTATGAAAAATCATTTCTCCATTGCTCGTGGGCTAGGGGTTAAGGTAGCCATGTAGCGCTAAGTAATCAAGGGGATGATTTAACTTTTATGTATGCTTTATGTATTATCGTTGCCATTAGTGTTTGTATGTCTTTCCTCGACACTAGGACTCGATGGGCCCCTATGCTCATAGGTCAGCGCAAGGAAAGGTGACAACAGGTGGTGTGTGGAAGATTGACTGGGAGAGTAGGTGACAATGAAAGCGACATAGATCGGTTTTCAGAAGTAATCCACTCGAGGGAACACGGCATAACCACAACAATTAATGCGTTGGTCCGGTTATAAGTCAATTGGTCTACGCGGTAATTCCTTAATTGCGAGCGTGACATGTTGCCACACGCACGTGAACGGGACAATTGATTCTTGTTGTACGATGTTTGTCCGAGGGAGATGCATATACAGTGCCATCTACATGAACACATGTTTATCACAGTTGCATTGATTTATTATATCATTATTATCATTCCTTGGATTTATTAATATTGTAGGTGATCCTAAGGCTGCTCCCAATGGGCAGTATCTTAGTGCAGTATCTTAGTGTATGAGGAGTATTAGAATACTATCTTTTCAATACATAGTTTCTTATGGTGTAGTATCTTAGGCTGTTTCATTTAATTACATGCATGATATTTACTAGTATTTGAGCATTGTGGTCTGTTTGTGGCATGTACTAAAGCAATACATGTTTGTTGACACACACAAACGTAAATACACAGGATCGATCACAATAAATTTTATGCGTTGGATTTGAGACCGAACCGGTATCCAGATTAGATACTTAGAGTACCTCTCTCTTCATTAACTATAGTCTGCATCGTTATTTTCTTTCATATGCAGACTTAAGATATCGGTAGGGTGGAGCACTAAGAGTAGCCTAATACCCTAAACCATATTCTCCATCATACGAATCACAGCCTCATCAATGCTAGAATTATTATTGTTCTTAGTAGTAAATTAGTTTCTTATTATTATGATCATAATTACCTTCCTCCCTGTTATTTATTTATAGTTAAATTGTAGTTGTTCAAAGATGACAGTTTAATCCACGCGTCCAGGAGGTGGGTCATCGAGACATCAGCGATGGAAGCCCGGCCCATCTACTTGCTCAGGTTTGCGTCGGCCGAAACCAAGATTCCCGGCGAAGCTCCGAACCTCGCAGTCATCGATCGTCCATGGCGTTTCCAGAAACTTTGGCAACTTCATTCCCGTCGACAGCAAGGTGAACGCGTGGGAGGATTCCATCTAACCAAAGCGACACCTAACCTGAATGGCAAATTTGTAATTTCCCTTTTATTTCAGGGCTCTTATGTAATGCTCGGGTATTTGTACTGTTGAAACTCTCAATATAATATATCCAGGGGTACTTAATCCTTAAAAAAACAAAGGGATGGGCTATAACCCGGATGGTCGTTCATTAACCAAACACACCTTAAGTAAACTTCACCACCGTTGTCATGTGCATTGGTGCTGAGAACTATACCGGATTAAACGGTAAAATTGGATAGGAACAATTTTCCAGTACTTTGTGTAGGGATGAAAGCTTGATTGGACCAGACTTGGTGATGTCAGGCTTGAACTACGTTGGGGACTTGGAGTAGAATTTGGACTTGGTCAGACACGGGCTGGGCCACCCTCGGGTTCAGTTGGGTTTTACTAGTACGGCTTAAGCTGAGCTAGGGTTGAGTATGGTTGGGCTTAGTGGGTCGAACCTAACTCGTTAATTCAACGGCTGAATCACACACATCTCGAGGCAAATCGAACAGCCAGAAAAATCAACTTATATTTTCTAAAAATGTCTGGTGCGTGATAATTAGCAAAATTGTTTTTTTTACGGAGTTAGCAGAATAGTTAATTACACGAACAATAGAAAATCGAGACAGATTCATGGACGAGATCGATGGCCTAGTAAGTTATCGTGTGGGTGCATGTATCTCTCGTGCACGCGGAATAAGCCAAACAAAAGTTCGCCACGGAATTGGACAAATGGCCGGGAAACGAAACGCCCCCAATTAACAGCTTTTGCCGCGGAACACCGCCTCTGCCGCCCGCTAAGCAACAACGCGTGCACCTCCTCCACAAGTAAGAGCGGATCCAAATAAAGCTTCAATAGTGCATAGGATACCGGTTTAATACCGTTTTCTTAACTAATAAAGATTAAGGTTTACCTTACGCAGCGGGGGCAATCGTTCCACTCCACCCCATGTATGACTAAAATACGCCTAACTGCCGCCCTGACCCATCCTCCCATCCGCGTCGTGCCTCCCTCGTATTAGCCAAAAACTCTCTTCCTCCTCTCACCCCCTTCGCCGCCGCGGCTACCTGCCTCGTCCTCACTCCCCCGCCTCTAGACCTATTCAAATGCCAGACTGGGTTGGGCTTGAAAAGCCCGGTCTCAAACGGGCAGGCCCCAGCCCGGCCCTGGCCCGAAATTTGAATTTCTGATTAAAATAGATTATTTTAATCCTTTTTTGAAATTTAAAAAATAATATTTAATTTATTGCCAGAATTAAAAAATAGATTTTCATTTTTTTAATTTACCTTTTCGAGCTTTCGGGCCAAAAATCTAGTCCCAAGCCTGGCCTGGACACTGTTGGGCTCGGACCGGGTCACTCGTGAATAGGTCTACCCGCCTCCTCCCTGCGCCACCGTCACCCCGATCCAGATCAAGCACTGCACGGCTCCTTTCTTCCTCGTTCCGCGTAGCCACCCGCCGCCTCCTTTCTCTCTCCACCTCATCCAAGCCGCCACCTTCTCCCCACGCCGGCCCCTCATCCACCTCGTGTCAGCCCTACTGCCACGCCCTTCTCTCGCTCCCTCTCCATCTCTCCTCCCCGCAATGCCGCTGCCTCCTTCCTGTGCCTCCATCGCCACATCCCCCCTGCGCTCCTTACCTCCTTAAGACACCGCCACCTCTTTTCCACGTTCCTTCCAACCCACGCGACCCCCACTCCTCCATGGTAGAGAAAGAAGCAGCCTTCTGGCGGCTGGCGACGGTGTTCGGAGATGGCGGTCAGCAAGGTGGTAGCGATGGCACATGGAGAGATAGCGAATCTGAGACGAGGCCACTGAGGCCATCGCACACGGTCCCTATAGGCTGCATCGGGGCATTGGCAACATTAGTTTTGCCAATTTCTTATGTTGATTTGTTGTTGCTCCTCCTTTGAATTAGTTAATCTGTTGTTTCTTTTCTGTGGACAGATCACAGCTCTCTGCTTGGTGGGATTGATGTTTCGGCTGAGTCCTTACACAAGTTGTACATGTGGTACTGCCATAGGCTGAGGGCAGCTTCGATAAGGTAAACGAGTAACTGGGGGTCTAATTATCAAGTAAGTGGTGATTATTTCATTATTTCAAGTTAGTGATATGATTCGAGATTCAATTTTGGTTGTTCTAGCATAATAAATGTATTGTTCTTGCCATTGAATTTCGATTGCATAGAATGCACGAATGACGGTCCTTGATGGTTTCCTACATGAGAGTTGTATGAGTGTTGTATGCTCTATGAACAACAATATGTTTGTATTTTATTGTACAGGCTTGGATGCTGACATGGTTTTCTGTTGTTGATGTTGATGCATAGCAAAACATATTTAAGTGGTCTGTTATCTTATTGCATAGGATAATTTAGGTTCAATAAGTGGTTTGTTATCAGTTATGATCAGATGTAGAATGAATGATCATCTAATACAAAAAGTAACTCTATTTTTAGGTACTGCAAACTAGCAATCACCACCTTACTTAACTTGAGTACCTGTGATAGCTTCCTTAATTTATTTATTTTTTAAGTTCCTAGCTCACTACGTATTCCTACTAGATTTGGAATATTTAGTACAAATATGCCTCGCTACATGGGTTGCAGTCCTAAGAGTGCCCTTCGCAAATTTGTTGTTGGACCTGGGAGTAACCCCCCAAATCCTCTGTGTATTTCTGAACTAGTCCCATGATCAATCGCTAGTTCACACGATGAAAATATGGTAACATCCATAAATCGCAATACTTTATTAATAATCAACAGATTTTATTACAAAAAAGCTTACAAGCCAGCGATAAAAGAATCTGTTGGAAGACAAAAAGTAGTGGAGTCGGTGATCGCCTACAAGCAATCGACTGGGGTAGCGGCCTAGTCGTCAAGATCCACACCGGTAGCGGAGTCTTTCTCCTCTGAAATTTATTTGCATAAAGTAAGGATGAGCACAACTACCGTGCTCGCAAGTTACACCCAATAACAGAGTTAATGCATGCATGGATACAACAAAGGAAGGCTTATTAGTTAATTTTGCATAAAGCAATGTTTTCTTTAAATACTTGTACTAAGTTACAAAGCGGTTATTCTATAACTAAAATTCATTTTATAAATTCTCAGGTTTTATAGTCAGATAACATTCACACAAGAATGGTAAAGGATACCCTCCTATCACATGACTTCCTGCCCAATTTTCCATTTGCATAAACCGTTTGATAAAGTCTTTTCAAAACAAAATCAAAGTCTAACTTTGAGTGGCTTTGCTGAGCATGTCCATGACCGTGAACACATCTATTCGAATAGTTTTACACTCTGCAGAGGTTATACAACTTTACCCACATGACATGAATTCTCTAGTTTGTTTGGCATCCGTCGATACCACCGCTCACTACCTTAGGTAAGCAGTCTAGAGCATGTGTCAAGGCTTTTGCAATGCGTCATTCCACCACAGTCCCCCCTCGCTAAGGTTGCGCCCCTTTTGGATAGAAATCCGCAGAGTTCCTAGCCCCCTCTTGCACCAGGTAGGACTAACGTAAGTCATAACATGACTACCCACCGCATCTGAAGGGAATGACCACGGTGAAACATTACAAATTAGTTGGCCAGATCCCCTCCCCATTCTCAGGACATGTGGTAATACAATGTGGCTTAGCAAAGGAACGCTCAGAGGCTAGTCCTTAACTGACTTGGGCGACTTTCCATAAAACCCATGGGCCTCGATCATAGAAATGACTCGATCTCGTGCATCAACATGCACCATCCAAACATCCATTTTGCCCAAGTACAAACTAACTTTTCCTTTTTCCTTTTCAAAATTATTTACAAAATCTTCCATGACAAACCAATGCTATAGATTTTTAAACAACATTTGATTTTTGGCTGAAATTCTCAAATCAAATATTTTTGGTCTAAGCATGGCTAAGCATAATTTTTCTCAAAATATTATAGTTCATACTAATGTATAAACTATATTTTCATCTAAGGTGTCAAGGTAGGTTTATTTCAATATCAAGATTGGCGTTACAAAGGAATTAGGTATAACTATAATTTAAAAGCAGAATTTAAATTAACTTGAGTATAAATAAGCATGCAATAATAATTTAAAATAGAATTTAAATAATTTTAAATAATAGGCTCAAATATGATCAAAGGTATAACTTGCCTTGCTCAATTGATTGCTCTCAAACGGCGTCGAAATCTGACTCTCCGAAGTTGTCGAAATCTATACGCGAAAATAAGTCAAATTCAAACCAAATTCAAATGAAGATTCAAATGAACTCCAAATTAAATAATTTTAGCTTAGTTATCTCGATCTTGAATTTATATGAATTTAGAAATTTGAATCGACGAAATCAGAGTTCGTATGAAGGAGAACGAACCCCGGGAAGTTTACAATTCACATGAAATGATGAAATTAGAATTTTCAGAAATAAAGGAATTATTTTTCTGAAGAAAAGTCGAATTATGACGTCAGCGAGCCATTTGGTTTTTCCGGCTGAAAGGGTCCCACGTCAACAACACGTGGTCATGCCACGTAGGCAAAAATGATGACGTGGCGGAGAGGTGGCAGCGCCACGTTGACTCGAAATGGCGGCTTCTTGTTGAGCTTCGCCGCGCCTTCTGTATGGCGAAGCTTCGAAGAGCGCAAGAGGAGAGAGAACGAATGGACCTCGGTGATTACCTTGGCGGCGATCGGCGAAGAAGAAGCAATGGCGGTCAGACTCCTGGCCGAGTGATTCGGCGGCGCTCGGTGAAGTGGCGCGAGCACCGGGTAGGCAGCGATGTGACGAAGCCATTGGTGTAGTCGGGGTGGCCGGGGCGTTGTCGACGGTGGTGCTAGAGGCGGCGGAGGGAGCTTCAGGCTTCACGGTTCAACTCCAAAATCCGGCGAGCTCGAAGGGAGAGGGGGGAAGTGGATGATGGGAGCGGGATGAGTGGAAGAAGGGGCACCCCGTGCTCCATTTTATAGGGGCGGAAGAGGCCGGAGCGAGGAGATCAGTGGCGCGGGTCCTTCGGCGGTGATGGCGCGATCCGGCGATTCTGCGCGCGGATGAGGGGCAATGGCCAGAAAGAGAGGCGGCGTGAAGTGAGGAATTTAATGCACGTGAAACCGTGAAGGAAGAGGGCGAAAATGGTGCCGGAATTGTCACGGGGTTTAAATGCGCACGATCCAGGTGAGGAAAGAGGAGGGAATCGCGGATTTGTGGCAGCTTTCCTCGGCGCTAATGGCGGCCGGTGCATGCGGCTGCTTGTGAAGAAGAAAGGGCAGGAGGAAGAAGAAAGGGCGGGCCCATGGCGATGGCCGAATGAAATGAATAGTGGGTGTCGATGTAGATCGAGCGATCGGAAATGGCGGGCGTCTTGGCGGATTGAAATTTGGGCGTGGGAGAAAGAGATGGGCATAGCAGTTTGACCCAAAACGATAAAGGGTTTTTTAATTTAGCATTTTATTTAATTCTGAAAATTCAAAAAGGCTTTAGAAAATAGCAAATAAAATCCAAAAATTCTAGAAACATTCACATAAATTCCTAGAGTTATTTTGGACTTAATAAAAATATTTTCAACTTAAAATTGGTAATAGTTTTTGCAATTATTTTTATTTTGGCTTTAAAATAATTAGGAAAAGCTTTAAAATTCCAAAAATTAAATTAAATTTTATTTTTCAACTTAACTCAAATAAAACTTCAAAAACTTTAATAAATTTTATTTTTGACCTTTAAAACTTTAGAAATTCAAATAAAGCAATAAAACTCTTTCAAATTTCAGGAAATCCAATAAAATAATAACTTTATTTATTTTATTTTTGTAACAGAACTTTGGGATGTTAGATTTGTTCAGAGCTTGCCATTTCAAATTCGGTTTTGCGGTATTGACCTTGTGATTTTTGGTTTTTAAAAACTCCGCTTTTCTGTCAGTCATGTCATTCGGTTCATGGGCTCCTAATCAAGATGTTAGTGTTGATATTTGGGATGCCGACCGTTGGTACGATTTTTCTCTACATCTTAAAGAAAGGTAATTCATAATCTTATCAATAAGGTGCAGTAGAGCTCTTACAACTACAAAAGAGACAATACTAGACGCCTCATCACAGATGGTTCCCCAGAAACCGTTAGTGCTGTAATTATCACAGATAGTTTTACAATCACGACCGTCTATGTTACTAGCGATTGGTAGAACCGTTTGTGATACGTAATTATCATAGACGGTTTTTAATAAGAACCGTCTGTGATAATTTAATTTTGTATCACAGACGGTTTGTGGTTGGAAGTGTCTGTGATATGTTCAATGCCGCTTCGGCTCCTGCGTGATGCGTCTCTTCATCTCGTCATGCGATGCTTCCATATCTAGCAGTATTTAAGTGAGTTCTTGCTGTATTGATACATATATACGCAGTGCTATAGCTAGTACTGTCGTGCGCCATGGTGAGCATGCAGAGCATGACGGCGAGGACCAAGGCGAGGAGGTCGGCGATCGTCGTTGCTCTTCCTCACGATGTCGTCGTCCACATCGTCGTCCTTGTGGCCGTGAGCTCTCCTCAGCCCATGGCTGACCTCTGTAGCCTACGAGCCACGCACGTATTTATATACCTACAAGAATATGTACTACTATTTATTGTGGCGGTAACCAATCCATGCGTGCATATACATGTTATTAATCTGACTATATTTGGCCTTTTAATTTTCTCTTATGAAGTAGCAAGGCCATGTACAAGACGTCCAAGGCGCGCGCTGTGGGGATGCGTGTGGCGCTAGAACGGGAGGAGGCGATGAAGTGGCTGGATAATGAGCGCTATGTCGCTGTCATCAATCACCTGGCCGACACTGGCAACCCGGAGGCATGCTTCATCGTCGGTCTTGCACTCGTCTTCGCGCACTAGGACATGCAGCGCGGCCTCGTGTGCCTCGACCGGGCAGCCGTTGCCAGCCACAAGGCCGCGGCCTACGTGCTCGGCATCGTCCTCTACATGGCCAGCGAGGCGCGCGACGTTGGGAAGCACTACATTAGCCAGGTCGAGGGCGAGCCGGCCAGCGGCGGGTGCGAGATGGCCAAGAGGACCAATCGGGACTGCAGGCGATGCCAGAGGCTCGCTACGGAAGCGGTCTGGGAGGCGACATGGAAGAAGATGGCCAGGCCGTAGGGCCGGGTGTTGGCACTACCAGAGGATGGCCACCGGTGCACGAGCACCGGCTGCGGTGTGACAGAAGGGTGGGGTGACTACGTCGTCTTCTGCAGCCACGGCTATAGGATTAGACATGAGTACGTCAAGTTCTTTGCACATGTGTTGAACTACTTGTCGTAAAATTAGCGGTTTTAGCATAGTTTTAGCAAATATTTAGATATAATTCTTTACTAATATGTGAATGTGTCATATGTTTTGAATTTGCATTTATATATATGAGAATGTATACTATCACAGACCGTTTGTGATGTCCAACCCTATTTATATTTGGACTCTAGGGTTTGCCACGCCCTCCACTCAAACGATTAAGTTTCTCTTCCCCCAAGCTCGTTACCTCCATCCTCGATGCTGCCTCCTCCATCCTCGATGTCGCCTCCTCCTCGAGCCCAGCGCGCCTCCTCCCCCTGAGCCCGCCACCTCCTCCCCGAGCACGAGCTGTTGTCTCCCCGAACCAGGCGCCCCTCCTCCCCTAAGCCCGATGAACCTCCTACCCGAGCACGCGTCACCTCCTCCTCGAGCCTGGCACGCCTCCTCCCCCGAGTGCCTCCTAAGAACCACCAAGGTAAGTCGGCCACCCCCGACCATCCCATTTTTTCATATCACCTTGCTTATGTGCTATGCTATTGGATATATTCAATATGTGTCATTTGTATGTGCCTGGCATCGGGAGATGTTGCAAAGTGATTTTTTGTGGGCTCGGTGAATTGCTCTATGATGAATTGATGTTGCAAATGCAATTGGATGTGATATTGTGTATAGATTGTGCCTTGAGCTGTTAGATTACCTGCTTTTATCTATTGTTTTGAGCATGCAATTTATACATTCTGATATACTTGCTGTCCTATAGAAGTTTCAGTCTTCCAGTCTGTTTTTCTGTGATTATTTACAATCACTGATCTACATCACAGTTGATAATATCTTGATAGATTTTGTTCCTATGTACAACAAAGTTGATTTTGGATTATTTGCTCGAACTAGTCTGAATAGATTAGTAAGTTTTATTTTGAGCTTAAGGCCTAATCTATAAAGTGTCATATTCAATTTGTAATTACATTTGGCATGAGTGCTATGATGGCCAAGTTTTAATCTTATGCAAGTAGCCTTCTGAGAGAAATAATCAATCTTCTAAATCTTAGCTTTATGCTGATTTTTATTGTGCACATATTGTGTGTGTTGAGCATATTATTCCTTTTAAATGACTTAAGGATTCACATGCTTATATGTCAATTATGTCATTTAATTGGTGCTAGAAATATGCTTTATTCGTAATTAATTTTGCAATACAAAAGTATATCACAGAAGGCAAAATTTGCTATTCCATTCCAAAACAAGATCAAATGAGTCAAAAACAACTACAACACCACTTCACCTGCCTCTCGCCATTATTTCACCTTTATGCGTATGCTTAGTGTTTATGCTTGGTCAAGTTCTCCTCTCTTGCATCTCAGGGTCCTACCATTCTATTTATGATCTCTTTGATCTCTTCTCTATAAAATCTCCAAGAAGTGGCTGCTTGTGCTTTTAAAACCGGCTTCATATATATATATATATATATATATATATATATATATATATATATATATATATATATATATATATATATAGTTCGTAGTCCTTGTTAGCTAACTCGAGGCACGAATTCAGCTAGCTAGCTCGCTCCTTAGGTATTCATCCTAAACATGCAGGTGAACCACGACCTACTTCATCGAATCTGACACACTATAGTGTGTGATTTGCTTCATACCAATCCTCCAAGTGCTTGTAGAATCCTCCTAAACCACGGCCTCAGAAGTAATAGCAGTAGAACTGAACTTAAAGTTATTAATTACAAGTATGTAATTATCTTTAAACCCAACAAGAACATCAAGCAACTTGAGTTCTAGTTTATATGTAAGGATGACATCACCGTAGAACTTGACATCAAGGAATGGTTGGTTGCTGATACATCAATCAGAAATGGTTCCTTATGATAAACTGCCTGTGATACATCAGCTATCACAGACGGTTTTATCTATAAACTATTTGTGATAGTCAACTATCACAGGCAGTTCTGAGTTAATAATTGTCTGTGATAGCATGCATCACAGACGGTTCAAAAACCATTTATTATGATCTCATATCATTACTGACCCATAAACTCAGACGACTCACGAAACCGTCTGTGATGACATTTTTAACCATCTGTGATGACCTTTTCTGCAGTAGTGTCTAGCTGTTCTACATGGTTTATTCTTTCAGGTAATGACAATTCTTTGAGTGCTACAGGAGAGGCAGAAGAGGCAGCAGACAGTAAAGGAGCAACATCATGACCTGACAGGGTAAATTACGTCCTTTATCTTTTGATGCTCATGGTGGTCTTATTCTTAATTTATTAGTAGTTTTGATCTATAATTACTTTATATATGAAAAAAAGTTGTATTGAGAGAACTGAATCGTGGTTCCTTTTACTTACTATGAATTTCACCTTTTGGCAGCAGAACAAAAATCAAGCATACTAGCGATTTGACAATTTCTATCTTTAGCTAAACAATTGTTTATACTGCCAACAAGGCTTGGCTTAATGCAATATACAAGGAAGCAAGGTGAGCATCGGGAGCTTGTGCACCCCCTGTCCTATGTGTATGCACACTGAAACTGCTCAAAAGATTCAATAATATGATTAACATTGCCTACTCCATGTAACCTGATTCGGTAACCTTCACAAATATTGTAATGCATAACTGTCAAAAGTTTTAAATATCTGAGGGAGAAGATGTACTTACTCTGTGTGTTATGGAGATAGTGTGTTCAAATAATTAATCTGGATAAATGTTTCGAGGCAAACAATACTCTTTTTGTTGGGAAAAAGAAATATGCTAACCTAATCCTTGGTAATATCCAAGCAATCGCAATTCCTTTTACCTTTGTAGGTTATTTTTGTGCCCTCTTCTTGGGTACAGAATACTTAAAAATGTTTAGGGGAAGAAACTAATATGGGACGTGTAGCTGCTAATATGTGATTGCTTGATAGAATGGCTAAACTAATGAGTATTGGAAAGGTAATCATGGTATGCAGGCAGCACCCACAATAAACTCTACTTTCTTTCTGTTTTTACTGTAAGTATATATTTTTATTCTAGCACGCCACTAGATTGATCTAATGTATAGATATTTGTCAGAGAGAAGTTAGAGTACATTTTATAGCTACTATCTCTGACATTGTCAGGTCTTAACATAGGGGGCATATATTAATTACGGTGCATATTTTTTTCATTCCGTTGATGATTATTATGTTGCTTTGTCTCTTCAATTTGCTTATTCAAATTACTATTGCTGCACCGTGTTGCTAGATGATCATAGTTTAGCAGCTTTGAATATAGGAACAAGTGTCATACAATATTTATAGAATCAAGAGTCGCATCATCATAGCTTCTAATCACTTCATTTTTATTTGATTCATTGCTAACTTTGCGTGACTGAATGTTGAAGTCATGAATTAAAACCATGGCTGAGTTGCACTAACATTGGTTTTTCTGAAGTAGATATCCTTTCGTAGAAACATGACTATTTTGTTCTTGTATGTAATGATTTTGTTACACTATGTCTTTGTTTACGGGCTTCTTATCAACCAAATTGTATACTCTTTGTTGAGTATATAAGTATTTTTCGAATTACTTTAATCCAGAAATAAGCTAGATAAAACATGGAAAATACTCTAGCTATTTTCACAAATACAAAGCAGGTATGTATGAACACTATAGGCATACTAATTTCTAGAAAGACAGAAACTAGTATATCTATCTCAGCGTTCATCACGACAACAAATAGTAAAGCAAACCAAGTAACATACCCAGATTCAGTAGAAGAAGAAGTAGCGCCAGAATTCTTGATAATGTCGTTGTTCGTTATGATGTAGTGGACGTCGCGTAGTTGTGCAGTTGATGTAGAACGTAGCAGAGAGTCGTGTAGTCGAGGTAGAACGTAGCAGAGAGTCATAGTCGTGCACTTGATGTAGACGTAGCAGCGAGCAGTCGCGCGAACGCTCCCCAAAAACCTTATTTGTCCTCGCTTGTGCAAGCCTTCAAGGACGAGGTTCCGAGGCTGCTCTCCGGTCTTGATGCGTACCGCAGCGCCTTTGCCGGATGGAGATCGCCAAAGACAGCAACAAGCACTGTGGAATTTCTGAACTGTGGAAGTGGAAAAACTCGGACCAGAGCCAGTCCTCTCACTCTCCTTATATAGCCAAAAGACAGAGAGCCCAAAGGTCGGCAGAAGACCAAAGACCAACAATCACCATCAAGGACAGTCGTGAGTAGTCCAAAGGTCAACAGTCACCATCAAGGACAGTCGCCAGAAGACCAAAGGCCAACAGTCATCATCAAGGACAGTCGTCAGAAGACCAAAGACCAAAAGTCACCATCAAGAACCAGCACTCTGTTCTTTTTAATGGCCAAAAACAAATAGACCAGAGACCAACAGTCACCCTCAATGTTAGTGCGTTTCGATTTTTTGAATAGATAAAGAAAATCGCGCCCGCACCCGACACGCCTATGTACACATGCACACTTTACACAAGACGGCTCGGCTCGGCTTGCGGCTCGGCGGCGGCCTTGGCGTGTGTTGTCTCTTTCAATTCCACAAGAGGGGCTACCACGTTCCACCTTATAAACTGGTGTAACTCCCCTTCATCTGTCCATGTGGGACTTATCCACAACTGCACAATGGACTAAGCCTTGAATTGACAGTTTTGTGTGAATAAGTTTCACTTAAGTCCTTAATCGATACTAAGTGCCGCCAGCATCCCATGGGTTGGAGCATATAAGTCATACTCGGACCTATTCATGAGCTTTCTAGAAATTACCCTATTTCATAGACTGTGACTAGCAGTCGAGCTCATATAGGTATGTTCTTTCAAGACTGCTCTGTAGGATTGCATCTTTGCTTTAACAAGCCACAGAACACATTAAGATAAAAATCAACCTGCCATACAGATTTAGGAGAGAATTGCATCTCCAATGGAGTGGGTCTATAAAGGTACTCTCCTCTCAGTTAACCAATAGCTTGTTTCTCCAATCCTACTTCACGGGATCTCTGATCACATAGGATGGGTTACCACTATGGTATAACTCACGTGGGTCTCAAACCCATCTCCCTCGATGCATTGTCTATCACATTTCGTGATAAACCCTTTGTGAAGGGATCTGCCAGATTCTTAGCTGTTTGGATATAATCCAAAGCTATTACTCCGGAGTTTCTCATTTTCTGACAGGCTTGATCTTCTCTTCACATGTCTTGATGATTTCATATTATCCTTAGAATTGTTCACCTTGACAGTCACGGTCGATTGTCACAGTTCATCAGAATAGCCGGTACCGGTTTTTCAACCACCAGCAAATCCATCAAGACCTCACGAAGCCATTCAGCTTCAACGATGGCGATATCTAATCTTTGTGAGTTACGCTTCCATTGTTGACCTCGTTAAGATGGTGCGCTTGCAAGACTTCTATGAAACAAATACCACCACCAAGTAAGAAAACATATCCACTTGTGGCCTTAATCTCATCGACATCGGATATCCGGTTTGAATCGCTATAACCCTCCGATACCTAGGGTACCGGTATAATGAATGCCATAGCTCATAGTACCCTTTAGATAGCGCAATACCCTCTCAAGAGCATGCCAATGATCATCTCCGGATTGAAACAAACCGGCTTAGTTTGCTCACAGCAAATGAGATGTTAGGCCTGGTTCCGCTAGCTAAATACATGAGTGAACCAATTATCTGAGAATATCTCAATTGGTCTCTGGCTATTCTCCGATTCTTCTTAAGCAACACGCTAGGATCATATGGTGTTGGAGAGGGTTTGCAGTCGCTATAACCAAAACGACTCAAAACCTTTTCCACATAATGGGATTGCAACAATGTAATCCCACCATCATCACCTCTCAACAGCTTGATGTTCAAGATAACATCAGCTACTCCCAGATCTTTCATCTCAAAATTCTGAGACAAGAAATCCTTGATCTCCTTAATCACATTAAGGTTGGTCCCAAAAATCAGTATGTCATCAACATACAGACATAGAATGACTCCCTTGCCCCCACCATAGCGATAATACACACATCATCGACTTCATTCACAACAAAGCTGCGGATGTTAAAGTTCTGTCGAACTTTTCATGCCCTTTAGCAGGTGCTTGTTTAAGACCATACAAAGATTTCAACAACTTGCACACCTTTCCTTCTTGACCATCTACCACAAATCCATCTGGCTGATCCATGTAAATTTCCTCGTCCAACTCTCCATTTAGGAAAGCCGTCTTAACGTCCATCTGATGAACGAGAAGACCGTGTGAGGCAGCCAGAAATAGTAGTACTCGAATAGTAGTCAATCTAGCCACAGGTGAATAAGTATCAAAGAAATCTTCATCTTCTTTTTGGGTATAACCCTTGGCCACAAGTCGTGCCTTGTACTTCTCGATAGTACCATCAGGCATAAGCTTCTTTTTGAACACCCACTTATATCCTACAAGTTTACAACCATAAGGACACTCAGTAATCTCCCAAGTTCCATTAGAGATAATGGAATCCATTTCATTACGGACTGCTTTCTTCCAGTATTCTGCATCTGGAGAAGCATACGCTTCAGAAATGGTACTTGGAGTATCATCCACAAGGTACACAATGAAATTAGGACCAAAAGACTTTGCAGTCCTTTGTCTTTTACTCTTCCTTAGAGTTTCATTGTCTTCCTCCTCAGGAATTTGCTCAAGGGTTTGTTCAAAATATTCTATTGGAATGGTAGGTTCAGGAATTGTATCAGGTTCCTGACTTGATGAACTAGGCATATCTTTCATCGGAAAAATATCCTCAAAGAATGTAGCATCTCTGGACTCCATAATTGTACCAACATGCACGTCAGGTACTCCAGATTTCACCACTAGAAATCTATATCCAACGCTATGGTGAGCATAGCCTAGAAAGATGCAATCCACGGTTTTTGGTCCAAGCTTACGCTTTTTAGGAATTGGCACATTGACTTTCGCCAAACAACCCCAAGTGCGCAAGTATGAAAGTGATAGTCTTTTCTTCTCCCATTGTTCATATGGGGTTATCTCTTTATTTTTTGTGGGAATCCTATTTAGGACATGACATGAAGTCAATATAGCCTCTCCCCACCATGCTTTGGAAAGACCCGCTGTGTCTAACATGGCGTTAACCAAATCGATTAGAGTGCGGTTCTTTCTTTCACAACCCGTTTGGTTTGGGGTGAATAGGGGCGTCCTCTCATGAATTATACCATGTTCCTCACAGAATAAATTGAACTCATTTGAAAAGTACTCACCGCCACGATCAGACTAACCCTTTTGATTTTCCTTTCAAGTTGGTTCTCAGCTTCTGCCTTATAGATTTTAAAGTAGTGAAGAGCTTCATCTTTAGTTTTCAAAAGATACACATAACAGAACCTAGTGGAGTCATCAATCAAAGTCATAAAATATCTCTTACCACCTTTTGTCAACACACCATTCATCTCACACAGATCTGAATGTATGAGTTCTAATGGTGCCAAGTTTCTTACCTCATGACCATATGAGGCTTACGAGGCTACTTTGATTGCACACAAACTTGACATTTAGAACCTTTGGCAAGGGTGAATTTGGGATTAACTCTAAAGCGGCTAACGCGTCATGCAACCAAAATTAATGTGACAAAGTCGTGAATACCAAATAGTAGTCTCATTACTCACGCAAACATGGTTCACAATATTATTACATAAATCTGAAAGAGATAGGCGGAACAAGCCTCCGCACATAGCCTTTACCAACAAATTGTCCACACTTGGACACTACAAATTTATTGGACTCAAATACCGGTCTAAAACCATCTCTACACGAAGAGATCCGGCGACGAGATTCTTATTGATCGATGGCACATGATGCACGTTCTTGATTGCACAATCTTCCCAAGTAAACTTCATTCGGCCGTGCCAACACCATGAGCGATGGCATGTGATCCGTTCCCCATTAGAACGGCTGAATCCCAAGTGACACAGTAAGAAGAGAACAATGAAATATCGGCACACACATGTATATTAGCACGGTGTCTATCCATCAATCGGTAGATTGACATACGGAAAGAACGATGGTAAATTACCATACCACAAGTTCCGTCTCGATAGTACCAACAACAACATTAGCAGACTTGTAATTCTGCCCTTGCTGATTCTTCCCACCCTTGCGTTGGCTGCAATCCTTGGCCCAATGACCAGGTTCGCTACAGACAAAGCAAAGGCTATCCTTTGTCTTCTTCTTCTTGAAGCTTGTTGTTTGTGCACTCTTGTTCTTGCCTTTGAACTTTTGAGTTTGGCCATTCTTCTTCTATACCATATTGGCACTAGAATATCCCTCATTACCTCTAGTGTGTGTATCTTTTGCCCTCGCCTTCTCTTCAACATCAAGAGACCCAATGAGATTTTTAACAGAAAAGTCTTGTCTCTTGTGTTTCAGAGAAGTTGCAAAATTCCTCCAAGAAGGAGGAAGTTTGGCAATAATGCCTCCCGCGACAAATTTGTCCGGTAATACACACTTGAAGTACTCAAGTTCTGTGGCCATAGATTGTATCTCATGAGCCTGTTCAACTATAGAATAGCTATCAACCATTCTGTGGTCATGGTATTGCTCCATGAGATACAATTCACTACCTGCATCCGAAACCCCAAATTTGGCCTCGAGTGCATCCACATCTCTTTTCCAGTTTTAATCACCATGTATGCATCGACTAACTTCTCACCAAGAACACTAACCACGGCACCTTTAAAAAGGTTATCAGCAGCCTCGAATGCTTGCTCCTGTTTAGGAGTAAGTGTTCCTTCAGGCTTGCCGTTTGCCACATGGAAAACGTTCATGGCAGTTAGCCAAAGCACCATCTTGGTGCGCCACCTCTTATAATTCGCACCATCGAATTGAGAGGGTTTGAAACACAATGACAAAGCCAGTTGGTGAAAAATGCCTATGCTTAGCATAAGGTTTTTGGATTGTTGAGTATATAAGCATTTTTCGAATTACTTTAATCCAGAAATAAGCTAGATAAAACATGAAAAATACTCTAGCTATTTTCACAAATACAAAGCAGGTATGTATGAACACTATAGGCATACTAATTTCTAGAAAGACAGAAACTAGCATATCTATCTCAGCGTTCATCACAACAACAAATAGTAAAGCAAACCAAGTAACATACCCAGATTCAGTAGAAGAAGTAGCGCCAGAATTCTTGATAATGTCGTTGTTCGTCATGATGTAGTGGACGTCGTGTAGTTGTGCAGTTGATGTAGAACGTAGCAGAGAGTCGTGTAGTCGAGGTAGAACGTAGCAGAGAGTCGTAATCGTGCACTTGATGTAGACGTAGCAGCGAGCAGTCACGCGAACGCTCCCCAAAAACCTTATTCGTCCTCGCTCGTGCAAGCCTTTAAGGATGAGATTCCGGAGGCCTGCTCTTCCAGTGCGGCCGTACACGCGCCTCACCGGGATGGAGATCGCAGTCTCCTTATATAGCCAAAAGACAGAGAGCCCAAAGACCAACGGTCACCATCAAGGACAAAGGCCGACCAACAGTCACCCTCAATGTCAGTGCGTTTCGATTTTCGAATAGATAAAGAAAACCGCGCCCGCACCGACACTGCGCTGCGTCTGTAGCGCTACGCACGCGCACACGCAACACGCGCGGCGCGACGCGGCACGCGGCTCGGCTCGGCGAGGCGAGGTGAGCGAGCGCGCGCGTGTGTTGTCTCTTTCTAATTCCACAAGAGGGGCTACCACGTTCCACCTTATAAACTGGTGTAACTCCCCTTCATCTGTCCATATGGGACTACACAGTTTAGCACATGCACATGGACCTTTGAGATTTACTAAGAATTAATTAGAATATAATATTTGGGCCTAGCCCATATTAATTCCAACACTCTTTTCAACATGGATAAAATTTGTTGTACATTGTGCAAATATACTTCCAAGTGTTTTTACATCATGTATATATGAAAATTTGCATTATTTTATTTTTTAGAGTTTAGAATTTGTGGTATCATTTATTTAACATCTGTTGCGATGCACAGGGACTTCGCTAGTATCTTATCAAAATCTACATATGCATAGATGTGTACCTATAGTTTATGTTTATTTACTTCACATGTGATATTATGTATGACACCCGATGGATTTCTTTTTGAATCCGCCGTTGTCCGCAAGTACGTACTTTACAGCAGAGATTACGCCCGCATCCCTATCCATCTTCCCCAATTAAGCCATCTTAACCCACAAACAAGCCACACTTATCTCAGATACTGCCGACCAATGGACCAATGTCCAGCCCAGTCGTCATTCCCTTCACACAACCAGCATCACTCCCGCTCTATCATGTCCATCTCGCGTATATCTTCCCACCAAGCCAAGGAAAATCTGCACTCCCTCTCCCTTCACCTCACATGCCAAAGCAAGCAAGTCTACGCTCGCCACAAATCCGGAGAAAAGAGACGAGCGAGCGAGCGAGCAACGCAGAGCATGCATGCCTCTGCCTTGAAGCATGCAAAAAGGCCATCAATATCAACCAGGAGTGCAAGCAAACCAACACGCCCAAAAAGATATCCTTCCAAGCAACCGTTTCAATTACTATTCGTCCGTCTAATCTCGCTAGGCTCTTCCACAAGATTAGCATGCGGCAAGCAGTACGAACACCTATAAATCGTCACAGATCACAAGCCATTCTACCCACACCAAGGGTAGCCAAGAAGCGCAAGAAGTGAGCAGCTAGCTTAGCTAGTGATCAATACAAGAACAAAGGTTGGTAAGGGCGTAAGGCTAGGCAGAAGAAGGCGTCAATACGAGGTTGGTAAGGGCGTAAGGCTAGGCAGAAGAAGGCGTCAATACGAGGCGGCAGCTAGTAATGGCGGCGCCGGCGAGGAACGTGAGCCTGACGGACAGGGCGCTGCGCGGGGTGGCGGACCTGATCAAGCTGCTGCCGAGCGGCACGGTGTTCCTGTTCCAGTTCCTGAGCCCGCTCGTCACCAACAACGGCCACTGCGCCGCCTACAACAAGGTGCTCAGCGGCGCGCTCGTCGCGCTCTGCGGCGGCTTCTGCGCCTTCTCTTCCTTCACCGACAGCTACGTCGGCTCCGACGGCCGGGTCTACTACGGCGTCGTTACGCCGCGCGGGCTGCGCCCCTTCGCCGCCGACCCGGACGCGGCCAGCAGGGACCTGTCGGGGTACCGCCTCCGCGCGGGGGACTTCGTGCACGCGGGCCTGTCGCTGCTGGTGTTCGCCACCATCGCGCTGCTGGACACGGACACGGTGTCGTGCCTGTACCCGGCGATGGAGGTAAACGAGAGGACCATGATGGCCGTGCTGCCCCCCGTCGTCGGCGGCGTCACCAGCTACGTGTTCATGGTGTTCCCCAACAACCGGCACGGCATCGGGTACCAGCCCACGCGCGCCACCGAGGACTTCGAGCACAAGTACTAGCTACCTTCGTTAATGGCGTGGCGCGTGTGACATTAATTAATCGGACGCATATATTGCTTACTTTCTGTCTGTGTGTGCATGGTTTGATCGTTTGTTTGGGGTTTGAAGACTCAAGTCAATTGTGTGGAGGTGTGTAGTTTGAGTGACGTGTCATCTTCTTGTTCTTAATTTACCAAGTTTGTATTGATACTCTGATGCATGGTGCATGATTAATTTGTCAGCTCCTCCTTAATATGTAAACAACGCTTTCGGGTCAAAATGTTTTTTTTTTTGTGTGTTATGGACGGACGTCATTTTGAGCTCTTTTATGGTACACTCAATTTAATACGTGACACAATATTAATATTTGGGTCTATCTACAAAGAATGTGACAATTTTCTTGGTATAAAAATGTCAGATTTTAAAAGTTCGTTTATAGCTCCATTATACATAAATTACAGTAAATTATTTATATAATTTCGGTTCTTGATCACTGTAATTATTCTTGAAAGTCTTAATAACTCATATTTCCATCACATGATTCAAAATCTCACATGTACTTTGAGAGGTTGAGCAAAAACAAAGACCAAAAAAAAAAATTACAACTCCATTATACATAAATTACAGTAAATTATTTATGTAATTTCAGTTCTTGGTCACCGTAATTATTCTTGAAAGTCCTAATAACTCATATTTCCATCACATGATGCAAAATCTCGCATGTACTTTGAGAGGTTGAGCAAAAACAAAGACAAAAAAAAATTATATACCAATAAAACATGGCAGTATGGTGAACCTGTTATGTTCTTCACATGTACTTTGAGAGGTTGAGCAAAAACAAAGGCAAAAAAATAAAATTATATACCAATAAAATATGGCAATGTGGTGAACCCATTATTCTCAAAATTCTCTCTAGAAAATGAATACATAATACTTTAGTGACAATTTGAGATTGGTGCACGTATCTCTCACCTCTCTCTCTTACTCTCGGATTGGAAATCATCTATTCCATACACATTTCTTGGATTCAAGAAATGGGACCGGGGATGGGGTGGCTCGGACTTGAGGTCGTGTACGTCGTCAGCGAGGCCAGGGTGGATGGTGCAGAGAGAGAAAGAGAGATGGAGAGGAGGGAGGGAATGAGGAGAGAGTGAGAACAATACATTAATAACACGAATCTTATAGCACATCTAACGAACAGAAAAGTAACAGTTTTTTCATCAAAAAACTGCCGGAAGTTAAGTAGCAATTCCCTTAATATTTTCAACCCGCCTCATTGAAAAAGTCTACAATACTCTCAAGAAAAATCTATTATGCCCTTAACAAATCAATGATCAAATTTGATTTATACTACCACCGTATACTACTAGTAGAATGTGCCACGAAATTTCTCGTCATTTTTCTCTGACTTCCAACTGACTTGGCGCTCGAATCGCATAAAAAGCTTTGTTTTTCTCCTTTTAATCATCATAAACCCCTGTATTGTTACTGGTAACAGAAATTCCAAACCTCATTGCATGTTGTGAAATCCCATGTTGCTCGCAAAGAGAAGGTTCTTGTTCGAGTTAATTCGAGCTGAACAAGGGGGAACCTGACTTTGCGTGTAGGTTGTGGCAACTCGTGCCGTGGTGCCGTGCGTGAGGTTTGCTTCCACTCAACAGGCTTGATTTCCTTCCCATCTCTCTCTCGTGCCCGAATTGACCGGCCGGCGGTCGACCGTCCCACTTCGCTGGCTTGCGGAGCTTCTACAGCACTAGCACTCGAGCTAAGCTAGTAGCGTCCACATCTTTTCCTTTTCCCCCTATTGAACTAGTGTTTTTAGATGGGGAGATGAGAGGAAAGGGAAGTACAGAGATTAAGGTCATATTTGGAACGCGAGAATTTTTTTCCTACAGGAATTGAATTGATTCTTATGAAAATTTTCAAAAATCCCACGTTCCCAACAGGGACTAAGGGCATGTCTAACCCACTATGTGAATTGTCTTTTAAGGGCATTTTCAATGATGTACCTTGACGATAGCTCTAGGCACTACTATGGACGTAGGAGACAGATGTCAAATCAGTAAAGATGTTTGCTTCAAAAGACCTATTGGTAGTGTCGATGATTGTAACATCCCAAAATTTTGGTTTGTTTTAAAGTTTTAAAAGAAAAGTAACTATTTGGATTTTTCTAGTAAAGTAAAAGCTTAATTGGAATTTTCAGAGTTCAAAAACAATTTAATGTGAATAATCTCAACATCAACTATTATCAAATTTATTTTATTTGGATTTTATGTACTTGGATATATTTTCTAGATTTTTCTAGAATTTTTCTGAGTGCATTTGCTATTCTCTATTTGCCATTTGGAGTTTCTGCTATTTTCTAAAAAGGAAAAACTAAATAAAATCTCAAAAGGTCTTTGGGCCTAATCTCCTTTCTCTGGCCCGTTTCTAATTCCCAAGCCCAGCCAGCCACCTTTTCTTTTCCTACCTAATTTCTCTTCTCCTTTTCTTGGATGGGCCGCCATTTCTTTTCCTCGGCCGCGTCATTTCTTCGGTGCGCCAAGGCCCGGTCCCGGTTGCTTTCCCGCACGCGCACGTGCAAAGCCGCCGCTCCATTTCCTTTTCACGGGCGTGAAAAGCCGAGGCAGCTGATCGAGCCGTCCTTGTCCCTTGTCTCCCGCGTGAGCATCCGAGCGGCACATGCAGCCCAGCCGCAGCCGCTCGCTGGCCCGCCATCTCTTTCTAGTGCGCGTGAGAGCCCAAGCCAGTGCCACTTTCTTTTGTTTCTTTCTTGCTGCCGCACGGGACCACCTGGTCAGCGTCACCTTCCCACTGTCTTTCTTCTTCCTGAGCGGGACTCTCATGTGTCCGTGTCCAACACGTAGGCCGCGCCGTGTGCATCTCAATCTCCCCCATCCGAGTGGTATAAAAGGGAGCCGATCGCGTCAATTTCTTCGCACCTTGCCCCTCCTCAGAAACCCTAAAACCTCATCCTCGATTTCGATCTACTCGCGTCAGATTTCGCTGAAGAACCAAGCGCCGCCGAAGCCATTCGTCCTTAGATTTCATCGCCGTTGAAGCGTCCCAAGCTGCGCCGTCACCTCCGTTGGAACCGCGGCGCGACGTTCTATGCCGTGACGCGGTCTTCATCGCCCGAGGATCTTCGCATCGCCGTTGTCGGTTCCGTCATCAAGTTCGGCCGCCGCTGCCCAAACCGATCTACCTATTCCGGCGAGCCCTCGCACTTCGGAGCGCATCAGGTTGTGCCCTTTGCTCTACTCCTCCGATCCCTGCCCTCGTTGTTCTCTCTCGGCCGCCAAATTGCCGTCGCCGATCATCTTCTTGTCTACCAGTCAATTTCTTCTTGCTGTCGCTCCAGTCAACCTTTGTCTACCCTGAGATGCCCTTGATGCTCCTTGCGTCGTCGCCTACCCGGTGCCTCTCTTGATCTTCAGCGGGCACCACTAAGTCGTCGACTCCATCGCGACTGAGGACCTCCAAGCCGCTGGCCATGGACACCTCCTCCTTTGCTTGGTTTGGCTCTGAACCGCATCAGCTCCTGCTAACCCTCCACGTCATCATCTACTTCAGATCTTTGCTTGGGTGGTGTCCCTGTCAGCAGCTCATGTGTTCATCCATGTGGTAGGTCCTAAGCCCAAAAGTCCTTAGACCCAGTCCACCATGTACCAACTCTATGACCAGTGGGCCCCACTTGTCATAATCGATTTCCTTTATCTTTCAGCTAAAAATCATTGATGATGTCAGCGTGACTCAATTAATTGTTTTTCCTTCAGAGAAACAATTCCCTAAATTCTGATTCTATCATTTTATGTGAATCTTCCAAAGCTCGTATCTTTTGCATCCGAGCTCCGATTGAGTCCATTCAAATTCCTAAATTCATCTAAATTCAAGATCTAGCTATCTGAGATTTTTATTTAATTTTTGAAGTTTGTTTCGCCTCTGTTATTTATTTATTTGGTTTATTTGCTTGTTTGCGATTAGACGCTGATACTTCGGGAAGCTTTGAGCAAGGAGGAGTATACCAAGATCAAGATCAATCCCAGGATTTATTTCAAGGAAAGCCATAGTCCTTTGATCATATTGGACCTATGATTTCAAAAGTATATTGTTTTATACAATTGCATGCTATTTTTATACAAATTGTTTTGGGTTTAGTTATTACCTATTGTCATTATGCCTCCTTTGATTATTTGAATGCCATGAATCCTTTGTCATCCTAGCGTGGATAATTTTAGTTGGATATATTTATATTGCCGACATGGGTAGCGTATTAATGCTTAGTTCAGCTTAGATACGATGGGTTTATCATCACATGTGTCATAATGATTAATCTTGACTTAATGATATATGGAATCGTGGTGGTGAGCCACTCTTGTTAAAATTTGTGGGTACCATGACGGGGTGAGTCATGGGTCTTGGTTAAACAAAATGGTTTTCGCTCGGGCGAGTGGTTGGTGGATAGTGGGGGTGTGGATGGAACATGGATTGCGTTTGTGGTAGTCTCGCCTGAGTAACTTGTCAAGGACTTAATCTTGTGCGCCATTGAACTGGGCCTTAACCGTACAACCACATGTCCGGTATGGGACGGACATGGCTAATTAATTAGCGATATTTTGATTTGGTTCTGTCATGGAGAGCATGAGTTATGGGAAACGTATTCTCACAGGCGCAAGAGGGGGGCCCTGTCTGGTTGGAAAGACATTCAGTGTTGAAACCTTAGCGGGCAGAACTGGATCAAAACAGGACTTTGTAAAGGCTTTGTCACGTGCTCTAGACTGCTTACCTAAGGTAGTGAGCGGTGACATAGATATATGCCGAACAAACTAGAGAAGTCGTGTCATATGGGGAAAGATGTACAACCTCTGCAGAGTGTAAAACTATTCGAATAGCCGTGTCCGCGGTTATGGACATGCTCGGGGATTTCACACGGGAGATAGAGTTTCTTAAAAATAAGTCGGAGTGTGGATAGGAAGTTCACTTGATGAATATAATGTTTGTTTGGTGAACAGATCATTCACTTGGGGGTTTGTGTCGATTGGTGAATTGGGGATTCACTTATCTTTGGTTTGGATGGGAAGTGAATGGGAAGTTCATTAGTCGTTTCAAAGAAATTGTTTATTATTTATTATTGTTTTCAACTACGCATTTCAATCTATTTATTGTATTTATTGCAAATGTTGCTTTCTGCAAAAAAACCATACAGCTAACCTTGTCAAGCCATGTATGAATACTATTGCATACATTTCCCTATGGTTTGCTGAGTACATTCAAAAGTACTCATGGCTTTTGCCCTCGGATTGATCCGCAGTTGAAGAATACCAAGTCGCTCGGGAGTTCTTTCAAAGCGGTGGACTATGAAGGTTTCTGGATTAGGATCGTTCTCCACTCGATTACTGTGGGCATGTTGATTAGCCATTTGAAGAGTTTCGTTCATTGCAAGAGTTTTATTTGTTTCTTTAGCCTGCGTATCAAGTTAAATAGCGTTGACCATAAGGTCCAGTTATTATTATTATTTGTTACTTTGAGATCTTTTTAGTTAAATCGAATAAATGGATGGTATTTCATCACTTTGTTTCTGTGTGAGCTGAATCTTGATCTGGGACTAGTTCGGAAAACACAGAGGGTTCCTGAGATGTATTTTCGGGTCCCGACAGAGGTGGTATCAGAGCCATATCGACTGTAGAACGCAACCTTAGTTAGCATGGTCGTTCTAGCTAAAAGCTTCAAAATTTATTTTCTAAATCAAATCAACTTAACTTGATTTAAGTAGTTGCTCTTTTCTCATCTATTCTAATTCTTTTCTCATCTCAGTCTATTCTATTCTTATCCTATTCTATTTCTTCTCTCATCTTGTTCTAGAAATCTTGTTCCTTGTCTATGCTGAACGTTGTTTTATAATCTTAAATTGACTTTCTCACCTCATTAATTTCTCTAGTCTGGAAGAAAGGAGTCAAGTTATCGACAATCGTCAGAAGTATCTTCGTCGCTTCCTTCCAGTTGAGTTTGAAGAGCCTTCATCCTCTAGTTCAGATTGGAAGCTGTCCTATTAGGGTTTTTAGTAGCGTTTGTTAGATCATTGTTGCATAGGTCTTTATTTGGGTTGTGTGTAAGTGGGAGCTGCAGTTTTGCTGTCAAGCATTATGTTGCAGTCACACTAAGGCTTTAATTTGAAGAGTTTATTTGTGCTTTCATAGCGTTTCGGCTATGTCTTGTTTGCCTTTGGGTATAATCTATTTCCCCTAATTATGTTGTTTCTATCTTACCTATCATTTTCTATCTCGTCTATCGTGCTATTCTCTCTCAACTACATTGCTTTTCTATCTTACCTATTAAACCTTTGGACGAAGTTCGCAAAAAGAAGATATTACAACATGGAGTTCATCGGAATCAGCTACAAAGATACAAATAGCCAAAACCAGTGCTCAGCAGCCTTTTCATTCCAATAACCCATCTGTCGAATTTAGAACCCCAGCACCAGTATCGCATGCAGGGAACACAGGAATTCCCAATATCAACAACAGCAACAATAGTCAACCTCAGAGGAACCCCAATCATGGCGCAGGAGTTACTTATTTCAATTGCCATAAGACAAGTCACTATGCTAACAACTGTCCGTAGAAGCAAGGCCAGACACCAATTCCTTTCAATTTGGGACCTATACCAGTCAGGACTTCGTTGCCAGGAGCAAGAAGAAGAATGCCTCAGACTCCCAATTAGTCTACCAGGACTTCATCAATAGCATGAAGAGGAAGACTGAACCACATCATTGCAAAAGAAGCTCAACCAGTTCAGAACGTCATTTCTGGTAAGTCTTTAGGTTAGACCCGCGTCTGTTGCAGCTTTGTTTACTCATAAGAGAAATCTTTTGGAAGAGTGAGCAAGGTTTGGTTTGAACCTATTCTTTAGTCAGTCCGAATCTCGGGGACGAGATTCTTTTTAAAGGGGGAAGGTTTGTAACATCCCAAAAATTTGGTCTGTTTTAAAGTTTTAAAAGAAAAGTAACCATTTGGATTTTTCTGGTAAAGTAAAAGCTTAATTGGAATTTTCAGAGTTCAAAAACAATTTAATGTGAATAATCTCAACATCAACTAAACATGTTCATGACTTCTCCGAAGAGAATAACAACCTTACTCCTGTGCTCTTGTATTGACTATCTAGATTACAATTAAGAAGAAGAAGAATTATGTCTAATGTCTCTTTCTCCCGATCCTCTCCTCATGTCTGCTGACTTTAGCCTTTATATAGCGCCCGAAGTGGTGACAGCTTCTCCAGGCCAAGAGACGCCTCGTCGTTTGGTGTAACATGCACGTTGATGGAAGTTATTGTCAGGGTTATGATACCACCACATTGCCTGGCAGTTATCGTCAGAGACAGAGGCATAATGTAGTTATTCTGGAGAATAACAACGCATAATAACTACCCTGTGTTCTAAACACAGCGCATAAGATTCTTCGATTGATTAGGCTCACATGTATGCATGCTTTATCAATTATAGGCTGATCGTAGCTGACCTAGTCATAGAAAGTTCTACGACCACATGGTCCACAAGGTGGTCGTAGAAAGGCTTACGACCATGATATGGTTGTAAAAAGGCTTACGACTATGAGGTGGTCGTAGGAAGGCTTACGACCACCTAGTTAAGTTTCTCCCTTATGAATATAAAGGGGTATACTTAAGATCAGTACAAAGATATTGTTATCTATAATAAGAATTACAGATAAATAAATAATTAAGGATTATTTGATACTTGTCATCTAGCCCCCAATTTCAAGTAAAAATAACTTACTTGAAAAATAGGTTGCAAAATTGTGGTCGGAAGTAAGGCCTTTCCGACTGATATTTCATTTGACCAGAAGTGGACTTGGTCAAGAAGGTCATTTATCTTGAGGTGTAAAGACAGAATCGCTTTCCCCGAACAGACAGAATAAAGAATCTCAATCGACTCTCATAGAGTTGTCCGTTGGAGCAGTTCCCAGAGAGGTGATAACTGTTGAGTGCCCACGATTTTTAACTCAGGCGTGTGGCTATAAAATCTACCGCAGAGATGACTTAGAGTTTTTTTTACTTTCCCCATTCGCTTCAACTATTCTTCGAGTTCTTGTTCTCTCCACCACCAACCAAATCATAATCTTTCTCAAATCCTTTCCAAATCCAAATCAATCTCACTTAAAGAAAATGGCTGGAACCACTTCTAAATGGGAGAAATCGGTGATGGATACAGTGAAGATGAAAGCTTTGGTCGCAGCCGAGAAGATCCCGAAGCGACCTATGTGAAGTGGACCAAAGCTACGGGACAGCACTGGCTCTCAGGTGAAGAAGGTGCCATTGTGGTCTGAAGCTCCACGACGGGAAGTCGAGGGAGTACATTCAGATGTTTACCCGATCATCATGGTCGGGGTGGAAGAAGAGGCGGTTTTACTAGGAGATATCCAAGGAAGACAACATCTTCTTTACAGGGAAGCTTGCAGAGAAGAGTGCCTCCTGGGACTCAACTCTGAGTAACCTCGACCAGATTACCCCTCTATATTCAAGCCATCAAAGACTTGAAGGAAGAGGGGCTTACCGGATGGCACATGGTGAGAGACTTCATCACGCCCTACATCAATCCTCTGAAGAAACGAGCACACTCCATGTGGAGTACTCGGGGTCCACCGACCCAACCAGAGATTTCGAGGAAGGTAAAGAAAAAATTCAACTTAGCTCCTTTTGATTAATTTTGAGCTTAATTGTTGACTATTTCCTTTACCTTTTTAGATCTCCCACAAAAAGAGATTGATGCCCGAGTCAAACTCGTTTGTGAGAAAGCTCCATCATCCACTACAGGGGTTCCTCGAATTCTGGCTATTGTGTCCGCAGAGGAAAGGGAAGAACGCCTAAAGGCAATCAAAATGAATTTCATCTTTAGGGCTTTGTAGTCGTAGAATTCGACCATTAAGTAATGTTCTTTTTCTGACCTTTGCAGAAAGTAGGCATGGCAGACCGTCGAGATGATCAAGAGGTCGAATCAATAGCTGTCGAAGTTGGGTTAGAGGAAGTCAGAGTTCCTCTGGCCAAAAAAGCGATGCCTTGTGAAGGCCACTGATAAACAAGGTGAAGGTTCGAGCTCCACTACTCCTCTGACCAGCCCCTTTGGTAAATTCTTTGTAGACATAGTTGATGTAGAGAAAGAGGGGCAGTCGAAGTGCTTTAGCACAAAGCCCCTAAGATCAAGGTACCATTCTACTATGACAACAAGATTTTTTTAGTTTCTGTTTCTCACGACTTTGTCAAGCAATTAGAAGAGGAGAACTAGAAAAGCTTTGTATCTTTTGTGAAGGATACTGCTGCGGCAGCAGAGCTTATGGTCAAGGCAAGTGTTGTCCCTTAAGTGGTCGAAACAAGTTTCGACCATCAAGACGGTCAGGGAGCTTTGGGAGCTATTGCTCTCGTTCAAGACCTACGACCAGACATGGTTATAGAGGTCCCACTCCCTCAGCAAGACTTTCGACCAGACGTCGTCGAAGAAGCTTTGACCTCTCAATCTCGTGGCACTGAAAGCCTTCCAGAAGCTGAAGGTGTCACGAGAGTTGAGGCGGTCGAAGAGAGGAAGAAAAAGAAATCTTCCTTGGGAAGGTTTCTTCTGGATTCAAGATTGTGTCTAGAAAGCCAAGGTATGTAAAAATCAAAAGTATAATGGTAGAATTTACCTTTTGTCTTTACAATCTGACATATTTTCTTTCCTCTTTGCAATTTTTAGTTCTTCTACTCCAACCCCCAGGGACGCTTTTGTCGAGAAGCCCGCGGTTATTTCTCCTGCAGTCGTAGAAACAACAGCAGAGGTGGTCAAGGCATCGACCACTGTCCCTGTGGTGGCAACGGAAGAAGTCATTGCCACTGGAGTAGCCACGATCACTAACGTGGTTGTGGAAGCAGAGGCGAAGACAGCGGATGTCGGGACCCAAAAATGTAATTCTGGACCCTCTGTGTATACTACACTAGTCCAGAATCACGCTAATGCACACAGTGGCAACATCGATGAAATATCATTTCCATATACCAAGATGACTAATAAATAGGCAAATAACAATAAATATCAAAGTAACAACCTTAAGGTCAAAGCTTACAATTAATGCCTCAGAAGACGAATAGCTCCATTAAGTTGCAGCGGAAGGTAACGGAACAACATCAGTGAAGCCCATCCATATGCCCACAAGCAATCGGCTGGGGTAGCGTGACCTAGCTCTCCACAATCCTTGAAGTAGATCTTGTTGAATGACGATTCCTCCGCTTTATCCGAATGATTATAGTAAGACTGAGTACACAACCGTACTCAACAAGTTGCACCACAGAATGCAAATATACATGATGGCGTATTCCAAAAGAAATGACTTCTATGGTTATTTTGCAATAAAGCTGCATTTGCAATTGAATACAAATAACAGATTGAAAGCGTAATTCAAAACAAATAAATAGTATTAATTCAACAGTTGTTTTCACACATGACACAAAGCCTAATCAAATTCTTTCACACAGCCATATGAGTTAATTCACACAGTTGTCCCTTCCCAATTGTTTTATGAAAGTCCACCACTCGTGTGAAATCCCCGAACATGTCCATGACCGCGGACTCGGTTATTCGACTCATTGCATGGATAAGCAGACTATCCGTATCTAACCAACCCACGTTGGTGCTATAATAATACCAACTAATAATTAACCAAGCTAGGGTGATAAAAGATCATGACATAACAATAGACAAGGTGGATATAATCAAATTGGCATAGCTAATCCCAAAGCATTTAAATAAATACTTAAAGTAGAATGTAGTAATTTGAATCAAAGTAATTTTAAAAAACTGGGTTCAACATGATCAAAGATACAACTTGCCTTGCTATAGCAATGATGATCTTATTTTATCTTCCATGTTCTGTTTCCTTGACTTTCAGCTCCTTTGGACGATTCCGGGACTTCAACGTCTAACGAGAAAGAAAGCGCAAAACAAACTAAATTCAAAAAGACAAATCAAATAAACCCCAAATTGAAATTGAATGGTACTAGAAGGTAGATATTGAATTTATATGAATTTAGAAACTTGAATGTGTTCAATTGGAGTTCGTATAAGAAAGAACGAGCCCTCGGAAGTTTGATCAGAAAGGAAAATGGTGAAAAAGAAAATGGGAGAGAGAAACTAACATGTGGGGTCTACGGAATATTCTCAGAATATTCTATTTCAAAAATATTAGAAAATGGCTTAGTGTATGACATGTGGGACATACTGGTATTTGTGAATTTCTAGAATTAAAAGAATTCCAGAAAATAGAATTAGGGCTGACATGTGGGCCACTAGTCTATGGACCAGGTCCACAGAGATATACTAGTCCGCAGTGGACCAAGCTCATGGAGGAGGGTTGACCAAGGGTTGATTGACATGCGGGACCTACATGTAAGTGAGAGAAATAATTAGCGTTTTTAATTGGGAGGATGACATATGGGGTCCACAAGT
This sequence comes from Phyllostachys edulis, assembly GCA_036346405.1. Lineage (NCBI taxonomy): Eukaryota > Viridiplantae > Streptophyta > Magnoliopsida > Poales > Poaceae > Phyllostachys > Phyllostachys edulis. Next base: position 68,082,093 of record CM070549.1, read on the forward strand.
AAGAGAGAGAGAGAAAATATATGGCTGTGATTAGTGGGATGACAAATGGGGTCTACTCATTAGAGAGAGAAAACATTAACTTGTTTTATTCGTGGGACCAACATGGAAGTGAGAAAGAATTATCAACAGGAAAGACCAGAGAGATACACACGTACAGAACGAATCAACAGGGAACAACATCAAAGAGAAGCATTAACCGAACAGAGGACACAGGCTTCACAGCTAATTTGGGCATGGGCATGGAGTTGCAAAGCAAGGATTAAAGAAAATTGAGAGAAGAGAGGATACTTGGCTTCACACATTAGAGAAAGGAAAAGAAACCAGAGAACATCACAGAGGAGAAAGTCACGTTCTGGACATCAGATAGGAATAGTGCACAAAGACGTCGGCCGATTCTTGCGCGTAGAGGTGCCTGTGAACGAAGGCGAACCAACGGTGGCAAAGAGGCAAAACGGAACAGCGACGACGAGGCAAAGGTGATGACGCGGCCTAGACGTCGAGAATCGGCACCGTGCATCGGCGGCAAGGCGAAGAACGGCGACGGCGACGGCCTCACGGGTGTGTAGCAATTCTGGCGATGCTCTGCAAAAAGGGAGGGGAGCACGGCATAGAACACAGCAATGCGAACCCAACGGTGATGGAGTTGAAGGTAGGGGATCAACGGTTGTGGAGTAATTGGCCGAAGAAGGGAGACGATCATGAGGAGAGAGAACGCTTGATTCTCGGTGCACGGTGGATGAAACTCGAAACTAAAATATGGGAAGAATAGGTCTCGACGAGGGCTACAAGATGATGCGATCGGATTTTAGAAAACTCACCGATGAAGCATGGCATGCGATGTACGCGTTTTAGTGACATGGCTCGACATGGTCGACAGTGAACCGGTGGTCTTTGGGCGAAGGGGATGGAAGCATGACATAGAACATGGCGACGCGAGCTCAACGCCGCAGACAGTTCAGCTGGGGGACGTCGGATGGAGGCGCAACTCGTCGAAGAATACCTTTGGTTGGAGCTCGGTCTTTTTCAGATTGCAATAAAACGAGGGCGATTCAGAGGAAAACAATTTGAGGGATTGGAAAAGGAGATCAAGAGCTTCGATATGACGTGGTCGGTTTCTTTTTATACGCACCGAGGAGGGAGATCAGAAATTAAGGATATTTCGGTTGCTTGCGTACAGACGATGGAGTTCTCTGTTCGGTTGGAAAGGAAGATGAATAGTGCATGATGACGTGGTAGCAAGAGAAAGAAAAAGGATTTTCAGAATTAAATAAAAGGCCGAAAATCAACGAGACCAAATAAATAGCAAACAAACTCAAAAAAAATACCAGAAAATTCCTTTGGACACAAGGAAGCTGAATAACACCGGTTTTTTTTATTTAATTGATGTCTAGATTAGTCAAATTAAATATTTTGAATTTAGAAAATTCCCAATTAAGCTTTATTAATTCAAATAAAATTGGTGAAATTTTCCATGGACCTAAACTACTCAAAAGATTTTTGAAAAGAAAAATTTTGGGACGTTACAACCCACCCCCCCCCCTTAAAGGATTCTTGTCCCTGAGATTCAAGCTGGCTAGGGAATAGGTTAAGGAATTCAGCCTTTGGGTTATCTTCTTGCTTCCAACCTGCTTTGACTTTGCCAGAACTACTCTTCTGAACACTTACAGAACAAATGCCTTGCTCCTAGCTGCACTTCTTGTTTCAATGAAAACGTGACGAATTGACTCTTGGTAGGAAAGGGCTTATAGCAACTCGATTGCTTCTAATGGGGCTGGTTGATTGGTGCTTGAAAACACTTCTAGAATTGAGAAAAATTCTGCTACTGACTGGTAACTCAGGTTGACAAACTATCTCTTCTTCTGAGCTTCGAAATCTGAACAGACTGACACACCTCTGTCACCTCTGTCGTACAATTCTTAACACAGAACTTGAATAGGTACTCTAAAGATAGACGTGACTGCAAGGGTGATAATCTTTATATGCTGTGCAGCTTTTCTGCTTGAACTAAGCTACTTACAATCCATTTAGATTAAAGACACTTGGCATTCTGCTTCATGATTAATGCAAAAATCCACATACTTTGTGATCTGATCTGCCCCTAGCTGAGCGATGACTTACGATCAACCATTGTGAACTTTAGATGGTGACAGCTACGAACTGGTTGATAGCTGGTGTTGTAGATGAACTATGCACACAACACTTACTTGCTCGACTTGGTATTATGAGTTAAGGCGCAACTCATTAATCTTTTTCAATCTGTGTACCGGTTCGGGGTGATACGCAATACCGAACTGAAACGAGTACCCAAGGCTTCGTACACACTATGTCGCTAACGCGAGGTAAACTGGGATCCTCAGTCTGACACTAACTCCTTTGGTACATCGTGCAAATTGACTATCTCTGTCGATCTAACACTATACCAATTCTAACGAATACCATCCCTGTCGTATACAATCTTTGTCGTATACCACTCTGCTAAACTGTCTCCAAACTAGGTGAAATTGACAAACATGGAGCGACAAATTTCAGTCAAATGATCAACAATAACTTCAAGAAATTTCATCCCGATTGGGTCCTAGGAAAACCCATATCTGAATTCTCAGGGATAGAAGTTATCACTGTTGGCGAATACCATAGAAAACGTACACTGTTAAGATAACAGAAAGTTGAACTCTACGAGCAGGCAATAAGATGGTGAATTACTGTTACAAATAGTATTTTTTTTCCTTCGACTACTTGTTCAGTTTTCATACCTATTTTAACCTTTGTAGGTTTAAAAGCGACGAAATGACCTTAGACTGTTCATTTCAATGACTTTCTTTTCTTTCTCTAACTCTTTTTTCTTTTTAGAAAAAGAGGTTGATTAGGGTAAGTTCAAAACCGGGTTTGAAGAAAAGACCTTGGTAACAAACGAGCTCACCCGTATCAACAAAGAAAAAGACCAGAGCATAAAGTCGTGGAAAGAGCAATGCACAAAGAATGCTGCCTCTCATGACGATGAGATCAAGAAACTCGATTCTCGACTAGTAGGTAAGAAATCCTTTACCAATGACCAGTTTAGTTTACTGGAATTTTATGAAATATTTTTCTGACTGGTTGTACTCAATTTTCAGAGCAAGTAGTCGAAACAAAACGACTTCAAGAAGTTTTGACTCGTAGTTAGGAGGAGATGAAATCGATAAAGATCAACCTTTAAGACAATATTTCCCTCCTTAGCAATGTGCTCGAAGGACTAGGTGCTAAGGAGTTCACTCCTCTTGAAGACATCGTGGTCGCACAAACGAGTACCATTAGACAACAAGTTGGAACTCTGGAGGAGTTGATAACCACTCCGAAGGCCAATCAAGCTGATTTGATAATTGAAGCGGTCAAGAGTGCAGTGAATTATGCTTTGGCAAAACTTAACGCACATGACCGTAATCTTAGTCTGCAACCCATCAAAGCTGATTTCAACTGCCCTGAAGCAGAGGCAGCACGATTGATGGAAGAGGTGCAGTCGGTCAGCATGAAGGTAGCAGAGGAGATGCAAATTGGATCTCCTCCGTCATAGTAGTTTGTAATAGGGAAAATTATTGTAAAGACAATATTTTGTTTATGAATATAAACCTTCTTTTTCCTACAAATTGTCTCATTGGGTAGTTAGTGACTCATAAAACAATTAATAGAAAAAGAGAAATTTGAATCTTTAAGACTAAGAATTTAAGTCACATTAATAACTTTATCCTAGCCGCCGACTATTTGCTTAGTTTAATTATATAAACTAAGTAAATAGTGTTAAAGAGGGTTTTATTAGGAAGTGTCTATCCGACTCTTGTTGTCGATCATGATTGTCATGTACTAGTTACAAGAGTTAGTAACAGATCGACGCTAGAAAGTTCTTTCAATTGGGCAAGACCACATGCAGAAATGATAGTCTTCGACTAGGTGAGTTGCTTTCTCTGACCAGGTGAATCAAATCGAGAACATCAACATTACTCGGATAAACTAAACAAAGTGTGCTCAAAAAATTTGTTGGACTTTTCTTGGTGAATCCAATTGTGTTTAACTGATAGCAAAAGTTAGAAACAACATGACGCTAGGAAGTTCCTTCCAGTGGGTAGGACCACATGCAGATAGGAAAGACTTCGACTAGGTGGTGTTTCTTCCTCTAACCTGGTTAAGCTAATCGAGTTTACCAAAAGTAGTCAAACAAATTAAAGAAGCTTAGTCTAATTTTTCAAGAGAAAACATAAACTAAGTCGAAAAGAGTTTGTTGTAAATTATTTCGACCACATTGTGTTTAACTTAGTTTCTTTTTGTTGGTAACAAAAGTTAGGAACGAGTGATGCTAGGAAGTTTCTTCTAGTGGGCAGGACCACGTGTAGAGAGGAAAGACTTCGACTAGGTGACGTTACCTTCCTTCAACCAGTGTAAAGAAAACCAAGTTGTTATAAAACATGATCGAAAAAAATCATCAAAGTATTTCTCAAGTTATGACAATAAAGATTGGAGAAAGAATAAATTTTATTGAGAAAGTAAGAAGTTACACATAGAATTTGCGTAGTTGGTTGATGTTCCAAGAGTTAGAAAGGACACGACCATCTTCCATTACAAGTCATACTGAGCCTGGTCGCGTAACTTCGACCACTGTGTAAGGACCTTCCCACTTAGGGGAAAGTTTGTTCTGATTAGACTGAGATTGAATCTTTTTCAACACGAAGTCACCTACAGCACGGCTGCAAGGTTGGACCTTACGATCATAGTATTTGCGCAGGGCTTGTTGGTAGACCGTCGAATGGATTAAGGCTTGATTCCTCTTCTCTTCGAGTAGGTTGATGTTATCTTCTCGAAGTTTCTCCTGGCTAGAGTCGTTATAATTCTCGACCCTTATCGATCTAATCTTTAGTTCTGGTGGAAGCATGGCTTCTGTGTCAAAAACTAAGAAAAATGGTGTTTCACCTGTAGCCCGACTAGCAGTCGTACGAATTGCCCATAACACTGAGGGTAATTTTTTAACCCAAGCCCCCGGGCGCTTTATAAGCTGGTCGAAGACTCGAGTTTTGATTCACTGCATGATTTGACCATTCGCTCTTTCGATTGCCCCATTGCTTTGTGGGTGGGCGACATAGGCTTAATATAGCTTGGTACCCAACTCTTCGCAAAATTGTTAGAATTTTGTGCTCAAAAATTGTGTACCATTATCTGTAATTATTCGATTTGGAACACCAAATCGAGTAATTACACTTCTCGTCATGAACCTCTTGGCTGCTTCTATTGTTATCCCAGTCACAGGTTCGACTTCAATCCATTTTGTGAATATATTAATAGTCACATAAAGGAACTCGAATCCTCCTAGTGCCTTTGGGGACAGTTGATGAGGACATCACTCCTTCAGATACACGCACTACACAAAATCCTCCAGATTCGGTTGCTGAACTACAAGGTCCTATGACAAGAGCTCGTGCACATCACTTAAATTATGAGGTGAGCTCGTTTCTAGGTGCTAATAATTTATCTATGCATAATGGTATACTACCTAATAATTATGATCTTTTGTTACTTAGGAATAATAGGGAGGATCCCTCAAGTCCTGGTCATCTATGCCAATACATAGAGGGAAGCATGTGAGGAGGAGCCACTCACAACAAGGACTTCATTTAGTTCGGTCGTCTTCTCCAATTCGGCTGCATTCAAGTCTACTTCATTGGGCCGACGAATTTAGGCTTATTATCAATGGTGCTGCGACACCTTTTATTTTGGGCCATGGGCCTTGTATTGCTTGGGCCCAAGGGGAAGGCGTCACCCTAGTTCGGCCACTTCCTTGGCCGATGCCCCCTTAGGGCACCCACTTCCTAGTCGCAACTCCTCATATAGGAGCCGCTGCCCCTTTTGCAAGACTCGGATTTCTTTTTAGATTATTCTGCATAGCAATTTCGCCGCACGTTCGGTTGAGGAACCCCAACTTTGTGAGCTTAATCATTATTAGCAATACAATTTCAGATTGCATCTTCTAATCTCTTGCTTGTGTTCTCGATTTTCTTGCAGGAGATAGCCTTCTTGGCGAGGTCAACCGCGGTCAGCACGATTGATAACCATCGGAGCAGTGATGTAGTGATTGCGAGGGGTTCGATCTGTTTTGGTCGGAGCCTTTGGATCATCAACGCCGTGTTCTCCACAATCGACATATCACTACCTTTCAGAAGATCGGGCCATAGTCACATTAACGGTCCTATGATATCAAGCCCTCAGGTTGCAAAAGGCCAAGAGAGAGGTATGGTTTGCAATGCCTGAGCTGGTTGGTGTATTTGCTTGCTATGAAACTGGTATTGCACACATTTCTTAACAAACTCCTTGGCATCATAGAGGACGGTTGGCCAATAGAAACCTTATCGAAAGGATTTTCCAACCAGTGTTCTGTAAGAAACATGAGTTCCACAGATGTCTCCATGTATTTCATGAAGGAGATTTAATCCGTCTTTCTGCGATATACATCGCATGAGAACCCCTTGAGTACCTTATTTATAGAGGACTCCTTCGACCAAAGTATACATTTTGGTATTACGGGATAAATGATCAACCTCAAGATCATCATCGGGTACTGTACCCTTCTGAAGATACTCGTAGATTGGATTCATTTAGATATCCTCGTATTCTAGAGAGGCTATCTCAATAGGAGATGTCGCTGGTGTTTTGATCAGAGACGACTTCTGGAGCTATTCCAAGAAGACTCCTTTTGGTACTTGTGATCGGGAAGAAGCCATGTGAGCTAACTGGTCAACGAGGAGATTATCCTTTCGAGGGATATATTGTACATCGAAACTGAAAAAAATGCTTTTAAAGCTTCCTGACTTCCGATAAGTACCGAGACATGGTCGGGTTAGAACACTGATACTCTTTTCCGATCTTATTCATGACTAGTTAAGAGTCTCCTCTCACAAGTAGTCGTCGAATCCGGCGCTTTTCATTTGCTCGTATGCTAACCGACAAACCTTCAGATGATACGCCACGTTGTTAGTGGCAGGAAAGTTTAATTGAATAACATACTTTAAGGTTTCTCTTGTAGGATATTCCAGGACCACCCCAACCCCCGAGCCACTTAGCGTAAGTGACCCATCAAAGTACATTGTCCACTAGTAGTGGGATTTGTACTGGGGATTCTGAATAGGTTTAGGATTTGTCCATTCAGCGATAAAGTCTACCAAGATCTGGGATTTAATGGTCATTCGGGACACTAAATGGAGGTCGAACTTCCCAAGTTCAACAAACTATTTTGCCATGTGTCCTGCAGCTTCCTTATTCTGGAGGACCTCTCCTAAGGAAAACTCAAACGGCACAACTATCTTGTGCGCCTAAAAATAATGCCTTAGTTTCCTTGAAGACATGAGGAGGGCATATAAGAGTTTCTGGACCTGAGAGTATCACTCTTTAGGCCCGTATAAAACTTCACTTACATAGTAAACTGATCGTAGAACGTTTTCACGTTCGGCAACTAGTAATGTGCTCACTGCGTGTGGCGTGGCAGTTTATTCTGGTTCCGGAGAAACCAGAATATGAGCACTCGTAAGATACCTCTTGGCATCCTCAAAGGCAATGTTCGCCTCCTCTGACCATTCAAAGCCCTCATGTTTCTTTAGAAGTTTAAAGAAAGGAAGTCATTTTTCTGCCAGTCGTGTGATGAAACGACTTAAAGCCACCATACATCCAGTTAGTTTCTAGACTTCTTTGTTCGTGGTCGGAGAGTGCATTTGTTCAATAGCTTTATTTTTTTCAGGATTTGCTTCGATTCCTCGTGCAGAAACAAAGAATCCAAGCAATTTTCCTGAAGAGACTCCAAACACACACTTCTCAGGATTGAGTTTTAAATAGTGTTTTCTGAGGTTATAGAATGTTTCTTGTAGGTCGGAAATATGGTTAAGGCACTTGATGTTTTTTTATGAGTAGATCATCAACATAGGCTTCCAAGTTTCGGCTTAGTTGAGGTGAAAAAGTTGTTTGCATCAAGCGTTGAAAATAAGCTCCAGCATTTTTTAAACCAAATGGCATTTTGACCTAGCAAAATATTTCAAATGGCGTAATAAATGTGGTATTTTCTTCAACATCTGAACACATACTAATCTGATAATTATCAGAATATGCATCTAGGAAGCATAATATTTCACAACCTGTAGTTGAATCAACCAGTTGATCAATACGAGAAAGAGGAAAATCATCTTTTTGGCAAGCATTATTAAGATCAGTAAAGTCTACACACATACGCCACTTACCATTAGACTTTCTAACCATTACAGGGTTAGCCAACCACTGGGTGGTCGAATTTTCTTATAAAGCCTGCCTTAAGTAGATTGTCCAATTCCTATCTGATAGCATCTCGTCGATCAGGTGCAAATCTCCGTAATTTTTATTTTTCAGGTTCCTTGTCAGGTCGTAAAGCTAGCCTATGCTCGATCACATCCCTAGGGACTCCGGGCAAGTCGGATGCTTGCCATGCGAAGACATCTGCGTTAGCTCGAAGGAAGGTGACGAGGGTATCTTCCTATTTAGGGTCGGAAGTAGCTCCAATGGGAACAGTCTTTGAAGGCTCCTTTGGATCTAGGGAAACTTTTTTGACTTGATCGTTCAGTTTTGGTGCAGCTTTAGGCTTTGACTATTTGGTCGAAGGCTAACTCTTGCTTGCTTCCCGAGTTGGTATTTGGCCAACCAACTTGAGGGATTTTCGGTCGTATGTAAACGCCATCTTTTTATCACAGCGGACTGTGATTACTTCTTTGGGACCTAGCATCTTAAGACATTGATAACCATAATGAGCAGCCATTAGGAATCATGCCAAAGTTGATCGTCCGAGTATGGCATTGTATACCATGTCGAAATTGACCACATCAAAACAATTTTTTACGTCACGAAGTTGTTCAGTAGAACCAAGCGTTCTGAGGAAGAAACTTGGCCAATGGGTTTGGTGAAGACCCGATCTGATCCCATGAAATGAGTATCGTACAGGTTTTACCGTGGTTCTGGGCACTTGCATTTCATCTAGGGCACTCGTAAATAATACGATTTACTCGACATTTGTTAATGGTGGGCTCAATCACGATTGAAAATCGTCCTGGTCGAGTTGAAGGGATCGGACAATCACCCTTTCTCAAAGAGATGGTGACTTCCAACCACTTTAATAATTTATTAATAAGAGAAGGGTCAATGGAGTTTACCTCGCGTTCAACAGCCTTAAGTTGTTGCTTTGACTCGTATACCGAAGATCCTTCATAGAAATGATCAATAGTGTGCTTCGGATCTTGGAACAGCATCTCCTCGTCATCATCCGACTGCTTTCGACCACTCATTTGCCCTACCTCCTCGAGTCTAGGAAGATGTCCTTTGCTGGTATAGTATTTCTCGAGCTTTCGTTGGAAAACTCGGTAATTGCGAAGGTCATGTCCTTCCTTTTTATAGAAATAACACCACCTAGGCTTGTCATTCTTTTGTTCGGGGCATTTACCCTTGCCCCGGTCGGAGTAGGGCTTGGATCCTTGAGGTTCTTTATCGCTTATAGGCAAGACTTTCTTAGAGTTATTGACTTGAGGCTTTTGGCCTTTGGTCTTACTCTTGGACTTCATTGCTTTCTTATCTTTTTTCTTGCTACTTTCACTTGCTTCTTGAGGATCTTTATCATCTCGATCGATGGTTCTGTTCCACTCGACCGCTTCTGCAGCAGTTGCATATCGGTCAATCATCTCAAAAAGCTTGGCAACAGTAGCCAGAGGATTTAAAGCGATGTCTTCTATGAATCTTCTACTGCGGACTCCCTGCTTGAAGGCTCTGATAACAGAAGAGTTAGAAACCTCAGGTATGGAATTGTGAACCTGATTGAAGCGCCTCGTGAATCGGCGTAAAGTTTTATGTGAGTTCTGTCTCATCCTATGCAGGTCATCGTCCTTTCCAGGACGTTTGTAAGTGCCCTGAAAATTAGCCAGTAATAGATCGTAGAGATGTTGCTACAAATAGATCGACTCCAGTGGTTGATTTAACAACCACGACCGAGCAGATCCTTCGAGCATAGTATGAAGGTAGATCGCCATTACGTGCTCTCCTCTTGCTGCTGCTCGAATAGTGATCGTATAGATCTGAAGAAATTTGATATGATTTTGTGACCCATCAAACTTCTCCATGTTCACAGGTTGAAGCCGCGGCGGCCAGCAAACTACTCGAAGGTTAGGTGAGAATGCCCGACATCTGTAAATAATATCATGACGGCTTCTTTGCAGGAAAGAAGGGTTGACGTCACCAGGTGAACATAGACGATGATACCCAGTGGTAGGTGGACCTGACCTTTGGTAGGTTTCAGTCCTATGATGGTAATACTCATCGTATTCCATCTATTGTTGCAGATTCCTAGGTATAAGTGGTGAACGATTACCTTCCCTAAGAGCTTGTCGATTGCCAAGTGTTCGAGGAACTCTTCTACGACTGGAGTTATGGTTAGGGGAGCAACCAGACTTGTTGTCGTGTGGCTCTCCATGAGGGGAGTTATTCGAACGACTGGTGTTTGATGGTGTTGTCATGGTACGACTACCAAAATGATGTCGGCGAGTTTGCTTAAGTCTGCCAATGTATCCCGAAGCCTTCATGCAATCTCTTCAGTGAAGTGGTTGTAGCCTAGCGCTCATCCAAGCTCTTGAGTTGGATTCTCGAGTAGATCATTTATTTGTTGAAGTTCTTGAGCTTCCTCTAACCAATATTGAATACGCCCAGGTAAAGTTCTCTAGGTTGCAATCCTCCTTCTCCGGATGGTCTCAGGATCATCCACATCTAAAATTGCATGAGTCTGTCTCAGTGGAGAGTGATCATTTCTAAGATTTCTCCCATGCTCATGAATGTAGCAATCCTATTCATCACCGGAGGCATCCTCGCCATCACCACGAGAGCCCGGAGTGAATGAGCGACGGGAAGCATCCCCGGTCCTTCCTCTTAGAGAGAGATTAAGATCTGAGGGGAGGACAAAGACCTCATGGATATGATTTCCACTTGTGCCTGAGTCCTCCTGGCTTGAAGAGTAGTCAAACGACAACGCTTCGAGACTTGGAGCAATCCCCTCTAGGAAGGGGAATTCTAGATTATAACCGTCTCCAATCGACCTACGATGGTATGGTCGAATCCGCAAGAAAAGCGAGCTCAACCACACACCTCATGGTGGTAACCGAAGGGTGATGATCACCAGATGCTGGTTGAGTCCCGGAATGATGGATTTTAGGATTTGCTGTGCTAGGTTGAACTGCCTCAGACGAACTCGAATATTTGGAGGGGGGACCCTTGCTATGCTTTGCACTTGTCTTGGTGCAGTCCTGATTATGGTCGATTGGACCCTTTCCCTCTAAGGAATCATATCCCTCATCTGGACATAACATTGTGGGGGATAGAGATCTCTCATCAACTCTGTCTGCGACATGGTCTCTAGGATCTAGTGAAAGATCCCTGCAGGCGACATAACCGTCGGACGAAATAATCCTCTGCTCGTAGCAGGCATCCATGTCGAGCTCTGCATAGTTGGCTAAAATGAACCAGTTCTCCTCGTTCCACTCTCCTATTATGGAAGCATTAGAGTTGAAAGAAAATCAAGAGAACTTGCCGAAAAGGATTCACCAGAAACTCCCCACGAACGGCACCAACTATCGATGATCTAGTATCAATCTTATGAATGAATATTCGGGGGTCTCCTAGAATTAGAACCACACAGAGAATGACACAGGGATTTAGACAGGTTCAGGCCTTCTCCGAAGAGAATAACAACTATACTCCTATGTTCTTGTATTGACTATCTGGATTACAATTAAGAAGAAGAAGAATTATGCCTATTGTCTCCTCCTCCCGATTCTCTCCCCATGTTTGCTGACTTTAGCCTTTATATAGCGTACGAAGTGGTGGCATTTTCTCCAGGCCAAGAGGCGCCTCATCGTTTGGTGTAACGCGCACGTTGATAGAAGTTATTGTTAGGGTTATGATACCACCACGTCGCCTGGCAGTTATCGTCAGAGACAGAGGCATAATGCAGTTATTCTGGAGAATAACAACGCATAATAACTACCATGTGTCCTCAACACAGCGCATAAGATTCCCCGATTGATTAGGCTCATATGTATGTAGGCTTTATCAATTACAGGGTGGTCGTAGTTAACCTAGTCGTAGAAAGTTCTATGACCACAAGGTGGTCGTAGAAAGACTTACAACCATGAGGTGGTCGTAGGAAGGCTTACGACCACCTAGTTAAGTTTCTCCCTTATGAATATAAAAGGGTATACTTAAGATCAATATGAAGATGCTGTTATCTATTATAAGAATTACAGATAAATAAATAATTGAAGACTATTAGATCATCATCAGGTAGCTTTACGAAGTTACCTTAGCTTTGACTAAACCATGTAAGCCTAACAAGGGGCGATTCCCATCTCGTGAACGTTAGAGAGAGGCATCATAACTTTAAGTGGAATATTTATGAGTGACCAGATAAGTTTGGCGACATATCAGGTGCACAAGGCACCTTTTGTGCACATATGCACAAAACAAATCTGAGCCATCCAATCTGATCCAAACAGTCTAGATCTCAGCGGCGCTCCCCAACTTCTCACTTACGCTATTATGCATTTTGCCCCATGAGCTCCTTCTTTCTCGGCCGGAAGCTTAGGGTTTGCACCGCCCTCGCTCGCTTTGGTCGGCCCCCCTCCGTGTCGGCCCCTTCTCGGCGCCGCCCCCTGCTCTCCTACCACCGCCCCCCTCACGTCGGCCCTTCTCGATCTGCTTGTTGCTCGACAACTTCAGCGCCGCCCGCCCTCCCTTCCTGCTTTCGGTAACTCGGCGCCGCCCTCGTCGCCCACCCCCCCTGGCGACTCTCCACAGTCGCCTCCTTCAGTGTCGCCTCCTTCGGCCGCCGCCTCCCCTTCCAGCTGCCGTCTCCCCCTCTAGTGAGTCGCCTCCATATGAATGGATGAATGGAAACATATACTTGAAGCATGCATATTTTTTGTGATCTTGTTTCTTGTGATCTTATTTATGTTAGATCCAAGTTATATAAGATCGATTAGCCATAGAATTTCAGTTGATCTGTGCCTGGATCACATGTTGAGCTCACACCATACATCTGTCAATTAGCCTTTCTGAAATTGTGCAGTATGAAGGTGAACAAACAATCCCTTTTCAACATTAACTGATTAAGAAGTACAATGATCTAGTGGTATCTTAGTAGCCTAATTTAGAATGTGGTATTGCTCTGTGTTTTTTTGTATATTCCATGATTACTTCACAATAAGGTTGCTTACTAACGAGATGTGTTGCGGCCTGAATTGCAAGGTCCCCAGATAGTGCAAAGATAAGGAGCAAGATGCTATACGCGAGCTCGAACGAAAGATTCAAGAGGGAGCTCAATGACATTCAGGTGGAACTATGATATTGATACCAGCTTCAGTTTTGTTAATCATCGATGTAATAGCCAAGCTCTGAAATGGTGCTGCAATCACAAGAATTGATTTGAAGCCCTGAATTGGTAAAGGCCAAGGAAGAAACTAGGATAGAAAATTGTTAATAAGATCATTATGAATTTGAGTTGTCAGAGTGTATGATTGTGAAATTGAGAGTGTATGATTGAAAGAATTTTGTATGTGAACAGCAGCCTGTGCTTGATTGAAATTCTAGCTGCTTGCTGTTGTTGTTTCATGAATGTTAAATGATGAATGAAATGAGGGAATTGGCTTATACGTCAAGTATTAGTATTTGACATACATCTCAAAATAGTATCAGGTTCATCAATAAGAACCAGAGAATCTTTTCAGTTTTCATACAACTTGTACAATCATTGTTTGCATTGAGAATGTATTTGAAAGGTACACTGTTGTAATGTACAATTGTGAGAATAAAAAGCAAAGAACTGATACTGTAGCATTACTTTCTGATGTTGCATTTTCTTATTGTGGCTCTTGCTTCCACTCACAAACTGTTGCATTGCTTACAAACTGTACAACATTCACAGAGGGAATGTTGTCTGAAATTCCCTCTCTGAAAAATGACATGCAAACCGAAAACTCAAACTGGACATTCAAAAATGCCAGCCCATTCAAAAATGTAAAACATGTCCAATTCCATTCATCTCCAACATGTCGGGATCTTGTACAATGTCGAGATTCTATTCATCTTCAACATGTCCATGAAAAATCGGTTCAATAGCACATTCAATTTCAATTTCGAGATTCCATTCATCTTCAACGGTCCCGACACGTCTTTATATGAATACACACAAATTCAGAATTCATTGCATCAAAGCAAACTTGAGATCGCATTACTCCTAGTGGAGATCTTTGCATCAAGATTTCTCAAAACTTCATATCGACCAAATCTGAAGGATTAACATGTAGATCAACATCAATTAAGTTCAGCTGGTACACCTAATGAACTTGATCATTATATTTATTTCTTAGGCCAGAAGATAGTTGAATACATGCTATATCCAGATAGTACTAGATACATCAGCATATAGCGAAAAATTGGATTCAGATACAAGCTATATCACAATGTCATAAGCAAATCCACTTTCCCTTAATATGCTATGGTGCCTGGATTTCTCAGTGAAGTCCTAGATTCATTTATCAGAATGAATATGCGCCAATATCCACCAGATTACAAAGAATTATGTGTGATCACACATCACAGTGATGTTGGCTGTTTCTCACGTTGCTCTTTCACAAGAGCACATTGTCTTACAATATCAGTTGAAAATATTTAAATGGGATTCAGAAATTCAGGGCTCCCTTTGATCAAACACATCGGCAATTTCATTCAAGTTGCAACATCAACAATTTCAATGGGGACTTCAGTTCAACTACAACATCACAGTGTTGCTCTTTTCATTTCAGCTCTGTAGTTCAAATCCATTTCAATATTACAAACATAGCCTAATGGACATCACATTTCATTGTTTCTTGATCACACACATCAGCAATTTCAGTGCAAATTGGAACATCAACAATTTCAATGGGAATTCACAATGTTGTGTACAATGCACAATCCAACAAGAACAATGTATTTGCTGCTTCTAATCGGTATCTGCTACTGCTTCTACTCCGAATCCAGAGGGGAGCTCGGGGGAGGCAGGGAGGGCACCAGACGGGAGCGCTGGCACCGACCCGCTCGAAGTACTTGTCAGCCTTGAGGTACAGCGTCGGTGAGACAAGCTGGAGCCCGCCTTGAGCACGCACTTCTACAGGACTTGGACCCCTTCGACTTTCCCCTCCTACCACCGCCTCCCACTGAACTCATCTCCGAAACTAAAAGGCGGACGTGCATGCTCGCTGGGAGGACGGCAGTGGAGCTGCGGCGGTGGCCACCCCCTAACCCTAGCGGCGCTCTCCCACTCAAGGGCGGCGACGCGGTGCCTCAAACGGAGGTGGAGGAGAGGGGAGCCCTGGTGGGAGCGAGGCGGAGACGCACAGACCACAGGGGGAGGCAGCGAGGCTAGAGGAGCGGCGCCACCGAGAGGAATGTCGGCGGACTGAGGGAATGGGGAGGGGGAGAAACTGCAGTGCGCATCGAGCGAGTGGGGGCGGGGGGGACGCAAAAATGGTGAGCTGGTGTGGTTCTCCTGGCCGTTGATTGCGCGATGGAGGACCAGGATCGGCTCTGTCCATATGTTCATGCTTTGGCCTATGTCCACCTGATACGTCAAGTAGTAGTGGCCACTAGTAGCTTTAGCCTTTAGCTGATGTGGCCGCTACTAGTCACTGGAGACACACACAACTACAAAGCACTCTCTTGGGGAAAGAAATTACACAGGACCCGGGTCTCTCCTTGACCAGTAGGACCTCTGCTCTGCACTAGACACATAGTAGAACGAATCTCAAAGCATCCGCGGCCACTATTCTTCCCTTCTCTCGGATTATTCGTCCTTCCCCTTTATGTGTCTTCATCTTCCTCGTTGTGGTTCCCATTTCGGCCGAGAGCCATCGATGGAGGTCCGCCCACCGAAGCCATCGAGAAAAGGTAAGCGAGGTGACATGCTGCTAGCCATCATCAGAAGCTTGGATGCCTCGACATGCCGCGCAATGGCCTCTAGCAACCAAGTAGTGCATCTAGCCATGAATACGGGATCACGGGCCACGTACTTCTTTGGAACTCAAATCCTCTTCCAAATAGTAAGTGAACACCACACGTTCTAGTCGATTGGCTAAAAAATTGGTGCTTTACATGAAGTGAATTCAGTTCCTTGTTTTGTATTTTGGAATTTCCAAAGCATTTTATGATTTACTCATTTCCTCAGTTTCTTCAAATCTAGAGTTCTTCGTATTGGCGCAATGAGGCACCGTCCAGCTCGGTGTGTTCGTCAATGGTCGCGCGACGGGCACCCATCAAGAAGCAGCGTACATGCATAGGAGAGACAAGATACTTGGGAATTTTTTAAAAAATAATATTATTTTACAAGATAATTACAAAAATAAAAAGCCACTCCAAAAAATTACAGAAACGGCTCCATGTCACCAGTTCAACTGACGATAGGTAGCTGTCGCCATTTGAACTGGTGATAGAGACCCTGTTGACTCCCTGTCGCCGGTCTAGCTCCCTGTTGCCATTTGGACTAGCAACAGCTACCTGTCACCATTTGGACTGGCGACAGCTACATGTCGCCATTTCAACTAGCAATAGGGAGCTGAAACCCTAAACTGGTTAGTCGGATTGCGATTTTCATAGATTTTAAATGGTACGAAATATGTTAGACTCACAATAACATTTTGTGATCGTCGTATGTTATTCTAGTACGGTGAATTTCTGAAGAATTTTGCGAGGACGATTAAGGTATCAATGATTCGTAAGTAGGAAGGTACGTGATATTGCGATGCGCTAGGGAATTCATACACGGTGGAGAATTTTCGAAGAAATGACCTCTTGCATAACATTTCTCATGTACATGTACTGCATATTATGTAAGGAAACAAATGTGAATTTGCCATTACTATCAAAATTGCGACAAATCACACTGATAGTACATAACGTTTAGCAAAATGTCATAACACTTAGTTTATATCAAAACTATGACAAATCACATTGATATTACATAACATTCAGCAAAACATCATAACACTTAATTTTTAAAACAATCAAAATGATAATTCAGAATATTGGCAATAATATATTACAACTGTCTGTGCTTTCACGTGGCCGCGACCTCAACGTCCCCCATGTGGACTGCCTCAAGTCAAGCGATCGAATGAGGGCCCCGCGGCGATGTCCAGAGTGCCGATTTCCTTCGTCTTGAGGATTTCTTGTGGGGCATTTCTTGAAGGTGTGCCCAGACTCCCTGCAAATGGAGCACTTCTTCGTACGATGTTCGGCTTTTGCTCCGTCCATGTCATTCCTGATACGCCGTACCTGTCGTCGGCCAACCTTTCCCTTGAGCCTATCGATGTCTGCGGCCCAGATTAGTTGTTCCCAAGTCGGATGGCCAGTAAAATGGCCAACAACTGTGTAACCATACATCTCTCCACTCCAGGTTTGCATCACCACCTCCTTGGAGAAATAGTTAGAGAAGTACTGGCTGGGATGCTGCACCACCGTCGAATATACGGTCATGACATAGGAGCAGGGCCTATGCAGAAGAAGGGGCTTGTTGCAAGTGCATATGCAACTACCGCGGCGTAGCGTGCACTCGTGGGTGGCCCTCTCACGGTTTATCCCCCGGCGTCCTTTATCCCTGCACATTATCTCGAAGTGAAGCTCCCTTGTGCCCATCTTGAATGCCCGGTTCATCTCACCCTTCTTGCTCTCCTCCTCCATGTACTTGGTGACCATGATGGAGTAGAGTACTCTGTCATTTGCCAGGGCGAGTGACGTGTTGTTGCATTTGTCAACAAAGTAGTTCGTCGTACCGCGGAGAATTGCCTCCACAATACCAACCAAAGGGAGGCACCTTGCGCCGCGCATGACCCAGTTATACACCTCGGCTAGATTGGTTGTCATGACACCATATTGAGCATCATCCCTGTCATGTAGTAGCGACCACTTCTTCTTAGGCTCGTGCTCAATCCAGTCTGAGAAGCATTTCACCTGCGCCCCGTCCTCCTCGTCAATCTAGGAGCATCTGTGGGCAGTTGTGGCAATGCTTGGGGCCCAATCAGCGCTTGGGTGGTCCTTTTATTGCCTCCCATACGTGCGTCTTGGTCCACTCATCTAGAATCTTCGAGTGCTTGAACTTCATTGCCGGTTACGGGTGCCTGTAGCTTGAACAAGTTCATCAAATCCTTGTTGCGAAACTGTTTGTAGAAGTTTGCACTCAAGTGCCTCATGCACCACCTGCTCTACAGATCTTCCCACGAAAGTATTACGTTCTCTCCTTGTTGTAGCTGAGTTATTGCACTCAGTAGGCCCGCATGCTGATCATGTATGAGACATACATTTGGACGGCCCTGTACAACAGAAATCCTCAAATTCTTTAGGAACCACAACCAGCTGTCCGTGTTCTTACTTTTAATGAAAGCAAATGCCATGGGAAGAACTTGATTGTTCCCGTCCATTGCTATTGTAGTCAGTATCTGGCCCTTGTACCTTCTAGTCAGGAATGTGCCATCGACACACATGATAGGACAGCAGTGCCGTAATGCATTGATGCATGGAACAAAGGCGAAGAATGCTCGCTATAGTACCTTCTTATTGGCCCACTTCCGATGTGTGGCATCTTGATTGTCTACATGAGTGCCGAGATTCCTGTCTTCTATGACTCGGAGTAGCTCGGGGAGGCTGTGGTAGGAGTCCTCGAACGTACCGAATCTTAATTTCAATGCCTTCTGTTTTGCCCTCCACGCCTTGACATAGCTGATTATGTACTGAAACCTTGCCTCAATCGTCCGAATGATGGACCGTGGCTCAAAATCTAGATTATCCATGATTTCACCATACATGAGGTTGGCGATGAAGCCTGATGACATGTTACTGTGAGACTACACTAACTTAGCGATGACACATGTGTGAGGGACGACTATAGAGTACTTTTAGTAGGTGTCCCACTTAGGCTAAAATACGTGCACTCGCCAAGGGCATCCCTCTATGTCGCACTTCACGTCGTAGGATCTTGGGGTAGACTTGAAGACTCTGAATGTGTGCCGCACCGATAAGGCCCAAAATCTGATAGCGTCTTGCACGGCCTCCTTGCATTTGAACATAGCTCCTTGCCTAACCTCGCTCTAGTCGTACTCCCACGCCACATAGGAGCCTTCATTTATGATAAGTTTGTCGAACTGGTATATGTTCCACTCAGATGGAACCGCCTGCTAGTCCGCATCATCCTCGTCGTCGGAATCTTCATCTTCTAACAATGACAAGTAGTCTCGGTCTTCGAGATCCATCCTTTACACTACGACTTCCACTTCCTTACCCTTGTCAGCAAGACCACTAGCTTGCTTGACCGAAGGAGCTACTTCTGTAGGTTCTTCATCGACAGCATCAGCAACTCCGGGAGCTTCAGCAATTGTGTGCATCACGCTGTGACTGGAGTCCCCAACTTCTTCTTCGGCATCAGCACCCCCTTCTTATTCAGTTGCGGATGGAGGAGTGGTCTTGGCATATGCCTGAGTCAGAAGGACCAAATTCCACCCTCCCTCCCTCGCCATGCGTACATATGACTGCCATGAATTTGTTCCCTTCAGCTGCACTAACCCCCAATATATAGGTTGTGCTGCCCGGGGGGCAAGGTAACTCAAAGTCAAATCGTACATATCACGATCCACTTAGAATGTGTGGAACAACCACCGCATCACAGCGCCCCATGTACATTGGTCTGGTCTTGCTAGGGGCATGGTCGCCGATTGGAAATAACGCAAAGCAATCCCCTCGGGACCCTCCATAAATTTTGAAATTGACGACGTCAGACATATTTGACGCACTACACCATAAAGAATATTTCCAAGATTAACCACATATTTAAAACTAGACTACCTACCAAAAAGTATTATGTAAAATATATTGTACTATGTAACCGTACATCTAAAACTATGTAATCCATTCGGTTAAAAAATTAACTTTGACAATGGGCAACCCTCAAGACGGTAACCGCTAGCTTCTCTCCTCCCCTCTACTCCTCTCTCCCCCCCCCTTCTCTTTTTTTTCTGAATAAAGTGTCATGTGCCGAATTCTAGGGTTTGAAGGTTTTTTATAGGTTCACACTTCCCTGTCGCCATTTGAACTAGCAAATGCTACTTGCCGCCATTTGGACTGGCGACAGTTACCTGTCGCCATTTTAACTAGCGACAGGGAGATGTCGCCAGTTGAACTGGCGATAGAACCGTAAACCCTAGACTGGTTAGTGTGTTTGTGATTTTCGTAGATCATGAACGGTACAAATATGTTAGACTCGCAATAACATTTTGTGATCGTCGTATGTTGTTGTACTGCGGTGAATTTATGAAGAATTTTGTGCGGACGATTGAGGTATTAATGATTCGTAAGTAGGAAGGTAAGTTATATTGCGTTGCGCCAGGCAATTCACACATGGTGCACAATTTTGAACGTAACAACACGACAGTTGATCCGACAAGAGGAGTTACATGGCACGCAGGCTAACGAACCAAGGACGGTATACGCATGCCTTTAGGGAATTAGAAATACATGGGACATATGGATGAAGAGGGTCGGACTACTACGTGGACCAGGGCCATTTACCCTTCCTTGCGAGCTCGGCGTTGTACTCCTCGCCGGCCGCCTTGGCCTCGGCCTTCATTTCCCTCTTTTTCTCGCGCTCCCTGCGCCTACACACCTCGAGATGGGCCTACGTCTCCCGCCTAATACACTAGTTGTGCTCTTTGGTGCGGCGTTCCTCCTCCCTCCTCTCGCGATCCCTGTTGGCATCTCACTCGTCGTAGTCGAGAGTCCGCTGGTCGTGTGGGTGGATCTCTAGGCCAATCCACTTGCGATAGCCACATAGCGGATCCGGGGACTACGGGTAGACAGGAGAGGTTGTTAGTGCGGACTTTGAAAGAGAAATTGTAGGGGAACATACTGCTACATGTCCTTATCGACTGCCGATAGCGGCTCATGTCCCAACGGCGGTCAGGATAGTCGGAGGTGTAGTTCGCGCAAGCCCAGTAACATATGCCCAGGCTAAGTTGATGCTTGGACTTGAAGAACTTGCATCTGTCCCTGCATCAACAGAGGGGCAGCATCTCCCCCTCGGGCGGGTGTTGCGACGAATGCTCGGTTGGGATGTTCTGGTAGGGGCTGTTGCTGCAGGGGGTGGCATCATTGTGGGGTGGTGGCCTCCTAGCACACTACCTTTGTTCCTCCTGGGCCGCATACCCCCTTTGTAGTTCGCGTATCTCCTCCAAGTGCTTCTCCATTTGAGCGAGATTGTGTTGAAGTCTGGATGCAGGAGAACCCGGCGTGGAAGGGGTAGTACTTATATGTCGAGCCGGCGCTGCGTACGTGGCTGAATTGTAATTCGGTTGAAGGAAAATCGCGTCTGCGAGGCAGCAGCTCTTACTCGTTGGGTCACGTCGCTGAACAAAGTTGACTCGTCGGGTCACGTCGCTAAGCAAAACTGACTCATTGGGTCACATCGCTAAGCAAATCTGACTCGTCAGGTCACGTCGCTGCGTAAAGATGACTCATCAGGTGTGGGGTGTCCCGATGCAGAATCCCTAGCGTGGTAGTGGTTTTCACACAAAAAAGAGTTATTGAAACATGAGACTAGCATAATAATAGTGTTGGTGATATGCCCTAGAGGCAATCACAGAGATGATTGTATCACATTTATGTTTATGAGCTATTGAATAAATGTTATTATGTTCCTTGGAAGAATCATTGGCTATAAGATTGACAAGTATGTGACTTGTTGCTGAAGCTCTTATAACTTATATGATGTCATTCTAAAAGAATCCCTGGTCGGATGTCACTAGTCGGAACACTAGTGATCCTATCATCCAGCACATGTATTGATTGATTTCGCCGGTCATGGATATAGGGATATCGAATCAATAATATGAACATATGTTAGAGAACATGGGGTTGGATAGACCCATCTTGAGACACCATTGAGATTGTTATGATTCTATATGCCATTAGTTGGTCTCAAGCAATGTTGATGTATAATCCTTAGACCTGAGATCAGCATGGTTCCCTACATTTGTAATATCACCCTTAGGGGTTGCCAAACGCTACTCGTAACTAGGTAGTTATAAAGGTAGCTTTCGGGTATGCTATGAAACATGTGGAGGGATTTGACTGGTCGGATATGGTATTTGCCCCTCCTAACATAATAGGAGAGATATCTCTGGGCCCCTCGATGTGGTCGGATAAAGAAAGTGCATGGCCATGCCACTAGTGGTCGAAGTGTTCGACCATGTAAGGTTATCCGACACTCGATCGAGAAAGTATTGAACAGTCCATGGATGACACAACATCTCACCTAGAGTTCAACCAGATATCGTGAGGCAAAGGGAGAATACACGAGAAGGTCTTATAGCTTGATCAGATACGAACTAGTCGTATGGAGATACGAGCTAGTCGTGGTCAAGTTGAACATGATCACTAAGTGGTCGAAACCCGTAAGGAGTTCTGAATCGGTCGAGACTAAATATGAACTGGTCAGTATAGAGATACAAAATTTGGTCATTAGTGATATGGACCTAGTCGTAGATCATATTGCATTAAGGTTCGTCCGATATAATTCGTGTGTATTTAGGAATCGTTATGTTCTGCTAGGAGCCGCTTATGACTCGTGATCGGAAAGGAGTTTCCGAGTCACAACTGATTATGCATGAACCTAACGGGTCACACACTTAACGGGTTGGAACAAACCAGTACAGATACGATTCTTCAAATGTGTTCGGATAGGATCCGTCACGGGTACTATATAAGGAGATGCTCGAGGCTATTGGACGTGGGGATACACTAAGTTGTTCCATCGAAACCCTAGCCGCCATCTTCTTGAGAGAGATTTCCCGTGCGACTTGGTGCTAGCACACCGACGTACGGTGTTCCTTCCCTAGACGTGTGGATACCGTAGAGGTGCTACTGCTACTGCTGTTGTGCTTGAGGACGATCCGCAATCTACACAAGGAACTGCAGAGATTGCTAGAGGAGACGATCAACATGCAAGGACACTGGACGATTGTCTATGACCACTTCATCGCCGCGCTCTTCGTTGGACCAGGCTGCTCTAACTCTTCTTCCGCTGCACTACGCGTCTGGTGGTAACGATCTATGATCTCTTGCTTGCATGGCATCCTGATTTACGTGGTAGATTTTTTGAATTGTCGGCTAGCGTAGCCTACCCGTAACTCTTCAAATAGCTATACAGAAATTAATATTTACATGGCTTGACTGATATTTGGAGACAAATATCTACTGGCGGCCCCTCTTGGGGCGCACCCCGCTTGTCGCCCCTGGGCTCACCCGGCGATGGTCCGAGTACGTCAGAGGATCAGGCCACCTCACCACCCGACCGGTGCGAGTAACCTGAGGTGGTGTCATGAGGGGGGGGGGGTCCTGCGTCGGTTGGGTCTATCTCGGTGCACCGTGCAACTGAGAAGGCCCCATAGAGAACTGGGTGCCACGCTGGTCCAATAAGAAGTCCTCGGAGCGTGCCTCCTCGTGCGAAAAGTAATCATCCTCCCAAGCTGGTGGTTGACCTATGAAGCATGACGTTACGCATGTAATCATGGCAGAAACCACAAAAAAAGACATTACACAAGCAAGCAAGGTGGTCATACCTGGTGGCATGAAGGTGTGCCTCGATGACTCCACGTGCTCCTACCCTGCGTGGCAGTGGAGCTCAGGACCTGCAAGAGAAGATTGCCGTTAGTAACTAGTGGGGTTCGAAATAAAGAAGCATTGCGTTACGCATGTAATCATGATGATAACCACGAAAAAGGACGTTACACAAGCAAGCAAGGTGGTCATACCTGGTGGCATGAAGGTGTGCCCCAACGACTCCACGTACTCCTGCCCTGCGTGCCGGTGGAGCACAGGACCTGCAAGAGAAGATTACCGTTAGTAACTAGTGTGGTTCGAAACAAAGAAGTGAAAGTGAATGTCTCATGCTCACCTCCAAAATGTCCGACGGTGCTCCCACCACGGTGCCACAATGACACGCCCGCAACTTCTGGGGTAGGAGCCCATGGCTGTGAACCACCTTGGCTGACCCCTTGTCCTCGCACTGGTCGGTCCATCGGTTCCCTCAGTGTGCGACAAGCGGTGATCTGGATGCCTCGTCTCGCCTTCTCCATGATCCACTACAGGACCCCCTCTGGTGTCCCCCCAGCATCATATGATGCGCGGAGGCTGCTAACTCGAGAACCTCCCCATGTAGATCCATCTGCACAAGTAATCAACAAGATGGAAACCTAAATCTTGTAAATTAAATATGAATTAAGGACCATTCAATATGTACAGAGCGGTGGAATGCGGAGTCCGGCTGGGTGGGGCACGTGTCGGACGTCACAGCATTGTGTCGTGGTGGGTCGACCACGATCCGGACATAGTGAAGCCTCGTCCGACTGGCGTACCACTCCATGTACTCCTCGTACATCTTGGGGTCGTAGGGAGCATCCTCCTGGATGAGGTCGTTGTAGGCCCTGAGCCAAGCCGCAACCCAACAGGACATCTTGTCCACCCAAGAGCCCGTGCCACGTACTCCCTTCCTAGTGTACCTGTGGACGGCAAGACAATTATTTGGTCAGCACGTAATGCACATCGTACGAAAGAAGTAAAGCATGAACTTACACATGGACATGCGCCAGCACCCGCGTCCCCCCCCACGGGGATGGGACCTCCTATCGCAGACCGAACTGGCGCATGATCCGCTGCACCTAGTACTCCTCCACGAAGACATCGTGCACCAAGGCCCTCCGCGTGTACCAGTACACGTAGTCTCACGTGAA
The DNA here is from genome assembly GCA_036346405.1 of Phyllostachys edulis. Classification (NCBI taxonomy): domain Eukaryota; kingdom Viridiplantae; phylum Streptophyta; class Magnoliopsida; order Poales; family Poaceae; genus Phyllostachys; species Phyllostachys edulis. The sequence continues at coordinate 68,106,965 of CM070549.1, forward strand.
CAGGCTCAACAGTACTTCGGGCGCGCGCACCTGCACCCTCTCCTGAGTGTACGATGTCCAGATGACGTGGTCATCCGTCAGCTAATCGAACATCGCAATGTACTCTGGGTAGGACCCCTATGAAGTGATCGGCGTGTAGATGACCTGTGGAATATAACAACGGAAACTTATCACCCGAAATTATGATTACATTATGAAAATAATAAATGATCATGAAATTAACCCGTCGGCGGCACCACACCATGCCCATGGTTGGCCGGTCCACGACGTCGTCCTCAGCGTACAGGCTGACCGCGTACGCTCCCAAGTCCAGCTGTGGTTGTCCAATCTAGAAGCGCTCGAAGGACCACAGCTGTAGAAGTAGTGGGCATCCGGAGAGAATGGAGTTGTCCTGGGCCCAATGGCACGCGTCGCATAGTCTTGCGATGACGTCCGCACAAAGACGGGGATCGAGTGAGTAGGGTGGATCTCGACCATTGGCGATCTGCCCGCCTTACATGCGTACTGGATGTAGTGCTTGTCAACGCTATTGCCGTGGGACCCCAGGAACATGACCCACCCAAATAGCCATAGCAGGTAGGCTTCGAAGTGCCTCCTAATAATAATGCTGCCTACGTTCTCCGCCATACGCTCGGGATGCAAGAAGATATGTACACGTCAGCAATGTTCACATATGAATTGATGCAAGAGGACAATAGTTACGAAGACTTACGTAGAACTGGCAGATCCACCTCAACGTCGGCCCGTGCGGGCTGCTGAACTCCGTGTACCTACTGCCCGGCGGCAGCACATCATGGAACCTCGCTAGGAGGTCGGTGCGCTATGTGGCCGGGGTGTCGTACGTCGCCATAGGGAAGCTAGTGCAAGGCAACCTGGTAAGGAAGGTGACGTCCTGAAGGGTCAGCGCCATCCCCCCGCATGGAAGGTGGAACGTGTGCGTCTCTAGCCTCCAACGGTCAACCAGTGCCGTCAGTAAGGCCCAGTCGTATGGAAAACACCTAGACGTATATATGACCAGGACCATGGTCCTAGTCGTCTTCCCATGTCGCTTCCACCATCCTCGCTAGTGGAAGGAGGCCTGCCGCTCTCAACCTGTGTCGAAACGATTAAGAACAAATATGACTGCATGCAAACTAGTCATACCGCGATTGAGTGCATGAAGGTCAGAATTACACATACCTCAGAACCCAGTCTGGGTGCAGCCTCCATGCCCTGATGGGCATGCGCAGCCGCAACGCACTAAGCTCAATCGGTGCCTCACCCTCCGGGGGGAGCATCGTACTGAGGTGGCTAGGTGATACGCGTCAATCACTTGGTCAAGCAACTCGTAGTGGCATACGTCCGCCACACCTAAAAATTAAGTGCATGCATTGTCAAGACTACGGAAGATGTACAAAAACCAAATTTCCTACTTTACAAATAATTTTTGGTGTTAACAGAATAATTACCACACAAAAATGTAAACCAAATTTAAGCTACTCAGCAATTTAAGCAGATTTGTAATACGGTCTTCCAATTTAGAGGATATTTTTAAATATTTTTAAGTGTAAATATAAATAATAAACAAAGTTCTTCCTATTTTCCTAGTTTAAAATTAATTTTTGACATTAACAATATAATTACCACGCACAAATGGGAAGCTAAATACATCTGGAATTATTTTTTACATATTTGTAATAGGCGTCTTCCTATTTCTGCAGATTTATCCTAAATCGTTCGAGTGCTCTAACATTCATAACATGTGCACGACGAGCTACATTATAAACAGCTCAAATAATGTAGTACATAATTTGACTACAATTGTCTAATATATTGAATTCTATATCGCTATTCTACTGAATTCTATGTACTTAATTCTACATACTTCTACTCGCTATTCTACTTAATTCTACTCGCTACAGCTCAAATGATGTACTTAATTCTACATAATTTGACATAATGTACAAAGTTATAAAAAAATGTACCTACAAAATAGCCGACCGAATCTGATGCTCTGTCAATCTCTCTCCTCTGCGACAAACTAGCAGAGAAGACTGTTCACTTCCTATCGCGAGTTGAACTGGCGATAGGAAGCTGGACCGGCGACAGGTGGTCAACAGGGTCCCTCCTGTCGCCAATTGATTTTTGTAATTTTTTGGGGGCTATTTATTTTTGTAATTATCTTTCAAAATAATAATATTATTTTAAAAAAATTCAGATACTTGGGGTCATGGGGAGATGGGATGGAGTAGTGCACTAGTGTGTGGAGGCACTTTGAGATCATTTCGCTACGTGTCCACTGCATAGCATAAGGGTACTATTGATCAAGAAAGGAACTGGGCCCTGTGTAATTTCTTTCCTTCCCTTGGAGCCAGTTTGCGGCTGCTTTGTTGTGATATAGAACATTTGAACAATATTTTACTAATATTTTGATAGTGGTTTTTCCATATATATACACATATATACATACGTGTGTCTATATATATATATATATATATATATATATATATATATATATATATATATATATATATATATATATATATATATATATATATATATATATATATATGAATGTATCTAGTGCTAATGGGTATTTAGGTGATAAGGTGCTAATACCAATATTAGGCGTTGGATCTGGATTGAGCAAAGAAAGATTTGGAACCTAACCCCACCTCCAATCCACTTAAATTTTTTCACAAAACCCCCGCATTCCACTCCTTTCACGTCGCTCGTCCCTAACCCATCATCTCCTGCTAAAGCGCCGCTCCATCGCCCGGGCTTGGCGCCGCCCTCCAGCGCCAAAGCCCCCTCCTCCCCCCTGGCTCCTCTCACTGGCCGAGCCACCACCGCCTCCACGGTCCCAGTGCGCCCTCTTCCTCCTCCGTGACCCAATCCACCGGTGGTGCCGCCTCCTTCCCACTCATTGGGCCTGCCTCCCCCTCCCGGCTGCTGCGTGCAATCCTAACCCCTCCCAGTGTGGCGCCACCAAGCCACCCCGACGAGCTCAGCCTCACGGCGGCCACCACTGCGTCGGCGGCAACATGACGACCTCATGTGTGGGCTGGGCGCCGCCTCCTTCCCCTCCATTGCGGTATACCACCAAGATTGAGGATTGCATTATTTTTTTCTTCAATTTTTGTAATACAGCGTTTGAGGAATTTGGTAGTAAGTGTTTGAGGATTTGTTCTGATAAGTGAATTGTGTAAATGTGGTTTGTGAATTGAAGCATCAAATTGTGTAAATGTTTTGGTGCACTCTAGTGTCAGATTGATGAATCCTGTGAATGTGAATGCTTGTGGCTACTTAGCATTTGGTAACTGTGAATGCGTTTGCGTGGTGGTGTGAAATTTATGCGATATCATTGTTGTCCAAGCATGAGGATTAATTGGTAGCGATAATGCCAAGTACATTTTAGGCTTTTATCGGTTTGTCATGATCTTGATTCTTGGTATCGGTTTATCGATTTAAAACAAAGCTTAGGATTTTATCGCTTTGTCATGATCTTGTGGGGGTTTCAAATTCTTGCTACTTTTGCGATAATTTGGTGCACTCTAGTGTCGATTGATTCTTCTGATTCGATTAGCAAAATAACACTTTCGATGATAACATATGATGTCTTTTGTACCGAAGAAGCGATGGAAATAAGAAATACTCTTCTTTCCTATTATTGATACTTCATTAAGCATCCAAGAGTTTGATCGGATGGTAAATACTTTCAATTACACAGTACATATTCGATTTCTTTTGGTTTTGCCATATCTTTGAATCCAAAACCTATTGAATTGAGCATTTTGATATTTCAACTAGTTCTTACGCTAATTTTCATGATACAATCTGAGGAAGCATTTGGAAGTCCGAACTATCCTTTTGTTTCCACTTCATCTTCATCATCCTTCGATGCTCCTTAAGACTCAATCTGAGGTTGGCAATCAACATTCTCCCAGATTGAATCGGTGCTTGGCAATTCATACCCTTCGGGTTTTAATGATAAGCGCAAACTCGTAGATCGAGGCAAGGATTGAAGTGCCTTTGCACAAGGAAAGGAGAGATATCACAACTAGAGTAAAAGAAAGATGAACAATTTTTTTTATGGTTCATGCATGTCCTTGAGCTAAATCCAACTAAATTATCATGTCAACAAGTTCTGAAATGCCTTTACATGCTACAAAATCATTTCACATGAACAAACTTCCAACTTTGGGATTTGTCATTTTCAGATATAGAGTTGCTCTTGAGACAAGAGGAGTTACCTATTCTTGTCTTGTTCAAAAAGGAATTTTTTTTTATTAATTAACCTTTTTTTTAATTTTATTTTAAAGTTAACCCCCGACACACTTTATTTCCAATTCTGACTCTTTTGGTCACGCCACCACCCATGGCGTGACAAAACAACATCTTATCACGCCAAATTTCATTTTTGGTCAAACTCTTGTCACGCCAATGGAAGTGGTGTGACAGTATTATTTGGTCACGCCACAACCAATGACGTGACAAAAATACTATTTTGGGAACTTATTCTGGCGCGTGATAGTGTTGTTTTGTCACGTCACCACCCGTGGCGTGACCAAAGGGGTCAGAATTGGAAATAAAGTGCGCCGGGGGTTAACTTTAAAATAAAATTAAAAAAGAGGTTAATTAATAAAAAAAGTTCTTCAAAAAGATACCCATACATTTGAAATTTCTTGTATGCGACATCTGGAATTTTCTTGTGCATGTTCTTCATGATACCCCAAGGATGAGGTACCCTACATTCAAGTGAAAAAGAACGCATGTATCATGTATTCTATTCAAATTACCCTTACTAATAATTTATCTTGGAGAAGTCTCAGACCTTGTGATAGGGTTTGCTAAGCAAAAGCTTAGACAAGCCCTCTTGCTATCTGCAAGTAGGTCATCACCAAGGAGAGGCAAAGCAGATCACACCGATATGGTTTGTCGGCTCGCTTCCTTGTCGATGATTAGAGCATGGTAGTAATATGCTCTTGCTGATGACAAGATGCAACATCGAGTTAATACAAGAAATGAGGCATTTTGCATGCTTCAGAATTGTGTTGTGTCTTCAGCAACCTTAGCCCCATGCATTTCCACTTAAGGAACAACAAGCTTCTTTCCATATGAGTCACTTGTGTCGCATCCCGGCACAATAGTGAGCCCGAGAAAAGGAGAGATCAGGAAATAAGTTCAGTAGGAATGATAAAAAGGCTCATGAAATGTACCATTTGATGAGCTTAATTATGAACTCTTGACTGCGAAAAATAGCCGACTTGCTCATAGGCTAGCCTCCTCTTCTTGACAATGTTGCCTTTCACACTCGTGGCCAATCCAAGTCAGATTTTTTTTTGAAAAGGGGGAACCCCAGCTTTTAATAGAAAGCCAATAACAAGTTTTTACAACACACAACAGTAAGCATAAACTGGGAACTCCAGTTACCTAAGTAAGTAACCACAAAAGACACAACCGCTCCAACATCGAAACGAGCACTAACGACCAAACAGTCCAGCACGACAACCAGCCCTATTACATAGCTAAAAACAGCAGGGGCCAAAACATCAGTAGCTCATCACAGAAAACAGCTACCTATCAGATGAGCTAGTATTCCTATTACAAAAGTCTTTCGCCCAAGCTTCAGAGATTGAAATGAGCCGATCCAACTTATCACCATCATTCTTTTTCACAAGGATCTTCCAGCGCTGCAAACAAGATAAAGTTTTGAACATGACATCTATAGGGTTCTTAATATAACTCTTCTCAAACACCATATTGTTCCTAATTCTCCAAAGAGTCCAAGCCGTAGCTGCAAAACTAAACAAAGCAACATGGTGATTAGCCCCTTTTAAATCCAACCAATTCGATTGGAAGTCATCAATACAAGTGGGGTTTCGGTTCCAGCCGAGAATCTCTGTAAAACAAATCCACAAGAATTTGGAAATAACACAGGAAAACAGAATGTGATTAATAGTTTCTTCCACCCCACACAAGAGATAGTTAGCATTACCTTTCCAACTCCTAAGTTTAAGCTGATCCATAGATTGGGCTCTATTTTGATAACAAAGCTAAACAAAAAATTTTACTTTCAAAGGGCACTTGTTTTTCCATAATCTGATTAATTTCCTGCTGTTAACACCCCCAAACAACAAATGCTTATACAAAGATTTGACTGAAAAAACCCAGATTCTCTCGACACACAGATTGGTTTCTCCTGTTGTCAACCAAATCCACATGCTCAATGTCTGCTTTGAACTCCTCCCATCTTGCATTTCTCTAACCCCAAACCTCCTTCTAAAAGGTTACTCCATTGCCACTGCACCCTTCCTTCACACTAATCACTGGAGACTGACACAAACGAAACAGGTTATTGAATTTGATTTTTAGCGGACACTCCTCGATCCAAGCGTCATTCTAGAAATAAGTATCTTGTCCATTTCCCACCTTGTATCTCACCCCCAAATTGAAAAACTTATTAACTTTCATCAAACTCCTCCAGAACTGAGAGCCTCCTAAATTTCTAGCATCCTTAAAGACCCTAGTGGGAAAGTATTTAGCTTTTAAAATATTCCACCATAATTCAAAATATGTGGTTTTAATTCTCCAAATCCATTTAGCCATTAAACAATCATTCATCACCCGTGTATTAATAATTCCCAAACCACCATAGTTTTTTGGTCGACACACCACACCCCAACTGACCATATGATACTTAAATTTGTTGGTAGTGCCCCTCCAAAAGAAATTGGCTCTGATCCTGTCCATCTTCCTGTGAGACTCTTCCGAAAGCCTATAAAACCCCATAGTATATATTGGTAAACTACTCAAACTGCTGTTGATCAATGTTAATCTTCCTCCAGACGATAACAAATTGCTTTTCCACTGATCCAGTTTTTTGCCCAATTTGGTGATCACATTTTCAGCAGCTTTCACCCCTAACGCTCTGTCACCAATCAAGATACCTAAATAATTCAAGGGTAAATGGACCCTCTTGCAATTGAAAATCTCCGCTACTCTATTGGCTTCTTCATTCTCCACCCCCAACACAAAAACTTCACTTTTATGGTAATTGATTTTCAACCCAGACATCCACTCAAAACAATATAACAGAAATTTAAGGTGCAAGAAATACTCCTCCCCATATTCAATCATCGGCCTGAGTGTAAATCGCATATTGCGTAGCAGGCACCCTCACCGAATTAGATGAGATATCACCCCCTTAATCAGACCTCTATCTTGAGCTTTATACATCAATTCTGCTAGAGCGTCCGCAGCCAAGTTGAACAATAGAGGGGAGAGTGGGTCTCCTTGTCTCAAACCTCTAAACGTTTTAAAATAAGATCCCATCTCACCATTCACATTAATCTGAGACTTTACCCCTTTGGTGAACTCATAACAGTCTTAACCCACTTGTCCGAAAAATCCTTTACCCTTCATCACTTCTTCCAGAACTCCCAATTGATTTTATCATAAGCTTTCTCGAAATCCAATTTTAAGATCACCCCTCTTCTTTTAGAAACCTTGATATCATGAAGGATTTCATGAAGAGCCACCACCCCATCCAAAATATTTAGACCTTTAATGAATGCCGATTGACTCTTATTAATAACTTTGTCACCAAGAACCCCAACCGATTGGCCAAAAGTTTCGTTAAAATCTTAAAACTAACATTAAGAAGACAAATCGGCTGTCTTTGTTTAATGTTGTTAACATCTTTAAGTTTGGAATCAACGTAATCACCCCAAAATTTAATCTTTTAAGTCCATCGCTTTGTCATAAGATCCTTAATCATAGCCATGAACTGAACCTTACAAACCCCCAAAATTCTTTATAGAACAGACTAGGAAAACCATCCCACAGTCTTTGAATTAGCAGGTAGCTCCTTAATCACCTGACTAACTTCCTCTTCAGAGAAATCTGCCAGTAGCCAACTATTATCTGCCTCTGATAATTTATAACATCTGTTCCAGAACCTTCGACCAATCCCACCTCTCGGTCCCCATCTGACCCAAACAACTCTTTATAAAAGCTATCAATATGAGCTCTTATTTCAGCTTTATCTGTCAAAACATTCTGTCCTTGTTCCAGGCTAAAAATCTGATTTTTCCTTCTCCTACCATTGGCACATTTGTGAAAGTAACCTGTGTTGGAGTCTCCTTTAAGCATCCAATTCAAATTGCCTCTTTCTTTGCCAATGAAACTCTTGATGCAAGTAGTTGTACTAGCTCAACTTCCAAGGAGTACCTTAGAGTCCACTCATCACAATTTAAAACTCGACTTCGCAATCGAATCAAAATTTTTAATCTGCTCCACCAATTTCAATTTCTTAACTTTGTAATCCCCATTGAAGTTAGCTCCCCAACCTCTTAGAAATCTTCTGAGAGACGCTAAACACCCATTCCATGTTTCCATAGAATAGCAACCTTCCGGAGCTCTATTAGTGCTCTCATTCCATTTAGTCTGAATAAGTTCCCTAAATTTCTCATGACACAGCCATTTAGCTTCAAAGAAAAATCTCCCAGATTTAACATGGTCTCCCTCACCAGAATTTAGCAAAAGAGGACTATGATCTGAACCTACTCGCAGCAGACAATGCACCTGACAAAGAGGGAAATTAGATTCCCAATCAGTTGTCACAAAGATCCTATCCAAGTTGACCATCACTGGATTATCCTGTTTGTTAGTCCAAGTATATCTCGCACCTCTTTTCTTGACTTCCAATAACCCATTATCAGAGATGAAATCATTAAAGAGGTCCAGATGACCATTGTTTTTGTCCCCAGCCTCTCTAATCAAGTTGAAATCACCCCCATCACAATTGGCAGCACTGAACTTTTACATTTTCTATCAAGTTCATCCACAAAAAGCTGGGAGAGCTCATGCTTGGCAGGACCGTAAACCACAACCACTTCCCATCTGAAGTTAGTCGCCCTGTTACGAATCCCCATACTGACAAAGAACATGCCAGAATCATGAGTTTCCACTTCAAAAAGCTCTTCTTTCACCCCCAACAAAATACCCCCTGAATGTCCAATGGCTGGGATCCAATGCCACATGAAAGGTAAATTACACCCCAAGTTTGTAAGATCTCTAACCGAAAACTCTTTTTTAATAGTCTCCTGCAGCCCCACAATGTCTAAGTGTTCATGCAACAACAGCTCCTTGAATTGTCTTCTTCGCGCCGCCTGTCCCAAACCTCTGATATTCCAAAATAAACATTTCATGGTTTACACTCTGCACCCCCTTTTTTCTTTGCCTTGCTGCCCAATTTCTTACTTATCTTGAAACCAGAAACACCCTTTTTTCACACATTTAGATTACGTGTTAACATTCTCCAACTTGCTAACCACATCCAAAGACTCACCTTTCTTTGCTTCAACTGAAACTTGAACAGTTTTAGCTAACGCTGCTCTAACAATTTCTTGGGCCTGCATTGCTGTGATGATTTCACAAGATTTTGTGCAATGGTTGCCCAAAATAATATCACAAGAGGAAGCAACATCTTCTAAGTGACTAATAGAAGTATTATTAAGCACATTAAAAGGGTTTTTAGTGTTACCTTGAAAATCCAAATTTTGAGAGGATTTAAGAATTGACGCCTTCTTCTCCATTGATATGCCTGCATCCTGTATTCTAGAACTTTTCCTAATTGCCACAGGAGGATCAGCAAATCTATTTATTTTCCCTTTCTTTTTTTTTACTGGAGATCCAACATTCTTTCTCTTCCTCTGCAGCAAACCCCTCACAAACTGCTAACAGACCACCCTGTTGTGAATATACTGTCTCCACCCCCACACCGGATTGTAGAGCATCCTTTACATCAACCAGATGTTCTGAAATAATACAACTCTTCTCACCTTTTTTGAGAGTATCACTTACTATTGCCCCTTTAGAAATCTCTGTGACAACAGTCTTGAGCTCAACCTCAGTTGTTGATTCTTTCATAGGAGTCTCCAAACAAGGCCAACAAATAGCCGGTATCATAGTAAGACCTCCCTCAGAATGTACCTCAATGTTCTGATGATTAATGATTGCCTCTTTCTCCACACTACCAACCTCCACCCCTTGTGAGGTCAGTAATCCTTCCTTTTCCAGAGGGAAGACAACCACAGACTTCTTATCTTGAACTGGCTCAGAAGGGAGACTGTAAGATAAAGGAACTATAGCTAAAGCATTAAGACTCTCATCCATTGGATTAGCCTCCACCGCCATTCCAGCACTGTGGGACATAAAAGATGATACATGTGAATTATTATCTTGGGATTCAATCTGACACCCCTCAATATCTGACAGCGACTCATCAGTGGAAATATTAATCATTTGCAAAGCCAAAATTGGCTCCTCCACTGCTTCTTTCATTGACTCCTCTCCTTCTCCCAAACAAACCTCTGACTGCTTAAATTCAATCTTAGAAAATGCCCCTTTATCAGCATCATCCTCTGTTTGTTCCAAGGATTTGTCACACCCCAATAAATCCTTCTTGTCACACCCTTTGTGCTCCTCTACCTTATGTGAAGCGCTAAGTCTACTTGACTCAGCTTGCTGTATTGCAACCAAGTAAGAATCCTTTTTCCCTTTAACATCCTCATTCCCCAAATGTTGTTTGCCTTTGTCCTTTCCAGAACCGCCACCACCCTGTTGCCCAGACGACTGATTAGTATCCCCACCAAATTTCTCCACCATTTTGTCCCATTCTGCTCTATAATTACTACTGTGAGAGTCTTCCTCCTCCTCATCGTCCTCTTCATCCTTCTTCTTGTGTTTATGGTTTTTATGAAAGTGGTCGGTACAGGACCACTCTTCTTCTTTGAAGTACCCCCTCGATTCAAACTTTATTTCATATCCCATGGAATTTATAAAGATCTCGACAAAAGCAGTTAATTTTGTGGGATCTCTACAAAGCACTTTAACTCTCATTTGGATCAACTCTTAGCAAACTTAACTCATCTACTTCAAGTGGCTCCCCATCGTGCTAGAGATGTTCATAACCAAAGCAGTAGTCTTCGCAGGAGTCGGTATGCCTGATACCTTAATCCACCCAGCAGTGAGTATCGAAGAAGCTTCTGGATCAAGAGTTGATATGTCGATTTTTGCCTTAATAGAATGAAGTGTCAATTCCACACTTCGAGCTTTTGACCAAGTTTCCAACATAGCTTTGGAAGGGAAGACAACCCCAAACTCAGAATCAGAGAATCTTCTAACCTTCCAGTCCCAATCTGCTTGTATTAAATGTTTCAATTCAGCTTCTATTTTTGCCACAGTGGCCACCCCTTCAATAATACTCAAAACCCCAGAAGCTTCATGTAATTCAGATAATTTCAGACCTGGTTCTTGAATACTGTAAAAGCCTTGTCCGGGAATGCCAAAACCACATAACTTCAAACCTACGTTCTTCTTTTCCTCAGGGCAGCTAGAAGACCAATGACCAGATTTCTTACACTTATAACAAACTGGAGTATTAGTGCATCTGGCCTGGTGATGCCCTGATTGGAGACATCTAAAACAAGTGCCACGATCTTCAGCCCTCAACACCCCTGTGTTAGCACCAATTTCACCCCAAGATTTTTTGCTATTATCACCTTTAACGAGTTCATCAGAGGTGTCCCGAGGATTCGCATTTCTAGGATTGTTATCCCTGAAAGTGCTGCCCCTACCACCAAAATCCCCTCTGCAATCCCCTCTCAAAGAATCATCCCTATGGCTATCATAACCTTGATACCAATTTTTCCCCTGATTATCATATCCTCGACCCGAACCTCCAAGACGGGACTCAAATCTATCCCTGTTAGGCTCATGAAAACCATATTGCGTACCTGGGTTGAAAGAGCTCCCCTGATGAGATTCCTGATTTCTCCACTTCAGATCTTGATCTCGACGAAGCTTTGTTCTCAGATCTTCTTCCACCAATAGATCATCCTCGTTCATCCACTCCTCCGGAGCGGATCTTTTTTCCCCAATGTTTCGACCCCCTCCTCCAAAACGACGCGGATAGCGGCCCCTTGCCCTATCCATCGTCTCACCCCTCAACACTTCGGCGAAAGAACGCGTGAGCGGCGGCGGCTCCTGAATCCGCTTGACCACCTTCGCTCTACCACCCAGACGATGAATCTCACGTTCGGTGGCTAGGAACCCTAACTCGCCAACACAGGCGTTCTTTGGTATCCAGACCCAAGAAGATTTCGGAGCGCCACGCCAAGAATGCGCATAGAGATCTGCCAAAGACGTACCAAAGCGATGTATCTTCCCTGCGCTGTAGCCTTTGTCTCTGTCGTGCCCCTGGTCGCAATCCACACGTAGGGAATCCTCAAGAGACACGACCTCACGCCTTTAGCCGATGCACGGCGGATGGAACCGCCAGCCACGCCAAATCGAGAACCTTCGTCCGCCAGCTTCAAGGGCAACACCGACCTTTCCCCCTCCCGAGACGAGCTCGAGGACATCCCACGCTCCGTCAAAGACGGCCTCGAGGAAACCCTAACCGCCGTCAAGGGCGAGTTAGTCTTTTCGCCCATCTCGCGAAACAGAAACGCACATTTGCGCCGCGCAATCGGAACGTCAATCCAAGCTGTATTTCTACACACTGTTTTTAATAGTAGGTATAGTATAAGGCAATTTAATTCATAATGTACGAAATATATTCAAGGATAAAGTTTAACTACGAGCCAATGCAGAATTGAGATGGCCTCAAGCATACCTTCACGCAAATAACTAGGAAAACTCTTCTGTATTTGAAAGGGCGATGTGGATTAAGTACTTGATCAAAGGGTAATATAAAGTTGATAACTTTGTCATAGGTTTTACGCATTTCGGTCAGATGCATACTTGACTTGTGCCGATATCTCGAACAAAGCGAAGATATGTGACACAAGATATGTAAAAGTAACTACGCTAATATCTAGTGTTAAAAGATGAATGCAGACCTTCGATACCTTCCTTTCACTTCCAACGACAATTCGTCGGAATGAGTATCGAGTTGGCCTCGAACAATACAAGCATCGCCATCATGTGGATTGACGACATGACGCCGCACCATGCGCCGCCAAACAAACTCTGAATGCAAAGGATAGAAGCGGACTGTTTAGCAAGGTTGCAAGCACGGTCGGGAGTTCAATATCTCATAGTAGAACACGAGAGAAGGCGGTTCAACATCTCGGAGGATTGGCGACGATAAGCAAGGCGAGAGGCGGCCATAGTCCTTGCGTGGTTGCTTGTGGTTCCATGGTCGCCGCAGTAGCAACATGCGAGGTCGGGTCATGACTACTCGACGCAGTGGCGACACCGTAGAGGCCCGAGAGTCGGCTGGTGGCTTGGTGGCACCGCAATGGGGAGGGTAGGATTACAAGCAGCCTGGGGTGGAGGAGGGCTGGCACACCGGGTGGATTAGGTCACGGGAGGGAAGAGGGCGGCACCGGGACCAGTGGAGGCGGCGGTTCGGCCAGTGGGAGCCGGAGGAGGAGGAGGGGCGGCAGCTGGTGGTAGGGAGGAGGGCGACGATGGGTCGAGGACCAACACGTGAAAGAAGTGGAATGCAGGGGGTTTTGTGAAAAAAGTTTAGTGGATTGGAGGTGGAATTAGGTTCCGAATCTTGGTGCTTCAATCCAGATCCAACGCCCAATATTAGTATTAGCATCTTATCATCTAAATATCCATTAGCACTATCCTATATATATATATATATATATATATATATATATATATATATATATACATGTGTATACATATATGTATATGTCTATATGTGTGTGTATGTGTGTATATATATATTCTCCTCTGAGTGTAGTTACTCCTATTTCTGATATACCACCTAAAAGAATTTGAAATACTCCTTTATCACTTTGGGTATACTCATATACTAATTATAAGATATTTCAATGTGAACCACACAAAAAATTTGTAAGAGAGTCCATAGTTTTTAGCATATTTTGTAAATACCTTCATATTCGTATATAAAAAGAAGTATGTCTACAAAATTATACATACCACTCCTAAAAAGGTGTGAATACCACTTAAGTGGTCTTATATACTCGTATACTACACATACATACTCTCAATTGCGCAAGATACTCCTTACGTTGTGAGATACAGAATAGGAAGTAACTACATTCGGGAGTAGAAAGAAGCTTCCTATAACCATCAAATACGTCTCGAGACTGATGCAAAATTTTAAAATTCAAACCAGAATCTCATCTTTCAATCATTGTAATATTTTTGCATAAATCTCGGAGTATTTTGGATGATTATGACAGTGCATGCACGTTCATATACACGTGGAGTCGCTTTCCCCTAATATTCATTGCTTAAAAAGATGCTTTTAGTTATCTATGTATAAAAAAATGTTTTGAGATTAAAAATAAAATAAATTGCTATGTTATAAGCGACCGCGTGACTGCAGTATGAAACTAGACATGAAACTTGGAAATTAGAGCGCACCATGGGCCGGCCTAAAGATGAAGCCCGGGAAGCGGCAACCCGAGCCCACACCTCCCCTCTTCCCGAACTACCCCGCTAAACCCCCCCACCCTTCCCCTCAAAACCCCTCCTCCCTACTCCCTCCCGCCGCCGTCATTTCCCCCATCGCCTCCCGCAGAAACCCTAACGCCCAAAATGTCCACCCCGCCGCCGGCCGCCGCTGCAGCCTCCCCGGTCTCCGGCCACGCCAAAACCAAATCGAAGAAGAAGAGCAAGAAGCATCAGGACGACTCCACCGACCCCTCCGCCGCCTCCGGCCCCGCGCCGTCGCTGGCCGAGGCCGAGGCCAAGGCCGACGGCTACCTGATCAAGCCGCAGCAGCTGGTGCCGCCGCTGGACACCTCCGCGTGGCCGCTCCTGCTCAAGAACTACGACCGCCTCAACGTCCGCACCGGCCACTACACCCCGCTCCCCGCCGGCCACTCCCCGCTGAAGCGCCCCCTCGCCGAGCTCCTCCGCTACGGCATCATCAACCTCGACAAGCCCTCCAATCCGTCCTCCCACGAGGTCGTCGCCTGGATCAAGCGCCTCCTCCGCGCCGACAAGACCGGCCACAGCGGCACCCTCGACCCCAAGGTCACGGGTAACCTCATCGTCTGCGTCGACCGCGCCACCCGCCTCGTCAAGTCCCAGCAGGGTGCCGGCAAGGAGTACGTCTGCGTCGCGCGCTTCCACGCCGCCGTGCCCGACACCGCCAGCGTCGCCCGCGCGCTCGAGGCGCTCACGGGCGCCGTATTCCAGCGCCCTCCGCTCATCTCAGCGGTGAAGCGCCAACTCCGGGTGCGCACCATCTACGAGAGCAAGCTTCTCGAGCACGATCCCGAGCGGCACCTCGCCGTGTTCTGGATCTCATGCGAGGCCGGGACGTACGTCCGGACGCTCTGCGTGCACCTCGGGCTGCTGCTCGGGGTCGGCGCGCACATGCAGGAGCTCCGCCGTGTCCGGTCAGGGATTCTTGGCGAGGGCGATAACATGGTGACTATGCACGATGTCATGGATGCGATGTGGGCGCTGGACAACCACAAGGACGAGTCGTACCTGAGGCGAGTGGTGATGCCTCTCGAGGTGCTACTCACTAGCTACAAGAGGCTTGTCGTGAAGGATTCAGCTGTGAATGCTATTTGCTATGGTGCGAAGCTCATGATCCCTGGGTTGCTCCGATTTGAGAATGACATTGAAACTGGGGAGGAGGTGGTTCTCATGACAACCAAGGGGGAGGCGATTGCGATTGGCATTGCCGAGATGACCACCGCTGTCATGGCGACTTGTGACCATGGGGCGGTGGCCAAGATCAAAAGGGTGGTCATGGATAGGGACACATACCCAAGGAAGTGGGGGCTTGGTCCTGTGGCGCTCAAGAAGAAAAAGATGATTGCTGAAGGCTTTCTTGATAAGCATGGGAAGCCGAATGAGAAGACACCAACTGAGTGGCTTCGGAATGTGGTGCTTCCAACTGGTGGTGATGCAATGGTTGCCAGCATTGCTGCAGCACCTGAACCAGAGAAGCCAAAGGTGGAAGAGGAGGCAGTTGTGGCTGAAGAGACCAAGGAAAAGAAAAAGAAGAAGCATAGAGATGATGAGGGTGACAATGCTGATGAGGGGCGGAAGAGGAAGATTGTAGATGATCTCTCTGCTTCTGTGACTGCGAAGAAGATCAAGGTTGGGGAAGATGCTGATGCAGTGGAAGGGGATAAGAGTGAGAAGAAGAAGAAGAAAAAGAAGGACAAGGATGAATCAGCATCTGCTGATGCAGAGGAAGTGAAGGTGAAGAGTGAATTGTCCGATGGAGATAAGGGTGGCAGTGAGAAGAAGAAAAAGAAGAAGAAGAGCAAGGAAGGAGGTGATGCTGTTGATTCTGAGAGTGCACCAACTGGGGATGGTGGTGAAGCTGAGAAAAGTGAGAAGAAAAGGGAGAAGAAAAAGAAGAATCGAGATGCAGAGACACAATAGCTGGAGAGTATAATTTTAGCCAGATTGTTGACTTCCTAATTTGCAGATTTGGGGAGGTTTGAATGCTATGTGGCTTCGTTACTTGCGAACAATAATGATTCTAGAGGCCTAGTGTAGCATTTTCTATATCGCTATCCTTTTACTGCTTTGAACTTAAAATGCAAATTAGTGAGGTCTGCTTTTAACTTGTCCATGATCATGATGGCCTGTTATTGTGTTGTTTCGTTTATCACTTGGATGTGATGAGTTTTGCTCCATTGCTGTCTTCAGTCTGGTAATTTTAGCATATGTTGCTGCCTTGTTGCTCATGATATTGGCGGCCTTGGTGAATGATATTCATCTTGATGCTTAGTAGCTTCACCAATGCTAGTTTTGTCGCTTGGGTTTTGGCATGCTGCACATATGATGGGAGTGCTGGGTTGGTTTTCTGCATTGCTGCAAATGCCTTTGAAGAAAATTTGGATTGGCGGTGATAGTTTTGTGTACTCCATTGTTAAGAGAGGCATTAGCTATTACTGATTGGTCCAACACATAGGAGAAATTTATGGTGTAAATCTGCTTTACTTATATGTCTTCCATGGCATTCTGCCAAAATTCACAGATATCCTGGTTCTTTATATTGTTCAACAATTTTGGAAAATTCTATTAGTTGACTTCCACTGGCATGTTTGCACAACTTGTGATGTTTTGTTGTAGTCGGAGGCAATGGGTTTCTGCCTCACGTCCTCGCAGCATATGCTGTGTTGTAGTTGAAGAGCTGGTATTCTCCAGATAGGCGGTATGTGTGTCTTACATTACATTTGTCATAAGATTGTTGTCTGTAGATGTGGAATACCTTACGAAATTCCCGTTCTCACCAAGTTTCTGGGTTAATATTGGTGAGAACTGCTAAAATGTGTTTGCCATTTGCTTGTTGAACATGGAAATCTCTTATATTGTTCTCAAATGCTTGCAAGTGCAAATTTGGTCAATACCATGTACAAGTCACAACACAATCAAGCTGGCACAAATCAAGTTCACCTGTTCTGATGTTTACATGCACTTTATTACTAGTTAAGCTGAACTTTTCCAGCGACTGCCTATTCCAGACAGGAATAACTAATCCTCTTCACCCCAAAAACAAACTAGCCTAAAACTGCGGTGGACAACTCCTTTAATAGCCACAGTTTTTCCCCGTCCAAGAACTGTTCTCGCAGACGTGAAATCTTTCCTTCTCACGATCTTCGAAAAAGAAGAATCAATCTCTGTCCCAATGCACAACATCTTGAAGTATCCACTCAATCTCTACTCCTTCACGATTGCCCAGACGGCGTAGACTATTCCTGGCAGGTAGCCGAAGAACGAGAGGACGAGGCAGATCCAGAACTCAACCTGCGGCCAACGGCGACACGAGAAGAACCGGTCAGATCACGAATCCCGGATGCCATTTTCACATCGACCGTGCGCCGGTGTGGAGGTGCGTGCGTACCTCGCAGCCGAACTTGAGGAAGACGCCGAGGGGAGGGAGGATGATGGCGAGGATGAGGTCGACGAAGGTCGCCGTGCTGTCCGCCATCGATCGCAGAGGTCAGGCGCGCGCGGGCGGGCGAGGCGAATGTATATGTGCTACGTGCAACGAGATCGATCGATCACCCTGAGCCAAGAGGGCTTCTTTATAGTGTGGACGTGTGGAAGCGAAGCCACCGGGACGCACGTACGAATGGCAAGGTTGTGGCAGGCTGGGCGGGTTCGCTCTTTCGCCGGCTTCAAATAGGAACCAAATTTACGGCGTCTTGTGCTACCTAGGAGCAGTGGCGGAGCCAGGATTTGGACGATGGGGGTGCGAACTTCTGTCGACTGGTTGCCATAATGCCATTCACAAATCACAATCACAATCACACTATCACATAGCATTAAATCTAACTGTCTAAGTCTCTAACCAAATCAAGAACCACTAACCAAATCGGTGAAAAAGCCAGAAGCTCGACCGGAGAGGGAGCGGACACGGAGAGGCCGGAGGTCGAGCCCACGGAGGCGAAGGCCGGGCCGAGACCGAGAGCGGGCCGAGCGGCGGAGCAGTGAGGCCGGTGGCAGGCGTGGTCGCCGCCGTGACGTGACGCCGTCGTCGAGCCGCCCGGAGGCGGGTCGGCGGCCGAGAGCGAGCGGGCGGCCAGCGGGCGGCCGGAGGCGCTGCAGTGAGGCCGGCCGGCACGCAAAGAAGGAGGGCGGCAAACCGGCGAGGGGCCTTGGCGGGCGGGCGCCATGAGGTGAGGCGGCGACGGCACGGCGCAGAGAGAGCCGAACTTATGCCGGTCTTGAATCTGGATTTGGTCCATTTGGAGAGGAAAGAGAGAAATCAGAAAGGAGAGAGAGTTTAGAGGTAGAGGAGAAGCGGTGCTATTATGCTTAATGGGTCGCCTGACTCCTGCCGACCACAGCGATTTGGGCGAATGTTGAAATAGAAAAGGGCCATCGGGATCGGGTGGTTTGCCGAGCCAATCTCTGCTGAGAACTTGTATACAGGTATATTAATATGTATAGTATATACTCTATGTATTAAGAAGGGTATATATCGGTTTTTGTGCAAAAATTTTGGGGTCTGTTGTACCCCATGCACCTCTTCAGCTCAGCCTCGCCTAGGAGCCGTTAGACACCACTAAGGTTGAGATGAAGCATGTAAACTTGCAAACAAAGGTTCGATGAAAAAACGCGACTGGGAATGGACGCCAGCTAGAATCGCCTCCTCACCATAATACGCTCCATGATCCCATCCGGTGCTAACCAGAGGTGTTCATAGGTCGCCCCGCCCGACCCAGTCTAGGCCGGGCCTAGGACTGCATTTTCGGTCCAATGGTTTTGGCCTGAAAGCTCGCAGGCCTAACAAAAATAATAAAAACAATAAAATAACACTTTTTTATTCTTAAAATAAATTAAATATTACTTTTTTATTCTAAAAAACATTAAAATAGTAGTATTTTATGGGAAAATACAGATTTCGGGCTAGGCTCGGGCCTGCCTGTTTCCAACTAGACTTTTCATGTCCGGCCCGAGGCCTGGTTCGGTCCGGTATTTGAACAGGTCTGGTACAAACACATATGGTTTGCACACAAATTCGGAAAGGATACGGCGGCTTAATTGGCATGGCAAGAAAGAAGCAAGCCTTCGACGTCCATGGCGAGAGGCGTGAGTGCTGCGTTGGGCTGAACCTGAGGGCTTAATATGGGCTTTGGTTAGATAAGGCATGCGAGGAGCCCAGGCCACACGTTGTATTCCGTTCGTCTCTTCCCTCTATACAGCACATGATTGAAGCTAGGCTTGCCCCAACTGTGAACCTCAATCCTTCTAGAATATGAGCATCGAAACAAAATCGATAGCTCCCAAATCCCGATTTGCATATTGCATCGTCGTATATCGGCAATGTTTTTTTTTCCCGACTCTTTAGATGTACATGAGAGAAGCACACGGGCCATCGTCATATATCCGCAGTGTTTCTTTCGACTGTTTAGATGTACATGAGACAAGCACACGGGCCACGTGACCACTACGAGAGTTGCACGATTGCAAAGAACCATGGAGAAGACGGCGTCGTTGATGATGACGGGACTTCCCTCCAAGAAGCATAGGCAAAAACAGTGCGACGCACTGCCCGTGTATTGGACTCGCCGACGGCCGGCGTTGTTTGAGCAATTACCAGAGCAAGGAGAGGCTCAAGTCACACACTCAGCGGCCGTTCGTAAAGGATTCGTAGAAAACTTTTTTTTTCTCTCGAATTCAACGGTTTCTTGTAAAAATCCTGCAAAATTCTTGCGTTCCAAACGAGGTGCAAGCAGTCCAAATTCATGCATGACCGAAAGTTTCTTGCGCGTGCGCGCGCGCTCTTGAGTTGTGCGGTGTACGGTATGAAATAATCCATCATACATAAGATCAAGGTAAGCACAGATCTCAAAGATCCCAGGATGTCTAGCAAGCACACCTTGTTTTGTAGCTTGTTCCAGGTTCATGAGATGGCTTTGCGTCAAACCGAGAAAATACTGTAGCACTGCAGCTTTCAACATCACCGATCTATCCAGAATCACCACTCATCCACAGTGCCGGTCCTGAGTTTTTTTTGACCTAGAACGAAGCTAAAATTTTGGGCCTTTTTATATAAACATGATAATACTACTAGTACTACCCATTGGTAGTATATATACACTCATATATAAAATGTTACTAATAAGCGATTAATCGAATGCAAAAGCAATATTCATATGAAACGACGCGTGAGGCGGGAGGGCCCATCAATGTCTTTGGGCTCGACGGCCGCCTCCCGCCTCCCGCGGCCGCCTGCTCATCCAATGTGTCGTGTCGGTTGGACTTGCATAACAAGCCAGCGAGCCAATCGACGGGCGCCATCACGTCCACGCCAAGTCGTAAGGGTGTGTTTGATTTGTGGTATAAGACTGAACGGAAGGGTTTCGTTCAGGATATGAGGCTATTCTTATGTTTGGTAAGATGGACGGTACCAAACGATATAAGATAAGATGGTTTTATATGAGAGAATATTTCACTTTTATTCTGTACTATTCTATTCGATAAAAAAGGCTGAACCATGCAGTTCAACGTTTTGCGCTGGCTCCTGCGCTCGTGCAACGAAGCTTTTGGACACGAAAAAAATAAAAAAACACTGTAGTGAGGAGGCTACCATATGTTGATGAATTTGCAAATTGAATTTAAATTCAAATCAATTTGTAAACTCAATCCGTGCATCATCTCGTACAACCAACCAAATACAATTTTGTATCATCCCATATAACTAAATAAACGCACTGACTGTACCATCCTATCAAGGACGATCCCATTCTATTTGTACCATCTCATCTCATTCAACCTCATACAACTAACCAAACGAGCTATTTGTATCATCGCATTTAGAACGATCTCATCCTACTGACGCCGCCACGAAAGTCATCCGTGACGTTTCCCATTGTAGAAAACGCCCGGATTCTTCGTGCACAGGGACACATCGCCAAGCATCTCCGTGTAGAATAATGTTTTGGGAATTGCTAGAAATCTGTCGACTGAAATTTTCTTGGAAATCAGTCAATTTTTAGACCGTTGGATGCGCTTTGTGATTGGTGAGAGAGAGGGAGAGGCCGTCTGATGCGCTCTGTGATTGGTGAGAGAGAGAGAGGGTGGGAAGTGAGATTGGATTGGGAATATAGAGGGGGGGTGATATCTGGGGTATTAGATCTCCATCTGATGGCTCAAAAAATGACTGATTTCTAATAAAAAATCAGTCGAATGTTGTATAGACGCACCCGTTTTGGGAATTGAATGTTTTTGGCTCATTCAGCAACAACGACACTTCTCTCGCACCGGCCGCTGACTCAGAGCGCAGTATGACATGTGAAGAGTTCCCAGCAGCGGCCTGCTACGCACCAGATCGAGGGAGGCCACCTGCCGGGGTAGGTGGCGTGCATGCGCAGACACTGGAGCAGATTCCTCCCCCCTAGCTCGCCTTCCTCTTCCCAATCAAAGCCCCCCAGTCGTCTCTCGCACACGGCGCAGCACAGCAAAGCAGTAGCCACATCCATGGCGTCCGTCCTGCTCCCGGTCCTGGCCGCTCTGCTGGCGCTCGCCGCCTCGTTGCTGTGGAACTACGCCGTGGTGCGCCTCGTGTGGCGGCCCCGCTCCGTTGCGAGGAGGTTCAGGGAACAGGGGGTCCGGGGACCCCCCTGCAGGTTCCTGAGTGGCAGCAACGAGGACATCAGGAGGATGAAAGCGGAGGCCGACAGGATGGCAGCGCTGGACGTCCGCGACCACGACTACCTCCCGAGGACCCTGCCACACTTTGTCAAATGGAAGGAGCAGTACGGTACGGTTTGTGATGGATTCTCTTGTGCTTGTTTCTTGGGTGTGCTCTGTTCCTCTTTCTGCTTAAGATAGTATGATTTGTTTATCTGTTAGTAATCAAATGGTAAATGGTAACAAGGCAAGTTATTGTAGATAATGTGACGACAGATCATCAAACTCTTCACAATCGAATCAAGAAATAACATCTCAAGCTTACGGTTACACAACAAGAACCAAACTTTTATTATACAGAGATAAGGCTTAACAACAATGGCATCTAACCCCAAAGTTCATATATTACAAGGCAAAAGATCTTCCAAACTTGAGCGCGATTGAGATCTAATACCAGTAATCATCACCATTTAGTGGTTCCTCTTGCTCAAAGTGATCACGGGTATCTTCCCAGAGTTCTTCTGTTGATGTTTAGCAAGTGTGAGTACAACTGTATTGCAAAGCTAGGATCTTGCGGACACCGTCTGGCGTGTCGGACCGACGACACGTGTCGGATCTGAGGATACACCATTTTCTAAAAAATAGCGATACGGGGACACGGCTGTATATATAATAATAATAATAATAATAATATATGTATATCAGTATATGTATTATTGAATGCTTTTCTACGTGTTTATCAAACAGAAAGTGTAAAATGTTAGGAATATGTACCTCAAACACGATCCTCGGCTCCTGGTCTTTTCAGTTCTTCATAAAGCATAACTTCATATTAATACAAGAAATTCAAAATTCCTTTAACCTGCGAATAGAAAAAACTTGATTAGTAATTAGTAAATGTAAGTAAGCAATGTAACAAATACAATGCAAGAGCAAACACCTAAGTATCTAACATTATAACAACCATCAAACAATTGACAAATGATAACAATCAACAAAAAGTAGCCAAGTTCAAACATAGAAACTTAGAGTACAACCAAGAACCAACAATCCAACAAAAAGTAGACACTGGCCAATATAGGCGTGGTTCAACTTAAGTTACATAACAAACTGAAATTAAAAGCTTATGAAAAGATAGCATGAGACTCCTATACTTCCTCTTGTTCATCCTCATCTGGGTTCACCAAATTAGACCCATCTTCAAAAGACACGCTCTCCAATTCTGGTTCTTCAAGAGAGAGATTAGCAACTTCTAGAATGCCGACACCACTAAGAGATTCAAAGCCATCTCTCTCCACATCCCACATCCTTGTTGCCCCAGTTTTGTAAGAGGGTGTTCTCCTTGACAAAAGTCTCAAATTATTGTGCACAAAGACCAAATCTTCAGCACGCTCAAGAGTTAGCTTGTTTCTATGCATGCTGTGGATGAAGTTATATGTGCTCCAATTCCTTCATGCAAAGAAGATGAGGGCGGTTGGTTAACTATTTTGAGAGCCAAACTTTGCAACATAGGAATAGATTGTCCATGATTTGCCCACCAATTCATTGGATCAAGGATCCCTCTATCGTAAATGGAATCAAAGTCATTAAATTCTCCAGAAGAAGTGGAAAATCTAGCATATTCCTCTTTAACTTGTCTGAGCTGGTCAATTATAGGGAAGAACTTCTTAAAACACTTCATTCTCATTTGTGAAATCTCAAGATCCTTGTGGGGAGGTACACGGCCAACACCTTCATTAATCCACTTCTCACTATAATATCTACATAAAGAAAATGAATGGATTAAAAATTTTGCAACTTGCAAGAACTAAATTTTAGCAAATAGCAATTAGCCAACTACAGTTATATTTATATATCACCTTGGATTAAGTGAATGCGCCAAGCAATAAAGTGGAGTGTTGCCTTTTGCCCACCGATCAACCAATATGCTATGAACAATCGAGTAAAAGGTGGACACCTCATTATCTTGCTTTCCTTCCCACTTATATATCGCTTTCTTTACATTCTCTATCATTGTGTCCCACATCTCATAAATAAGATGAAGACATGGTGTGCCAGTGTCCGCCACACACAACATTTTCATATATAGGCTCAGTGAATTCAATAATGTAGTTCATCTTGCCCCACCACACTTCATTAAGAACTTTGTCTCTAACAAATTGTGCCATCCCTACATTGTCATCTTTGTAAGCCTCCCATGCTTCACTAATTACCATTCTTTGAAGTGCCCTCTTGACCATGCAAAAACGCCTCAACATGACCACAACCGAGGCAAATCTTGTTTCAGTAATGGCAAGCATCTTTAGATTGCTAAACTCATTGAACATTGAAAGCCTCATACCATGGTTCATTATGAAATTCTTGATCATATTAGCATCCTGAGCAATTTCAGTTATCCAATGGCACTCATCAAAGATGAGGCATTCATCATCAGTTCTTGGCATTTTAGCAGCACAAATACTTTTCAGAGCAAGATTAAGAGTATGAACAACACAGGGTGTCCAAAAAATGTGATTGTACTTCTGCTGAATAATCAAACCTGCACCTTTGCAATTTGCAGCATTGTCAGTGACGACTTGGACCACATTTCTTGTACCCACTTCTTCAATAACAACAATCAACTTCTGTGCAATGTACTCCTTTGTCTTCACCTCGCCTTCGGCATTGATAGCTCGCAAGAACATCGGAGCACTCTCAGAAACAGCGATAAAGTTTATGAGTGGTCGCCTCTGTGCATTCGACCACCCATCTGAACAAATGGTTACTCCCTTTTCAGACCATGTGCTCTTTGTCCGTTCTAATAAGGACTCAATATGAGCCCTTTCTTGTTGAAGAAGAGTGGTCCTCAGCTTGTTGTATCCAGGAGGAACATAACCAGAAATGTTGTGGTCTGCCGCAAAGGTATACGAACTTTGATAATGTGGATTTCTTGCTACATTGAAAGACAATCCTGTAAACAAAAAACATAGCCCTAAATTAGTTGAAAGCTTCCAAGGATTTGTGTCAATTGGATAAATTCAAGCAATGCTTTTGATTCAAGTTGATTACAAACCTGAAGAATAAAACATCCTCGCAATCGTAGCATCAAGTTGTTGGCGAGTTTCATTGTTGAAAGCTTTCTCCAAAGCTGAGCCTGAAGTTCCCCTCCGCTTAGAACCCATGCTAGATGAAGCAACACTAACACTATCAGCAGTACTAGTGATGTGCGTTGGCAAGAGAACATGCTTTGGCTTAGTTTTTGCTATCTCTTCTTCAGCCTTTGCAACTTCACTTCTAAGTTGAGTAAGGATAGGTACAATTACCTTTGGGCACATTTTGATTCCACTATTAGATATTTTGAGCAAATGTGCTTTCACTCTAGAGTAGCTCCCACTGTACACAAGTTTACAATACTTGCATTTGAATCTCACGTTTCCTCCCCCTCCTCCACCAGTCCTCTCTAGCAACTCGACATGATTCCACAATGGAGTCTTCACATTTTGTTGCTCGGCACTTGAATTTGAACCACCCGGTTCCATCTTCTAAGTCTTAATTCCTAAATCTGCAGCAAGGAACATAACATTACATGATTACACTTTCCAATTTTTCAATTATTCAATCAACAAAGTTATCTAACAATGGTGGAACCAACAAGCAACAATTATTCAATCAACAAAGTTGTCTAACAACACTACAACAGTCCAGCACTTCTAGATTCTAGTCTTCTACTGTTCTACAAGTCCCAAGATCAAGATGTCCCCAAAGTGGCCGGCGTGACCCAAGATGTCCCCAAAGTGGCCGGCGGCCAGAGGCCAAGCCGGCCATAGGAGCCTAGGAGGTGCGACGAGAGAGCAGAGGGCGGCGCTCGCAGGGGCTAGCGACTAGAGGGCGGCGCGAGCAGACGGCGAGCAGAGGAGGGGCGACGCGAGCACGAGGAGGGGCGGAGCGAGCAGAGGAGGGGCGACGCGAGCAAGAGGAGGGGCAGAGCGAGCAGAGGGCGAGCAGAGGAGGGAAGCCGTGGAGAACCGCCGCCACGGCCGTGCAGACCTGACAGGAAAGGAGCCAAGGCAAAGAATTGAGGAAGGTAAAAGGGGCGCTGTTGAGGAAGAAGCTAACCAGGGAAGGAGTCGGCGGCGCCAGCACTGGAGGAAGCGGCGGTTCCGGTGGCCGTCGATCCGCTGGATCTAGCGAGGGCAGCTACGGCGGGCGCTGCGGTGGCGTCGGGAGCGCAAGGTCTGCGTCGGGAGCTCGGGTGGCCGGGTGGGTAAGGCAGCACTGCAGCAGGCAAGGAGGCAGGGTAGGGTTAACCAAATTTTGGGCCGGATGGATGGGATTGTTCATTTGGGCCGAATTGAACAGGCCTGCTGTGTCCGATACGTATCCCGCCGTGTCCGATACATATCCTATTTTTCTTTTCTTTTTTTTCGCGATCGGAATTTCCGACATGCCGGGGATACGTATCCGAGGCGTGTCGGAGCCGTGTCCGTGTCCGACACGGTGTCCGACACGGACACGTCACATGGCTGGCGTGTCGGTGCTTTGCAGCCAGCAAGTTGCATGGGAATCTATTTAACTACTTGACAGGGTTTCAAGTGATCGATAAGGTTTCATCATAACTAGAGTATGTGGATGCATCATTTGATCTTAAACAGATATCTTTAAAGCAATAAAACCATACAAATATAACAGCAGCGGTTTTCAACATCTGTAATTACCGACTTGACATCTTTAAATCTCTACTTATGCCTCATTTATTGGAATCACCTATGAACACAACTTTATTAACCGGAAACATGATGTATTCGAATACCATTTATTATATTATGCAGAATTGTCCAACTTTACCCATAAGATACCTCAAACTCATAATATCAAGCTATATACACGCAACATGATAGCGTGCGACTAAGTTGAGATAATAAAGCATTTTCACTGCTCAACTTTTCTAGCATCTACGCTGTAGGTTCTTGCACAATACAGCAATCGGGAAACCACCGGCCAATGATGGAATGTGCAGTCCGATGCTGACTGTACCTACCGTTGTGTAGACCAACGATTGTCTCTCTGGGCCCACTCTTGTCCCACCCCCAATCCGCGGCTGCGCTATACAACAAGAGCATGTGACATCATGTAGATATTCAATTGGAAGAGCAGTGTACTAAGCCATGTTGGATATATCAAATCCGTGGTTGAGCGAGTTCTGTGTCTGTTATTTGGCACAAGGTTTTAGTCCTTACCTGTCTTCAGTGAGAAGATGGACTATCAGCCAACTTGTGGCTATCCATCTTCTTGGCCTCACTTTTAACTCACTTTTATCTAGTCTATTGGGTTGTTCAACTTTCTGGTCTCAACCATCAACTCTCCACTAAAATCTATTGGCAAGTAGCCAATATTCCTTAATAGTATTTGTAAACACATTGTGTGAGAATGCCGAGCATCTATTAATATTTCATATTCTTTAAACTTGTCAAGGTGAATATGGGTGTGGGTGGTAGGATTTAACTAATCATCATGGTATTCCAAAGATATTACTGTAATAAAGAAGTATTTGGCATAAATACGATAACGAAAGTAATAATATAGATAATTAAAATGTGGGTTCAAAATGATCAAAGAATGCAACTTGTCTCCTTGTTCAAAGTCTTCAACTAGTTCTGCTTCTCTTGCGTCTTGGTCGACGTCTTCTGGAGCTTGTTCCTCGAAGTCGGAGTCTAACGCAAAAGAAAAATCAAATAAATCATCCGGGCTCGACAAGGAGCGAGCTGGGAACAAAATGAAATAATTAAATTCGGAAAGAATAGAAAAGAAAGGTGGTGTGGGTGATTGTGATTTATTGGGTGCTTGATTAGGTCAAACGAAATTGAAAATGGGTTTCTCAGGCTCGAAAGAGTTGAAATGGATTTATATGTCTAAACGGGTCTGGATGAATAATGTCGGGTTTGGCGAATAGTAAGGGGTTGGAACTATTCCTAACGGGTCGTGTTGTGTGAACAACAATAGGTTTGGGCTGTGGGCTAACGGGCTGAACAGTAATGGGCTATCTTGGGTTGGGCCATGAATAGTAGCAGGCCGCACAGTGCTTAACATCACTAGGCTTAGCCCACTTGGCCTGTTGGGCTGAGAACCGATTGGGCTAGGCCTTCGACCCAATTTGGAGTGTCTTGGGTCGCGCAGTTTGGAGCGGCTTGAGCTGCGCGGCCCAAGAGCCGGAAGCGTGCTCCCACGACACCTGAGCCGAAGATGACGGCACTGATGAGGATTGCAGCGGCTAGCAGCGGCGCCACGACCCATTTTTGGGCTTTGCGTGAGCGGAGGTGGCAGCGGCGGTGGTGGCGCACGACCATGGTAGAGGAGGTTGGTGGCAGACCTGGCGGTGCTCCGGCCAAATTGGTTGAGGCTTGAGCATCAATGGGCGAAGGGGGGTCCTAGGGGTGGCTACAGTGGGGCTTAGGGTGCACTGACGTGGTCTAGCACCGTCAGCCGTGGGTGGCGCGGCTGTAGGGCTTGGTGCCAGCGAACTAGCGGCGGGGAGGGGGTGCTTGCTGGTGGGGAATGGCTTCGGGGCGTTGAAGCGGTGCTGGTGACGGGGTTGGGAGGGTAGGGCGTGAAGGTGGCGGTGGATCGGAGTTGGTCTCACCGGGGAAGAAGACGGGGGTGGCGGTGATTGGAGGTGTTGGCTGGTGTTGGGGACGAAAGAAGGTGTCGGTGAGGTGGTGTTGAGGATGATGGTGGATATGGTGCAGCGAGGGGTGGCTTTTATAGCCATCTAAGGGGTAGCAGTAGTGCGCGAGCCGAGTGGGCATGGCGCATGGCGGTGAGGTGGAAGGAGGGGCGGGATCGGCACTGCACGGGGCAAGGTGGCATTGCGGGAGCGGGTGCGTCTCACTTGCGCGAGCGTGCAAGCTGGCGAGGGCGGCGACGGTGTTTGCGTAGCATCAAGCATCTGGTAGGGCGTGGCGTGGGCGAGGTGGCAGGGTACTAATGGTTCTTGGTTGGCGGTGCGCAGGTGACGACTGGCGATGCGACGTGGGGTGGGAAGAACAGAGGAGAAGGCGCATGCTAGAAAGGCACCTTCGAGCTTGAGAAAACGGGAAAGCAAATGAGAAAGCGGAAATAGCAAAGGATTTTCTGAATTGGGTAAAAACTCAAATTCAAACCAAAAACTAAAAAAAAAAATCGAAAACTTGGGTTATTTCAGATAAGCAGCATGTAAATGAAAGCTTTAGGTCCTAATATTTGCAGAAAACACACGGATAATTTGGTGACTCGGCACTGGGAACGAATTGTCTAGCTAGCTGGTACCTTCTGTTGGTCAGAAAATTGCATTTTTTCCAATAGGATAAATGCTGACTCCTGTTTACTTGATAGCACCCCGGATAAATTGCGACAGTGGATAATGACCTATGCTTTGCTTGCTTCATTGGCTATATTTACTTGATAGCACCCCGGACCGAATTTTTTTTGGTTGATAGCAACAGGTATAGCTGATTAATGTAAACCAGCTGCCATTGTTTTCAGTAAGAGATAAGTTAAATTTGGAAGCACACCCTTACGATTTCTACTTCAGACTTTGGTGATAGGAAGTAGTGAAAGCAGTATGTAATGAAGTGGGAAGAGGAAAATAGAAGAAATTGTTAGAATGTGACTCCTTATGTATTTCCTTATCCGTATATGGTAACCCCCTTGTACTATATATATATATATATTGCCTATTCGGATCATCTTGAATATACACACAATATTCATAACATGGTATCAGAGCTAAGGTATTAACCCTAGTTTTTTCGCACTTGCCTCGTTGCCACCACCGCCAGTCCACGGTTGACTTTCTTCTATCGAGATTCGGTTCCTCCTGTTTCCACCGCTGAGTCGATTTCATGGTTGTCTCTTTCTGACTCTTCACCCATTTCTCCACTATCATAGTCTTCCCCTGGTCTGTTTCCAGTGGTGCCTCCTGCAACACCGCCTCTTGTTCCTGTAGTATCACAGTTTCGTTTCTCTGGTATTCACTACTCCAGATGTCCTCGTTCTTCCCCAGCCTCCTCTCCTGGTATCTTACCGATACCCACATCTGATCCTCCTGCTGATGCTCCTCGTTACGTCCTTCGTGACCGGATATCTTTTCGACCTCCTAATCGTCTTGGATTTGCTCCGATAGCTCATGCTCTCTCTGTTACTGAGCCTAGTTCTTATCTTGAGGCTACTCCTCATTCTGAGTGGCAGCTCGCTATGGCAGAAGAGCTTGATGCTCTTCGACGTACGGAGACTTAGGATATTGTACCGACACCTATGCATGCTCATCCGATCACGTGCAAGTGGGTGTACAAGATTAACAGAAATAACAATATCAGGAAGAGAAATAAAATGGCCATAGAAATTAGTAAATTAATCCCTGTTCTATGGAAGAAAATAACTATCTTCTAAATAACATTGGATGTTAATTACTCCCTGTTCTGTGTAAGAAAATAGCTATCTTCTAAATAATATTGGATGCTTTATATAAGTGCTCAGTCTGTAGTACGGCAATGAACACATATCATTCTTATCCCATGTAAGCAGCTACGTACTAAACCTTTTTTATGGAATTAAGTGTTTTCATTTGAATGGTATGCAGGAGAGCCATTTCTATATTGGTTTGGCCCGCAACCTCGAATCTGCATCCTCGATTACGAGTTGGTTAAGCAGATTCTTGCGAATAAATTAGGACATTTCGTGAAGAATGATGCACACCCGACTATTCTGGCAATAATTGGCAAAGGGCTAATAATGGTGGAAGGCACGAACTGGGTGCGACATCGTAGGGTGGTCAACCCAGCTTTTTCCATGGACAAGCTAAAGGTAATGGTCTACATAATTTCCAATTCGGTTCCAATTTCAAGCCATGGATTCGCTTTCTTTCAAAAATCTACTCAACTTGGTCAGAAAAAGGTGCTGTTCCTACTGCTGATAATTTCTCAAAATGCCTTTATCGTTCTACATTGCAGATGATGACAAAGACAATGTTTAGTTGTGCTGAATGCTTGATCAAGGAGTGGGAAGATCAGGCATCTAATAGCAAGAGCAGAGAAATAGAAGTCGAATTCAGCAAACAATTCCAAGAGTTGACAGCAGATGTTATATCCCGTACTGCTTTTGGAAGTAGTTATAGGGAGGGAAAAGAAGTATTCCATACACAGAAACAGCTTCATGCCATCGCCATGGCAACTCTCCTCAATGTGCAACTGCCAGGATTCAAGTAAGTCTATTTATATGTCAAGAGTAGTTTTTTCTATATACAATCCTTATTGCTCACTAATAAGCTCTTGTTTTTAGGTATCTCCCTACTAAAAGAAACAGATCCAAGTGGATGCTAGAAAAGAAGCTTGAGAACACACTCATTAAAATAATACAGTCCCGACTAGCATCAAAGGGAAGTGGATTTGGAGATGATTTGCTTGGTGTGATGCTTGAGGCTTGCTTCACAACAGAACAGGGAGAAAACCAAGATGAGTTGGTTCTAAGCGTGGATGAGATCATAGATGAATGCAAGACATTCTTCTTTGCAGGGCATGAAACCACATCCCATCTGCTTACTTGGACAATGTTATTGCTCAGTGTGTATCCAGAATGGCAGGAGCGGCTAAGAGAGGAGGTTCTGAGAGAATGTGGAAAGGAAAATCCAAATGCAGACATGCTTAGCCAATTGAAAGAGGTAAGAAGAACATGGCTTGCATGAATTCCCTAATTATATGCTTTTAGTTCCTTTTTTAGATCCATCTACTTTTAGTGCTTGCAAATGTCAGAAACTTAATATCTTTAGTAGGCTATGGTTTTCTCTACGGTGATGATTCTGATTTCTATTCTTGTGTACGTGAGTCAGATTAATCTTGGTTGTGCATTTTTTGGTTGTAGCTAACACTGAAGATTGATATTGCAGATGACAATGGTGCTCCTTGAGACACTAAGATTGTATTGCCCTGTTATTTCAATGCTAAGAAAGCCTATCTCCGATATGAGATTGGGAAGCCTCAACTTACATAAAGGCGATACAATTGTGATGCCTATTCCAGTGCTGCACCGAGACAAGGAGGTTTGGGGTGACAATGCCAATGAGTTCGATCCATTGAGATTTGAAAATGGGATCACAAAAGCAGCAAAGATTCCACATGCTCATTTGGGGTTCTCCATAGGGCCAAGATCATGCATCGGTCAGAACTTCGCAATGTTAGAAGCGAAATCGGTGATGGTCATGATCCTGCAGAAGTTCTCCTTCACTCTTTCCCCAAAATATGTCCATGCACCTGTAGATCTGATAACACTTCAGCCCAAGTTTGGTCTTCCCATACTTTTAAGGCCACTGGATGTATGACGACAGATGGTTTTATATATGGAAACCAACGTTGTTCTGGACTCAGGAGTGTTCAGCATGTTCAGTTACTGTACCAAATCAGAGTTCATGTATGCAACAGGAGTAACTTCTGGGATATGCCCAGATTATGTATGAAAATAACAAAGTTAAAGCTTTATATTCAAGTTTGAAATCAAGTTGAACCACCTAATTTTTCCAAACTGGAGCTTTCGTCTGGCAGACCAAATAGGAGGACAGTTCACACCCAGATATGGAATGCATTGGATGGCAGAAACTACTGAACAAATAGACAATCATAGGATGTCCACTGTATGTGGTTTTTTTGATGATCTGGTGACGAATGGTGCCTGTATGCTGTATGTAGCACACAAATAGTAGCACAGAAGCGATTGGTTGCCACATTCTCTTTCAGTCTCCTTCAACTTTTGCCATTTCAAACTCAGGTTGTCGTGATTAATATATGATGGCTATACTATCCGTAGACAGTAGACCACAGGTTCCTTCATTTGAAAAGAAAGTACCAATGCATGCTGTACACATATCAGTAAAGAGCTGAACGAAACCTGTGGCTGAATTTGCACATAACGAGCCAAGCAGCTGTGACTCAGATTATTTCCTCTAGACGCCAATAGTTCAAGAACTTCTGACAGTAACGTGGAAGCGGAACGGTTTGTTTCTTTCTCCTGCAAGTGCTCTCGCGGTTGTTCTATTTTCAAGATATTCCATGTTGCCAATGTATCTTCTTGTATGAGCCACCTTTGAAACAGGAGAATGAAAACACCAACCGCAGCCGATGGATCAGATTTGGAAAGCGCAGATCAAGGTGGGAAGGTGAAACATAGGGTAAAGTATGAGTAATTTAGGGGATTCTTAAAACATGTTGGTAGCTTTCAATTGCTAATCTTGGCCGTTTAGATCCGATCCAATGGCCAAGATTACTACTCTTCACTCACCTATTCTGAGAATGGCTCTCATGTGATACATTTACCTCCTCTGCTGCTGTTGTCATTCTATGTAGATTAAAGAGTCAAAACTGAAGATTGATTCACGGTGTTTCCTTCTGCTATCCTTCACATGACAAACAGTATCACTATCGTGTACCCTCTAAATGGTATTGCAGGACAGATTTCTCACGTCCTGTTGCTCTTTATTGCTTGATGTTGATTGACCAGGACATGATCTCACCTTAGGGTATCCCTTCTCTGCTGTTGGTTAAAACACTTTGCACTTGCGTCTTTCTTCGAAATTGTTTGCTAAAATAAAATGCGTGTCACGTGCTATAGATCTAATCGGGTAATTATGTGTTACGGTGGCTTTGCTCCAGTGTTTGCGTCGAGTGCCGTGGTCGAGTCGGAGACAATGCCGCTTAGAAGATGCGCAGGATCTGAGGACGTAACGAATAGATCGGGAAATAAGAGCTAATACTTGTCGATTTCTTATTGATAACTTGAGCCCCATTATATAGAGGTGTCTTACAATCGAATTAGAGTTCGTTCCGAACTCAAAGACCGATCCTAACTCGGATTCTTACTATTCTTATGTAATACACTGACTGTATACGAAACGGCACAAGAAGAATTCCTATTCCATTCTATTTTCTGCTGTTGGCGTTGCAGACTTTGCCTTCTGATGCCTTCGTTGGTAGGGAATCCTAAACATGACAATGCGGGTGAGAAGTTTTGAGTATAATTCTCCAGTCCATTAAAGCAAATACAAAATGTAAAGCAAGAAGGGTGTGTAAACCAGTGGACCTGGCTCTAGTGTTGAAATGCACCAATCCTTCTCTGTATGACCATTTCATTTATGACCTTTTCTGGTGTGCACTACATATTTCACGTTTGTTCAATATATTGGTAAGTATCTGATCCGCAAATCACACATGGATGTAAGATGGACAATTGGACATAACAATGATGTGACTGTTCATGCATGAAAGAAGTCGTCTTGAATTTGTTTCCAAAAATAAAATAAAATAAACATTTTGAGTTCCACATTGGCCGTCGTCTTCAGCATTGATTTCCAACTAGACGAACAGTGGGCTACAGACTACGGATGACATGTACCACCCCTTCACATTCTAGAAAAGTCATAGAATCATACATGCTGCACCACCTTCCTTTCCTCCCCTGAAGTCCATCTCTTCACCATGGCCTCTCTTGCTCTGGTGTAGGACCCGTATGGCAACAGAAGGGGGGGGGGGATGGTGCCTTCAATTTTTCCCCTAAGTATTCACCTACTCTTCACTTAAATAGCTATGAGAAGCTCTGAAGATCAAAAATCAAAAAAAATCAAATTGCTACAGTAATTTCAGATCATGAACAGTAAACCCAGCACTATTTCAAATCCGAAAATCTATGTAACTTTTGATTCGTAGATCCAAAAGACTTGAAACTTGAACCAAGGCTAGATCATGATATTAGGAACCTATCCCAACAGAAAAATCTGAAAGAACTTGAGAGAATTTGTATCTTTTGGTTCGTGAAGCTCTGCTGCACCAAAATCGGATCAAAACCAAAAATTGAGCTAACTCTCAAACCAAAGCTCCAAATGACTTGAAATTTGGTGTGCACCCTCTCTAGGATGTTAGGAACCCATTACAATCAACAATGGAAAAAATTGTTGCCAAAGTTGTGACATTTTTCTGTTTGAGGGAAAGTTGCACAAAAACGGGGCAAAAACCGAAGATGATGAATATGACTTGCTCGTGGATGGATAAAGGCCAAGATGGCTCTAGATATGTTCCCACATATCACAGAAAGCAAGAATACCAAAGAAATCGAGGCAAAAACAGCTGAATCAAGAAATCACTCGGAGAGGCCAAAGAGAGCAAAAACCGGATTTCTTCATGAATCTTGCCATGAAAGTGCTTAGATGGGTGGAGATTGATTTTCAGAGGTTATCTCCATCTCTTACACGTCCTTGGCACAACAAGATCAAAAAGGGAAGAGAGATGGGGAAAAACCAACCAAATCAAGAGCAAATCAATCAACACAAAAGAGATTCATGGAGAAGAACAAAGATTGATGCATTGCTACTTGAGGATGAGGGTTTTATAGCCACTCCACTTGGAGGACAAGAGAGCACACCATAGCTCTCAACTTTTCTCAAACCCTAACCCTAGAACTCATGAACCCTAGGTCTCAAGAGAGGATGGTTGGATGGATGACCACAAGTCTCCATCCCAACCACTTAACTAGATGGGCTAACCAGACACATCCAACCCTTAGTGGATACTATCCAATTAACACAATGGGGGATACCCGATAACCCCACACACACGGGTTTTAACTCATACTCTACTCTTTTGCACGTTTTTTAAAGTG
Organism: Phyllostachys edulis; assembly: GCA_036346405.1. Classification (NCBI taxonomy): domain Eukaryota; kingdom Viridiplantae; phylum Streptophyta; class Magnoliopsida; order Poales; family Poaceae; genus Phyllostachys; species Phyllostachys edulis. The sequence continues at coordinate 68,142,707 of CM070549.1, forward strand.
CATAAGCCCAAATCCGCTAAGTCCTTAGCCTTGATCCAACTTGATCATACCAGCTTCTCCATGACCTAAACCGCCTTTCCAAACGCCGCTCAAGCGCCGCGGTTTTCTTTCGAAGCAGTTTTCGGCATTTTGGTCTAACTACCAAAATACCCTTTCTTGACCCGGTCTTCTCCATCCATTGCAAGCAATTGCCATGCTTGCCACGTGTAGATGCACCACTGGCTTGCCGCGCGTTGGCAAGTCTCTCCCGTTCCAGTTCCACCAGACCACGCCTCACTTGGACCGACCAAGCCACATGGTGCAATCTTGCCGTTCGAACTTCCCTTCAATATTTCCCGCCTTTCTCGTGCCATACTTGAGATCACTACCTTACCTGGCATCCAAGATCGTTCTAGGTCTCAGCTCCTAATGAGCTTAGCCTCGATCCTTGCCATTGACCGTGGTTGACTCCAGGCGACCCTGCATATCCAAAAACAAAGAAATCGTTTTCGGGCACAAGTTCTTCACAACTTGACCTACGTTAGCAGTAACATGTCTCATGCAACCTATAAACTCTGATAGATTTGCAAATCAATTTTCTGACCTTCACAAATTGCAATGGTTCATCACAACATTATCCAGGACCCTCTCACATAGTCCTTCATCTGGTTCTGGTTGCTCTCCTTGTACTTGCCATCTCATGGCTATGGGACCGTGTCATTGTGTGCCTCGTATGGAGGCCTTACACCATAGCCCAAAAGCTCAGGGAGCAAGGGATCCATGGACCCCCCTACAAGTTCTTGAAAGGCTGCAATGAGGACATGAAGAGGATGAAGGAAGAGGCAGATGGTTTGGCGCTGGATGTTCACGACCACAACTCAGGGACAACAATTTCGCCAAAATTTAACGGAAATTTCGGCCCCTTTGAAATTTTTATAATTCATTAAAAAAAATTCTGGAATATTTGAATTGGGACAAATTACATCCTAAATTTGATTTCGGTCAAATTTCGTCGAGTTTGAAAACCCACCGAAATTTTGAACTGAGTTTTTGGTAATTTCATTTGTTTCATTACCCTCCGATTTTTTTTTCAAAACGAAATTGTTTTCCCTGCCACAACTACCTCCCAAGAATCGCACCACACTACCTCAAATGGTGGGCTCAGTATGGTACGGCTTGTGCTTAAATTTTGCTCAAGATGATGTTACTCTGTTGGCTATCCTATATATACATATAAGATTGCTAGTGCTTTGATGCATCATGCATGACCTTACCTTTGGACACCACCTCTGTTGTTGGCTAAAATACAATACATTTGTGTCGTTTTCCTGACGTTCAACCCAAACAACCCCGGTCACTAACGAAGATAAATTTATGTGTAAAATTTCTCTAGACCATCGGATCACATCCACCCACAAACCCATCCTTTCTTCATGGCCTCAATTGCTCTGGTTTCGGTTGCTCTCCTGGTGCTTGCCGTCTCATGGCTATGGGACTATGTCGTTGTGCGCCTCTTATGGAGGCCTTATGCCATAGCCAAGAAGTTCAGGGAGCAAGGGATCCATGGACCGCCCTGCAAGTTCTGGAAAGGCTGCAACGATGAAGTGAGGAGCGCGAAGGAGGAGACATCTGGTCTTGTGTTGGATGTTCATGACCACAACCACCTTCCAAGGATCGCACCACACTACCTTAAATGGAGGGCTCAGTATGGTATCTGTTTCTGCTTAAATTTGCTCTAACATGCTGTTGTTTTTGTGATTGGTTAGTTATGCTATATGGTGACCAAGCAACCTGATTAAGGGTACGTTTTTGGTTGGTGGGATGTGGTTGAATGGTATGGATAGGATCGTCCTGAATGGGATTATTCTGAATAGGATCGTTCAAGCAATCTATTTGGTTGGTGGGATGAGGTGGTACGAGATTGTGTTTGGTTGGTTGTATGAAATGATGCACGAATTGAGTTTATAAATTGATTTGAATTTAAATTGAAGTTTAAAAATAGTTTTGCACACAATTAACTTGAGTTTAGTACTCATAAACTAATCACTCGGCGTGGTTCAGACGTTTAGTACTAGCGAGGGAGAGAGAGCACAGCATGAGCGAGCGTTGAACGGTGTGGTTCAGGTGTTTTTGTTGAACCAAATCGTTCGACATCAGACTAGAATATTCTCTTCGCTGGAACGGCTTCGTCTAGGACCAATCAGTACAGCTCATCCAACCAAACACTTTCCCTATCCGTCCGGTTCAGGACCGCTGGAGTCCATCATCCAAACACAGCCTAATAGTTTTCAAAGCTAAATATTTATCCTACGCAATCATGATCAGTTTTAGTAACTACATAGATAGTTAATACGGGTGGCATGTAAATTTGCACATATGAATTGTATGCAGGAGAACCATTTCTATACTGGTTTGGGGCAAGGCCCCGCATCTGCATCTTCGACTATGAGTTGGCCAGGCAGATTCTTTCAAGCAAGTCTGGACACTTTGTGAAGAATGACGCGCCCCCAGCTGTGTTGGCGTTGCTCGGTAAGGGATTGGTATTGGTGGACGGCCTAGATTGGGTGCGTCATCGCAGGGTAATCAACCCTGCTTTCGCCATGGATAAGATAAAGGTGATCTTATGCCCTTATCTCTTTAACTTGTAGATATGCTCCAGAAACGCATATGGAAATGCACTCCAGAAACTATAGTGGATTGAACAGCAAACTTGATGCAACTTAAGTTCTAGTATTGCTATATGTCTACATGTCCACCCGCATAGTAATTCCTTGTAGGACGAACACACTAGATATAATGAAAGAGAAATATCAAATAAAAAAAATCAATTAGGACCAGAGAAAATACGGCATAGGCAACGTTTTTAATTACTACGGAATTAATCTTCATATTGTTTTCACCTTTAATATGCAATACAGATGATGACCAAAACAATGGTGGCTTGTGCTGAAAGCATGGTCAAGGAATTGGAACACCAAGCATCCAAGAACAAGCATGGAGAAACTCAAGTGGAAATCGACAAACGATTCCAAGAGTTAACAGCAGATATCATATCCCATACGGCCTTCGGAAGTAGCTACAAGTTAGGAATAGAAGCCTTCCGTGCGCAGAAAGAGCAACAGGAAATTGCCATATCTAGTCTGCTCAACGTGCAGATACCAGGATTCAAGTAACATCTCTTATGCCTTGTACTTTATTTCATTGCTAGTAGAATGAGAACTTCATTTCCTTGAACGCTCATCCCTATTATGACACATTCATGCATGTGTTCTTTTGAGATCAGCTACCTTCCCACAAAAAGGAATAGGCGGAAGTGGATGCTTGAAAAGAAGCTTAGGAGCACACTCATGCAGATCATACAATCGCGATTAGCATCAGAAGGGAATGGATATGGAAATGATCTGCTTGGTTTGATGCTTGAGGCTTGCATTGCAACAGAGCAAAGAGGGAAGCAAGAGCAGCTTAATTTGAGCATGGATGAGATCATACATGAGTGCAAAACGTTCTTCTTTGCCGGTTACGAAACCACATCACTTCTGCTTGCCTGGACGGTGTTCTTGCTCAGTGTGTATCCAGAATGGCAGGAGAGACTTCGGAAGGAGGTTTTGAGGGAATGTGGAAACGAAAATCCCAGTGGTAACAACCTTAGCAAATTGAAAGAGGCAAGAAAACTAATCCCAATGTGCATTAATCATGTTTCAAGACATCTATAGCTAACTACAACATGACATATATTGCAGATGACGATGGTGCTCCTCGAGACCCTTAGACTCTACGGCCCTGCTCTTTTCATACAAAGGAAACCTATAAAAGACATGACACTGGGAGAAATAAAAATACCCAAAGGCTGTGCAATTGTCATACCTTCGCCAATTATGCACCGAGATAAGAAGATTTGGGGTGATGATGCTGACGAATTCAATCCGTTAAGATTTGAGAATGGGGTTACAAGAGCAGCAAAGGTTCCACACGCCCTACTAGCATTCTCAATAGGGCCAAGGGCATGCATCGGTCAGGACTTTGCGATGTTGGAAGCGAAGTCAGTAATGGCCATGATCCTCCAGAAGTTTTCGTTCAATATTTCCCCTAACTATGTGCATGCTCCTGTGGATTGGATAACTCTGCAGCCTAAGTTTGGTCTTCCTGTTGTTCTGAGGCTATTGGATGTACGATCTTAGATGATTTTACATGTTACAATACCAAACTTCAAAATTTGTCAGCCTGAGTTGGCTATGGTGCTATATGGTGCACACAGTGTGTGTATTCTTGTAAGCTAAATAAAATAAACAACTCTTTTGTCAGCCTGAGTTGACTATGACATCTATCTTGCACCTGGATTAGTGTTGTCCATGGGACCACGGCAAGAGTATTAATCAGCTACCAATGCCATGTTTTCGTCCTTGGGATAATCAACTCTTTTGATCTCATGGGTCTTGACTTTACTATACAACAACTCCAAGGTAAGATCACTCAAGTTGATATTCTCCTTAATGGCGGTAGCTTTCATCTCTCACTCCTTGGTGTTTATGGCGGCTAAGAGGTGAGTAACATTCTCAGACTGACAATACTCAATACCAACCGCTCTCAGATGGTTGAGCACTTTGTTGAAGCGAGTAAACACGTCATCGATTCTCTCTTCAGGAAGCATCTCGAATTTGTTGTACTATCGCTTATAGACCGTTTAGCACACTTGTTTGATTTGTCAAGAACCCTCGCGATAGGTCTTAAGGGTGTACCAAATCTCATGCACAATATCAAAGTAACAAATCCTAATACTGCTGTCTACCAAGCCTGACATACAAAATGTTATTTGCCTTATGTTTGTTAGCCAAAGCGGCTGACGTAGCAACCTCAGGTAGAACCAAAGAATCCTCAACGATATCTTTCATATGGCTTGACCTTCATTCGGAAGGTAGACACACATCCTATTCTTCCAATAGACATTGTCGAGCCTATTAAAGACATGAGGCTTGTTTGGAGTATGTTTCAGTTGCCATGCATGTTCAATGATCGGTTAAGATTAAGTATGCACTAATCGGGCTTTGATACCACTTGTTGGACCGAATTAGCGACAGGAGGGGGGGAGGGGGTTGAATAGGAGCCACCTATTTTCACCTTTGCAGTATTCAACTTTTTTTTTCCTCACTCCGATAGCTATAAAAGCTGCGAAGATCAAAGTTACAAGATCATAACAGAAGTCTTGCGTTGAAACCGAAAACCCCCGAGCACAAAGCCTCTCGGACTGTCTGACCACCGTGCCTGACCGGTCTGACCGCTAGGAGGCCGGTTTGACCGCCGGCTGTAAGTCAGCAACCCGAAAAATCCACAAAACGATCAAACTTTTGATCTCGTGATCCAAATCCTCTGAGATTTCAAACATAGCTCATCAAGAAGGTCAGAAGCCTATTCCAATTGACGATCGAAGCCAAAATTCCACGAATTTCTTGATTGAGATCAAGAAGGCTAAAAAACAGGAAAAACCAAAACTTTCATGATTACGGTTACAAGAGGTCGACAGTATATATTTATACCCCGGTTACATGTTTGACTCGGACATGTAGTCCTTACCGCTATACGGACACAATCTCTTTCTTTCACCTTGTCATATGAGCCATACACAACATCGTGGTGTTTCGATCCTTCAATTCTGAGCATGATAAAAGGTAGAGTTAGATGCATGTCGTAGTCCAACTTAGTAGGTTCATCACATAAAACTGCAGATAACTTTTGATCCTCTTCTCTGGATCATGCAACCAGAAGAGGTTTCATGAATGTGGATGAGAAACTTACGTGTATAATCCTGCCTCTTTCAGAGTTTGAGCATCAGCCATGAAGGCTTTGCAGTGACGTACACACAAATTTAGTGAACTCAATGCTATTTGTACGGTTGAAACTTGCACATATCAGCAGCTGTAATTGTCACAGAAGCTGTGAGCCGGTGGCCACCAGATCATTTCCTCTGAAGCTGTGAGTGCATAGTTGGCCATTTTTCTGGCCATGCATACCTGCTGCTCTTGTCATTGTTCGAGCAGGCTACAGAGCCGTGCCAAGAATGGTATTGCCGAGCTGCCCTTGTCATCGCGTTTCAATCCTTCAATTCTGCATGGTAGCATTACAATTTATAAAAATAATTGTGACTTAGCAGGTTGATCATTTTCAAAACAACACAAAATTCTGAAAATTAGTGCGCATAAATTTACCTCAGAATGAGATTGTAAGGAGTTTTTGTCCTACTTTATTGTAAGAAAAAATTGTGCACACATATTTACTTTATGTTAATTTACCAGTACTACTACTCTCTGAATGGCGTCATGATTCACGAATGATCTCACCTAAGGATATTTCTTCTTGGCAGTTGATTAAAACAGTACTTCGTTGTCTTTTGGACCAGCCAACCAGAACAGCCCAGGTGAATGTGGATGAGAAGCTTATGCATACAATCCTCTTTTCTTTTTTAGATAATAGAAGAGAAAACCTCTCCCGACTTCTGTATCAAAGGATACATACAGCCCAAGATTTATTACAAATATCTAAAAATTCATAACCAGGCTAAACAGTAGCCCCATGAGCCATAAAGAAACGGCAAGACTACAAAAACACAAACCACCAGCAAAACAAACGCCGTAAAAATAATAAACATCTTTATGAAAATAAACAATAACTAAAAGATCGTCAAGCATCTCGAAATCTATCACATAGCTTTCACCCATGCTTGTTGAATATCTTCTTTGTAATGACCTCCAATGCTTTACTCCTAGCTACCAAGACCTCACTCCTTTCTTAGCATTGCAAAGCTGACCAAGAGTGGATCCAATGAATACATCTGAATATAACCTGCAAATGATTGTTAATAATTGTCTTGTCGAAAACGACATCATTACAACATAACCAGATAGACCAGCATAGTGCAGCCGCCCCTACTCAAATAGTTGCTTTTAAATCCGAATTAAGACCTAATAACCAGTTCCAAAGATATTCCAAATATTATTAGGTCTATTAAGATTAAAAGCAATTTGAACTATGCACCAAGCAAAATGGACAAAGCGACAATAAAAAAACAAATGTTGAATGGTCTCCTGCTGACCACAAAAGCAACAATTTGTGTTACCCCTCCAGTTCCGTTTTAATAAATTATTCTTAGTCAGAATAACTCCTCTACAAAGGTACCACAAGAAATTTTTTATCTTAAGAGGTATTTTAACTTTCCATAACATTTTACAGCGAAAACGACAATTGGTGTCACCCAAAAAAGCATACATAGATTTGATTGAAAAATGTCCAAACCTATACAAGTTCCACCAAATTGTATCCTTATCCATGGTAAGATGAGCATTGGCTATTTGCACCACAAGATTATTGAAATAAAGCAACTTAGTGCCAATAATCGCTCTCCTGAAACTCAAATTTAAATGAGTAGTTCCTAAAACATCTGCAACCAAAGCATGTTTCTTCCGGAATACCTTAAACAATGTTGGATAAAGTTCATAAAGAGGCCTATGTCCAACCCAAACATCCTTCCAAAATCTGATTTGTTTCCCATCCCCAAGATTAAAAGAACAACACTGAAGAAAATCATGCTTTACCTTCATCAATCCCCTCAAAAAAAAAGAGAATCCCTAGGTTTACTCTCAACTTGAGAAACCGACTTATCATGCAAATACTTATTTTAAAGCAATTGCTGCCAAACCCCATCCTCATTCAAAAGTTTGAACAATCATTTAGTCAAAAGGCACTTATTTTTTTTTATCTCAAGGTTCTGAATTCCCAAACCCTTAGGCCTACAAAGAATATTCTATTTAGTCAACCTATACTTTTTTTTATGGTTGTGGCTCTGCCAATAAAATCTGGACATAAAAAATCCAGTCTTTTAAGGACCCCCTTGGGTACCTCAAAGAAAGAAAGCATTAACATAGGAAGGCCATTCAAAACCGAATTTATAAGTACCAGTCTTCCACCATAAGATAAAATTTTCCCTTTCCAATTGCTCAACCTTTTTTTTGAAACGCTCTTCCAAACCTATTCATTCATTATTCCTTACTTTTCTAAAATGAATCGGAATACTCAAATATTTAAAGGGAAAAGAACCCCTCTCATCCAAATATCGTTAAATATTGAGATTCAAATTTTTTTGCTTCACCAAAGCAAAATATCTCACTTTTATGAAAATTAATCTTTAAACCAGAAAGATGCTCAAACGCACAAAGAATAAGCTTCAAATTTTTGGCTTGATCAAAATTGTGATCCATGAAAAGAATAGTATCATTAACATATTGAAGGATAGAAAGACCATCATCAACTAAATGCGGTATTATCCCACTAACATGACCCTCATTCTTAGCCCTTCCAATAAAAATGGCTAACATATCTGCAACAATATTAAAAAAGAATTGGAGAGAGAGGGTCCCATTGCCTATGCGCTTTCTTAGTTTGGAAATAAGGCCCAATACTATTGTTAATCTTAATCCCCACACTACCCCTTGCAATGAAATTCTCAATCCAAGCACACCAACTTGAAGAGAAACCCTTAATTCTAAGAGTTTGCTACAGAAAAGGCCATTTGACCTTATCATAAGCTTTTTCAAAATCAATCTTAAAAATGATTCCATCTAATTTCTTTTTATGTAGCTCATGGATTGTTTCATGCAAAATAACTACCCCTTCCATAATATTTCTCCCAGGCATAAAAGCGGCTTGAGATGGACAAACAACCTTTTGAGCAATGCCCATAAGTCGATTAGAACCTACTTTAGTAAAAAATTTAAAAGTCGCATTTAATAGGAAAATCGGTCGATATTGCTGAATTTGGCGTGCATCTTCTTTTTTTGGGAGTAAAGAAATGACACCAAAATTGAGCCTAAACAGAGGTAAATTGCCTCTATAAAAATCTCGAAAGAGAGCCATCAAATCATTTTTAATAATGTTCCAAAATACTTGATAAAATTCAGCTGGAAAGCCATCTGGACCTGGAGCTTTATTATGCTCCATTTGAAAAGTGCATCTTTCACTTCCTTTTCAGTAAACTCAGTAGTAAGATAGTCATTTTCAAAGTCAGAAACTTATGGTATATCATCCGTGATAGTCTCAACCATGGAAAAGTGGTTGCTATCAGGAGATCCAAAAAGACCTCCATAATAAGTTGTGATGTATTGTTTTAACTGGATATCACTCGAAATAATACCCTCCTCCTGTTCCAACTGAAAATTTTGTTGTTTCCTATGCTTACCATTAGCTATCAAATGAAAATACCGAGTATTACTATCCCCTTCAAGCATATGTTTCATCTTATCCCGTTGATACCATTTGATTTCTTCCTCTCACAGTAAATATGCAAGATGCTCATTAGAACTGTGTTTAAGATTAATTTCAAAATTAGATAACCATGTAGCTTCAGCTTTCTTATCAAGATTATCAATGATAGTCAAAAGACATTTTTTTTCTCAAGCTTATACGCAACACTAGTATTTTTAGCACACCCTCTGAGAAATTGTCTAAGCGCTCTAATTTTGCCTTGCCAACGATCAATTGCAGAATTACCAACATTAATTTGTTGCCACACCTGAGCCACCAAATAAAAAAACCCATACCTCTTAAGCCAACTTAACTCAAATTTAAACAGACGTTGGTTCCCAGTATCAGCGGCTACCCCTGTGTTAAGAACAATAGGCGTATGATAAAAAAGAACATGTTCCAAAGCAATTACAGTGGTCAAAGGGAATATCAGTTCCCAATCCGTACTCACAAGAATACGATCAAGTTTTTCAAAAGTAGGATTATCCAAATTATTTGCCCACGTAAATTGCCTGCCCAAAAGCCTAAGTTCTCTTAAGTCAAGGCTCTCGATAACAACATTAAAAAGAAATGAATAACGCCGATCAAAATGATCGGTATTTTTCTTCTCACTTCGCCTTATAATATTAAAATCCCCACCAATTAGAATAGGCAATGTTTCCTTACTACACACTTGAACTAATTCAGCTAAAAATTGATCTTTATAAATTGGTTGTGTAGCACCATACACAACCACAAGGATCCATTGGAACCCATCTTCCTTATTACGTAAATGAAGCTTAATAAAAAAATATCCCTAAAAATGGAGCCAACCTCAAAAACAGCCATGTTCACACCAAGTAAAATACCCCTAGAATGGCTATGGGGAGGTAAATAGTGCCAAAAAAATCCATGCCACCGCTAAGATATTTTAATTGTGAATTGGAAAAATCCTTCTTAATAGTATCTGAAATAGCAACAAAGTCCATATGTTGTTCCCGAACTAACTCCGCAATGTATCTATGCTTAGCTGGGTCGCCAAGTCCCTCACTATTCCAAAAAACACCTTTCATTTTATCTTTTGTTTATTTTTAAGGCGAGACTCAACAACTTTTGAAAGTGCTTTCTTAGCACCTACTCTTTTCTTTTTGTGTGAAACCACTTTCAAATCATGATCATCACCCGTAGACAGTTCCTCATAACACAAATCACTACATAAACTATTTAGAGAGGATAAATCAAGGCTACCGGTTTCCTCATCCAAATCCTCTTGGGAGGTATGTTCTTTACTAATTTTTCCCGAACAAGCCAATATACAAGCCAGCCTACCAAGTTTGATCTTTTTAATAGATTATAAAGAAGAGGTCATTTCCAAACGATTAACTCCTAAAGAAATTCCTACTTGATTCAAATTAGAAATAGCAACCTCATTTGAAATAGCCAAAAGTGAAAATGCATTATTTAAATAGTACCTTTGCTCTCCTCCAAAGTTTTGAACTTGGCCCTTCGAACAACCTTCACCAAGGAATCCTCATCTGCTCCAACTTTGTTCGCAAGACGTCGGCTCCACCTTGGCTCCTGATCAGAAACCATACCAGCCATCCCCCCTTTGTTAGCCACCGCCCCCACCGACCTCCCCTTCTTCTGAACCAATGTCCACTCTGAAGCACCAGACATCAAAGCCCCCATCGATCATCCCTGTGGCATCTTGACTACCACACCAGCCGACCCTCCTTTCTTGGGCATATCCATTAGTGGTAAGATTGCACCCTCAGTCCCTCCTAGAGACGGCTTCACCTCCCAGGCTGGCGGCGAAGCTGCCTCCAACGAGTCCACCTCCACATCTTCATCACCGGCCAGCAGGGACATTTCAACCGGTACCACCAGTTGCCATAGCACCATCGTCCCCTCTAGTGTGGGATCCTTGACCCCCGCTACTTTCAGTCCACCCAATCTCTCTTTTACAAACTCCTGCTGCAAAATAGGAATGACACAAACGAGACTATTACCAAGAACTGAATCACTAGCTTGAGGCGATGAGGTGGTACCACTTGAATTTGGTCCCGTCATTTCTGCAGAATTTTTTGCCCTCTTAGCCTCACGATCTATCACCTCATGGTCTTTCATTTCCTCATTTTTATCCCCTCCTTTATCCTGACCGCCTCCATTATTTTGCTCATCCCCCACCTTGCCCTTTCCCAATTGTCCATCTAAATCTTACTCAACTTTAAAAATAACTCGTAAACACTATTTCCAACAACAATATCAACACTCGCAGGGATTAGAGAAACATCTATAACCCCCCACCTACAGCCGAACTAGATCATTCTTCCTTGTACTTATCATGTCCACCTTGAGCGTAGTGCCAACAATAGAACCAATGGCACAAAGACTAAGGTAGTCTCTAACTTCATAAGGAACCCTAAAAACTTGCAACTAGACAGAGCGAAGCTGAAACTTCGGAGTAGGGCCCAGTGACCATTCCTCAAAACATAGCACCACCCCCTTGCGCTTTGACCTGCATATCCCCAATCTGAACCATTCTTGCCAATTCGATGGACGTTAGAAATTGAACCAAAAAAGAATTCAGACCAATTTCTTTCACATCCCACCGCCAATTGATCGGGATGAGTCCTTTTAACTCCCCGATGACCCATTGAACCGATAGCTGCCCACCAACAATCTTTACCATCCCTAGCGTGCCATGTTCATCCCTCGACCTCGACGGACCTGCAGAGGGTACCATATAGAACCCTAGACACTCAGCCCCATATCCACAGAAATTTACCACAAGTTTTGGCAATTTGAACAGAGGACATCTGGATAAGCAGCAATGGTACGCATTTTCTCCTTGCATCTGAAGCAAAACCTCTTAATCTAGTCAGCAACCCCGTCCTTCACTGGCTACACAACTTGATGAACAGATGGCCCTCCACTTTGCTCCGGCACTACCCCTTGAGCCGACTTCCCCGTCCCCACGGCTGCCGCACCAGCAGATGAAGCCAAAGCCATGCCCACTGTCCCATCTACCACCACCCGGGCCGCACCAGATTGCCCGACAGCACCATGTTGTACCAACCTGGCTGCCGACGATTGAGCAAATGCACCTTGTCCATGGTGCCCAGCCGGAACCTGAAACGCCATCTTGCTTGCCGAACTAGATTGACCAGAATTGATACTTGAATTGCCATTGAAGCCTGCAAAACAACCTGTCTGGAGTAGGCCTCGTCCTGTCACATCCCCAAGTTAGTTAATAATAATTAGTATACATCTCATAAGCATGCTTATTGTTTTTGGTAGTATTTGGATTTTTATTGCACTTGGAAAATCTCAACCAAAGATTAAACCCCAAATTTTTGGAACTCATTTTGACCCATAGAAAATTCAAACTCAATTCAATAACCTAAGCTAGGTTTGAATTTAAAATAAGCAAATAATTCTTGAACAGTGGGGTTTAAGATTTTATTTGAGTACTAAACCTTACCAGGAGACTCCTTGAATTATTTCAGGATTTTAGAATTTTATTTGATATTTTTAAACCTCTAGTCAAAGTAGAATGACTTGAAACCAAATCCAGTCAACTCAACACTGTTCCTCGGGTTTGAACCACACTCCAGTCCGACCCAATCGACTTGTCTCGACCCAACCACCTAGCTGCACCGACCGTACCCGACCCCGTCCCGCACCGCTTTGTGCCACTAACACATCGGGCCCACGCGCCAGCACCGTCTTCCTCCTCAGGCACGCAACGCGCAGAGCAGCTATGCCACACGGCCGCGATGCATTGAGCAGCTTCGTTGACGGCGTCAATCCACCGCATGATCTAGCCACTCTGGAGCCTTCTCCATGTGATGCCGCCTCCACTCCGTCTCTTGCTTGAGGATAATACCCCCTTCCTCGTCTCCATTCCTCTCATTCTTCCTCTCGGGGCTGAGGAAGAAGGAGCTATCCTGTGCAACCTACTCGGGTAAGCTTCAATCCAATGCTTCCCCTCTCCTCTACGTTCCTTACCATGCCCATTTGAGCTAACCTGAGCCCTTGTCTTGGCTTGTAGCTCGCGGGACAAGATCGTGTCACTCTCGGCTCCAAAGCGCGCACTAAAAGCTACCGAGTGACATCGATGTGCAAACTTCATCTCCAATGAGTCCTACCCATGCTCATGCATGTCATCTTGTGTACTAGTGCTTAAGGATGAGATCCCCTCGAACCTTTTCGCTAATGCATCGTAGGAGCCCACGGATTTCAAATTTTCCCCATTTCGGCCAAAGAACACTATTCTTCGTCTCCATCTCCGACAGCATTTTCAAATTCCTTGCTATTAGAGCATCTTCTTAAGTTGCATGAGCTATCTCGACACTTCATCTTCTTTCATTTTGCTCTAGTCAACCCTCCTCGTTGAACCTCACCGCCGCCATGGACATCATCGACGTTAAGTTACCTCCGGCCATCTCCGACCTCACTCCTTCGTTCAGGTAGCCTCCCTGAGACCCTTAGAAGCTTTGGCACCCGCTTGAATGGATAGTGTGGAGCTCTATCGTTGCATGCATGTTTTGGCCGTAATGCACCACAGCCCATCTCCGGCTAGACGCCGGTATAGTCCACCTCAGCCGCCGCCACCACCACCATTAGGTGCGCAGTGCTATTGTGGTTCTGTTCATGCACGTAGTTCACGTCGTCATGGCTGGAATCGCCAGCAATGCTCCGGTGAAGCCAGAACTCATTTTGTCGGAACTCCGACTGGCACTATAGCTTTGTCATTAGGGCTTAAGTGCAATCATTAGTCGTTAAATGATGATCTTTGTCGAAAAACATGCTTAGCCGTGTTAAGTAATGGGCTCCGAGTTGACGACATGTGGGCCTAGCTCCTTAAGTGCCCGTGCACTGTGTTTGTGCGCTGGTGGACCGAGTTCATAAGACCGTACTGTCTATGACAACCGAGTCCCACTTGTCAGTTCGGTTATAATTTGTGAGTTAAAAGAAAAATGACGTTGTTCATTGGACCCCACTAGTTAGTGTCTGTAGCTAGTGTAGCGTTCGGTAGAAAAAGTATTAAATGCTTAAGAAAATCCAGAAATCATTTATTTGTACACTAAAAATTCTTGTAACTTCAAAAAATCCATATCTAATTCAAATCAACTCCTAAATGAGTGAAACCAATTTTGATAATTTTCATTTTAACTGAACTTAATTTTAAAATAAGTTTCAAACTTGTCACTATTCTAGAAAATATAGTTTTTGGAAATTGATCCAAAACTGAATTATTTTCACACTAGAAAAGGCTATTAACTTTGAAAATTCATAAAAATATTTCGAACTCCAAATAAGATAAACCAAGTTATTTTGGTCTTATAATTTTATTCTCTATTTATCTATGTAATCCTTTTCCTCACCACTATTCTACAAATTTTCACCAAATAATTAAATTAGGATGAATAGTAACCGAAATGCATTTTTCAGGATTTTCCAGAAAACTAACTTTCAAACTAATATAACTCTCACATACTAATTCCAAATGGAATATTTATTTAACCTAAATTCATCTAAAATCATCATCTATCTACGGTAGAAAATTTATGCATTTTTGAGCAGTTTGAATTTTATGGTATTTCTTGGTGTTTATTCGATGTTGTTAATTCTTTAGAATCCGAAGTGATTGACGTAGACTTCTTAGCCACCGAGAGTGAGCAACTTGACTTCCAGCAAGGCAAGCATCATTTAAACTTTCTTTTTGCATCATATTGATTCCATTTTTAATAAATTAGTGTTTGAAATGCAATGATATTGCTTGCATGCTATTTTTGTATAACGTTTTGTTATGAGTAGTTAGTTATGTCCTATACTTGTTGGTTATCCTTGATAATTCCTTTATATATATGCTTAAGCTAGATACTTGTGATGATTTTTATTGTGTGTTGAGTGCTTAGCCATTATACGTCTATTATATGCATTAGATCAATTAACGGGATTAGCTTGTCAATTGTGGGAGACACATAACTTTTCTTATCTTCATTTTATCCAGATCTTCGTATCTGGTTCTTGAGTCAAAAACTTTATTATTTAAAAAGAGTTTTGGTCTAGACAAGTGGTTGGTAGTGTGGGTGCTGTTATGCACGAGACTCGGGTATGTGGTTGTCTTGTCCGGACCATTAAGGACCGAGCCATGGGCTATCATTCCAAGTAACCTTTATGCTATCACACGCAGGATATAGGTACCGTTCGGTTAAGTAAGGGGAGAGTTTTATTGAGCTAAGTCCCAGGTGGTATGAGGACATTTGTGTTCAATTATTTGTTCGTAGGATCCGATGCAATTTCCTATAATGTGCATGGGAGCATTGTTTTGCTTTTTTTACATTGCATTGGTGTTTTCGACACAACTTGCGAGCCCTCTTAGTGAACAATATCAGTCATTTGTATTAAGTTTGGGGTTCATTTCACAAAAGGGGACTTATCTTAATAGGGCTTTCTTGCTAAAAAGTACGGAATCTCAATTTCACCGACCGATATACCTTAGGAAGTATGTCATTATCTGGAGGCTTACGGGCTAATTGAGTCGTGTGGGTAAATTAGTACACCTCTGCAGAGTTAAATCTATTCGAATAGCTGTGTCCACGGTTATGGACATCACTTGGTTTGGGAGACATCATCGTTAGACTTGTAATTAAAATTTGACATGGTTACAACTTGGTTTCGGCATGAATGGGATGTTCATGCATTTTAGTTTATCAAAGTGGGTAGCCACTTTGGTATTGATTGATCTATATAATTATCTATGCCTTTTGTACTTCTTTTACAAAACAAATGTTTGGAAAATTGGCAATTTCAAACTAGATGGTCTAGGAATAAGAATTGTTGCGTTTTTTGCAAAACTAAGCCACTATCGCCATCCTTTGTTATACTCTAAGCATAAATATTTTTTTAATTTGTGTAAGACTTGCGAGTATATTTGTACTTAACTCGGTTGCTGCAAATTCAGGTGAAGACGATACTACACCCGATGAGTTCGTTAGTGCTGATTTAGGCGATGCTAACGAATAGTGCTGTTCTTTAACTCCCAGTCGGTTGCCATGGGTCATGGGGCACACCATTGCTGGAACTTTTGGTTTATTTACATTGCTTCTGCTGCTACTTATTGTTCTTATTTGAATTTGGCCGGTCGGCCATCTTATAATAGTTGTAGACTTAACTACTATATTGTATGTGTTTTGGATTATCAATGTATGAATGTTGTATGACTATGATTGATGTTGAATGAGGGTATGGGCGTGTTGGTTATTGATCTTGGGAGCCAACACGGTGACATACCCACTATTTTTAATTCCCTTTTAACTCATTAAGTGTGGATTTTGACTGTTTGGAGTACCGGTTATCATGTAGTACTGCTTGCAGAGGAGTAGTACGCATGATCATCGGAGATCTAGTTCGGTCAGGACTTCTCACTTAGATGGAGTTAATTTAGAATTTATTTACTTGAGGCCCAGAGTTATTTCCATAAGACCGAGAAGGCCTCGGTCTTACGGAAATAACCTGGGGGTCCTCACACGTCCCACACCAGCATTGCCATCTGCTCCTCCGTAAACTCCCCGGCCAAAAGTCCACCTTCCCCAGCCGAATCTCCCCCAATCGCCCCTGAAGTTGCCACAACCGCCATCCTTGCCGTCGTTGAAGGTTCTGCCAAAAGCTTCACCTCCATGATCCATTGGAACTGCCGGACGAAGGAGAACTTCCACATATGTGCACCGGCCAGGGGATGAAAGAATAAAAACCCCAGCTTGATGTCGGGACCCGAATCTGCAAATCCGGACTCTCTGTGTATTCTGAACTAGTCCCATGATCAGTAGCTAGCTCACACAGTTGCAACATCGACGAAATCATAACAATACAACAAAATAGCTATAAAATAAGCAAATTATTATTAATAAGAAGCAACATATCTTATGGTAAAGGTTTTACAGAGTTTACCACGCAGGGCTTAACAACAAATAAAATAAACTTGCAGCGGAAGAAAATCTTGTGGTAGCCATCCGACATGCCCAGAGGCAATCGAGTGGAGAACACGGCCTAGTTCGCATGGTCTTCAAAATATTCCTCCTCGTAGAACTTAGTGTTCTCTGGATCTTCCTCGATGACTGATCAACAAATGGCGTATAGCCGTGAGTACATAAAGTACTCAGCAAGTCGTAGGGAAATGTATGCAACTAATATTTATGCAAGGCGTGAACAAGGATAGCTTTATGGCTATTTTGTTGAAAGCAGTATTGACAGTAAATATGGTAAATAGATTGAAAAAGCATAATTGAAAAGAATAATAAATAAATAGACAATTGCTTTGAAACAACTAGTGAACAAACATGTTCACTTCCCAACTAACAACCAGTTCACTTCCCAAGCATTTCACCATTCCAACATTTTTGAGAAAAATCTACCCTTCGTGTGAAATCACTAGGCATTGTCCATAACCGGGGACACGGCTATTCGAATAGTTTTTAACACTCTGCAGAGGTTGTATAGCTTGACCCACAAGGCCACAAGAGATAATCAACTTATAATATCCGTTTAACACACTTCTGAGGTGTGCGAGTAAGTGATTATCACAAGGATTTTACAAAGCTCTATTTTGACCCGGTTCTGCTCGCTAAGGATTCGCCATTCTGGGCCCCCTCTTGTGCCCTCATCAACCCAAATAGAACCAAATCAAAACATTGCTAATTATTCAGCCAGGTCCACCCCATCCTAGACATGTGGTTGTACGATATGGCCTAGATCAATGGTGCACAAAGTTAAGTCCTTAGTTGCTACTCAGGTGAGACTACCTCATCCCATGTGCTTCACACACCTAAGTGCTTCTCGCACCCAACCAAGTACTTCCCGCACTATGCTTCACACACCCCCTTTACTGCACAATCACCCACCCAAGCATAAATAATTTTCGTTGAACCCGGCTAAATGACAACCCTTACTACGGCACAACAAATTTTAATAACAGTGGCATCGCACCATAATTTACACAACTATGACCTCGCATCGTAGTTGCACAACAATGGTATCGCACCATAGTTCAATATATCATTAAGTCAAGTTTAATCATTCTTGAGTAAGTGATCATGGATCCATCGCGACTAAGAATGGCTAAGCATAACACGACCCAAGTTGGTAGTACAATAATGTCCAACTAATAATTTACCATCCTATGGTGTCCAAGGATTTATGTCATTCAAGGGGACATGCCATTCACAATTTATCAAGGGAACATAAAGGCAAATAGGTAATTATCTATTCCCAAAACCATTTATTATAAAATTAGCAATACATGTTGATATAAAACAATATAATTTTATAAAATAGGTTCAATATGATCAAAAGTCTACGACTTTCCTTCGTCGAAATTTGCAGATGCTTCGGTAGATTGCTCCTGGAAGGTTTTAGAAACGCTGGATTCTATACGCGCAAAATGAGATAAATAAATAATAGAAATT
Organism: Phyllostachys edulis; assembly: GCA_036346405.1. Classification (NCBI taxonomy): domain Eukaryota; kingdom Viridiplantae; phylum Streptophyta; class Magnoliopsida; order Poales; family Poaceae; genus Phyllostachys; species Phyllostachys edulis. Next base: position 68,161,426 of record CM070549.1, read on the forward strand.
CAAATAAAATCCAAAAATTACAAAATAAATACTAGAAGGAAGATAATGAATCTAGATGAATTTAGGAATTTGAATCGGCTCAAACGGAGTTCGCATGAAGGAGAACAAACCCCTGGAAGTTCAAAACTAAAGAAAATACTCAAAAAGGAGTTTCGAGTATTGTTCAACGAGCACTGTATATCGAGCACTGTGCATCGATCACTGGTCGAAAGTGCTATGACCACTGGTCGAAAAGAATTTACGACCACACTGGTCAAGAAGAAAACTACGACAACTTTGGTCATAAGAAAACTACGACAACACCTGGTCGTAAGAGCTTCGACCACCTGGTCGAAAAGAGCTTCGACCACCTGGTCGAAAGGAGGTTTCGACTACACAGGTTGACAGTGGCGACACTCGGCTACTAGCTCACTGGCACTATGCGCCACTGCAAGGAGAGTGGGTGATATCAAAATGAAGAGGGTGACACGGTGAACTTGGTGCGCACCTTCGCGACGAGAGGGCGAGCGGAAAAGGTCGGCGGCGAGGAAGAAGTGCGGTGATGAGGTACAGCTCAAGGCGGCGATGGCGTTCTGGGGTCACTCCAGCGGAGATGATGTGCTCACAAGGTAGACCATGAGATGTCGATCACGATGGAGTAGATGACGGCGACAGAGCGTCAACGTTGGTGACGAAGAAAAAGGCGGCAGCGACGTTCAGGTGAATGTGATGATGGTGATCCGACGAAGAAGAGGTGTGCCTGAGGTAGGACACGACACGGTGAAGCTCCCGGTGTAGACAACATCACCAAAGATTGACGGACGATGGCGTAATCGGTGGTGAAGGTGGTTGCGGTCAGCGGCGAAGAAATACGAATTCCCGCAAGGAGAGGAAGAAAGGAGATGGGAGATCTTTGGGAATGGGTTGAGTGAGATGAGGGGCTCCTGGGGCTCTCTTTACATAGGGGAGGAGGTGCTTGAATCAACAAGAAGCTCATGAGAATTAATTGGGTAGTTTTGGGTTGAAGTAAAGAACGAAAGAAACGGTAAAATTAATTGCAAGGAGTGGAAGAGACATCAATTGATAAGATGGAAACGTGCTTGATTTGAAGTCCAAGGAAATAGCTTAATTCTCCAATCATGGACATTTCAAATTCCCTAGACATCATATCACCAAATTCCTCGCAAAAATCTTGGTTAGTAGACCCAAAAATAATATCATCAACACAGATTTGACATACAAAGAATTCATTATCTATGACTTTAGTGAATAAAGTTGAATCAATTTTCCCGATTTTGAATCCTTTTGAGACTAGAAAATCTCTAAGGCGTTCATACCATGCTCTAGGAGCTTGTTTAAGACCATAGAGCGCCTTGGAGAGTTTATAGACATGATTTGGATTTTAGGATCTTCAAAACCGGAGGTTGCTCAACAAAGACAAGTTCGGATATTCCACCATTTAAGAAAGCACTTTTAACATCCATTTGAAATAACTTAATATCGAAGCATGATGCAAAAGCAAGTAATATCCGAATTGATTCAAGCCTAGCTACGGAGCAAAGGTTTCACCAAAATCCAAACCTTCAACTTGTGAAAACCCTTGAGCAACCAACCTTGCCTTGTTCCGAACAACCAAACCATTCTCATCTTGCTTGTTCCTAAAGACCCATTTTGTACCAATAACATTGTGCTCTTTAGGTCGATCCACCATTGTCCAAACTTCATTCCGGGTGAAGTTGTTGAGTTCTTCATGCATAGCATTCACCCAATCCGGATCTTCAAGTGCTTCTTCTACATGCTTTGGCTCAATAGAAGAGACAAAAGAGTAATGTTCACAAAAAGAAGCAATACAAGAGCGAGTTTGAACACCCTTACTTACGTCACCCAATATTTGATCTATTGGATGATCCTTTGCAATTGCATTATGAATCCTTGGTGGTTGGTTGGATGGTTGATTATCTTCATTATCATTTTCCTCACTAAGTTCAACTTGATTTGTATGAGATGATTTTGGTTCAACTTGAGTGGAGGATGTTGGATCATCTTCAGGCTTGACGTCACCTATTTGCATATGTTCCATTGCTTTTCTTAAGGCTTCATTACCTACATCTTCCAAGTTCTCATGCTCTTCTTGAGAGCCGTTAGTTTCATCAAATTGCACATCGTGTTTTTCTTCAACCAAACCGGAGTTTTTGTTGAAGACACGATAAGCCTTGCTATTTGAAGAATAACCAAACAAGAAACCAATATCGCAACGACTATCAAATTTTGAAAGACGAACACCCTATTTTAAAATGTAACACTTGCAACCAAAAACTCGGAAATAAGAGATGTTCGGTTTTCTTCCTACAAGAAGCTCATAGGAAGTCTTTTTCAAAAGACAGTGCAAATAAAGGCGATTTATGGCATGACAAGCGGTATTTATAGCTTCCGCCCAAAAGACATCGGAAGTATTATATTCATCAAGCATTGTCCTAGCCATTTCAAGCAATGTACGATTTTTCATTTCTACTACTCCATTTTGCTCCGGAGTGTAGGTTGTGGAAAGTTCATGCTTTATTCCAAGTTCATCACAAAAGTCTTCAACTTTGGTATTTTTGAACTCGGAACCATTATCACTACGGATTTTCTTTATTTTGAAATCAAATTCATTTTGGGCCCTTTTGCAAATCTTTTGAAAATCCGGAGGTTTCACCTTTGTCATCTAGGAAGAATACCCATGTATATCTAGAGTAATCATCCACAATGACTAAACAATAGCTATTACCTCCAATACTCTTATAGGTTGTTGGCCCAAACAAGTCCATATGTAAGAGTTCCAATGGTCTAGAAGTTGACATGATACTTTTGGAAGGATGAGAATTAGCGACTTGTTTACCGGCTTGACAAGCACTACAAAGTCTATTTTTCTCAAACTTCACATCTTTCAAGCCAACAACTAAATCATGTTTGAAAAGCTTTTTGAGTTGAATCATTCCAACATGAGCTAGCCTTCTATGCCAAAGCCAACCCAATGAGGTTTTTGCCATTAAACAAGTTTTTAAACAAGATTCACTTGAACCAAAATCTACCAAATAAAGATTTCCAAATCTAAAGCCTTTGAAAGCTAAAGAGCTATCCTTTGCATTAGATATGGTAACACCTTCACTTGAGAAAGAACAAATTAGTCCTAGATCACAAATTTGAGCAACGGATAATAAGTTAAAGTTTAATGATTCTACTAAAAAAACATTAGAAATGGAAAGGTCATTTGAGATAGCAATTTTACCCAATCCTAATACCTTTCCTTTGCTATTGTCTCCAAAAGTGATCTTTTCAATTCCTTGACCATTCTCGAATGTGGTGAACATTTTTCTATCACCGGTCATATGTTGTGTGCATCCACTATCAAGCACCCAATGTTTTCCACCGGTTTTATAGTTCACCTACAAAACAAGAAATTAAGTCCTTTTAGGTACCCAAATTTGTTTGGGTCCTTGGAGGTTAGTGACAAAGGATTTAGGCACCCAAATAGCATTCTTTTTAGCGCCCAAAATTGAAGTGCCAACAAAACGAGCAATTATTTTACCATCCTTAGACTTTTTAAGCATGTAGCAAGAATCATATATTCCAATGGATGGAGTCTTACCCTTAGGACAATCTTGTTGCACATGTCCTATTTCCCGGCATTTATAACAATACTTACCATTTTGCCTCACAAATCTTGTGGACATGTTTACCGGTTTCTTACCTTTCTTAGGCACATACCCAAGACCTTCCTTGTTGAATGAGCACCTTTGCTCACTCAAAAGTTTGTCAAGAGTGGCCTTGCCCTTGAAGCATCTTTCCAAGCTCTTACTTAGCTTGGTCACTTGTTCTTTTAGCTCATTGTTCTCATGAACAAGCTTTGAATCATTTTGCTCAACACTATTATGACTAGCATCAATATTAGAGCAACATGGCATAGCAAGAAGATCATCACATGAAGTAGATGCACTAGTCTTAGCAATTTCTATACTAGGCATTTTATCAATAATATCACATGTGATTCCTATACTTGAACACGATTTATTTGAATTTTCTTGAATGAGCAAGTTGTGTGCTTCCTTAAGTTCCATATAAGAATCTTTTAGAATATTGTATTCTTTATTTAAGACCTTATATTTTGATTTTTCCTTTCCAAGATATTCATTTAAATCATCAAGCATATCCATTAATTCATCATATGTTGGTTCATCATTAATAATGGATTTTACCTTATCTCCTTTTGCCATGAGGCATGTAGGAGTGGAGAATAGCGATGGTGCTTCCTTGATGGCGATGCCGACTAGTCCCTTCTTCTTGGGGGACTCTTCTTCATCGGAATCGGAGTCGCTTAACTCATCGTTTGAATCCCATTCTCCAATATGGGCTTCATGCTTGCCACCTTTGTGAAGCTTCTTGAAAAGCTTCTTTTTGCCATTGTATTCCTTTTTCTTGAATGACTTCTCCTTGTCATCCTTCTTTTCGAGACAATGAGAAGCAATGTGCCCCTTCTCTTCGCAATTATAGCATCGGATGTTGCTATAACGCTTCTTGTCATTTGAGGATTGCCCTTTCTTGTACTTGTCGAAGTTATAGCTTCTATTTGGGCGTCTCTTCATGAACCTCTTCATTTTTCTCACAAGGAGTGCATACTCCTCATCGGTATCTTCTTCTTCATCTTCATCATCACTTGATTCCGCTTTGGCCTTGAAAGCGGTGATCTTCTTTCTTGAGGAGGATGTTTCCAAGAGCTCTTCCTTGTCCTTTTTGAACAACTCATTTGTGATGAGGTTGCCCAAAAGCCCGTTGGTGTCATCCTTGTCAACTCGGGTGAGTTGAGAAATAGAGTCACCAACGTCTCATACTTGTCCGGGAGAGCCCTAAGCATCTTGCGCACAATATCAACATCAAGAAGGTTAGTACCAAGGCCTTTGAGCTCATTCACAATGTTGTTGAGTCGTGAATACATCTCATTGATGTTTTCATGAGGCAACATCATGAATGTCTCATATTTGATCCGAAGCCTATGCAATTTGGCTTCTTTGACCGTGGATGTACCCTCATGAATTTCCGATAGAGTGGTCCAAATATCATGAGCACTTTCCAAGTTGCTCACTCTATTGAATTCATCCGCGTTCAAAGCGCCAAAGAGAGCATTCATAGCTTGAGCATCTAAATGAGCATTACGCGTCTCTTGATCCGTGGGATGTAGTGGATCAAGAGGCATTACGTGACCCTCATTTACGATTCTCCATACGCTTGGACTCATGGCTTTTAAATAAATTGACATTCTAATTTTCCAATAAGCATAATTTGAGCCATCAAATAAAGGAGCCTTTCCTATAGCAATTCCCTCACTAATCATCATTTTCTCTCTTAGACGGTTAAGTCTAAATCAATAAGAGACCAAGCTCTGATACCACTTGTAGGATCAAGGATAACCGACTAGAGGGGGGTGAATAGGAGGTTTTTAAACTTTTTAACAAATTAACAATTTATCCAATTAATTACTTAGTCTAAACAAGTTTTACCTCTAGCTAAACAAGACAATCACAATAATATGCTAGAAATATAAATGCGGAAAGTAAAGACAAGAAATAACCACAAGGACACAACGATGTTTTTCCCGTGGTATCGAAGACTTGCCGGTCTTCACTAGTCCACGTTGAGGAAACTTGACGTCTCAAGCCGGCTCCACAATTAAGCCTTCCTCAAATCGCTATGGTTGTTCTTTCTCCACTCGGAGATGGTGAACACCGAACCACTCACAAGCTTGCACCGGCCTCTTCACAATCTCCTTTGAAGAGATCACCGCGCTTCACCACTAACCGTCTAGGAGTGCGGCAACACTCCAAGAGTAATAGACCAACGTCTTCGCTTGATCACACTTCAAGTGCAAATGGATCAACTAAGAGTATGAATGCACTTGAATGTATCTCAACAACCTCACAATGAATGCACAAGAGTAATTTGAGTGTTGAGTGAATGCAAAGGCTCTATGAATGTCAAATGTGCACTAGCTGCCTTGACTTGAGCAAATGGGGGGGGGGTATTTATAACCCCCACAAGCAATTATGACCGTTGGGAACGAAACCGAAAAAAGTCGGTAAATCGGTGCGATCATGAGCAAGTGGCGATCAGACGACCGAACTCGATCGAAACACGATCAACAGCTAGACCAGATACTAAAAAGGAAAAAGTAGCCGTTGAAATTTCGGTCGAACGACCGCAGCAAACGTCTTGATGCGTCCGATTTCCCGATCGTCTGCTTTCTCGAGCGGTACGACCGTTTGTAGGGTTTCGTGATTTCCTGAGGATTTGCAAAGGTTCTGGAATTTCTGTACCGCCATATAAAAATCGGAATGACCGCAGGCCGGTACGACCGTTCCCAAAAACGGAACGTCCGAATTCCAGATAAGTTTCTGAGCAGATTTTACACTGGTTCTGTTTTTATTGAACCGCCTCATAAAAATCGGAACGACCGCAAAACGGTACGACCGTTAGTCACGGGCGGTACGACCGATTTCCATGAGAAAGTCTGAGGCAATTTACAACGCTTCTGGTTTTATTGAACCGCCAACTAAAATACGGAATGACCGCACTGCGGTACGACCGTTCAAGGACCCGGTCGTTCCGCTTCAACACTTAATTGGCTGTTCCCTTCAAAATGCGGTACTACCGCCGAGTAGAGACCGGTCATACCGCACCGAGCGGTACGACCGCAAGATGAACTGCGGTACTACCGATTTTGAACAGAAGACTTAGAATTTTTCAAATCAATTTCAAGTTAAAGTATACATGCATGCATGATCCTAAGTTGATCCATATTGCATCAGAACATGCTATCAAGCTACTAGCCATGATCCCTCTTAATAGTACGGCATTTATTCTATAATCCGGTCTTCCAACCAAGCTCCCAAGACCGGTAAAATAGAAAAAGAACGTAGACTGCTAGTACCTTGTCTTTAAGCCTTGTGGATCTTCATTTTCTTCTTTGGCATGCATCTTTGCGTCAACAAGTACACCAATGGGACTTAACCTTGTAAATACTCAATAAACTTGTTAATCCCATGTTCACATATTGTCATTAATTACCAAAACAATTTTTAGGGGCCTAGATGCTTTTCAATCTCCCCCTTTTTGGTAATTGATGACAATACTAATAATATGTGAGAAAGATTGGTTTGAATATACCATAATTGTATATTCTATTTGTGGCTTAAGAATAAAACAATTTTTGCAATAAGCATGAGAGAATGTATGAGAATAGTTTTCTTGTTAAGTCTATTTTAAAGAAAGCTCCCCCTAAACGTGTGCAAAAAGAGATAGAGCATTTTGTAGAAAATATGAGAAATTTGGGCGGAGTTTCTTTAGCAAATTTGAACTTGAGGAAATGCAATAGTAAGATATAACGATAAGTATGATTGCATTTAAGATAATAATAAAACATCAACAAGTTCAACAAGTTAAGTGACGCATATTTTAAACTATTACAAGCACATAAGTTCAACATTACATAAGTCCATATATAGCAAAAGCTTGCGCTTGCTCCCCCTAAAGCTATGTCTTCTATATCTTTTCACTTCTCTCCCCCTTTGGCATCAAGGTACCAAAAACGACTCAGATAGTGGGATCCTGAGGAGGAGGAACAACGTCCTGAGCAAGCGGGTCTGTCTGCAGAGTAGGAGTCGGGTCCTGAGGAGGAGGGATAACATCCTGAGAAACTGTGACCAGTGGAGCGGAGTCCTGAGTAACGGTGACCTGCTCTGGAGGAGAAGCTGAAGGAACAGAGGAAGAGGTCTCTAACGCTGAAGCTGAAACCGGAGTCATGACCTCGGTGACTGGAGCTGGAGAAGTAGCAGAGCAGTAAATCAGTATCTGAGGTGTAGGTCTTTGAGCTGGAGCTGGAGGAGGGACAGGAGGCACAGGAGATGGCCTGGAAATAGGAGGCCGTCGAGTAAAGCGCTGTGGAGTCTTCAAAATTCCCTCTATGTCAGTCATGCTCTCTACTAGTGCAGCCATCCCGTTATGAGTCTCATCGAAGAAGTCGTTCTGAGTCTGCTCCATCTCAAGTAATCTCCCTCGAGTCTCATTCTGAAATTCAGCCTGTTCAGCCTTTATGTCTTGCAAAGCACTAAGAATGAGTTGCTGATTCTGAAGAATCTGTGCAATAGAGCCTTCATTGATAATGGGATCGCGATGAGACACCGCCTCGTGATGGGATCATCCTCGTGCTCTGTCGAGGAGGAACGCTGTCTCGTGGTCTATAAGATTTATGAACTGAACCAAGACCACCATGATATGTTATCTTCTCGTAAATCGAGCCATAATATAAGGTGCATAGTAAATTCTCTTGACTCTATCATTCTTGGATGAGACTATGCCTCAAGGATAACATCCACAACATCAAATTTTATACCTCGCATAATATGATCTATAATGTTCGGCATGTCCCCGATAGCATCAAAATTGCGCTCTTAGGATAAAAGGTGTGATTGATAATCCTATTAATTATGCTCGGCAAAGGCTTAAGTCCGGTGATGGTTCCTAGCTTGAATTTGACATTTGAGTCATAATAATCACCCCAAGCGAGAGCAAGTAAAGTCGACTATCAAAGATTTTCTCCCAAGAACTGGATCTTACTCTTAAGATTTGCTCAAATTCTTCCTTTGTGCTTTGCAAATCTCTAGCCACGTAAATCCACCTAAAGGATCAGAATCGGTGACACATGAACGTGGCGTAAAAGCGTCGAATAAGCTCATCATCATAGTTTTGTTTTAAAGCCACAAGGTCGTGAAGACCTACATCATAGAACTTCGATATACTCTACTATATTTGTCCAAATCATTTAAGTGAGTCCACTTAATCCACTTATGATCGACAAATTTTCTGTTTCTTCCATAAAGTTGTTCATATACTTGCTCTTGAAAAACAAGATGAAACCTTGGATTTACCGAGTCGATTTGAGAAGATATTGATTGACATGCCTTTTATTGCGTAGTCATCTGCTGAAAGAAGTCTCAAATCTTGTGGAGGTGGTGGAGATTCTCCTAGATTATCAAAAGTACCTTCTTCTTCAGAATTGGGCTCAGAATGAGTTTCATCCTCGGAGACATAATCCTCACTTGCTTCTGTTTCATATTCTGGAGCTGGCCCTTTTCCTTTGCCGTGTGTCGACCTTTTGACGGATGAGCGAGTTTGTCGCCTCGAGCCGACCGTCGTCGATTTAAGAGGCGATTGCGAGGGAGCCACAGAAGATTGAGGAGAAGATTGTCCTCGAGGAGGTCCAATTGGTTTCCTCGTCGTAACCCTCATCCTAGGCATCTTTAGAACCAAAGAATAGGTTACAAGATATTCAAAGGAATGAATGGAATTGAATTTAGTTGAAAAGAAATGACGTTTACATTTTTCATCAGATAATCGAACGACCGGTTCTTGGCGCCAGATGCGACCAAGATCGATCGTCTCGCCAATGAACGGCGGTACGACCGATTATCCTGACCGAGTTCTAGGGCTTCTAAAACTTGCATATTTTGGTGATTTTAATGGATTGAATCCAAGAAGCTGATGCGTAATCATCATAATACACCAAAATACACCATTTTACCCAACTAGAATCTCAGAATTTCATCATATTTCAACAAAACCCTAAATGGATAACCTAGGGTTCCATACGGAGATAAAACGCGAATTAAACAACGTTTTACCTTGAGATCGGAGGAGATGAACCTTGGAGAGGCTTCCAATACGAAGAAACAAAGGATTTTGGGAGATTTGGAGTGAATTAGAAGAGGGGTTTGGAAATGCACGGGCGCGGGTGAGAGAAAAGAAGAAGAGCGGTCGTGCCGTTCGAGGGTTAAAAGGAGAGAGAGAGAAGAAAAAAGCAACCGCAAAGGAGTTAGAATTTCTTTCAAACCGTCGCGTCGTCATCGACCAAATACCGTCGGTCATTCCGCTCTCCGGTCGTCTTGTTGTTATAACGCCGGTCAGATCGCCGACAATGATGCGTTCGCGCGATACAACTACTGATCGTTCGATTATCCCGGGAACTTCTGGATTTTCTAGGAACTGAAATAATTTTGCAAATGATCCCTAGTTTTGCACTCAAATAAATATCATTAAGGATCATTGTGCATAGAATAGACTATTGTCTATTAAGAAACATGATTTTATGATCATAGCTAATTTTTAATAAAGATTTGGGAAATATTTTCATAAAATACTCAAATAACATCAAATGAAACACATAACATGATGCAGAGTTCAAACAACATTTGAATAGTCTATTATATTTAACTCATTCCTCAATTTGCAAAAGCGCCTTCATCTAATGGCTTGGTGAAAATGTCCGCTAATTGGTCCTCGGTTCTTATGTGGCTAATCTCAATATCTCCCTTGCTCACATGATCTCTCAAGAAATGGTGACGGATATCTATATGCTTGGTTCTTGAGTGTTGAACAGGGTTATTTGCAATTTTCACGGCACTATCATTGTCACACAAAAGAGGCATTTTATCAAATTTTATTCCATAATCCATCAATGTTTGCCTCATCCATAGCAATTGAGCACAACAACTTCCTGCGGAAACATATTAAACTTCGGTGGATAATGCTACGGAGTTTTGTTTCTTGGATGACCATGATACTAGAGATCTTCCTAAGAATTGACAACTACCTGAGGTGCTTTTTCTATCCACTTTGCAACCCGCATAATCTGAATCCGAATATCCAATTAAATCAAATTTAGCACCTTTCGGGAACCAAAGGCCAATGCTAGAGGAATGCTTTAAATATCTTAGTATTCTTTTAACGGCCATTAAATGACACTCTTTTGGAGTTGCTTGAAAACGTGCACACATGCAAACACTAAACATGATATCGGGCCTAGATGCGGTAAGATAAAGCAAACTACCAATCATGGATCTATAAAGCTTTAAATCTACCGGTTTACCTCCCTCATTTAGATCAAGGTGACCATTTGTAGCCATGGGAGTCTTGATGGGCTTTGCGTCTTCCATGCCAAACCTTTTAAGTAAATCCTTCACGTACTTGGATTGACTTATGAAAGTCCCATCTTTTAGTTGCTTGATTTGAAGTCCAAGGAAATAGCTTAATTCTCCAATCATGGACATTTCAAATTCCCTAGACATCATATCACCAAATTCCTCGCAAAAATCTTGGTTAGTAGACCCAAAAATAATATCATCAACATAGATTTGACATACAAAGAATTCATTATCTATGACTTTAGTGAATAAAGTTGAATCAATTTTCCCGATTTTGAATCCTTTTGAGACTAGAAAATCTCTAAGGCGTTCATACCATGCTCTAGGAGCTTGTTTAAGACCATAGAGCGCCTTGGAGAGTTTATAGACATGATTTGGATTTTTAGGATCTTCAAAACCGGGAGGTTGCTCAACAAAGACAAGTTCGGATATTCCACCATTTAAGAAAGCACTTTTAACATCCATTTGAAATAACTTAATATCGAAGCATGATGCAAAAGCAAGTAATATCCGAATTGATTCAAGCCTAGCTACGGAAGCAAAGGTTTCACCAAAATCCAAACCTTCAACTTGTGAAAACCCTTGAGCAACCAACCTTGCCTTGTTCCGAACAACCAAACCATTCTCATCTTGCTTGTTCCTAAAGACCCATTTTGTACCAATAACATTATGCTCTTTAGGTCGATCCACCAATGTCCAAACTTCATTCCGGGTGAAGTTGTTGAGTTCTTCATGCATAGCATTCACCCAATCCGGATCTTCAAGTGCTTCTTCTACATGCTTTGGCTCAATAGAAGAGACAAAAGAGTAATGTTCACAAAAAGAAGCAATACGAGAGCGAGTTTGAACACCCTTACTTACGTCACCCAATATTTGATCTATTGGATGATCCTTTGCAATTGCATTATGAATCCTTGGTGGTTGGTTGGATGGTTGATTATCTTCATTATCATTTTCCTCACTAAGTTCAACTTGATTTGTATGAGATGATTTTGGTTCAACTTGAGTGGAGGATGTTGGATCATCTTCAGGCTTGACGTCACCTATTTGCATATGTTCCATTGCTTTTCTTAAGGCTTCATTACCTACATCTTCCAAGTTCTCATGCTCTTCTTGAGAGCCGTTAGTTTCATCAAATTGCACATCGTGTTTTCTTCAACCAAACCGGAGTTTTTGTTGAAGACACGATAAGCCTTGCTATTTGAAGAATAACCAAACAAGAAACCAATATCGCAACGACTATCAAATTTTGAAAGACGAACACCCTATTTTAAAATGTAACACTTGCAACCAAAAACTCGGAAATATGAGATGTTCGGTTTTCTTCCTACAAGAAGCTCATAGGAAGTCTTTTTCAAAAGACAGTGCAAATAAAGGCGATTTATGGCATGACAAGCGGTATTTATAGCTTCCGCCCAAAAGACATCGGAAGTATTATATTCATCAAGTATTGTCCTAGCCATTTCAAGAAATGTACGATTTTTCCTTTCTACTACTCCATTTTGCTCCGGAGTGTAGGTTGTGGAAAGTTCATGCTTTATTCCAAGTTCATCACAAAAGTCTTCAACTTTGGTATTTTTGAACTCGGAACCATTATCACTACGGATTTTCTTTATTTTGAAATCAAATTCATTTTGGGCCCTTTTGCAAATCTTTTGAAAATCCGGAGGTTTCACCTTTGTCATCTAGGAAGAATACCCATGTATATCTAGAGTAATCATCCACAATGACTAAACAATAGCTATTACCTCCAATACTCTTATAGGTTGTTGGCCCAAACAAGTCCATATGTAAGAGTTCCAATGGTCTAGAAGTTGACATGATACTTTTGGAAGGATGAGAATTAGCGACTTGTTTACCGCTTGACAAGCACTACAAAGTCTATTTTTCTCAAACTTCACATCTTTCAAGCCAACAACTAAATCATGTTTGAAAAGCTTTTTGAGTTGAATCATTCCAACATGAGCTAGCCTTCTATGCCAAAGCCAACCCAATGAGGTTTTTGCCATTAAACAAGTTTTTAAACAAGATTCACTTGAACCAAAATCTACCAAATAAAGATTTCCAAATCTAAAGCCTTTGAAAGCTAAAGAGCTATCCTTTGCATTAGATATGGTAACACCTTCACTTGAGAAAGAACAAATTAGTCCTAGATCACAAATTTGAGCAACGGATAATAAGTTAAAGTTTAATGATTCTACTAAAAAAACATTAGAAATGGAAAGGTCATTTGAGATAGCAATTTTACCCAATCCTAATACCTTTCCTTTGCTATTGTCTCCAAAAGTGATCTTTTCAATTCCTTGACCATTCTCGAATGTGGTGAACATTTTCTATCACGGTCATATGTTGTGTGCATCCACTATCAAGCACCCAATGTTTTCCACGGTTTTATAGTTCACCTACAAAACAAGAAATTAAGTCCTTTTAGGTACCCAAATTTGTTTGGGTCCTTGGAGGTTAGTGACCAAGGATTTAGGCACCCAAATAGCATTCTTTTTAGCGCCCAAAATTGAAGTGCCAACAAAACGAGCAATTATTTTACCATCCTTAGACTTTTTAAGCATGTAGCAAGAATCATATATTCCAATGGATGGAGTCTTACCCTTAGGACAATCTTGTTGCACATGTCCTATTTCCCGGCATTTATAACAATACTTACCATTTTGCCTCACAAATCTTGTGGACATATTTGCGGTTTCTTACCTTTCTTAGGCACATACCCAAGACCTTCCTTGTTGAATGAGCACCTTTGCTCACTCAAAAGTTTGTCAAGAGTGGCCTTGCCCTTGAAGCATCTTTCCAAGCTCTTACTTAGCTTGGTCACTTGTTCTTTAGCTCATTGTTCTCATGAACAAGCTTTGAATCATTTTGCTCAACACTATTATGACTAGCATCAATATTAGAGCAACATGGCATAGCAAGAAGATCATCACATGAAGTAGATGCACTAGTCTTAGCAATTTCTATACTAGGCATTTTATCAATAATATCACATGTGATTCCTATACTTGAACACGATTTATTTGAATTTTCTTGAATGAGCAAGTTGTGTGCTTCCTTAAGTTCCATATAAGAATCTTTTAGAATATTGTATTCTTTATTTAAGACCTTATATTTTGATTTTTCCTTTCCAAGATATTCATTTAAATCATCAAGCATATCCATTAATTCATCATATGTTGGTTCATCATTAATAATGGATTTTACCTTATCTCCTTTTGCCATGAGGCATGTAGGAGTGGAGAATAGCGATGGTGCTTCCTTGATGGCGATGCCGACTAGTCCCTTCTTCTTGGGGGACTCTTCTTCATCGGAATCGGAGTCGCTTAACTCATCGTTTGAATCCCATTCTCCAATATGGGCTTCATGCTTGCCACCTTTGTGAAGCTTCTTGAAAAGCTTCTTTTTGCCATTGTATTCCTTTTTCTTGAATGACTTCTCCTTGTCATCCTTCTTTTCGAGACAATGAGAAGCAATGTGCCCCTTCTCTTCGCAATTATAGCATCGGATGTTGCTATAACGCTTCTTGTCATTTGAGGATTGCCCTTTCTTGTACTTGTCGAAGTTATAGCTTCTATTTGGGCGTCTCTTCATGAACCTCTTCATTTTTCTCACAAGGAGTGCATACTCCTCATCGGTATCTTCTTCTTCATCTTCATCATCACTTGATTCCGCTTTGGCCTTGAAAGCGGTGATCTTCTTTCTTGAGGAGGATGTTTCCAAGAGCTCTTCCTTGTCCTTTTGAACAACTCATTTGTGATGAGGTTGCCCAAAAGCCCCGTTGGTGTCATCCTTGTCAACTCGGGTGAGTTGAGAAATAGAGTCACCAACGTCTCATACTTGTCCGGGAGAGCCCTAAGCATCTTGCGCACAATATCAACATCAAGAAGGTTAGTACCAAGGCCTTTGAGCTCATTCACAATGTTGTTGAGTCGTGAATACATCTCATTGATGTTTTCATGAGGCAACATCATGAATGTCTCATATTTGATCCGAAGCCTATGCAATTTGGCTTCTTTGACCGTGGATGTACCCTCATGAATTTCCGATAGAGTGGTCCAAATATCATGAGCACTTTCCAAGTTGCTCACTCTATTGAATTCATCCGCGTTCAAAGCGCCAAAGAGAGCATTCATAGCTTGAGCATCTAAATGAGCATTACGCGTCTCTTGATCCGTGGGATGTAGTGGATCAAGAGGCATTACGTGACCCTCATTTACGATTCTCTATACGCTTGGACTCATGGCTTTTAAATAAATTGGCATTCTAATTTTTCAATAAGCATAATTTGAGCCATCAAATAAAGGAGCCTTTCCTATAGCAATTCCCTCACTAGTCATCATTTTCTCTCTTAGACGGTTAAGTCTAAATCAATGAGAGACCAAGCTCTGATACCACTTGTAGGATCAAGGATAACCGACTAGAGGGGGGTGAATAGGAGGTTTTTAAACTTTTTAACAAATTAACAATTTATCCAATTAATTACTTAGTCTAAACAAGTTTTACCTCTAGCTAAACAAGACAATCACAATAATATGCTAGAAATATAAATGCGGAAAGTAAAGACAAGAAATAACCACAATGACACAACGATGTTTTTCCCGTGGTATCGAAGACTTGCCGGTCTTCACTAGTCCACGTTGAGGAAACTTGACGTCTCAAGCCGGCTCCACGAATTAAGCCTTCCCTCAAATCGCTATGGTTGTTCTTTCTCCACTCCGGAGATGGTGAACACCGAACCACTCACAAGCTTGCACCGGGCCTCTTCACAATCTCCTTTGAAGAGATCACCGCGCTTCACCACCAACCGTCTAGGAGTGCGGCAACACTCCAAGAGTAATAGACCAACGTCTTCGCTTGATCACACTTCAAGTGCAAATGGATCAACTAAGAGTATGAATGCACTTGAATGTATCTCAACAACCTCACAATGAATGCACAAGAATAATTTGAGTGTTGAGTGAATGCAAAGGCTCTCAAAGGCTCTATGAATGTCAAATGTGCACTAGCTGCCTTGACTTGAGCAGATGGGGGGTATTTATAACCCCCACAAGCAATTATGACCGTTGGGAACGAAACCAGAAAAGTCAGGCGAAATCGATGCGATCATAGTAAGTGGCGATCAGACGACCGAACTCGATCGAAACACATATCAACGGCTAGACCAGATACTAAAAAGGAAAAAGTAGCCGTTGAAATTTCGATGAACGACCGCAGCAAACGTCGATGCGTCCGATTTCCCCGCATCTGCTTTCTCGAGCGGTACGACCGTTTGTAGGGTTTCGTGATTTCCTGAGGATTTGCAAAGGTTCTGGAATTTCTGTACCGCCATATAAAAATCGGAATGACCGCAGTTTGCATGCGACCGTTCCCAAAAACGGAATGTCCGAATTCCGATAAGTTTCGGCGATTTTACACCGGTTACTTTTTATTGAACCGCCTCATAAAAATCGAACGACCGCAAAACGATGCGATCGTTAGTCACGGGCGACGACCGATTTCCATGAGAAAGTCGAGGCAATTTATAACGCTTCGGTTTTATTGAACCGCCAACTAAAATACGGAATGATCAAGATCATGCAGATCTGACCGCTCAAGGACCCGATCGTTCGCTTCAACACTTAATTGGTCGTTCCTTCAAAATGCGGTACTACCGCCGAGTAGAGACCGGTCATATCAAGACCGAGTGGTACGAATCAAAAATGAATCAAGGTACCACCGATTTTGAACGAAGACTTAGAATTTTTCAAATCAATTTCAAGTTAAAGTATACATGCATGCATGATCCTAAGTTGATCCATATTGCATCAGAACATGCTATCAAGCTACTAGCCATGATCCCTCTTAATAGTACGGCATTTATCCTATAATCCGGTCTTCCAACCAAGCTCCCAAGACCGGTAAAATAGAAAAAGAACCTAGACTGCTAGTACCTTGTCTTTAAGCCTTGTGGATCTTCATTTTCTTCTTTGGCATGCATCTTTGCGTCAACAAGTACACCAATGGGACTTAACCTTGTAAATACTCAATAAACTTGTTAATCCCATGTTCACATATTGTCATTAATTACCAAAACAATTTTTAGGGGCCTAGATGCTTTTCACCACGTTTGATCGGAGGAACAACTGACCTAACTGACCAACTGGGTTTCGAGTTGAGCGAAGGCGACACAATTGACGCCTTAGACGACGCCTTAGACGAAATAGCGATCTAAGTGTTTCGGTTGCGATCTGCAGATACAACATTGCTCACTTGGAAATATGATGATGTTTCAGACGATGGCCCCACTAGGTTCAAAAATTGAATGTGATGTTGAAATCTCGGCTTGGAAATCTAATGCTAAAATCTTGGCTTGGAAAGCGCCTCCATGATCAGAAGGGAAAGTTTTGCTCGATGCTTTGTGGATGCTGCCGGCAACCGAAACACCGCTCGTGCTAAAGCATCCCCAAAGGTGAGTTTACGCGATGATCTTGGTGGTGGCAGAGGGCCCTGCCAAGACCTTCCCGTTGCCTTCTGCTGTCTTCCCCTTGATGACTGCTCCTTCTGTCTACCATCCACCTACTGGCGACTATGGCAGACCGACGGACGACGCTAATTCCTCACCGCCGATACCTAAACCATGATCTGCAAAAAACGAGAATCCCGAACCTATGCTAGATAGCTTGCCGCCTGCCGAGCCTCCTTCTCCGGATAAACCACTGCTTGCACATCGGCGTAAATAGCCATGGCCTCATCCTCTTCATTCTCTGAACTATCCCCATCGAAAGACTGCCAAAACCGAGAACTCAGCGGACATAAGGTAGGAAGATCATCACTGCTTTTCATTCCCTCCCTTCCATCGAAAGATACTGTAGCATATCTAGCACCTTCTGATGGATGGCAATGATCTGAACTTTTGCTTCCCGGTGCGTCATTGACGATCATAGAGTGTCGCTGACGATGGAGTGCTTCACATGAAGAAGCGACTTGAGCTACGAGAGCGAGCACTGTTTGACTAGATAAAATTTTCTTCCTCTTTTGTATGGCTCTGTGTTGAAAAGAATAGTAAACTGCAAGCAGTGAAGTCACTTTGTTCTGAAGATCTTGCCTTGTTGACGGCAAACTTGGCCAGAGAAGAAGCAATGGAGGAGCCTCTCTTCTTTAAGCCCTGGGGCATCCACACTTGGAGGTGCGAAGGCACAGAGGGAGACGGCCCTGCCGCTGCCGGGGAAATGCGAAGGCAGAGGAAGCAGGTATGCTTTTGATGTTAGATGGAGCCGCATATAATCCTCTAGTCCATTTATTTTTAGAATTTCTATATATTGTTCGAATGATTTTTTTTTTTTGCAAATCATTTGAATTTATGATCTTGCGATTTGCTTAGAGATTTGTGCTCCGGTCGGTGAGGTCATTTTCTCCAGTGCCGTCGTTCCCCACCACCGAGTTAGGGTTCGAGTTGACCGGTGCCCCTGAACCATGCATAGAAAGACTATAACACATATGACAAATGGTGCTCCTTGAGAACTTGAGGCTCTATGGCCCTGCTCTTTCCATGCATAGAAAGTCTATAACAGATATGACACTGGGAGCAACAAAAAATACCCAAAGGCTTCGGAGTTATCATACCTATTCCAATTATGCACCGAAACAAGGAGGTTTGGGGTGATAATGAGGATGGAAATTATATAATATCGATGACCTCCTTTCGAAACAAAAGGAGCCAGACCCCATACATCGGAATGAACAAGATCAAAAGGACACTGTGACACTGACTCACTGGAATGATAGGGGAGTTGAAGTTGTTTGCCAAGCTTACAACCCTGACAATTTTGAGAAACACCACCAGACACAGGCCCTAAGAGACCACAATAGACTAAAGAAGACAAACTTGACCCACAAAGATGTCTCAAAACGATGATGCCATTAAGCAAAAGATGTAGTGAAGGATGCAGTAGAAGCAGAGGTGGTGGTGGAGACGACAAGATTGACAGGGACAGTGGAAGGAAGATAAAGCCAGTCAAATTCCCAGAGACGCTGTGAGTCACGGTGGCGAGGGCTAGTACCAACCGGAGTCCCCATACGTCAATCCTGAACACAATAAGAATCAGAATCGAGAATAACACGAGAACCATGATCAGTGAGCTGACAGGCAGATATAAGCTGCATAGTTAGTTTGGAAACATGAGAATCAGCAGGAATATGAAAAGAGGAATTTGAAAGAGTGCCTCGTCCTATAACAGAAAGAGGGGTACCATCTGATGTCTCAACAGTGATAGGAGCAGCTAAATGACTAATGTAAGTGAGACTGGTGTAATCAGATATTATATGAAAGGAAGCACTAGAGTCAAGAATCCAAGGTGATATACCCGAGGAAGAAGAAGTAGAAGATGGTCTCTCACTAGAAGACTATGTAGCAAAACCAGCAGAACCAGACGGTGCAAAAGCAGCCATACGACGCAGTAGTGTGAGAAGCTCCTAAGTATCGGAAGCACCAGAGCTCCCTTGAGAGGAGGAACCACTAGTGCCCTTTGGAGGACGGCCACCACGACGTAAATTTTTCTTCTTTCTATAGTAGAACTGCTCCACATGTCCATCCTTGTTGCAATAGGTGCAGCAGAGTCCCCTACCAACAACAGCTGTTACTGGTGAAGGCACCACTAGTAAAGGAGTAGCTAGAGAAGTAGTGGGTGTAGAAGCTGGAGGAGCTGCCAGAATCAAAGGAAACAACGGTGACGGCAGTAGACACGCAGCACGAAGGCGAATCTCCTCAGCACGAACAAATGCAAGGGCCTCCAACAAAGTCACACAAGGGTGGGGCGCCAGCAACTGAGCCCAAGTCTGCTCTTACTCAGCTCGGAGACGTGTCAAGAAGTCGTAGATGCGACGAAGCTCTAGGTGAGACTGCTAACGCTGACAGCACTGACAAGTGTGGCAAACATCCGGTCTTAAGGAGTCAATGCGATGCCATACTGTGGACAACTGGGCATAGAACTCGTCCACAGTGGCACCTCCTTGCTGCAACGATTGCTCCTGACGCACAACAGCAAGATATAAGGAATCACCAGACGGTTCGTAGCGGTTGCATAGATGCGCCCACATCAACTGTGCTGAAGCCAAACGAACCACATCCCCAGTGAGATGCACAGCCATGCTAGCAACCAGAATAGCAGAGGCACGGGAATCCTCATCAATCCATGTTTTGTAGACAGCATACTGAGTCTGAAAAGTCTCCATGGCATCCTCAAAATATTAGATGCCTCTTTATGAGTGTCTACGAAAGCATCCTTGGGGAGCATGAGCTCAACAGGCAGAACAGGTCGAGGCGAACAAGGCAGCTCGCCGGTGAGAAAATCCCAAAGACGCTGGCCACGCATGTGGAGGTGCATGTGCTGAAACCAATCCCGATAATTGATACCATCGAAGATCACAGGACAACGAGGAATAGTGCTAGAAGAGCCTGCGAGGAACGAAGATGTGCACGGGGGGAACTAGGGTTCCCCCTTGCGGCGGCGGCGACCCGAGCACCTTTGAGCCGAAGATGAGGCGACTCCTCCGGATCGGGAGGCGACCTCGAGTGGTGCCTTGCGACTCTGAAGAAGAGAAGATCGAGGTGGCGCTGGCGGAATCGAGGCGACGCCGGGCGTATCAAGGAGGTGCCGATGAAAGACTGGCGGATCGAGGCGACGGTGCCTCGGTTGGTGAAACCAGCGACGTCGGCGACCGGACAAGCGACGGCAGTGGGAGCGGGCAGGCAGTCGATGGAGAACGGCAGCGGCTGGAGAAGACCAGCGGCAGCAGTGGGCAGTGGATGGAGAGCGACAGTGGCTGTGGAAGAACAGCGGCGGTGATGGACAAAATCAGGTGACGGCGGTGGCTGGAGAAGAGAACCAATGGCAGCGGTGGCTTGACGAAAATCCTAGGTGCGCTCTGATACCATGTTATGAATAGCGCTTGTATTCATCATGAGGGCAATGAGGCGATATATATACAAGTATAGATATGACATATATACAGGTAATCCTTTATATAACAGAAAAAATACACAGGTAATAATACATATCTAACAAACTTAACCCGTTAAGATTTGAGAATGCGGTCACTAGAGCAGCAAAGGTTCCACATGCTCTCCTAGCATTCTCAATAGGACCAAGATCATGCATTGGTCAGAACTTTGCCATGTTGGAAGCAGAGTCGGTGATGTCTGTGATCCTGCAGAAGTTCTCATTCACTATTTCCCCTAACTACGTGCTGCACGCGCATGCGCCGGTGGATTTGTTTACGTTGAAACCCAAGTTTGGCCTTCCAGTAATTCTGAGGCTACTGGATGAATGAAATTTGATTGTTTTACATGTAACAATACCATACCTTCGAGAATTTGTCACTCTGAGTTGGCTGTGATGCCGTGTGTGGTGTATAAAGTTGATGTTCTTGGCAGCTAAAGAAAATAATGAAGTATATTGATCAATACACTTGCCGTGGCTCCATGGACATGGATGAATTTATTAAGTAAAACGATCGATCCTACCTTGGTCCAAAATAGATGCCGGTTCCGCAAGATAATCAGTACTCAAATACTTGTCATTTTACATTTGATAAGCAGTATTTTACTAAAATGCCCTTATTCAATGTCGGTAGCTGTATATAAATGCTCTACTGTGAGAGCCACACCAATTATCCTCAATGCTTTTGTTTGCAAGGCTACTAGCCGAGTGCCCATGCGTTGCAACAGTTTTCAAATAAACGTAATATAGGTAACTTAGAAAACAAATATCATAATATAATTAGGGCCGGATGGCTTCCCAGCAGAGTTCTATCAAATGTTCTGGGAAGTCATTAAAAATGACATGATAACCATGTTTCATGATTTTTATAGATGCTTTCTACCTCTTTTTAGCTTGAATTTTAGGATCATTACACTGATCCCCAGAAAAACGGATGCTAAGCAAATACAGCAGTATAGACCGATTTGTCCTCTAAATGTTAGCTTTAAAATATTTACCAAAGTGGCTACTAATAGAAATATTTGGTTTGCTCAAAAGGTTGTTAGATCATCCCATACAGCTTTTATGCAGAGGAGATTTATTCTTGATAGAGTTGTCATCCTTCATGAAACTATTCATGAGTTGCATAAACAAAAATTGGATGGAATAGCTTTTAAGGTTGATTTTGAAAAAGCTTATGACAAAGTAAAATAACATTTTTTACTTCAAACCTTGAGGATGAAAGGTTTTTCACCTAAATGATGCTCCTAGGTAGAAAGTTTCGTTAAGGGAGGGAGTGTGAGAATAAAAGTTAATGGTAACCTTGGATCTTTTTTTCAAACTCAAAAAGGTCTTAGGCAAGGGGATCCGATGTCCCTAATTCTTTTTAATTTGGTTGCGGACATGCTCACCATCTTTATTTCAAGAGCTAAAGAAGAAGGCCTGTTATCGGGAGTAGTTCCTCACTTGATTGATGATGGGTTGTCAATATTACAATATGTTGATGACACTATCCTTTTCTTGAATAATGATTTAGAACAGGCAAAAAATCTCAAACTTATTCTATGTATCTTTGAACAATTATCTGGTTTAAAGATTAATTTGCACAAGAGTGAGATTTTCTATTTTGGTAATGCCAAATAAGTTGAATCACGTTATACCCAGTTATTTGGTTGTGAATTGGGTACCTGTCCTTTCAGATACTTAGGTATTCCAATTCATTTTAGGATATTAAGGAATTATGATTGGAATGGGGTTGAGAATAGAGTTGAAAAGAAACTTAGCAGGTGGAAAGGAAAAAATCTATCCGTTGGTGGACGCTTAGTACTTATTAACTCGATACTCAGCAGTCTGCCAATGTTTATGCTATCCTTTTTTGAAATTCCTAGAGCGGTTCTTAAAAGACTAGATTTTTATCGATCTAGATTTTACTAGCAAAGTGACAGGCATAAACGAAAGTATAGGTTTGCTAAGTGGAGTTTAATGTGTACACCCAAAGAGCAAGGCGGTTTAGGTATTCAGAACTTAGACACAAAAAACAAAAGTTTACTAGGGAAATGATTGTGTAAGTTGCTTAATGAAGAAGGGGTTTGGCAATCTTTGCTAACAAGGAAATATTTGGGTGATAAGAGTCTCTCACAGGTGGTTAATAAACCTAGGACTTCCCTGTTTTGGTCGGGTCTTATGAAAATTTAAAACTAATTTCTTCGATGTGATTCATTCCAGGTTAAAAATGGAATACAAACCAGGTTTTGGGAAGATATATGGTTAGGAAACACTTTTCTGAAAAATCAATATCCAATACTCTATAATGTGGTGAGGACAAAGGATGAAACAGTAGCGAATATACTAAGATCGAATCCTTTACACATTTCTTTTCGAAGACCTATTATTGGATCTAAGTTACTTGCTTGGAATGAATTAATTTTGAGAATTGATAATTTACATTGAGTTCTCAAAAAGATGTTTTCAGGTGGAACCTGAATAAGTCTAGACTTTTCTCGGCACCATCTTTCTATGGGGCACTAATTGGAATTAATCAAGCTCCTATTAGGGATTTTTTGGTTCATTAAAATTCCGTTAAAAGTGAAAATTTCCTATGGTATCTAAAAAGAGGGGTGATTTTAACTAAAGATAACATATTTAAAAAAAACTAGAGGGGAAACAAGCGCTGTTGTTTTTGTATTAAAGAGGAAACAATTCAGCATCTTTTTATTGATTGCCCTTTTGCACGTCTTACATGGTGGACTGCTCAATGTGCGTTTAATTTATCCCCTTCTGCGAGTATAGCGTATATGTTTGGGAATTGGCTAGCCGGTATTCCAAAAAAAAATTTAAAGTCACAACTCCTAGTGGGAGCTAGTGCCTTATGTTGGTCTATTTGGTTATGCTGGAATGATGTTGTTTTTGACAAAAAGACTATCACTAATCCCTTGCAGGTTATCATTTTGAGTGGACACTGGCTGAGTGCTTGGGCAAATTTATAGAAATCGCCTCAGAAGCACCAGATTGGAGTTTGTGATGAAGCAAATCTTAAGGTTTCATGGGTGGCAGTTTAGTCACATGATATGTAATGATTAAGTTTAATTTCCAATCGTCTTCTACTTGTAAGGCTTCCAGCCTCTTTTTAACCATTTTTGGTCATTGTGGAACATTTATCCTCAATAAAATGGCTTGTGTGCATCCTAATGCAGAAGCCGGGAGAGATTTTTCTCTTCCATTATCTAAAAATAATGTAATTATCCTACAAATGAAAGTTTTATGCATAATTTGCATCTAATCAACAAGTCACATGTAATCTTATCACAAGCCACAAGCACAGATAGTTTACTTATCTACAGAAGATTATTCAAGTAACTAATGCATGTATACATATCTATCCATAAAAGATCATACTAACTCAAAAGTTAACGAGAGGAGGTGACAGATAGCAGACTCACCACCACCACCTCCACCACCAAGTCTCTCTTTTATAATAGTAAAGATACAGATCAAAGTAATATAATTTTTCCTCTTAAGTCACTAAATTGCAAGAGTTAACTTAGGGGACAAAACATGTCATACCTTAGTAAAACAAAAATTGCCTTTGTTTATGTAGTTAACACTAATAACTGTGGTACAAATTGCAGTTTTAGCAAATATTTAGAATTAATTCAAGCATAATTAATGATAATTAAAGTATATTCCCAGCAGCATTTAAATGACAAAATTAACATATAAACAAGTAAATCCTCCATGTCATTTAAATAGGACAATATACTCAAAACATAGAGCATGCGGACAATTAAAATCACCATAATGCTCAGATTTAATATTTTGGTTATTGCTCTCAGATGTAGAGTTGCACAAGATGTAATCTTAGCCTTCTCACTACTTTAGTCTATACACTTTACTAATTGAATATGACAAAATAAGCTCAAACATTGAGCTCTAAATAATGCTTTACTAATATGTCAAAAGATCTCAAACACAATGGACAACAGTATATAATTTCGGCCAACAGAGGATCATCTATGCAAAATGATCATAAAACGATACACCAGTCAGCCAACAGAACTTGATAACTCACAGTGTAAAAGGAACACAAATTCACAAGTTCAGCAATAATGTCAATTGGTTAACAGAAGAGCAAGCAAACTGAATTGCTAGAGATCACAGAACTAGATGGTTCAATTCAACCAAGCATAACCGAAAGTAATAGACAGATAAACAGAAGATCAAAGTGACAGTAGTAAGCAACACATTAGAGCTCAAATATAAACTAATTATCAATTCAATTTCAGTATTTGACCATTATCATCACTGAGCATTAAACGCAAGCCCACCACATCACTTTGCAATATATTCCAGTAGGAGTATCAAAAAAATTACTCAAAGTATGAAACTCTGACTAGGACATCACATGTGCAAGGAGATCAGCAAAATGGAATATAGTGGCACTCACAAAACCGATGGCAATCAAAGCCACCGAGAAGAACCGGGCAAGGCATGCGAATCACATTGACTCAGAAAACCAATCACCCCATTGTGCCGCGAATGAACCGACGTGGTCATCGAAGATACAATGCCGATCTTCACAATTTGGGACACACCAAATGTGAAGTTGAGGTACCGGGAGATATAATGCACAAGAATCACCAACAGGATGCTTCGGCCAAAAGCACCAAGGAGCACCAATCGCAAGAAACCGAATGAACCGAAGCTCTTCTCACTCAGCAGGATCAAGACAGAGCACACACTGGAAAATCCTTCACCGGTGCAAAACCAATATCCCTCACAGAACACCCAACAGAAGAAGAGGACACAAGAGGGAGTCGACGGGATGCGCAAGGGGAAGGGTTCCGGCCTCACTTCCGATGACACTGAGACAAGCATGGTGTGGAAGCTCCAAAGACCCAAAATCAAACACAAATCAAAGGGAAGAAGAAGCACCAGATCCAAAAATCTCACTATTGTTTGGGTGAAGAAAAGGGGAAGAAGAGTTGCCGCTTTTACAAAGGAGGAAGCCCCAGGGACCACACGGCTGCTACGAACGGTCGACGCCCAAGGCGTCGGGTGGCACGCGCCTCCAGCACCGCCACAAGCCAAGTCTCCTACAGCCTCTACAACTGCCCAAGCACCAGCGGAAAAGAGAGGAAAAATCCATCGTGCGCAACGCCAGGTCGGGCTGGAGATTAGTCTCTAGCCTTATCAACTCTCTCTCCCACCGACAGGTGGGCCCCACCACCTTTTCTTTTCTTTTTTCTATTTATTCTTTTCTCAAATGAGAAATTACCAAATAGCCCTTAATTAACAACAATCCCCACCAATTTATCAATTTAATAAAAGATGATCAAAGTCTTGTTTAATATACAGTTGTTCGACCATGGGTACCTTGCTGGTTTGAACCCAAAGCCTAGCAACAAGGACTACGACTCTGCACAGACAAAGGAGGACTTCGCCTTGATCCAATGCCTTGGTGTAAGAATTTTCGCCCAAGTTACATTCTGTACTAGGCAACTTGCCCTTTTCCCCCTCGGGTTGGGACGTTACGGTCGTGTCCCCATATCTAGCTCATGAGTACTTAAGAAAGTATACCCTTATCTTCCTTTGATTGTGACCTCACGATCATACTCAAGTAGATGAATTCTTCAGGGAATCCTGTAGGACAATTCTCGATGCCATATAGGTATCGAATTCATTAAGAGCTATTGCTCACCATCTCATACAGAAAGAGCACTACAGCCAATGTGACCCTTTAGATGTGCTCCCTAATTCCACACAGTTTTTTGTCCTAGAGCCTAGTTCACTGGATCTCCAATCTACTAGGATAGGTTACCACCAATGTGGGCCTTTACATGGGTATGAGCTCCATTCCCTTTGATGTTGCAAAGATGGCCTTCCGCGCCAATCCTTTGGTGAAAGAATCTGCCAAGTTTCTTTTAGACTGGATGCATTCTACAGAAATAACACCCGTCTCTCTGGCATGCCTTACCAACTTAAGTCGCCTCTTAATATATTTTGAGGACTTCATATTGTCCTTCCTACTCTTCGCCTTAACCAGAACGGCTTGGTTATCGCAGTAGGTAAAAACAGTTGGAATTGGCTTTTCCAGCACAGGTAGGTCAGAAAGGAGTTCTCTAATCTATTCTGCCTCTACAATCATTGAGTCTAGGGCTACCAACTCAGCCTCCATGGTGGACTATGTAAGGATAGTCTATTTAGAAGACTTCCACAAAACAGCCCCCACCTGCTAGAGTGAAAACATAACCACTCGTAGCCTTCATGTCATCCGAGTCACTGATCTAGTTGGAATCACTTAATCCTTCCAAGACTGCCGGATGGTCAGAATAATGTATTCCCAAGTTTGTGGCCCCCTTTAGGTACCTAAGTACCATCTCTAGTGCTATCCAATGATTATCTCCTGGATTGGCTATATAACGACTCAATCTGCTTACAACATATGAGATATCTGGTCTTGTTGCACTAGTTAGATACATTAAGGATGCAATTATTTAAGAATATTTAAGTTGGTCTTTTCCATGTCCAGTGTTTTTATGTAGCTTAACATTTAGATCAAAAGGTGTGGCCGCTAACTTATAGTCCATGAATCCAAATCTAGTTAGGACATTGTCCATATAATGGGATTGTGAAAGAGTAATCACATTCTCACCATTTATCAGCTTGATGTTTAAGATAACATCAGCTTCACCTAGGTCTTTCATATTAAAATTCTGGGAGAGGAAAGACTTTGTTTTATTGATTGCATCCATGTTGGTCCCAAAAAATAATATGTCATCCACGTAAAGACACAGAATGACACCTTCACCCCCACTAAACTGATAGTAGACATATTTATCGGCTTCGTTTACACAAAAGCTGACCGAGGTCATAGTACTATCAAAATTTTCGTGCCATTGCTTGGGAGCTTTCTTTAGACCATACAAGGATTAAATCAACCGACATACTTTCTTCTCTTGTCCTTCAACCACAAAACCATCATATTGTTGCATATAAATCTCCTCATCTAACTCTCCATTTAGGAAAGCAGTCTTTACATTTATTTGATGTACTTGGAGTTTATATGTGGCAGCTAGTGCTAAAAGCACTCGAATTTTTGGTAAATGAGCCACGGGAGAGTATGTATCAAAATAGTTTTCACCTTCCTTTTGCGTGAAACCCTTAGGCACTAAACTGGCCTTGTACTTTTCTATAGTACCATCAGGTCTACACTTTCTTTTAAAGATCCATTTGTAGCCTACTGGCTTGTATCCAGATGGGAGGTCCGTAACCTCCCATGTCCCATTAGCTATGATAGAATCCATCTCGCTACGAACTGCCTCCTTCTAGTAATCCACATCCGGTGATGTGTTGTCGAACCCGGGAACGAAGGATTCCGAATTCTCTGTGTTCATACACTAGTCTAGAATTTCTAGTGTACACAGTCATACAAAAGTGACATCACAATCACATCACACATTTATTTATTAATAACTAGAGTTTAATACAAAATGGGCCTGAGGTCAAATAACAATAACACAGCGGAAAATAAAGGTAATAGGCCACACGATTCGCCACAAGCAATCATCTCGGGGTGTAGGCCTAAACGTTTGGATCCTCACCGTCCTGATAGAAGTCTTCTCCTGAATAAAGATTATTCAGCAAGAGTGAGCACAACTGCCGTGCTCGCAAGTTACACCCAATAAAGCATTATGATGCATGCATAAGTAAACAAGTGAGACTGGCAGGGTTCAATTTGCATGAAGCAGCATTTTCAGTTTAAATACTCATATTAATTTCCAAGGCCATTTTTAATCTATAACTAAAATTAGATTTTAAATTGACAGTTTTATAGTGGATAACCTCCATGAGTGAATGGTGAAGGATACCCTCCTATCACATGGCTAACAGCCCAATTTTACTACAAGGATTTACCATCCTAAAAATCATCTGTTAATACATTTTAAAAACAAAAAACAAAGTCTAACTCAGAGTAGCTTTGCTCAGCATGTCCATGACCATGGATACGGCTATTCGAAAAGTTTTCTACTCTGCAGAGTGTGTACAACTTTACCCACACGAGATAATTTGCTTTTAATGTCGGCCAATACACGCTTCCGGAGGCATGTGACTAAGCAATTATCATGAGGCCTTTGCAATGTTCTACCTTAATGTATTTATGCCCTCTAAGGTTTCGCTTCCATTGGGCTAGCCCCCCTCTTGCGCCAAGTGGGACTATTGTCTAACCGACATCCACACAATAACATGGCACAAATAACACTAAGATATTACAAATTATTGAGCCAAATTTGTCCCATTCCAGACATGTGGTGGTACGGTAAGGCATAGCAAAATACGCTCAAAGACTGGTCCATAACTGACTTGGGCGACTTCCAAAATAACCCTTAGGCCGCAATCACCCAGATTGAGCCCGTGCATAAACCTGCACCCACCAATCATCCATTTCGCCCAAGTCCAAACCCATTTTTGATTTTATTTCAAGCAAAATCATTTTTATAAACTTTATATGATAAAACAATACCATAGACTCAATTTAAACCAAGTTTGAACAAATTGGCTAAAACCTCCCAAAAACTCAATTCTAATCAAAGCATTGGCTAAGCATATAATTATTTTCAATTTTATTTTATCTATTGGTGACAAGGAATTGATAATACGACAATCAACATTGGCTATACAAAGGAATTGGAATAACTAAGGATTTAAACAGGGGATTAAATTAGCTTAATAAAATTATGCATGCAATAATAATTTAAAAACAGAATTAAATAAATTTAAAGTATTGGGATCAACATGGTCAATGGTATAACTTGTCTTGCTTGAAGTCTTGGTACTCTAAATCCTCAGAAGGATCGAGCTCTCCGGAGTCGTCGAAATCTATACGCGAAAATACGACAAATTCAAATAAAATTTAAATAAATTCAAAAAGACAAAACAAACTAACTCCAAATTAATTAATTTTAGTTTAGTTAGCTAGATCTTGAATTTATACAATTTTATAAATTTGAATCACCTAAATCGGAGTTCGTATGAAGAAATACGAGCTCTTGGAAATTTTAAACCTAAATAAAACCTAAAATCAGATTGTATAGAATTTACCGAATTATTTTTCTAAAGAAAAATTGAATTATTGCGTGTGATGATGTCAGCCCTCAGGAATTTCATTTTCCCGATTGAATTGATTTTTTATAGGAAAAGAAAAGCCACGTGGCAGTTGACAAAGCAATCCACGTCATTGCCACATGGGCAAAGATGACGAGGTGGTGTCTACGTGGAGGTAAGGTGGCAATGCCACGTCGGCACAGGCAGCGCCGGTGTTGGGACCATGCTCACCGGCGACTAGGGGCACGATGGTGACCGGTGAGATGCGCATCAGAGAGAGGAAGGTGCGGGGAATGTGGTGCGCTCACCTGAGTGGCCGGAGGGGGACGGAGGCAAACGACGGCGAGGAGAGAGCGGCGGCGCGGAGCGGGTTGACGATGGCGCGGCGAATGGGAGATCCTCTGGTCATGACGAGGTGCGCTTGACGTAGAGCGTGAGACGGCGGTGGAGATGAGGCGGTTGGGGTGGCCGAGGGGTCGTTGACGGTGGCGTATGATCACGGCGACGAAGCTCCGGTCGCCGAGATGCAAACGCGAATCGTGGTGATTCTAAGAGAGGAAAGAAGAAATGGGTGGTAGGGTTGGAATGAGGAGGAGGAGGGCTACCTCGTGCTCCCTTTTATAGGGGCCGAGGGGCACCGGGGAGGCGAGGTGACGTTAGTGACAATGGTGGTGGCGGTTGTGGCTTCAGGTGAACCGACGCGGAGAAGAGGGGAGAAGGTGGAGATGGGCGCAGAGATTGTGCGCACGTGCGCGCGGTAAACAGGGGCGGTTAAGGCGGTGGTTGTGGAGCTTGGCGAAACCAGCCATGGCGGCTCGTCGACTTGGCCGCGCGGGGAAGAAAGTAGGGGGGAAGAAGGGCGTGGGGCCCACGCGGAAGTAAGGGAGTGGTGGCTGGCGAGTGGGGCCAGGTGGTGATGAGAGAGAGGGTGGAGGGTTGGCCGAAAAGAATGGAAATTGGGCCGAACAGTGGAGATTCGGCCCAAAAGGTATTTTCTGATTTAAATTGATTTGATAATTTAAATAATCCGATTAATTCAAAAAGGCTTTAGAAAATAGCAAATAAAATCCAAAAATTCTAGAAAATTTCATAGAAATTTATAGAGTTATTTTGGACCTAAATAAAATATTTCCAACTTAAAATTGGTAATAGTTTTTGCACATAAATTTATTTTGGCTTTAAAAATAATTAAGGAAAAGCTTTTAAAATTTCAGAAAATCCACAAAAATAATTAAGTTTTAATTTTCAACTAAAATTTGAATTTTGGGGTGTTACATGTGTATGCCTCTGAAAGGGTTTGTGGTTCATCATCCACGGCATATGTGACATAGTAATCGCCAAGATACTTTTTAGTCCTCTGTCTCTTACTCCTCAACTCTAATTTTGGAGTGGTGTTATCCACACTAGGAATAATAGAGTGTTCATCTGAACCATTAGGGTCAATGACTTCATATGGTCTCATAGGAAACATATGTTGGAAGAACGTCGCATCACGATATTCCATCATTACATTTGTAACGATGTCACCCATCTCGGATTTGACTACTAGAAATCTATAAGCCGTGCTATTTTTAGCATACCCTAGAAAGACACAATCAATAGTCTTAGGACCAAGCTTTCTTTTCTTCGGTAACGACATATGCACTTTTGCAAGGCATCCCCAAGTTCGAACAAATGATAAGTTAGGTTTTCTCTCCTTTCATCCTTCATAAGATGTTTCCTCCTGATTACGAGGCGGAACCCTATTTAGGACATAGTTCGCTATGAGAACTGCTTTACTCTACCAATAGTCTGACATACCTAAACTATGTAGCAAGACATTAACCAAGTCACGAATAGTTCGGTTCTTCTTTTCAGCTATTCCATTCAATTGGGGTGAGTATGGTGGAGTAATTTCATGAATTATTCTATTTTCTTCACATAATTGAGATAATTCATTTGAGACGTATTCATCGCCTCGGTCTAACCTTAACCATTTGATTTTGTTTTCTAGTTGATTTTTCACTTCGGCTTTAAAGATTTTAAAGTGTTCTAGTGCTTCATCTTTCGACTTAAGTAAGTAAATGTAACAATACTTAGTCGCATCATCTATTAGAGTTAGAAAGTAATGTTTGCCACCTTTAGTTAGTATTTCATTCATCTCACAAAGATCAGAATGGATTAGTTCAAGTGGAGAGGTGATTCGCCCTTCAATGCTATGAAAATATTTTCGGGATTGCTTTGCTTACACACACGCTTCACACTTTCAACCCTTCTCATAATTATAGCTAGGAATTAAACTCATTTTTCTTAACCGCACAATGGCTTCAAAGTTAACATGACATAAACGAGAATGCCAAACATCATGAATTTTATTGCAATGAGAAACATTAAAAATGTTTATATTATCGAAATCAAGAATAGATAAGCGGAACATGCCTCCGCTATCATAGCCTTTGGCCACAAAATTACCAAATTTGGTCAACACAACCCTATTTGATTCAAACACAAGCTTTATTCCTTGCCTACACAACATAGACCCACTCATCAAATTGTGAGTCATGGCAGGCATGTACAACACGTCTCTCAGAATGAGTGTTTTGCTTGAAGTGAGCTTCAAGCAAACCTGTCCAATCCCACGTACTGTAGCAACGACTCCATTCCCTATCAAGATGGATCCACCACCTTCACATTGAAATGAAGAGAAACATAATTGATCAGCACATATATGTATAGTAGCACCCGCATCAATCCACCAATTAATAGATGGACTTTCCATAAAGGCCTAAGGTACATACCCTTCAGAACTGGAACTAGCCAGTGCGACATTCACTTCAGCCTTTCGGCCTTTATGCTGACTAGGATAAGAACCCTTGCCTTTATGATTACGACAATGGTTAGCTTTGTGACCAACCACTCCACACACAAAGCAGACAATGTCCTCCTCCTTCTTCATTTTCTTTCCTTGGGGCTAATTCTTGAATTTCTATTTCCCAGAGCCTCCAACACTCTTGACCTCCACCTAATGATCCTAAATTTGAGCCTTTCCCGTACTGTCACCGGCTCTTGCATGCTCTTCGGCATTAATAGCAGCTGACAACTCATTGAGAGTCAAGCACTCATTTTTATGTCTACGAGCGGTCACAAAGTCACGCCACGAGGATGGTAACTTAGCCAAGATGACATTTACTTGAAAGTTCTTTGGTAGGATGCAATAGTACTTACTTAAGTCACGTACATAGAGTTGTAGCTCATGGAGCTACTACATCACCGACCACCCTTTCCATTATCCCCTTCGGAATATTTATCATCTAGTTCGTCCTAGAGTTGCTTGGCATCCTTGAAGTTAACGTACACATCGAATAGCCGGTTGGATAGGATGGCTAACAAACGAGATAAGACCGAATTGCTCTCATCCTCCCACCACGTCATTTCAGCGGTTTCCAATGGGAACACATGAGGATTTGAAATGACCCAGAAAAGTCTGAGGTCAGTTAGTCATAACTTAGTTTTAGCCTGCCAATGTTTAAAGTTGGCACCGTCAAATATTTCCGGCTTAACAACATAAGATGATGAATCCATTTCTTCAATCATTGGTTTTATGAAATGTTGTACAAATTGTAGTTTTAGCAAATATTCAAAATTAATTCCATCATAATTAATGATAATTAAAGTATATTCCAGCAGCATTTAAATGACAAAATTAACATATAAACATGTAAATCCTCCATGTCATTTAAACAGGACAATATACTCAAAACATAGAGCATGCGGACAATTAAAATCACCATAATGCTTAGATTTAATATTTTGGTTATTGCTCTTAGATGTAGAGTTGCACAAGATGTAATCTTGGCCTTCTCACTACTTTAGTCTATACACTTCACTAATTGAATATGACGAAATAAATTCAAACTTTGAGCTCTAAATAATGCTTTACTAATATGTCAAAAGATCTCAAACACAATGGACAACAATATATTATTTCGGCCAACAGAAGATCATCTATGCAAAATAATCACAAAACAAGACTCAATCGATAATGTAACTTGATAACTCACGGTGTAAAAGGAACACAAATTCACAAGTTCAGCAATAATGTAAAATGATCAAAAGGAACTTGACTAGGACATCACATATGCAAAGAGATAAGCAAAATGGAATACAGTAATACTCACAAAACCGATGGCAATCAAAGCCACCGAGAAGAACCGGGCAAGCCATGCGAATCGCGCTAACTTAGAAAACCAATCGCCCCACTGTGCCGCGAATGAACATACGTGGTCGTCGGAGATACAATGTCGATCTTCACAATTTGGGACACACCAAACGTGAAGTTGAGGTACCTAGAGATATGCCGCACAAGAATCACCAACAGGATGCTTCGGCCAAAAGCACCAATCGCAAGAAAACTGAATGAACCGAAGCGCTTCTCCCTCAGCAGGATCAAGATAGAGCACACACCGAAGAATCCTTCACCGGCAAAAAACCAAGATCCCTCACAGAACTCCCAACGGAAGAAGATGTCGCAATTGGGAGTCGATGGGATGTGCAAGGGAAAGGGTTCCGGTCTCACTTCCGACGACACCGAGACAAGCACGGTGGTGTGGGAGCTCCAAATACCCAAAATTGAATACAAATCGAAGGGAAGAAGAAGCACCACATACGGAAATCTCACTGTTGTTCGGTGAAGAAAAGGGGAAGAAGAGTTGCCGCTTTTATATAGGAGGAAGCACGAGGGACCGCACGACTCCTCGAACGGCCGACGCCTAAGGTGTTGGAAATATGCCCTAGTGGCAATCATAGAGATTATTATATTTTGTTATGTTCATCATATTGGATAATATGTTATCGTGTTCCTGGAATAATATCGTTAATATTTATTATCAAGTATGTGACTTGATTGTGAAACTCTGTATTTCTGTGGTGATTATTCTTAAACGTTCCCTAGTCGAAAACATATGAGGACACATGTGAATAGACTAGCATAGGTATTGGTTGATGGCTATGTTTCATAGGTCATTGATATGGAGATATCAAACCAACAATATGGATACATGTTAGAGAACATGTGTTGGATAAGACCCACCTTGAGACACTGTTGAGATTGTTATGATTTCATGTGTCATGAGTTGGTCTCAAGCAATGATGATGTATAATCCTTAGACCTGAGATTAGCATGGTTTCCTACATGTGTAATAGCACTCTTAGGGGTTGCCAAGCGCTACTCGTAACTAGATAGTTATAAAGGTAGCTTTCGGGTATGCTATGAAACATACGGAGGAGTGTGACTAGTTAGATATGTGATTTGCCCCTCCTAAAATAATAGGAGAGATGTCTCTCGGCCCCTCGTTGTGGTCGGATAAAGAAAGTTCTTAGCCATGCCACTAGTGGTCGAAGTGTCGACCATAGGAAGTTATTCGATACTTGATCGAGAAAGTATTGAACAGTCCATGAATGACAAATTATCTCATCTGGAGTTCAACCAGATATCGTGAGGCAAAGGGAGAATACACAAGAAAGTCGTTCAGTTCAACCAGATATGAGCTGGTCATATAGAGATATAGACTGGTCGTTGACTAGTCGAACATAGTCTCGCACTGGTCGTAAACTGGTCGTATGGAGATACGAGCTGGTCGTAGACTGGTCGAAGCTGTTCAAAAATTGGTCGTATGGAGATACGAGCTGGTCGTAGACTGGTCGAACATAATCACCAACTAGTCATGAGGAGTTACAAACTGGTCGTAATTGAATACTAACTAGTCATAAGGAGTTACAAACTTGTCGTATCTAAGTATGGACTGGTTGTAACTGCGTACAAGCTGGTCGTAAGTGATAAGGGCCTGGTCTTAGATCATATTGCATTAAGGTTCATCCGATATATTCTATGTGTGTTCGGGAATTGTTATGTGCTGCTAGGTACCGCTAACGACTCGTGGTCGGAAAAGACTTTCCGAGTCACAACCGATTACATATGAACCTATAGGGTCACACACTTAAAGAGCTAGGATTTGATTTGGAAGGTGATCCGAATTCTTGTAGGCCTCGAGTTCCTAATGGGTCTCTAGTACGAGACCCATCATGGATGCCTATATATAGAGGGGCGGTGGCATGGGGTAAGATGATCCTTTAGAAGGAATTCCCGAAACCCTAATAGCCACGCCTTCCTCAACCACGCCGTCGGCGCTAGCACTTCAGTGCGTGGTGTCCCTGCCCTGTACGTGTGGATACCTTGGAGGTGTTGTTGCGAAGCATTAGCACTAGGACGATTCGTAACTCGTGACGATCACAGGAGTAGGAGGAGAAGACGTGCGGCGAGTACACTACGACTGCATCAACTCGCTACATCAACTCTACTTCCACTTCGAGTCGGCGTGTCTAGTGGTAATCCCATGATTTATTACTAGCAGAGGTTCCTTGGTTGCACGGTAGAATTTTTTTGCTTTGTGCTATCGTAGCCTACCCGTAACACGACAGTTGTATCAGAGCCATCCCGTCTAGTTTTAGATTCGGATTAGATGCATATTGTGATATGTGGGCATCATAGATGTGATCTATTTCTGTTTTTGTTGGTCTTAGATTGTTTTTGGCGATGATCTATATGATCGTCCATACGCAGTGGTCTCAAGATGGGTTCATGATCGTTATTCTGTGATCGTGTTTTCATAGTTGTATCACGACTTGCCTCTACCAGTCGGTTTTCGCCATTGGGGCAGACAACGGTCGTAAATCCATGGAGCACGCAAAGATCAATCTGGTTGATCGAATCGGAGTTGCGATCAAAAAGGGTTAATGTGATTAATCCAATACAATTTACATGGACAGAACAGTAGATTGGATCTACGTAGTCTAAAAATTTTTTGCCGGAAAGGACCTTGGTATATGGATAGGGCTACCGCCCTTCTAGTGCGGGTTGCCACCCTTGTGGACTAGGTTCTTAACTTGGTTTTTGGTATTGCTAGTTCATGCCATCCGTTAGATAGAATGCAATTCTATGCCTAACTTGTTTTTGCGGGATTTTGTGAATAGTATGAACCATGATGTATGAGATGCATATATGTGTGTAATGTTCATGACCTGCGTGTTATGCTTATTGCAGCCCAAGGTTATCTATATTTGTATAACGGCCTGCGTGTCGACTTGTGATGCTTCTTCACTCGTAATTTATCACTAGTGCTATTAGGAGTAATGGCTTAGTGGGAGTACTTGGAGGTATTGGCCACTTGGAGACATGGTGAATAGGAAGTACGGCGATGGAGATCACCATGTGAAAGGGTCATGCTATATCACGATGTAATGTGAATGCCTTTAAATTCCTGTTTATTTCTATGCATGTTATTTAGTTGCTTCACATGCTTTTAACATGGTAGAGGTAAAATTCTCTCACATAATATTAAGTTAAATTAATGCCCTCCCAATTTGCTGCACCATCCAAAGTCATGTATTTTAATGGTAGGTCTTGCCAAAGCATAATGCTATTAACTCTCCTTGACCAGATGTATTTGTGTCAGACACTTACACGCTTAGCATTGGTTTAACTTGACAAGGTCATCATAACGGTTATGGACCTTGGGGCACAAGGTTGGATGCCGGAACATAAAGTTACTACCCAACAACAAGAGTCATATAGAGATATGATTAGCAAAGGGTTGCTTACCAATTTCACTAATCTTCTAGCAGTGATGCCAAAGCTCACTAGTAGATTAATTGATTGAGGGTCTTGAATCACTAAATGTCATAAGAGGGATATGGTTTTTAGTGGGAGTATCTTTATTAAATTGTTCGATAGAAGTTACTTTTCTTGAACATATGTCTTAGTTTTGCATATTTTATATTGTAGATCATGGCACCAACTGTTGTACCTATATCCAGTTTTGCTTTACGTTTGATACTTGATAAGGAAAAACTAAATGGAACAAATTTTACGGATTGGTCCTGCAACCTAAGAATTATTCTTAAGCAAGATAAAAAGGAACATACTCTAGAGGAACCAATTCCAGATATGCCTACTGAAAATGCAGATGCTGCTCTTAAAAACACCCATAAAAAGGTATGTGATGAATCCCTTGATGTTAGCTGTCTCATACTTGTTGCCATGAACTCAGACCTTCAGAAGCAGTTTGAGAACATTGAGGCCTACGATATGATCATGGCGTTCAAAGGCATGTTTGAGACACAAGCAAGAACTGAGAGCTATGAGATCTTAAATAAATTGTTTGGGTGTAAGCTAGCTGAGGGTAGTCCGGTGAGCCCACATGTGATCAAGATGGTTGGTTACACATAGAGCTTGAGAAAAATTGGTTTTCCACTTAGTCAAGAGTTGGCTACATATTTGATTATTGCTTCGCTTCCTGCAAGCTATGGGCAGTTCATTTTGAACTTCCATATGAATGCCTTAGACAAGAATCTAACCGAGCTGCATATGATGCTCAAGATTACAGAGGACAGCATTAAGAAAAGCAACAATCATGTGATGATGGTGCAAAAGAGTACAAGCTTCAAGAAGAAGGCTAAGACTTGGTTCAAAGGAAAGGCCAAAGCTAAAGTTTCGGATGGGATCCAAACTAACAAGCGTAAGCCCAAGACTAAGTCCAACCCGACTCAAGAGAATGAATGCTTTTACTACAAAGAGCTAGGCCATTGAAAGAGGAACTGTAAGAAATACCTGGCTGATCTGAGAAAGAATGGTGGGACTAAACCTTCCTAATGTTTTACATGTTTTTCTTGCCGATTCTTCTGTTAACTCTTGGGTATTTGATACTGGATCGGTTGCTCATATTTGCAATTTGATGCAGAGTCCAACAAGGAGTAGGAGAATTACAAGGGGCGAGATGGATCTTCGCGTCGAGAATAAAGCAAGGGTTGCTGCATTAGCCGTCGGGACTTTGCCATTACTTTTTCCCTCAGGATTTATTATGAAATTAAATAATTGTTATTACGTTCCAGCCATAAGTAGAAACATCATCTCTGCCTCATGTTTGATGGCAGAGGGTTATAAGTTCATTATCGAGGACAATGGTTGTTCCATATTTTTTAATGAGATGTTTTATGGCTATGCTCCTATTTTGAATGGGTTGTTTATTTTAAATCTTGATGACACACCCGTCTATAATATTAATACGAAGAGGCTTTGGCCTAATGATATGAATTCCACTTTTATTTGGCATTGTTGTTTGGGTCATATAAGTAATAAACATATGAAGAAGCTCCATGATGACGGAATTATAAACTCATTTGATTTGGAATCATTTGAAATGTACGAATCTTGCCTACTCAGAAAGATGACCAAGACACCTTTCACTGGTCGAGCTGAGAGGGCGTCCGACTTGCTTGCACTCATATATACTGATGTATGTAGACCAATGAGCACGACAGCTAGAGGTGGTTTTCAGTACTTCATTACTTTTACTGATGACTATAGTAGATATGGATATATCTATTTAATGAGGCACAAGTCGGAATCCTTTGAAAAGTTCAAAGAGTTCCAAAGTGAAGTACAGAATCAACTTGGCAAGGCAATCAAATCTTTACGATCTGATCGTAGAGGTGACTTTTTGAGCCATGATTTTGGTGATCATTTAAAGCAATGTGGAATTGTTCCACAACTTACACCACCGGGCACTCCACGATGGAATAGGGTGTCCGAGCGGCATAATCGGATCTTGTTGGATATGGTTCGGTCGATGATGAGCCAATCGGATCTGCCATTTCTAAAGGTACCATCTAAATCAGTAGATAAGACACCATATGAGATATAGACTGGGAAGAGTCCTAGTTTGCCTTTTCTAAAGATTTGGGGATGTGATGTCTATGTTAAACGTTTGATGTTTGATAAACTCACACCCAAGTCAGATAAATGTTTCTTTATAGGATATCCTAGGGAAACCAAAGGATATTATTTCTACAACCAAGAAGAAGGCAAAGTTTTTGTTGCCCGAAATGGTGTATTTTTGGAAAAAGAGTTTCTTTCAAAAGGAGTCAGTGGGAGAATGGTGCAACTCGAAGAAATTCGAGAAACGTCTTAAAGTATTTCAACTCCTACTAAACCTCTACAGGATGAACAAAATTTTGTTGAACCTGTAGATGAGGCATCAGCCCCACGTAGATCTAAAAGGCCACGTCAATTGCCTATAAGGTATGGGCATGATATATTATTATTGAATAATGATGAGGCTAAGACTTATGAGGAAGCAATGATGGATCCAGACTCTAAGAAATGGCTTGGAGGCATGAAATCCGAGATAGATTCTATGAGAGACAATCAGGTTTGAAACCTAGTCGATCCACTTGATGGTGTTAAAACTATTGAATGCAAATGGATCTATAAGAAGAAGATTGACATGGATGGAAATGCTCATATTCATAAAGCTCGACTAGTCGCAAAAGGGTTTCGACAAGTTCAAGGGGTTGACTATGATGAGACTTTCTCACTAGTAGCGATGCTTAAATCTGTACAGATCATTCTAGCTATTGCTACATATCTCGACTATGAGATATGGCAAATGGATATCAAAACGGCTTTCCTTAATGGAAACCTAAGTAAGGATGTGTACATGACACAACCTGAAGGTTTTGTCGATCCAAAGAATGCTAGTAAAGTGTGCAAACTTCAGAAGTCCATTTATGGGTTGAAGCAAGCATCTTGGAGTTGGAATATATGTTTTGATGAGGAGATCAAAAGGTTTGGTTTCGTCAAGAACAAAGAAGAACCTTGTGTTTACATGAAGGTTAGTGGGAGTGCGCTTGTTATTCTAATCTTATATGTGGATGACATATTATTAATTGGGAATGACATTCCTATGCTGGAATCTGTTAAGGCATCATTGAGAAATAGTTTTTCTATGAAGGACCTAGGAGAGGTAGCATATATCTTAGGGATAAAGCACTACTACAAAAAGGCTAATACTGGACGCCTCATCACAGACGGTTGACCATCTATATTACATGCAATCACAGATGGTTCATATTGAAAATTGTTTGTGTTACTAGCTGCGCTAAAAACCGTTTGTGAAGAGGTAATATCACATACGGTTGATATTAAAAACCATCTGTGAAGTATCACAGACGGTTCTGAACACGAACAGTCTGTGATAATTGTACTTCACAGACGGTTTTTAATTATAACCATCTGTGATAATATCGCTTTAGCTCGGTGTGTTTCTTCGTCGCCCGATGAGTTTCTTTGTCGCCGTCATCGCCGATGTGTCTCTTCGTTGCAACAATGCCGCTTCGGCTCCCCAATGCGTATCTTTGTATCACGCGCCGAATTTATTC
Organism: Phyllostachys edulis; assembly: GCA_036346405.1. Taxonomy (NCBI): domain Eukaryota; kingdom Viridiplantae; phylum Streptophyta; class Magnoliopsida; order Poales; family Poaceae; genus Phyllostachys; species Phyllostachys edulis. The sequence continues at coordinate 68,202,731 of CM070549.1, forward strand.
CTTGTTTTATAAAAAAGATCATCTGCCATCGAAGAGATGATCATCCCCGCATATTACTCTATACTTCTAAAGCAGAAATATAATATGGCTCCCTCTCGCCCTGTTTTTCTTGTCGCCAGCATTGATTGCCTACTTGACCATACTTTGTTTGGCGTCTCTCCGCAGACGTTGGCGATGTCATGCGGAAGAACACTGTAATTTCAACAGTGTCTTCACAACTCTACCCTAGGATTTGCTGGAGCAGGTGACGGCTACCTTCCACCGTCTTGACATCCTCCTCCGCCGCGTCTTCCGGGTGATCTCCCACTTCTGGCGAGTTTACCGCGTCATCGATGTGGTCCTCCACAACGACGTTGCACATCTTCAGGAGGCTTGCCGTCACTTGGACTACTTAATCGAGGTGGCGGACGACCGAGTTGACCATGCTGAGACCCCTCAAGCAAGGTAAGAGAGCCTATGGACTCAATTCTTCTTGATTCAACAGTCCGAGGGTCTTCGGGAGACACTCGAACGAGCGCGTGAGCGGGTCGACGCATTTTGGGCTTCGTTTGCTGATGATCAGGCATCGTCCGATGCTGATGCCGCCGTCTACGAAGTTTTGAAGATGGAGATAGCAGCCTACCTCCGCCACTAGAAAAACTTTTGGAGGTGACGTTACTATATTATATGTTGAGAGACAGTTTAGTGGAACAAATTAATTAATTATATATATCCGATCTGTGATATGTATCATATGAGTTAAAGCAAATTTTTAGTAGTATTTAAATGACAAAATTGACATATAAACATGTAATTTCTTCATGTCATGTAAGTGTATACATGATAATATGCTCAAAACATAGAACTTGAGAATAACCATATCATAGACGGTTCCATAACAGAACCATCCATGATATGTCTCATATCACAGACGGTTCCATAATAGAACAAGAACCGTCGGTGATATGGGACATATCACAAATAGTTCTATTATGGAATCATCTGTGATAACTATCACAGACGGTTCCATAATAGAACCGTCTGTGATATCTCTTTATTAGTAGGAGCTCGCTAGGGTTTGCGCCCTCCCTAACTCGTCACTCCCCAGCGCACTTACTCTCGTTCGTTCCTCTCCCCCACCCGAGTGCCCCTGACCTCGATGCCGCCGTCCGACCCCATCGCCGACGCCGCCCTTCTTCCCGTCACCGCCGGTTGTGACATCACTCTGCACTGCACAAGACAATTGTACGATAGGAGTGTCTTGTGCAGTGTCAGGGTCGTGCCACAACTACGGTGACGCCGCTACCCAATCCACTGGGCTTGGCCCCGCGTGTCGCCTGCGCCGCCACCTACACCTATTGCCTTCCCACGTCCCTGGATTGGTTCTCCAGCACGGTCCACGCCTGATCGACCTCGTGCGCCCGGGCCCTGCCCCCTGGCTTTGCTTTCCCCATCCTCCCTCTATTCTCCTCTCTGTTAGCTTAATGTCTTTTGTTGAGTTTGATTTTTATGCTTGAACCTCAAGTTGTGTCCTGATGTTTGTGTGATTTATGCGAGGTGAAGGAGATGGATGAGGGTTGTGCTGGTGGTGGGGTCGCCGTCGTGGTTGCGCTGTACTGAGGTATCATCCTCCCTTACTCCCTCTCTGTCTCTATCCCTACTCGTGATGAAAATGGCTAGTGCTCTGCGATGAATGCTGAGGGCTACTACTGGTGTGGTGGGTTTGGACACCCATGGTCTTGTTGCCTTGCTGTTGAACTGCTTAATGATGTTAATAGTCTTATACTAAAATTGAATTGATAATTAGTTCATATTAATAGTCCCCTTGCTCTGTCATGTAAACTAAGGGCTATTGGTGTATGTGCATTATGTGCATCTTGCTTAGTTCATGCTGTGGGTTCAGATTGACAAAAAATGAATGGGGCAAAATGGTGGGTATGGTTAATGCTCTCTGATGGATACTGAGGGTTATTGATGCCAGTTCTTTGTGCTTGGTTGGCTTACATGGGATGTGGTTCGGATGGGGCTTGGCTGCAATTAACTTTTCAGATTTGTAGAGGTTAGGCAAATTTGTAAAGCTGCAATTAACATACAAATTATTTATTAATTGGTGTGTATTCTATTCGAAAGCAAGACCAAATGAGTCAAAAACTAATACAACACCTCTTCACCTGTCTCTCGCCATTCATTTCACCTTTGTCTGTGCAACCGTGTTCATGCTAGTCAAGTTCTCCTCCCTTGCGTCCCAGGTACGTCCTACCATTCTATTCCTGATCTCTTTTCTATAAAGTCTCCAAGCAGTGGCTGCTTGCACATTTAAAACCAGCTTCATATATATATTATATATATTGTTTGTAGTTCCCAACCACTTTCGGGGGGTTGTGAGGAGGATGAGACAGTTGCCATGGTCAACCTCTCATCGAGCCTACAAGTTCAAGAACTATGGCTGCCAAGAGAGCGTGTGGACATACAATTACCTGGATGTCGTCGATAGGTAATTGGACTTGACATCAAGGAATGGTTGGTTGCTGATATATGAAGCCACTTCCCAGTCGGACCCTGCGTTACGTTGCCCGTGGCAGCTGTCTCATCCTCCTCATGACCCCCCGAAAGTGGCTTGAGACTACGAACAATATATATAGTATATATATGAAGCCGATTTTAAAGGCACAAGCAGCCACTTCTTGGAGACTTTATAGAGAATATATATGATAGACGGTTCTAAACACGAACTATCTGTGACAGTGAGATAACACAGATGGTTCTAAATGCGAACCGTCTGTGATAGCTGACTATCACAGACGGTTCGAAAACCGTCTGTGATGACCTCATGTCATTATGGACCCATAAATTTAGACGGCTCACAAAACCATCTGTGATGACGTTTTTGAACCGTCTGTGAAGACCCTTTCTGTATTAGTGAAGATCTATAGAGATAGATCAAGAAGGCTAATTGGATTAAGCCAAAGCACTTATATTGACAAGGTGTTGATTCGGTTCAACATGCAAGATGCTAAGAAAGGATTCTTGCCTATATCACATGGCATAAGTCTTAGCAAGAGTCTGTAGACTGGTCGAACATAATCACCAACTGGTCATAAGGAGTTACAAATTGGTTGTAATTAAATACTGACTGGTCGTAAGGAGTTACGAACTGGTCGTATCTAAGTATGGACTGGTCGTGACTGAGTACGAGCTGGTCGTAAGTGATAAGGACCAGGTCTTAGATCATATTGCATTAAGGTTCGTCCAATATATTCTATGTATGTTCGGGAATTGTTATGTGCTGCTAGGTACCGCTAACAACTCGTGGACAGAAAAGAGTTTCCGAGTCACAACCAATTACACATAAACCTATAGGGTTACACACTTAAAGGGCTAGGATTTGATTTGGATGGTGATCCGAATTCTTGTAGGCCTCGAGTTCCTAATGGGCCTCCAGTACAAGACCCATCATGGATGCCTATATATAGAGGGGCGGTGGCATGGGGTAATATGATCCTTCAGAAGGAATTCTCAAAACCCTAATAGCCATGCCTTCCTCAACCACGCTGCCGGCGCTAGCACTCCAGTGCATGGTGTCCCTGCCCTGTACATGTGGATACCTTGGATGTGTTGTTACGAAGCATCAGCACTAGGACGATCCGCAACTCATGACGAACACAAGAGCAGGAGGAGAAAACGTCACTACTACAAAAAGGCTAATACTAGATGCCTCATCACAGACGGTTGACCAAAACCGTCTGTATTAAATACAATCACAGACGGTTTTAGTTTAGCGACCGTCTATGTTACTGACTGTGCTAAAAACCGTCGGTGAAGAAGTAATATCATAGACGGTTCGTGTTGAAAACCGTCTGTGAAGTATCACAGACGGTCATCTGTGATACTTCACATACAGTTTTCAACATGAACCGTCTGTGACTTCCCGTCCTCATCACAAATAGTTCGTGTTGAAAACCGTCTGTGAAGTATCACAGACGGTTCTGAACAATGTTAGTGATTTGAAGCCATGGTAAAATGAGAGTGTTAGTGATTCCAAGCCATGGTAAAATTAGAGTGTTAGTGATTTCAAGCCATGGTAAAATCAGAGATATATATCATAGACGATTCTTAATATGAACCGTCTGTAATAAGATATATATCATAGACGGTTCTTAATATGAACCGTCTATGATAAGATACTTATCACAGACAGTTCGTATTAAGAACCGTCTGTGATATGTCGTCACAGACGGCTTTTGTATGAAACCGTCTGTGATTCGCAACGCGAGAGTTCGAAAATTTTTGAATGTGCGACAGGAGGCAAAATGTTTTGGCACTGTCCTTATATATTATAGCCACCCCAGCCTTGTTTTCCATTAGTCTCTCCCTCTCCCCTCCCCACACCGAGCTCCGGCGACCACCCTCGATTCCCCGTCGCGGTTTAGTGAGGAGACACAGCCGCCGACGATGACAAGTAGGGATGCAGAGGAGCTCCTTGTCTGCCGTAGGAGGTAGACTGCCGGAAGGTACGTGTACATCCCCATAACATACAAAATTTGTTGGCTGTTTGTTGTAAAGAAAATTATCTTAATTTTGTGTTACCTAAGGTTAGAGCGCCACTGGAGGTTTTCAGTCGTCTCTCCATGCCGACGAGCTTGAGTCGAACTCGACGATATGCAAGAACATCTGGTGATATGCTGGTGAGGTACAGAGAGGAGCTCACAAGACCAATCTAAGAAGCCGATGAGTTCTTCAGGAGCTTGGAGGCATAGATGGTTTCTAGCTACTTTAACTTTGTAACTTTATTCTTTTTTTCCCATTCGGAGGGGACGTTGTGAAACCTTTTGGTTTTCCTTTCCTATAATGTGTTTGCCATCAGAATTTTAATTGGATTTGTTTTGCTAGAGGTTGCATATGGAAACTACTGTCTAGCAATTGATTGGTTTGGCTCAAAATCCGATTTTTTTTCAATAGAAATAACTATCACAGACGGTTCGAACAAGAACCGCTCAGGATAATAATTATCACAGACGGTTCTTGTTCGTAACCGCTGCTTACAACAAGGACCGTCTGTGATAAGTAATTATCACAGACGGTTCTTGTTCAGAACCGTCTGTGATAGCTTTTTCACAGACGGTTCAAAAACCGTCGGTGATGACCTCATGTTATCTCTGACCCATAAACTCAGACGGCTCATGAAACCGTCTGTGATGACGTTTTTGAACCATCTGTGAAGACCTTTTCTGTAGTAGTGCGTGCAGCGAGTACGACTTATGACTGCATCAACTCGCTACATTGACTCTACCTCTGCTTCGAGTCGGCGCATCTAGTGGTAATCCCGTGATATATTACTAGTGGATGTTCCTTGGTTGCACGGTAGAAATTTTTTTTTGTGCTATCGTAGCCTACCCATAACGTGACATAAGGCACCGGGCCACACACGCCTCTAGCACCGCCACCACCCAAGTCTCCCATTGCCGTTGCAATCGCCCAAGAACCAGCGAAAAGGTGGGGAAAACTCCATCGTGCGCAAGGCCAGATCGGGCTGGAGATTAGTCTCCAGCCTTATCAAGTCTCTCTCCCACCGATAGGTGGGCCTGCCACCTTTTCTTTTCTTTTCTTTTATATTTATTCTTTTCTCAAATGAGAAATTACCAAATAGCCCTTAATTTACAACAATAACAACTAAAGCTGAAACACCATCTGTTTTGATCCAAAGAACTCAACACTAATGATAACTCGTACCATTGAATCTTCCTGCAGCTTTCCACAAAAACTCTACCTGCAGTTTTGAGGCATGTAGTTACGAAATTACTCAATTAATTAGATGATTCTACATGCAGTGTGAGGTGATTCATCAAATCGAATTGGCTATGGTACTATCTGGTGTCTAATTTTGTAGGGCGGGTCGCACCTGCCCCTAACCACGCCCACCCCTAGTTTTGTAGGGCCACATGAATTTAGCAACAATGCGATTCCTTGTTATTTTAATGTTGTATGTTATTTTTGTAATTTTTCAGGACGCTTGAGTTTTTTGGCACTTTGGGGATAACACTATTCTTATATCTGAAACTGATTTTGCAGAGTACTTGACCTTTGAACTTTCATAAGATGGATCGTGGTGTTAGCAGTGGCGGTGGTCAGAGTTCCTTAGACTATCTTTTTGGTGGCGATGCAGCTCAAAAGTCAGCTGAGAAGCTTAAATCAGTTCAAAAGCCAACTCCTCCGTCCTCTACTGACAAGCTCAGGAGATCCCAATTGGTATTCAAAGTAGTAAAGCAAACAATTACTACAGATCCGAAGGCCAGAACTATGGAAATGACCTTACAGCTAGTATCCACTTCCTCTTGTGAATATTTCAGTTGCGCTTGTTTTTTGGTTTAGCAATTGAGTACACATGGTGCAAGCAAAGCTCTTTATTTTCTCTCGATTCATAATTTGTTCTTAGCTAATGACCCAGAAATATCCAGTAAGGTTTCTTTCATTAGGTACACCCTTTAGCCTATGATTGAAGTGTTATTTGCAAGTGCATTTTGTGTTTACATCTATATATGAAACATGGCCAAGTTGGCAAGCTCTCTATTAACCACATATTTTCTTGTTATTTGATGTTTCGGCCATTTTTCTCTGGTAGATGAAATTCCAGTGAATCACAGACAGTTATACAAAACTGAAATTTTTGTATTATTTGATGTTTTGGCCATTAATAATTATAACAACTGTATAATTGGAACATTTTGCCATGGAATCCTACTATACCATTAACACCAGCAATAATCATCTCAGTTATTACACATTGAGGACCGCAAGTTGATCAATAGTTCAACTTCTGGGGTTAAATACATTGTTTCTTCTATTTTTGCAGTAACTCAGTGGTTTCAAATTCTATCCATGTAAATGTTACTGTCTCATGCTGTCTTGAAATACATCTACTGAGTTATCTGCCTTTTCAGAAATTCGGGTGACTACTCTCAGAATTCATTTAACTTCTGAACTGTCCATGCTCTGTTACTTGATATCAAATAGATGCTGAGATACCTTATCCATGACAACCAACCTCAAAAAAAAACTTCATATGCATTTTAGTCAAACAGGCTGTTAGTTATGTGAGCAAATCTTACTTGCAATCTATTCAGTTCGAGGCCAAGAATTGTCAAAAGATAGTACAAAGAAAGTTATAAAACTTTCCACTATGTACGAAATATTTATGCACTTTATGCTGACATTTGCTATTGCATGTTGCCACAAGACCATCCTTCGACGCAGGTGCAAGGTCCTCCCGGCGGTGATTCTCAACTTAACTATCTTTTCGGTGGCAGCGAAGATGGCAAGTGATGCCCATCCGATGTTGAATTCACCATGACCTTGGATGAAAGGTCCCTGCTCTAAAAAACATTTATTCCCATGAATGATTATGGAAAGGACCTGCTCATGGTATGTTACAGGGATTGCTTGTATGTGTGCATGCGTGCGTCTTGTGTTCATGTATGCGTATGTCGATGTGCTCATCAACAACTACTTATGCTAAGAGCTAACTTTTATCCCTATTCTCTGTGGTTGTCAACGAGTAGATGGAATCGTGGTCTTTATGTTGATATTATTGTGGATGACACTTTATTTCACAAATCTGTTCAAGTTGTGTCTACCCCTCAGATCGGACGTGATCGTTGTCTAATGCTCAATCATCGCCACCACTGGGATCCACTCGCCACGCTGGTGCTCCCAAGCCAGTCACTTTGCTTGGAGCATCGCCAGAAGCCCTCCACGCTGTTGCTCTGTTTTGGCCGTGCGCCGCCGTCGCTGTCAGCCCATCCCGAGCTAGAGAAAAAAAGTGTCTAGGTGACAACTGACCTGATGAGAAGCTTCAAAGTAGAGACGTTCGCGGCAGATATCATCAGCCTATAGGTGTCATTCTCCCTATGCATTTCTTCTCACTCTTTGCCTGCATTACATTTTCCTTTTGGGCAATGTGCAGACTGTACAGTTCTCGGGTAGTGGTAACTTGTTTCCGTGGAAATTACACTTATGATCGACATGCTATTCAGGCACCATTCTTTGCCATGCCCATTGAATTCGGTGGGAAACTTACCTACTCATTGTTTCAAACTAAGCAAGGCCAGGCAATAAGCACTACAATACTATGCAAAAATGTGTTCATGCTTCGCTTATGCACTACTTTTTAAAATTTATTTCCCCGTTATTTCTCTGTTATTATACAGGCTGATGAAGTTCATGCAGTTCCGGCCAACACAAAGCAAGTTCTTGATCAGTTTCTCTAAAAGTATAAATCCGTTGACACAGTATAAATCGGTTGAGGCAGTTCTGGCCAACACCATAGGCTACATTTGTATAAATGAAGTTCGACTTTTAGTACACATGCAATGGCAATGTACTTCTCTTCACCTTCGTGATCTCTCCAATCCATTGTCATTTATTCACGTTAGTGTGTTATTCATGTTGGTACTCTTTTTTTCCTTCTTAGATCCATGTGGAAACTATATTTTCACCTTGAATGATTATTTTTAATTAGGATTAATGACTCAATATATAAGCCTTGTGACTTGTGAACTTTTATAAAGGAAATTGATAAATACCTGTGCGTTCACCCATGTGCCAAGGCACGCGTAGGGTTCTAGTTAACACAACTACAAGCAAAAACAATCACACGGTTAAACAATGTAAAAGTAGAAGAGTAAATAGACACAAGAGGTAGAGAGAACAACCCGACGATCTTCTTTATTCCAACAATCTTCTTTATAAATTACAATAGCCTCTCCTTAATATTTATTAAAATTTATAGTGTAAGAGTCCTTTTGGTATGCACCCACATCCCTTCTTGGAGATGAAGTTGAAATCGGCGGGACCCACAGGGCCGCACGCCCCTCTAAGGGTGTTGGATCGAAAAGGAGACTAGAAGGGGGGGTGAATAGGAGCACACTCACTATTTCACTTTGATCAGATTCAACACAAATTTCACTCCAATAGATATGGAAGCTATGAAGATCAATATACCAGTACAGCGGAAGGCTGGTATTGAATCCAATCCAAAATCCCCAAAGCAAAAGACCAAAACAGAAAAACACAAACCCTAATCCAGAGGGCCGGACTAACCGACAAAAAAGTGCGTGATCGACCTCTCTGCCGAATCCGACCTCGTGCAAAAGTGCGGACTGACCTCAGACAAAAGTGTGGACTGACCTCAGGCCAGACTAACCTTAGGCAAAAGTGCGGACTGACCTCAGGCACGATGAACAGCACAAACAGCTTGAAAACCAAAACTCAAATCGGTCTAACATTTGATCCGTAAGGTCAAACTCCACGAAATTTGAGACACACTTCTCTAAGATATTAGGAACCTATTCTAATCAAAGATCACAGAGATCCATGCCAAAGTTCCTATCTTTTTCAGTTTGAATGAAGTGTGCTCCAAAACCGAGCCAAAATCGAAATATGATCTAGAGACTTGCTCGTGGGTGATTGATGATCAAGATGACCCTAGATGGGTTCACAAATGTCACAGCAAGTTAGATCACGGCAAGAAACCAAACAAAAACTCGCGAATCAAAGAGAGACTCAAAATCATCAAATAGAGAGAAGGAAAGCAAAGTGACACATCTTTGAGAAACTTTCCGTGGATTGATTTGATATGGTATTGGTTTACAGCCACTCCATCAATGGAGGACAAAGACTTAATACATGAGCACGAAATCGAATCCAACTCTCTAAAACCCTAACCTCCACTAATCTTCTCCCTAAGCAAACTAGGGTTTCAAAAACAAATGAAAGGGTTGAAGGGGGTACAACCACCTCCCTCCTCTATTTATAGTGGAGGCTTAGACCTTCTAGAAGCATTAACCCTAATGGGCTCCCGTTAAGGCCCACATATAAACGGGTCACATACGCACGTATTTTAAAGCACCGTCTTCATGTCCTCTTGACCTAATCCGCTTCATCATGCGCCGTCTTGTGCCGCGGGTTGGCAAAAGGTCACCAAGGCGGTATTTGGTAAAATTACCAAAATACCCCTTCTTGATCTTTTTGCAAAGACTGAGTCCCATCTTCGTGAAGCACCTCCCATGCTTCGCCACGTGTAGATTGATCCAGCGGCTCTCTTCATGTCAGCAAGTCTCTCCCATCCGGCTCCCACCGAAACCACCATGGCACTTGCACCGACCCTTGCACCGCTTAATCCAACCCGTCGCACCGAACTGCCCGTTCGGTCACCTTTGTCCCTCTTGCGCCATGCTTGACTCCATTGACCTCACCTGGCATCCCCGATCATTTTGGACCTCAGCTCTCCAAGCTGAGTCCGATCATCTTCACCGTTGACCGTCATTGACCTCCAAGCAACCTGCACAACAATAGACAAACAAATCAATTCCGGGAACAAGTTCTTCACAACTTGACCTACGTTAGTCAAATCATGCATCATGCAACACATATGCCATGAAACCTATGAACTTGACCTAACCCAACACCCATCGCCACTGATTGGCCGATGATCAGCAATCCACACTTTGACAAAAAAAACGCGTGTTTCGACAAACCGTTAACGACATTGCCAATTGTAACATCATCCTAAGATCGTGCACATATCCCCATGATATCCATAATCTCCCCCTTGATGAACACATTGGCAATTTCCAACAAATGCAAATTTTGAGGTTTGAAAAGTAAAAACTCGACATTTTCGCACAAAGGCACAACTTGGTCCAAATGCAAGAGAAAGCAAAGGAAATGACCAAGTTGGCTTTAGAATAGCAAAGGCAAGTGAGATAAGGCAAAAGAAAACGAGAAAGCTTCATTTTTCAGAAAAGCGTCAAAATCTCGCTTAAGGTCCATATGAAAGAACAATTGTTCGAAATGACCTTTGATCATTGTGAGGATACAAGAATTGCAATTCAAGTTCAGAAATGACAATAAGATCATAAGAATGCAAATAAGAAACTCCCCCTCACTATGATCCTCAGATTTCATAAAATTTCAAATTCTCCAATTTTCTCCCCCTTTTTAACACTTTTATATCTTGTCCCCTTTATACACCTTTGAAATATCTTCTCCCCCTTTGACAATGGAGTCATCAAGGAATCACGCCTTCCTCTTGTCCAGAGATGACAAATACAGAATGAGGAAAAAGCAAAAGAAGGAGCATGCATGAAATGCAGTGGAGTTGCTTCATTTTTTGTATTTTCCAATTTTTGATTACAAGAAGCTTTGGAGATTACCCAAAAGAACAAGCTAGCATTTCTAATATTGCACAAACAACATATCAAGCCTAACAGTGCTAGCAAGATTATGATAATACATATATATCACAGCTAAGCTCGAAGGCTCAATATAAAGCAATGAATTTGATCAATTTAAGCAAAGCTTCAAATTTAGCAAGTTCATCAATAGGGATCCTAAAATGATATTGGCCATGTCAAAATGTCAATGTGAGATCAAAAAGCTAACAATGACCACATTAAGAGACAAACAGGTCCTGAATTGAATCATTTTGCTCAATTTTCTCAAACGCCCATTTTTTAACAGTTTTTCATTTGCAATGAATATTGAAGTTGACTAATGGTCTAACTTAGTGAAGAAGATCCTGGACTAGGAGCCATCCACAAACTCTTACTAAAGTTCGACCAGAAGTTGATTAAAGGTATATCTTAGTGAAGAAGATCCTGGACTAGGCGCCATCCACAAACTCTTCCTAAGCTTCTACCAAGGCGACAAATCTTGAGGTTCATGTCAGTTTTGACAAGCAGTCCCCATGAGATCGTCTGAATCATCAAACTATCTCTAAGTTCATGTCTTTGATATGCAGTCTCGTGAGAGTAGTTTAGCACAATTTAAGCATAAGACAATCTTGAAATTGATTTTTCATTTTCATTTTGCACAAGAGTAGTTTTTAGATTCTCATAAGCACAAGAAGCTCAAGTAATGATCAATTTTAGATTCAAGAGCTAACAAAGCAATTTTGACAAGGCCAATGTCACAAAAGGAGCACCAATTGCGCAACTAGCTAAAACATCCACAAATTGCAGATTTTAGTTCAAGTTGTTTTAGAGTTCTAGCTCATTCAGCAAAGACTTAGCTACACATGTGAAAGCATGATAATTCTAGCAAGTCAAAGAACTAGACATGGCATTGAGCAAGAATTGAAATACTAAAGCTCCAAAGGGTAATAAGCAAAATTTCATCAATTTAAAAGATAAGCAGAAAAGCTTATATTACAATGCATCTTTTTGGATTTTTCATATGAATGCAATATGATATAATGAGATGCAAGAAAAACTCAAAAAGCCTAAAAAATCAAAAAGGATCAAAAAGTTCAAAAAGAAGATCAAGAAAAGATCAGAAAAGATCCAACTCCCCCTCAAACCAACCCATAGGGATAAATTACTCCTAACTCGCTCCTCAAGGTGGCAAACCTTGTTGGGTCTAAAGGCTTTGTGAGGATATCGGCTAACTGAGCCTCGGACTCCACAAAATGCAGCACAATATCACCCTTCTCAACATGGTCTCTAAGGAAGTGATAACGAATATCTATGTGCTTGGTCCTAAAATGTTGCACTGGGTTTTTAGCAATATTAATGGCAGAAGTGTTATCACAGAAAAGAGAAACACTAGCAAAAGCTAACCCAAAGTCCTTAAGAGTGGACACCATCCACAAAATTTGACTACAGCAACTAGCAGCAGCTATATATTCAGCTTCAGTAGTGGATTGTGCAACAGAGAACTGCTTTCTAGAAGACCAAGAGACAAGAGAAGTGCCTAAGAAATGACAAGTGTCAGAGGTACTCTTCCTATCTAGCTGAATGGACAATGAAGAAGAGCAGGAATACCAAATACCATACTGAAGGGTAGAGTGTAAATACCTGAAGATGCGCTTAACGGCTTGGCGATGTGAAGTCCTCGGAGACACCTGAAACCTCGCACAGAGGCAGACCGCGAAGTGGATATATGGTATTGAGGCCGTCAGGTACACAAGGGAGTCGATCATGCTGCGGTACTTGTGTTGATCCACGGTTTCTCCTTCCTCATCTGGATCCAAAGCAGTTGAAGTCGCCATGAGAGTGGCGATCGGCTTGCAGTTACCCATCTCGAAGCGCTTGAGTAGATCCTTGGTATATTTCGTTTGATGGATGAAGATCCCTTCCTTGCATTGCTTGATTTGAAGCCCCAAAAAGTAGTTGAGCTCTCCCATCATACTCATCTCAAATTCCCTAGACATGGCCTCAGAAAAACTAGAAACAAGAGCACGAGAAGAACCACCAAAGATAATATCATCCACGTAAATCTGAACAAGCAGGAAGTCATTGCCATGCCTAAAAATGAAAAGAGTCTTTTCTACTTTTTCCTATTTCAAAATCATTCTTAAGCAAGAAGGTCTTAAGTCTATCATATCAGGCTCTAGGGGCTTGCTTAAGACCATACAATGCTTTAGATAGCTTAAAAACATGATCAGGGTGCTTGGGATTCTCAAAATCAGGGGGTTGTCTAACATACACTTCCTCCGCTATAAAACCATTCAAAAAGACACTCTTAACATCCATTTGATGCAACCTAAAACCTTTAGATGCAGCAAATGCAAGCAAGATGCGAATAGCTTCTAGTCTAGCAACAAGAGCGAAGGTTTCATCAAAATCTAACCCCTCAACCTGGCTAAAACCCTGAGCTACCAACCTAGCCTTGTTTCTAACCACAGAACCATCCTCATTTTGCTTAATTTTGAAAACCCAACGGGTTCCTATTACAATATGACCACTAGGAGGTTCTACAAGATTCCAGATTTTATTTCTTTCAAAATTCTCTAACTCCTCATGCATGGCATTGACCTAGCTGTGGCGACCTGGCCAGGGGCTAACCCGAGAGGTCCTCCAAGACCTCCTGGAAAGTCCACCAGGACCTCCCAGGACATCCCGTAGGACCTCTCGGTAGGACCGCTCAGACTGCGACCCTACACGAGGCCACCCGTGAGGACCTCCTGGATATCCTGGAAGTCCATCAGGACCTCCCAGGAGGTCCGGTAGTACCGCCCGAGGGCCCAATAGTTCCGCTCGAGGGTCCGGTAGGACCGCTCGAGGGAAATTGAGGTCCTGACCCGAGGAGGTCTAGGGACCTCAGACCTCCCCAAACACCACACTCTGACCCGAGGGAGGTCCTTGAGGGACCAACTCGAGAAGGTTGTGGGGCTTGGGATAGGTCTCAAGTCCACTGTGATCCAAACTAGTCCCAAGGATCAACGGCTAGTTCTCACAGCAAAACAAGTGATAGCATACATCCACAGAAGGCTTTATTAACAGCAAAGAGTTAATTACAAAGGGGTTGCTTACAAGCTCCAGCAACCAAGCAAAAATACACAGCGGAGACAGAAGGTAAAGTCCATCCAATACACCACAGGTAATTGGCTGGAGAGCGCGGCCTAATTGATCTGGTCTTCATCATCAAAGAAGTCTTCTCCTGCTCAATGCGTCAATCAAGCAAGAATGAGCACAACAACCATGCTCGCAAGTTACACCCGTCAATTAACAGAATGACATGCATAATGGATATCAAAGGGAGAGCTTATATGGTTGATTTGCGTAAAGCCAAGTTTATTTCCAATTACAAGTAGTAAGTTCCAAGGCAGATTATAATAAATAAAATTCATTTGCAAAGATCAATTTTATAGTTGGATAACATTCATCTACAAAGTGTGAAGGATACCCTCCTGTCACAAGGCTACCCGCCCATAAACCATTTGGATAGAAATCCAAACTCAATTTCATAAGTCCTTTGGAAACCAAAACCAAGAGCCAACTTTGAGTGGCTTTGTTAGCATGTCCATTACCATGGACACGGCTATTCGAAATAGATTTACACTCTGTAGAGGTGTACAGCTTTACCCACTTGACATGACTTCTCTAGTTTGTTTGACATTCGTCAATGCCACCTCACACTTCCTTTGATGAGAGGTCTAGAGCACATGACAATGCCTTTACAATGCATCACTCCACCGCAGTCCACCCTCGCTGAGGTTTCACCCCCTTTGGATTACCCATCCGTAGGGTTCAGGCCCCCTCTTGCGCTAGGTGGGACTACAAAGGTTATAACATGACTACCCACCGCACCAACAGGATCAACCACGATGGAGCTTTGCAAATTAATCGGCCAGGTCCTGCCCATACAGGACAAGTGGTTGCACAATAGTGGCTAGCAAGATGCGGCTCGCAGACCGGTCCTTAACTGGCTTGGGCGACCAACACATACCCCTGGACCTCATCCCTACCTAGGATTGAGTCCGTGCATCAACATTGCACCAGCCAAGCCAACCAACTCGCCCAAGACCAAATCCATTTTCCATTTCTGTTTTTCCAAAACCATTTGCCAAAACCTCTATGACAACCCACTGTCATGGCTTTAAAACACAAGATACTTTGGTTTTTTGGTAGAACACTTCCCAAATCAAGATTTTGGTCTAACAAGACTAAGCATACATTTTTCAAATGCCTCTGGTTCTCACTATTGCAAAAACCATATTTTACTTAGGGTGACAATGGATGTAGTTCAATGTTGACAGTGGCCATACAATGGAAATTAGGCATAGCTATGGATTTAAAGACGGGCATTGAAATATCTAAGTAAAGTAAGCATGCATTATTGTTTAAAATGGAACATAAATATGTTGAAATACTGGGTACAACATGGTCAAGGGTGTAACTTGCCTTGCTCAAAGGCCTGGGTGTCTTCTTCCTCAAGGAACTCTTATTTTTCACTGCCTTCGCAATCTACACGGTGGATACAAAACAACTCAAACAGAGCTCAAATAAGATCCAAAGAAACTTCAAAATAAAACCAACAGAGAGGTTAGGTGATCAGGAGGAGGTCCAAGGAGCTTGCTGGAGGAGGTCCGAAGCTCCAGAGAGGAGGTCCAGAGAGCTTTAGAGGAGGTCCAAGAGCTGGGAGGGAGGTCCATGAACTGCTCGGTTGAGTTGGAGAGTGGAAATAGTGAAAGGAGAAGGGCTACCCAAGCTTATATAGTTGGAGCCATTGGGATTTCCTAGGGTATATGTGTTCAAGAGTTGGTGAAAAAGGACCATGGAGGTAGGCAAGAGATGTGACAAAAGAATAGCACAGGTGCTGCGAAAAGGTAGAAACATTTAATGCGATACAACGGGCATTAAATGTGGGGAGACTCCCATGCGCAAAGGACATGGTCAAAGGATAAAAAAAAGGGGTGTGACTGCCAAATGGGCCAATCAAAGCTCAAGGGGAGGTCCTGCGGACAGGAGGTCCAAAGGACACAACAAGGGGAGGTCCTGACAGTCAGATCTCTCCAAGGGGGAGGTCTTAACGGTTAGATCAAATCAACGGGAGGTCTAGACGGTTAAGATCTCTAAAGGGGAGGTCTTAACGTTCAGATCAAATCAAGGGGAGGTCTGGACGGTTAAGATCTTCAAAGGGGAGGTCTTAACAATTAGATCAAATCAAGGGGAGGTCTGGACGGTTAAGATCTCCAAAGGAGAGGTCTTAACGGTCAGATCAAATCAAGGGGAGGTCTGGACGGTTAAGATCTCCAAAGGGGAGGTCTTAATGGTTAGATCAAATCAAGGGGAGGTCTGTGGTAGCGAGATAAGGCACAAAGAAGCGGGAGCTGTTGGATCACAATCGAATAGGTCAAGACGATTGGGCCGTTCGGACCAGGCGAACGCTACATCAGATCAAGGCCGTCCAAAAGAAATTAAAGGGTTCGAAAGGATTTCAATGTTCGGACAGTCCGAACGTGCCGATAAGATCAAACCGTCCAACACAAATCGAACGATTCAAAAGCGATGAAGGTCAAAATCGAGTGGGAGGTCCGATCGGGCACAAGGGAGGTCCAAACGAACACAAGGGAGGTCCAAATGAACGAGGCGGAGGTCCTAAAGGACCCCAGGGAGGTCCTGAAGGACACGAGGAGGTCCAAATAGACAAAAAGGAGGTCCTAGAGGACATGGGGAGGTCCTGAAGCACACTGGGAGGTCCAAACGCGAGTTTCAAGAGGTCCTGAGAAACGGTAGTACCGCGAGTTGGGAAACGGTACTAACGCACTCCGATAACACCGGTTGTTACAAAGTGGTATGGAATTTCCAGAACATATATTTTTGGAGGCTCGGTTTTACCCTGGAGCAGTATGACCGTGAGTTCAATGGCGGTAGTACCGCATGGCGATAATACCGCACTGGTGTGGTAAGGAATTTCCAGAGAGACAATATTACAGAGATCAAAGCATAGAGGAAATCCACGTGAACAAGTCCACATGAACACAAAGGGGTTCAAGAGAGTGTAGAAGGACTGCAATGAACATGAGGAAGGCTTAGGCCTAGGGAGGTTTAAGCCAAAGTAGAACCAAAGAGGGAGATTTGGATCAGGGGAGGTCCAATCACTTGGGAAGTCTGGATCTAAGGAGGTCTGGACCAACGAGGAACAAATCAAGCAAGGAAAGGGTGAGATCACCAAAGCTCCAACAAACACAACAAACCATTCCAGAGTTTTAGTTGAAGTTTGAGTTAGTCAATTGAAATCCATTCTGAAATTTGAAGTTAAGCTTTGAATTCTCATCAAAACAAAATGGTTCTTTTTATTTTGGAAAATTCAAAAAGGCTCTGAAAATCAGGGTGTTACAAACCTACACCCTTAAGGGAATCTCGACCCCGAGATTCAAGCTTGGCCAGCAAAGAGGTATGGGTAGTTAGACTTGAGGTCTTCTTCATTTTCCCATGTGGCTTCACTTTCAGGGTGGTGGCTCCACTGCACGTTGTAGGTTCGGATAATCTTGCTCCTAGTGACACGCTCCGCTATATCAAGAATTTTGATTGGTCACTCCACATAAGTGAGGTCTTCGTGAAGGTCGACACTTTCCAGCAGGGTATGGTCTTCAGGGACTCGGAGGCATTTCCTTAACTGGGACACATGAAAGACATTATGCGCCGCTGACAAGGCTGCTGGCAGCTCCAATTGGTAAGCTACTTCACCCTGCCTTGCCAAGATCTTGTATGGTCCAACGAATCTTGGTGCTAGCTTTCCTCTAGTCCGAAATCTTCTAACTCCTCTGAGCGGAGTTACCCTGCGGTACACAAAATCTCCCACTTCAAAAGGCAAGTCTCGGTGACGGGTATCCGCATAACTCTTTTGCCGGGACTGAGCTACTCTTAAACGTTCTCTTATGAGCTTCACTTTTCCTTCAGCTTCTTTGATTACATCAGGCCCAAAGAATTGTCATTCACCAACTTGATCCCAAAGGAGAGGGGTTCTACACTATCTCCGATACAGAGCTTCAAATGGGGACATCTTCAAGCTAACTTGGTAGCTATTGTTGTAGGAGAACTTAGCATAGGGGAGGTTTTTATCCCAGCTTTTCCCATAGTCTAAGGCACATGCTCTAAGCATATCTTCAATAATTTGATTCACCCTCTCTGTCTGTCCATCAGTTTGAGGATGATAAGCTGTGCTGAAATTGAGTCTTGTCCCTAAGGCTTCATGGAGACTTTCCCAAAATCTTGAGGTAAATTGAGAACCTCTATCAGACACTATACTTTTGGGCACACCATGTAGACACACAATTCTGGCTAGGTACAACTCAGCCAACTTGCTGCTCCGGTAGGTAGTCTTGACAGGGATAAAATGTGCCACTTTGGTTAAGCGATCAACAACAACCCAAATAGAGTCATAGCCCGATTGGGTCCTGGGCAAACCAGTGATAAAGTCCATGCCGATTTGCTCCTATTTCCACTCAGGAATGGGCAAGAGCTGCAGCAAACCAGCAGGTCTTTGGTGCTCAGCCTTGACCCTTTGGCATACGTCACAACGTGCCACAAACTTAGCTATTTCTCTCTTCATACCGACCCACAAATACCTCTCCTTGAGGTCTTGGTACATCATGGTACTCCCTGGATGAAGGGAGTAATGAGAGTCATGAGCTTCTTTAAGTAGGAGCTGCTTTATTTCTTGACAGTCTGGCACACAAAATCTATTGCCGAACCACAAAATCCTTTCTTCATCTTCCGAAAATCCAGGAGTTTTCTCTCTTTTTAAGTTGTCTTTGATCTCTTAGAGGTCTTTATCTGTAGCTTGATTCTCTTGGATTTGCCTTTGGACTGTGGGCTCAACTTCCAGAGCATTCACACAATCTTGGTTGACAATTTCCAAATTTAGACGTCTTATCTCTTCATATAACTTGGGTTGGTTTTCTTGGACTAACAAGGTGCTGTAATAATTCTTTCGGCTCAAAGCATCAGCTACCACATTTGCCTTGCTTGGATGGTAGTGAATTCCAAGATCATAGTCTTTGATGAGCTCCAACCATCTTCTCTGTCTAAGGTTGAGGTCTGCTTGAGTAAAGATGTATTTTAGGCTCTTATGGTCTGTAAAGACCTCGCAGCGATTACCAATGAGGTAATGGCACCAAAATTTTAAGGCATGCACTACGGTAGCCAATTCTAAATCATGAGTAGGGTAGTTAGCTTCATGAGGCTTGAGTTATCGAGAAGCATAAGCTACTGCTCTTCCTTCTTGCATCAAGACACAACCAAGACCCTGCCTAGAAGCATCACAAAAGACTTCAAAATCTTTTTGGATGTCTGGCAAAATCAGCACTGGGGCAGAGGTCAATCGTTTCTTTAACTCTAGAAAACTTTGCTCACAAGCTGTGCTCCAAACAAACTTGTTTTCCTTCTTGAGCAACTGGGTAAGGGGCCTTGCTATCCTTGAAAAGCCTTCAATAAATCGACGATAATATCCTGCCATTCCAAGAAAACTTCTAATTTGAGGCACTGATTTGGGAGATTTCCAATTCAGCACATCTTGAACCTTGCTAGGGTTGACTGCTACACCTGTAGCTGACATTACATGACCCAAAAAGGTAACCTCTTTCAACCAAAAGTCACACTTCTCAAATTTTGCATAAAGCTGGTGGTCTAAGCTTTTCTAGAACCAACCGAAGGTGATTGTCGACGATCGAGTCGCCGATCTTATGAAAATGAAAGAGGAAAATAACGTGAAATATCCTAGGATGGAATGGGGGCCGCTCTTTTTTTATATGAACTGGATTTACAAGACTTGACTAGGAACTACCCTAAATACACTGAATGTGTGGAATGTCTAACTAAGTAATCAGGCTTAGACTTTAAGTCTAAGACTGACTGTCTTGCTTCTAATTCCACCGCTTAGGCTTCTGTGTTTGTCTTCTCTTGTTTTCTATTGTCTCTTGTCCCGCCCCTTCGTGCCCGTGACTCCACCCTTAAATAACTCTCAAGAGGTGGCGATTACTCTGGAGAAGCCGTCCCTGGTGAAACGTTACGACTGGTCGGAACGGTAAGGCAGTTAGCAGTGTGCCAACTTCCTTGCAGTTGTCTGTGAGATGCTTAACCGTAGGGTAGTTAATTGTGGGTTAATTGTCAGTATCTCAGGATTATATCATCGCACGGTTTGGAACATATAACACGTGTTCCATTCATCATACGGTAAGAAATGCCAGTTCATAACTTTTCCGAGCAGCTACCTGGTCGAAGCCTAGGCACAAAGCCTTGTCCGACCAGGGTACCCATCGTGTAACCTCTGGAATCCTCACGACCAGTGAGGTCGTTAGCCTTAAGGGTTACGACCATGAAGACGTATGGTCTTTTATGTATTAAATTAATACAAAGAGGTTTTAATCCTCGTCAGTGATCTTCATGCTCTTTTTCAGTCTTAGAGTATACTAGGATGTCATCTATGAAGACAATGACAAACTTATCCAAATACTCCATAAATACTTTATTCATCAAGTTCATAAAGTACGCAGGAGCATTGGTCAATCCAAAAGACATCACTGTGAACTCATAAAGTCCATACCGAGTTGAGAAAGCTATCTTTGGGATGTCCTCTTGTCGAATCTTTAATTGGTGATAACCTAACCTTAGGTCAATCTTGGAGAAAACTGCTGCTCCCTTTAGTTGATCAAACAAGTTATCGATCCTGGGCAAATAATACTTATTCTTGATGGTAACATCATTGAGAGCTCTATAATCCACACACATGCGTTGTGTACCATCCTTCTTTACCACAAAGATCAAAGGAGCTCCCCAAGGAGAGGAACTCGGCCTAACAAATCATTTGCTTTGTATTTCTTTAATTTGTTGCTTCAACTCAACAAGATCATTTACTGGTAATATATAAGGTGTCTTGGAAATAGGTGTTGTCCCTGGAACTAAGTTAATGATAAATTCCAAATCTCTGTCCGGAGGCATTCCAGGTAACTCACTTGGGAACACATCTGGGTATTCTCTTACTACAGGGAGGTCTTTAAGCTTTACTTCTCTCAAACAGGCCAAGCTAGGACCTGCTCTAGAAGAGGTCTCAGGGCTGAATTCAACTTGTATACCTTCCTCATTGGTGAGCACAATAGATTTATTGGCACAATCTATTTGACCTTGGTTCTTAGCTAACCAGTCCATTCCAAAAATTACATCTAAACCTTGATAGTGCAAGACTATAAGGTCTGCAGAGAAAGGAACTCCCAAGATTTCCAAGGAAAGATTTGGGCACAGGGAATTAGTCCTCATTTCAGAGCCCGGAGAGTGGATCAGCATAGGGTTTACTAGATAGGATATAGATAACCCATTACTACCCACAAACTTAGAAGAGACAAACGAATGAGAAGCTCCGGAATAAAAAAGAACTAAGGCTGGTACGGAATTAACAAGAAACGTACCAAGGACCACGTCCAAAGCATTTTGAGCTTCCTCAGCTGTGACATGATTCACATGTCCCTGGACAAATTGAGCTGAAGGCTTGATGTTGGAGTTGCTGCTACGTGCTGAATTTCCTTGACTAAATCGGGTAGGAGGAGTGGCTGTTGCTTGTTGCTTCTTTGGGCACTTATTGGCATTCTGCTCAACTCCATTGCAATAAAAATAAGTTATTCCCGCTGCAGAATTTGTGATTGGCTTCTTCTGAAATTGACCTCCTGGAGAGGTCATACGGGGGCTGGAGACACTCGGGCGCTTTGCTTGCATTAGAGGCTTGAAGGGGGAGGAGGTCATAGGTCTCCTTTGCTGAAATTAGGAGGTCCTGGGCCTCGAAGAACCTTCTGAACCAAACTGCTGAGCTGCTTTCCTCTTCTTGCAATTTTCCATCTCAAGATGCTTGCCCTCTTGCCGTATTGCCATACTGACAAGCTGCTGAAAGTTGGGAAAGCTATGAGCAAGAAGCTGAACTAAAAGATCATCATTGACCCCTTCCAAGAAGCGCTCTTGCTTGGACTCATCAGTGGCTACGTCTTCAGGTGCATATCATGCCAATTGGTTGAATTTATGAAGATACTCACTGACTGTGCGATTCCCTTGGCGCAAGGATCTGAATTCTTTCTTCTTTAGCAACATCATACCATGGGGAATATGTGCCAGGCGAAAAGCTTGAACAAATTCATCCCAAGTAATAGCTTGAGCATCGGTGTGGGACTGAGTAAAGTTGTCCCACCACTTCAAAGCTGGTCCATGAAGTTGGTGAGAGGCAAACAAGACTCTCTCTCTCTCGGTCTGAGCATTGGATCATATCAAGTTTTCTACTCACTGCTCTGAGCCAATCGTCAGATTCCATAGGCTCAGTGGTGCTGGAAAATGTAGGTGGCCTCATCCTCATAAACTCAGAAATGTTAGCCCTTGGAGGAGGTGGAACATACACTGGTGGTTGAGCTGCTGCGGCTGCTTGGAGGTTCTGAGTATTGTTGATGGATTGAGCCAGCAAATCGATCAATTGGGCTTGATTTGCCATCATTTGATTCCAATTTGGCCCTTCAGCTGGAGGTGGTGGTGGCTGTGGCAAAGGGGTATCGGGATCATTCCCAGAAGCTCGGCCTTGGCCACTGGTACTGCCACTGCCCCTAGTTGTCACCATTTGCCAGAGGTCCAAAAATTAGGAAAGAGATGGAGAGGCTAAGGGGGAAGGTTGAAACAACCAAACCAATAACAACTCCCAAGATAAAAATCCAGCAAGTTCTACTTGAGGCTTGCTACCCTCAAGGCTGCGAGTAGGGAGGTCATGGTCATGAGGGATGGTCTTTTGCAAAGAAACCCCATGGGCGGTCTTTGCAAAGGACTACCACTCAAGGCCATGAGCAGGGAGGTCCTTAGTGCCACAACAAAGATCTAAATCGGCCCTACTGATATTTCAAGGAAAGAGGGTCCATTCAACTTTATAAAACATTGAGGCAAGCAAAAAGATAAGGGGAATGTAAGGTAAGGAGGGATACAGAGAAGGGGATAAGAATAGATAGATGACTCAGGTAAGGAGAGAACAATTTATTTCTCTTGTTTAGTAAAACACATTTTGAACTTTTTCCAAACAACCATTCTATTAGGCTACGTCCTGTAGTCAAGATGCTCTGATACCACTTGTGGCGACCTGGCTAGGGGCTAACCCGAGAGGTCCTCCAAGACCTCCTGGAAAGTCCACCATGACCTCCTAGGACATCCCGCAGGACCTCTCGGTAGGACCACTCAGACCGCGACCCTACACGAGGCCACCCGTGAGGACCTCCCGGATCTCCTAGAAGTCCATCAGGGACCTGAGGTCCTGACCCGAGGAGGTTTAGGGACCCCAGACCTCCCCAAACACCACACTCTGACCCGAGGGAGGTCCTTGAGGGACCAACCCGAGAAGGTTGTGGGGCTTGGTATAGGCCTCAAGTCCACTGTGATCCAAACTAGTACCAAGGATCAATGGCTAGTTCTCACAGCAAAACAAGTGATAGCATACATCCACAGAAGGTTTTATTAACAGCAAAGAGTTAATTACAAAGGGGTTACTTACAAGCTCCAACAACCAAGCAAAAATATACAGCGGAGACAGAAGGTAAAGTCCATCCAATACACCACAGGTAATTGGCTGGAGAGCGTGGCCTAATTGATATGGTCTTCATCATCAAAGAAGTCTTCTCCTGCTCAATTCATCAATCAAGCAAGAATGAGCACAACAACCGTGCTCGCAAGTTACACCCGTCAATTAACAGAATGACATGCATAATGGATATCAAAGGGAAAGCTTATATGGTTGATTTGCATAAAGCCAAGTTTATTTCCAATTACAAGTAGTAAGTTCCAAGGCAGATTATAATAATTAAAATTCATTTGCAAAGATCAATTTTACAGTTGGATAACATTCATCCACAAAGTGTGAAGGATACTCTCCTGTCACAAGGCTACCCGCCCATAAACCATTTGGATAGAAATCCAAACTCAATTTCATAAGTCCTTTGGAAACCAAAACCAAGAGCTAACTTTGAGTGGCTTTGTTAGCATGTCCATGACCGTGGACACCACTATTCGAAATAGATTTACACTCTGTAGAGGTGTACAGCTTTACCCACTTGACATGACTTCTCTAGTTTGTTTGACATTCGTCAATGCCACCTCACACTTCCTTTGATGAGAGGTCTAGAGCACATGACAACGCCTTTACAATGCATCACTCCACCGCAGTCCACTCTCGCTGAGGTTGCACCCCCTTTGGATTACCCATCCGCAGGGTTTAGGCCCCCTCTTGCGCCAGGTGGGACTACAAAGGTCATAACATGACTATCCACCGCACCAATAGGATCAACCACGATGGAGCTTTGCAAATTAATCGGCCAGGTCCTGCCATACAGGACAAGTGGTTGCACGATGGTGGCTAGCAAGATGCGGCTCGCGGACCGGTCCTTAACTGGCTTGGGCGGCCACCACATACCCCTGGACCTCATCCCTACCCAGGATTGAGTCTATGCATCAACATTGCACCAACCAAGCCAACCAACTCGCCCAAGACTAAATCCATTTTCCATTTCTGTTTTTCCAAAACCATTTGCCAAAACCTCCATGACAACCCACTGTCATAGCTTTAAAACACATGATACTTTGGTCTTTTGGTAGAACACTTCCCAAATCAAGATTTTGGTCTAGCAAGACTAAGCATACATTTTTCAAATGCCTCTGGTTCTCACTATTGCAAAAACCAGATTTTACCTAGGGTGACAATGGATGTAGTTCAATGTTGACAGTGGCCATACAATGGAAATTAGGCAAAGCTATGGATTATAAGACAAGCATTGAAATATCTAAGTAAAGTACGCATGCATTATTGTTTAAAATGAAACATAAATATGTTGAAATATTGGGTACAACATGGTCAAGGGTGTAGCTTGCCTTGCTTAAAGGCCTGGGTGTCTTCTTCCTCAAGGAACTCTTGTTCTTCACTGCCTTCGCAATCTACACGGTGGAAACAAAACAACTCAAACAGAGCTCAAATAAGATCCAAAGAAACTCCAATGAAACTTCAAAATAAAACCAACAGAGAGGTTAGGTGATTAGGAGGAGGTCCAAGGAGTTTGCTGGAGGAGGTCCGAAGCTCCAGAGAGGAGGTCCAGGGAGCTTTAGAGGAGGTCCAAGAGCCGGGAGGGAGGTCCACGAACTGCTCGGTTGAGCTGGAGAGTGGAAATGGTGAAAAAGGTGAAAGGAGAAGGGCTGCCCAAGCTTATATAGCTAGAGCCATTGGGATATCCTAGGGTATAGGTGTTCAAGAGTTGGTGAAAAAGGACCATGGAGGCAGGCAAGAGATGTGACAAAAGAACAACATGGGTGCTGCCAAAAGGTAGAAGCATTTAATGCGATACAATAGGCATTAAATGTGGGGAGACTTCCATGCGCAAAGGACATGGTCAAAGGATAAAGAAAAGGGGTGTGACTGCCAAATGGGCCAGTCAAAGCTCAAGGGGAGGTCCTGCGGACAGGTGGTCCAAAGGACACAACAAGGGGATATCCTAGCGAGATAAGGCACAAAGAAGCGGGAGCTGTTGGATCACAATTGAACGGTCAAGACGATTGGGCCGTTCGGACCCGGCGAACGCTATATCAGATCAAGGCCGTCCAAAAGAAATCAAAGGGTTCAAAAGGATTTGAATGTTCGGACCGTCCAAACGTGCCGACAAGATCAAACCGTCCAACACAAATCGAACGGTTCAAAAGCGATGAAGGTCAAAATCGAGCGGGAGGTCCGATTGGGCACAAGGGAGGTCCAAACGAACACAAGGGAGGTCCAAATGAATGAGGGGGAAGGTCCTAAAGGACACAGGGAGGTCCTGAAGGACACGGGGAGGTTCAAATAGACAAAAAGGAGGTCTTAGAGGACATGGGGAGGTCCTGAAGGACACAGGGAGGTCCAAACACGAGTTTCAAGAGGTCTTGAGAAACGGTAGTACCACGAGTTGGGAAATGGTACTACTGCACTCCGGTAGCACCGGTTGTTACAAAGCGGTATGGAATTTCCAGAACACATATTTTTGGAGGGTCAGTTTTACCCTGGAGCGGTATGACCGTGAGTTCAATGGCGGTAGTACCGCATGGCGATATCTTTCGCATTTGGTGCGATAAGGAATTTCGGAGGACAATATTACAGAGATCAAAGCAAAGAGGAAATCCACGTGAACAAGTCCACGTGAACACAAAGGGGTTCAAGAGAGTAGAAGGACTCAAATGAACATGAGGAAGGCTTAGGCCTGGGGAGGTTTAAGCCAAGGTAGAACTAAAGAGGGAGTTTTGGATCAGGGGAGATCCAAGCAGTTGGGAAGTCTAGACCTAAGGAGGTCTGGACCAAAGAGGAACAAATCAAGCAAGGAAAGGAAGATATCACCAAAGCTCCAACAAACACAACAAACCATTCCGGAGTTTTAGTTGAAGTTTGAGTTAGTCAATTGAAATCCATTCTAAAATTTCAAGTTAAGCTTTGAATTCTCATCAAAACAAAATGGTTCTTTTTATTTTAAAAAATTCAAAAAGGCTCTGAAAATTAGGGTGTTACACGAGCTAGAATCAGATAAAGCATGAGATATATCACGGGGTTCAAAAGAAGCTACAAATGCAGAGTGAGAGAAAAGACTCAAATCATGATACCTGGAGTGAGTGACTCGCTCATGAAGATTACCAATCATCTGATCCGGAGGGTGTTGCTTCTGAATGTGCAGTGGGGTGCCTGGGGGAGATAGCATCTCCTCAACCTCCGTAGGTACTACTGATGATGGAGATGCAGCAGGAGCCTCAATTGGAGGTGAAGCAGTCATAGCAGGTTCTGGAGCTTGGACAGGAACATCAGCAGCAAGTGAAGGAGCAATATCGAAATCATCCTCATCTTCTTCAACAAAAAATGCTCTCTGTCACCTGTATGTTACCTGAAACAATGGATCTAGCTCTAGGGCTAGTCTTATCAAAAGTAACATTGCATGTCTCCTGGACAATGTTAGTTTCAACATTAAAAACCCAAAAACCCCTCGAATGAGCAGGATAACCTAGAAATAAACCAACACAAGTCCTTGATTCAAATTTATCTAGGTTTCCTGTTTTGAAAATATAACACTTTGATCCAAAGACTCGAAAGTGAGAAACAGAGGGTTTTCTGCCAAATCGAAGCTCATAAGAAGTCTTGCCTAAAGACGATCTCAAGAAGACACGGTTTGAAATATGGCAAGCTGTAGCAATAGCTTCGGCCAAAACCTCCTCGGTGTGCTATACTCATCTAGCATCGTCCTAGCCATCTCGATTAAGGTTCTGTTCTTCCTTTCCACAACACCATTTTGTTGAGGGACGTGTGGAGAAGAGAACTGATGCTCAATACCGCGCTCAGCACAAAAAGAGGCAAAAGAAGCATTCCTGAACTCTGTGCCATTATCACTGCGGATCGCTCTCAAGGCACTAGGAAGTTCAGACGCCAAATGAAAAATAAGATCATGATAATGATCAAAAGCCTCATCCTTCGAGGCAAGAAAGAACACCCAAGAGTATCTCAAAAAATCATCGACTATGACAAGAATGTATCATTTGCCACCGACTGATCAAACCCTAGCAGGACCAACAGTATCCATGTGAAGCAACTGTCCCGGTCCGTCAGTCATGACCATAGTCAATGAAGGGTGTGAGGCGGCAACTTGTTTGCCATGCCTACAGGGCGCACATACAGCATCCTTGACGGCTTTGACTTTAGGCAAACCTCTTATGAGATCAAGGCCGCTAACTCGCGTGAGATGATCAAAGCCAATGTGCCCCAAACGTCGGTGCTAAAGCCAGATGTCAGAAGAAAATACAATTAAACATTTGAGAGATCTAGCAAGAGATTTAGAAAAATCAGCTCCAAAGATTCTACCAACTCTAGAAATCCCAAAAACAAGCTCACCAGCAGAATCAAGCACACAACAAGCATTTTTCTTAAAACGAGTTTCGTAGCCATCATCAAGAAGCTGCGAAACAGAAAGCAAGTTGTACCTTAGCTTGTCCACAAGAGCGACGTCCTTCAAGATGAATCTGTCATTCACCTTGATTGATCACGTTCCTTCAATTCGCCCTTGTGTATCATCTCTAAAGGTGATGAAGTCATCACCCGTCGACCGCGTGAAAGAAGTGAACCATCTTGAGTCTCCGGTCATGTGGCGTGAACAGCCGGAGTCGACGAGCCGCGTGTTCTTCCTCCTTCCGCGGCGATCCTGAAAATCAAGGCACAAAAGATCGATGTGTCTCAATACTAGGGTTAGTTAAAAGTGACTTGAGAACCCAGTACTGAGACACACGTCTGCGAGTAGTATGCAAAGCAGAAGTGCTATCCTTGATTTTATTAGGAGTTCTATTATGAGCAATAGTTACTTTAACAAGAGAAGCATCCTGTCTAGGAACATGATGAGCATGTGAAACAAATCCTAGTCCAGGTTTCTTATTTTCTAAGTGACCATGTCTCATAAAAGCTCTAGGTTGATGAGATGAAATTCTAGCAATATTTCTCCTAGCATTTTTCAATCTATGCCAACAGAACTCTATCAAATTTCCACTCTTCTTGCAATAGGTGCAATGGTATTTGGTACCACTGGGAGAAGCACCTTTTGTCTCAAAAGAAGGTTGGACAAACCCTGCAGATTTGAAAACAGTTTTTGCAGGTTGGGTTTTGAATTCAACTAAGCCATTTTCTAAGACCTGAATGGCATTAGACTTGGATTTGTCCTGGGCAGAGTTGTATCCTAAACCTTGCTTCTTATAAGGAGTTTTAGATGTGTCTAGAATCATTTTTAACTGTTTCTTACCTTTAGAAAATTTTTCTAGTGTGTCCTTAAGGTAAGCATTTTCTTTTCCAAAGTTAACATATGATTCACAAGTCTTGGCCTTAATGGCTCTAGCATGTTTCTCCTTAAGATGAGCAACTTCAAGCTTATAGGCTGCACATGAGGCACAAGGTGTAGACTCAATTGCATCCTTATGCTTGGCATATTTAGCTCTAACTGCTTCTAAAATGTCCTTAACTTCATGTTCACGTTCTATGCAGAAAGAGCAAAAGCTAGATTTAACATTACCAGAAGCATCCAAGTTGCTAGACTCTAAGTATTTTTCACAGGGAGCAGGTTTGACATCAATTAGCTCAGTCCTAGCATTTTCAAATTGATACAAAGCAATATCATGAGCAGATTGCAGTTTAGCAAATTCAGAATGTAAAGCATGGCAAGATGAACATTCATCAGATTCAAGAGTCTTAGCATTTGCAAGTTTTAACGTCAAATTGTCTACTTGTGACTCTAAGTCTTTGTTCCTAGCCATGATAAATTCTAATGCCTTATCTTGATTCATGAGTTGCTCAAACATGTTGTCGCATCTAGCAGAAAGAATATCATAAGAGAGAGGTACATCATCGTTGTCATCGATGTCGACGGAATCGGCTATGAAGCACATGCCGGTGAAGTCTTTGGCCTTCCCTTTCTTGTCTTGAGGGAGCTCCTCCTCCTTGTCCTCCTCGCTCCCAGAGTCCACATCGCTCATGGATTGCTCTCCAAAAGCGGCAAAGACCCGGTGAGCGGCCTTCATGAGCTTGGTAGTATTGTACTTAGGCTTGTTCCCTTGAGGCTTCTTCCAAGCTGGCTTTTCCTCCTTGTGGTTGCTCTTACCTTTCAGCTTGGGGCAGTTTTCCCGGATATGATATAGCTCTCCACACTTATAGCATGTCACAGGGCCATCTCTCTTCTTGTTTCTAACATTGTTATATGCCCGTGTGACTTTCTTGACTAAAAGAGCTAAATCAGCCTCAGAAAGACTCTCAAACTCTTCTCCTTGAACAGCAGATAAACACGCAATAGAAAAGCCAGAAAAAGACTCAAAAGAACCATCAGGAGTCCCTTTGAGAGGATCAGCCACCAAAGCCATGTTATCCTTCTTAGGAAGACTACCTCTCTTGATCTCATGAGTTTTGAGTTTGCTATAAAGCAGCTCCAAAGTGAGACTAGAGAGATCGACATTCTCCTCAATAGCAGTAGCCTTTATCTCCCACTCCTTGGTGTTGATTACAGCCAAGAGGTGGGTGGCATTCTCAGATTGAGAGTACTCAATGTCAACAGCTCTCATCTGATTGATCACCTTGTTGAAGCGAGTAAAGACGTCATCGATGCTCTCACCAGGACGCATCTCGAATTTGTTATACTCTCGCTTGTAGACCGTCTGGCGCACTTGCTTGATCTGGGATGATCCCTCATAGTAAGTTTCGAGAGTGTGCCAAATCTCATGTTCGGACTCAAGGTTACAAATCCTATCGTACTCCTGTCTATCAAGCTCAGCATATAGAAGGTTCTTTGCCTTGTTGTTATTAGCCAAAAGGACCATTTGGCCGTGAAGCAACCGAACAAACGCAGCGGGGCTCGAACAACCTCCCATATAGTATGTCCTTCGCTCTCAAGGAAGACTGCATGTGATTCTTCCAATAAGCATAGTCGAGCCCATCGAAGACATGCGGCAGTCGATACTTATCCACCACCAAGTTCGGTGACGGTTAAGATCAAGATTGAACTAGCAGGCTCGATACCACTGTTGGACGAAAAGGTGACTAGGGGGTGAATAGGAGCACGCTCACTTTTTCACTTTGATCAGATTCAACACAAATTTCACTCTAATAGCTATGGAAGCTATGAAGATCAACATACCGATCTGTTGGAATCTTTGGTATTGAATCAATCCAAAATCCCCAAATCAAAAGACCAAAACAAAAAACACAAACCCTAATCCGAGGCGGGACTAGCAACCGGCAAAGTCGGACTGACCTCTCTGGCCGAACTAACCTTAGGCAAAAGTGCAGACTGACCTTAGGCAAAAGTGTGGACTGACCTCAGGCCAGACTAGCCTCGGGCAAAAGTACGGACTAACCTCAGGCACGATGAACAGCGCAAACAGCCTGAAAACCAAAACTCAAATCGGTCTAACTTTTGATCCGTAAGGTCAAACTCCATGAAATTTGAGACACACCTTTTCTAAGATATTAGGAACCTATTCCAATCAAAGATCACAGAGATCCATGCCAAAGTTCCTATCTTTTTAAGTTTGAATGAAGTGTGCTCCAAAACCGAGCTAAAATCGAAATATGATCTAGAGATTTGCTCGTGGGTGATTGATGATCAAGATGACCCTAGATGGGTTACAAATGTCACAGCAAGTTAGATCATGGCAAGAAACCAAACAAAAACTCGCGAATCAAAGAGAGACTCAAAATCATCAAATAGAGAGAAGGAAAGCAAAGAGACACATCTTTGAGAAACTTTCCTTGGATTGATTTGATATGGTATTGGTTTATAGCCACTCCATCAATGAAGGACAAAGACTCAATACATGAGCACGAAATCAAATCCAACTCTCTAGAACCCTAACCTCCACTAATCTTCTCCCTAAGCAAACTAGGGCTTCAAAAACAAATGAAAGGTTTGAAGGGGGTGCAGCCACCTCCCTCCTCTATTTATAGTGGAGGCTTAGACCTTTTAGAAGCATTAACCCTAATGGGCTCCCGTTAAGGCCCACACACAAACAGGTCACATACACATGCATTTTAAAGCGCCGTCTTCATCTCCTCTTGACCTAATCTGCTTCATCATGCGCCGTCTTGCTTGCCATGGGTTGGCAAAAGGTCACCAAGGCGATGTTGGTAAAATTACCAAAATACCCTTCTCGATCTTTTGCAAAGAACGAGTCCCATCTTCGTGAAGCACCTCCCATGCTTCGCCACGTGTGGGTTGATCCAGTGACTCTGTTCATGTCGGCAAGTCTTTTCCATCCGGCTCCACCGAAACCACCATAGCACTTGCACCAACCCCGCGCCGCAGTCAACCCGTCGCCGCAATCGCCTGTTCGGTCACCTTTGTCCCTCTTGCGCCATGCTTGACTCCATTGGTCTCCTCGGCATCCCCGATCGTTACGGACCTCGGCTCTCCAAGCTTAGTCGATCATCTTCACCGATTGATCGTCATTGACCTCCAAGCAACTTTGCACAACAATAGACAAAGAAATCGATTCCGGGAACAAGTTCTTCACAACTTGACCCACGTTAGTCAAAACATGCATCATGCAACACATTTGCTACGAAACCCATGAACTTGACCTAACCCGACACCCATCGCCACTGATTAGCCGATGATCAGCAATCCACACTTTGACGAAAACGCGTGTTTTGACAAACCGTTAACGACATTGCCAATTGTAACATCATCCTAAGATCATGCACATATCCCCATGATATCCACAAAGGGCGTCGGTTTTCCAACACCATTGTTAGGCTCACACCATTAGAAACCAACATCAACATGTATAGGGCATGTTTGAGACGGCTTCGGCTTCGGCTTTTCGCTAGGAAAAGCCGAAAGCCATCCCAAACGGGCGGCTTTCTTTAGCCGCTTTTGGAAAAGTCAGAAGTCGTTTTCAGCGTGAAATCGAGAAATGCCATAGGCGACTTCCCAACTTTCAGCGGGATGGGGTTAGAGTTTGCCCCTAGAGTTGGAGAAATTTACCCCTCCTACCACATATATAATCCCAAATCCTACCCCTCTCACCCTATTCCCCACTGGCCCTCTCACACCCTAACCCTAGCCACGTGTCTCCTTCGCCCGCCCTACGCATCCTCTAACCAGCTCCCTCCTCCTTCGGCCCCGATTGCCTTCATCTCCCTCCTCCTCTGCCGCCCACCTTTGCATGCCACTACTACAAAAAGGCTAATACTAGACGCCTCATCACAGACGGTTGACCAAAACCATCGTATTACATGCAATCACTGAGCGGTTTTGTTTAGAGATAAATGCGTATTCTTGCTTGCGCTAAAACCATCTGTGAAGAGGTAATATCACAGATGGTTCATGTTAAACCGTCATGAAGTATCATAGGCGGTTCTTGATAATAATATGCGTGATAATTCTACATATCACGATGGTTTTCAACAAAGAACCGTCGTGAAACATCACGAGCGGTTCTTAACTAATAACCGTCGTGATATTACCACATATCACGAGGCGATTTTTGTTATAACCGTGCAGATAATATCGCTTCTGACCCGTCGTTTCTTCATCGCCCGATGTGTCTCTTAAATCGCCATCGCTTCGGCTCCCGATCGTCTCTTAAATGCATCGATCGCTTCGGCTCCCGATCGTCTCTATATCTCACGCTCGAATTTATACCTTGTTTTATAAAAAGGATCATCCGCCATCGAAGATGATCATCCCCACATACGTATAAAAAAACAGAAATGGTTGCCTCTTCCTTGTTGTCGGCATTGATGGCCTACCTAGCTGCACTGTACGAGCACCTCTCTCGTTGTACATTGAATCGTGCTGCGGAAAAACATTGTTTCAACAGTGTCTTCACTCCTACCTCGGCCGAGAATTTGCTAGAGCAAGTGACAGCCACTTTCCGTCGTCTTGACATCCTCCTCCGCCGCGTCTTCCAGGTGATCTCCCACTTTCGGCGAGTTTACCGTGTCATCGACGTGGTCCTCTAAAACGACGTTGCAGATCTCCAGGAGGCTTGCCGTCACTTGGGCTAGCATGTCGGCGGCGGTGGCCGAGTCGACTAGGCCGAGACCCCTCAAGCAAGGGAAGAGAGACTATGGGCTCAATTCTTCTTGGTTCAATAGTCTGAGGGTCTTTGGGAGACACTCGAACGAGCACGTCAGCGGGTGGACGCATTTCATGCTTCGTTCGCTGATGATCAGGAACCGTCCGATGCCGACGCCGTCGCCTATGAAGTATTGAAGACGGAGATAGCAGCCTACCTCCGCCACTAGAAAAACTTTGTTTATTTATAGGTTCTATTATGGAACTGTCAGTGATATGTTCCATATCACAGACGGTTCTATTATGGAACCGTCTGTGATAATTATCACTGACGGTTCCATAATAGAACCGTCTGTGATAAGTCTCTTTATTAGTAGGAGCCCGACTGCTAGGGTTTGCGCTCACCCTAACTCTCGTCACTTCCCAGCGCCGCTAGGGTTTGCGCCCGCCCTAACTCGTCACTCCCGAGCGCATTTACTCTCGTCCGTTCCCCTTCCCACCTCGACGCCGCCGCCCGACCCCATCACCGTCGCCGCCCGACCCCGTCACCGTCGCCGCAGGTTGTGACACCACTCTGCATTGCACAAGACACTCGTATGATAGTAGTGTCTTCTTGTGCAGTTTCAGGGTCGTGCCACAACTACGGTAACGCCGCCACCCAAGCCACTGGGCTTGGCCCCGCGTGTCACTTGCGCCGCCATGGCTTGGTTCTCCTGCTCGGTCTCCTACGCTTGGGCCCTAGCCGGGCTTTGCTTTCCCCATCCTCCCTCTATTCCCCTCTAGATCTGTTAGCTTAATGTCTTTTGTTGAGTTTGATTTTTATGCTTGAGCCTTAAGTTGTGTCCTTATGTTTGTGTGATTTATGCAAGGTGAAGGAGATTGATGAGGCTTGTCTTTGGTGGTGGGGTTATTTGTCGTGGTTCTTATTTGTCTTGAGGTATCACCCTACCTTACTCCCTCTTTGTCTCTACCCCCCTTGCTTTGTGATGAAAATGGCTAGTGCTTTGTGATGGATGCCGAGGGCTACTACTGGTGTAGTGGGTTTGGACACCCTTAGTCTTGTTGTCTTACTGTTGAACTGCTCAATGATGTTAATAGTCTTATGCTGAAATTGAATTGATAATTAGTTCATATTAATAGTCCCATTGCTCTATGATGTAATGATGTTAATAGTCTTATACTGAAATTGAATTGATAATTAGTTCATATTAATAGTCCCCTTGCTCTGTGATGTAATGATGTTAATAGTCTTATGCTGAAATTGAATTGATAATTAGTTCATATTAATAGTCCCCTTGCTCTGTGATGTAATGATGTTAATAGTCTTATGCTGTCTCTCACCATTCATTTCACCTTTGTCTGTGTAACTGTGTTCATGCCGGTCAAGTTCTCCTACCTTTTGCGTCACAAGTACGTCCTACCATTCCATTCATAATCTCTTCTCTATAAAGTCTCCAAGCAGTGGCTGCTTGTGCCATTAAAACTGGTATCATATATATATATATATACACACACACACACACACACACACACACACACACACACATATTGTTCGTAGTCCCCAGCCACTTTCGGTGGGTCGTCCACGCAGCATGAGAAGAATGAGACAGTATCCATGGGCAACCTCATTGAGCCCCTACAAGTTTAAAAAGTATGGATGCAAGGAGAGCGTCAGGACATCCAATTACCTAGATGTTGTCGATAGGTAATTGGACGTCGCTATGTTTAGAAAGTGACGTTGATGCGCAGGTACTCCGACTGCGAAGTGGCATCATCTATCAGCAACCAACAATTCTTGAGCATGTAATTGTCTTTAAACCCAACAAGAACACTTTGTTGCTTGGTGTTCTTGTTGGGTTTAAAGACGATCACATGCTCAAGAATGGTTAGTTGCTGATACATGATGTCACTTCCTAGTCGGAATACCTGCGCGTCCATGTCACTTTCTGAACATAGGTCCAATTACCTATCGACAACATCCAGGTAATTGGATGTCCTGACGATCTCCTTGCATCCATACGTTTTAAACTTGTAGGGGCTCAATGAGGTTGCCCGTGGCTACTATCTCATCCTTCTCATGCTGCGTGAACCGTCTATATATATATATATATGATGCCGAATTTAATGGCACAAGCAGCCACTGCTTGGGGTTTTATAGAGAAAAGTCATCACAGACGGTTTCAGCTACAAACCGTCTGTGATAAGTACATATCACAAACCGTTTGTGGATGAAACCGTTTGTGATAAGTACTTGTCACAGACGGTTTCAGCCACAAACCGTCTGTGATATATATTTATCATAGACGGTTCTCAGTTAATAACCGTATGTGAAAGTATGCATCACTGACGGTTTGAAAACCGTCTATGATGACCTCATGTCATCACTGACCCATAAACTCAGATGGCTCACGAAACCATTTGTGATGACGTTTTTGAACCATCTGTGAATACCTTTTCTGTAGTAGTGCGCCTAGTACCGCCCCGATCGGGTCCATCCTTCTTCGACCTCGACCGCCTCCCTCTCCCTCATCCTCTGCCACCCACCTCCGCCCGCCCAGTGCTGCCCCCGATTGGGTCCCTCCTTCTTCGACCCCAACCACCTCTCTCTCCCTCCTCCTTCGCTGCCAACCCGCCACCGCCCTTGATTGGGTTCCCCTCCTCCGACCGGTGCCGCACCCGACCTCCTACCTCATCCTCCTTCCTCAGAGCCGCCGTCCTCGGACCCCCACGTCGGCATCCCTCGGCCAACCCTGACCGCCTGTCTACAATCCTGTAGCCGACTGTAGCACCAGAACCAAGAAAAGCATTAAAAGATTGTGTGTTGTCTACAATCATGTAGCCGACTGTATCACCACAACCCATTGTATGAGCTATCTTTAGTTCTGTCTACAGATGATATGGAGAGTTGCTATAGACAGTAGTTGTCTGTACCATTGTACGTGCCCTAAGGGCATCTCCAATCTCTTCAAAAAAAAGGGGGGCATCTCCAATAGTGTATTTATTGTCGTCTCTTAGCTATGTCATGTCAACAAAATCCTATGTGGAGGAGAGAGGGGGAGAAGAGAGAGCACATGTTATCTCTTCCTAAAGAAAATATCGTGCACATGAAACAAGATATGATACATTAATCTACTCTAGTTGACATGTAGGCTCGTTTCAAAAGAAAATTATAAAATATAAATATTGAAGAGTGTGCTAGAGACTATCTATTGGAGATGTTGTCTCTAAAGATGATGTAACATATGTTAGAGACAATATTATCTCTAACTATTGGAGATGTTCTAACTGAAGGAAGTGGCAAATTGCTGTCAGCACCACTACAAAGATAAGAAAATGGTACGATGTTAGTGCCTTAGAAGGAAACATCTCTCTCTCTCTCTCTCTCTCTTGGAAACAGCGGTTTTTTTTTATATGGATCGAAGGTTTTTTTTTATATGGATTGAAGGGGAGAGGACAAGAGAAGGGGAGAGGGAGAGCTGAGAGGGAGAGCTAACCTAAGCCGCTGTTTTGCTTCCCGTCGTTACTATCGTCGCCATCGTGGTTGCTGCTTGCCGAAGCCGCCGTTCGTCGCTCCTCTTCATCGCTGCGTCACTGCTCTCCGCTGGTCGCCACAACCACAGCCGCAAGATCTCAGTCGCGAGATCTAGGCCTCAGCATTCTTACTCACTCACTCCGCCGTCGCCAGCCCGCAACACGCCGTTGCTGCCGGCTGCCCCATCACCTCCCAGATGGCGAGAACACAGTAGAAGCAAAGGAGCTAGGAGGAGGCGGCGTTGTGGGAGAGGAGATCATGGTCCAGTTGAAGAGGAGGTGCAGTTGAAGAGGAGGAGGTGGCGCAGTGGAAGAGAAGGAGCAAGGGAAGAGGAGGAGCAATAAGGAGTCAAGAGGAGGCGGCGTTAGGGAGATAGGGCACATTGAGGGAGAGGTATGGGCCTAGTTGGGTCGACCCATTGTCTGATCTGCTCTCTCTCTCTCTCTTGTTTTTTAATTTCTTGTTATGTTATTGAGCTAAGATCTTTTGTGGCTATTTGTTGGATGCCTACATTGCCTAAGGCTAAGAGGTATTCCTCATCTCCGATTAGGATGCGTATGGCGTCGCCTCGCCCACACCTTAAGCGCTTTAGCGGTAAAAAGGTGGTGAGTCGCCTCGCTTCACCTTATCGCTTTAATAACCTCGATTTGCACAACTAAAACCAGAGCTTAGTGAGGTAGCCGGTTACATCTCTTTGAGCCTACCATGGGTGAAAAACCAAATTGTCATTCCAAAAAGGCTTCTTCCGTAGAGTACCAAAGTTGATTATTAAACTTAGAGGGTACCATAAAAACATCTCTGTACATGAATCACCGACATGGCAACA
Organism: Phyllostachys edulis; assembly: GCA_036346405.1. Lineage (NCBI taxonomy): Eukaryota > Viridiplantae > Streptophyta > Magnoliopsida > Poales > Poaceae > Phyllostachys > Phyllostachys edulis. The sequence goes on from CM070549.1 coordinate 68,240,894, forward strand.
TCTGCATAGCCAAACCAATAAAGGCACTAATGAATCTCATCCAATGAAACTAGCGCAGACAATACAAACCACAGTAAGAGGCACTCGCCTGGCTCCTCCCTGTCTTCGCTAATTCAGATCAAATGCTGCAATCAGAAAAGTCCCTTGGGAATTAAAAAACACACTCCAGTCCGAAAATAACCCCTGTGAATTGAAAAATATTCCAGATCACAGAGAAGGACAGCAACAACGCTGGCCAACAGCGGTGGTGCCTAGAGCAGAGATGACAGCGTTTTTACGATGGACTTGAGAGGAGAGCAAGGAGAAGGATCAGATCGAGGGGGACGGGAGTGAGTTGACATTCGCATCCATAAGTTGCCGACGTCAGCGACGGGACTCAGCAGCAGTGGATGGGTTTGGTTGATGGACTACAATATGTGATGACAGACGTCTTCGGATGCGAGAAATTGTATGACTGCCTGGATAAATCGAAGAACTTTCTTCGCTATCCATTCTGGCACTTCTTAAAAATGCAAGGACTTTGATGGGATAGGAGTGAACACGTGGTTGTCGATGTATGCTGATGATGCAATGATATTCCTGTCATCAATCAAGGAGGATGTCGATAACATTTAAGAGATCCTACGGGTATTTGGAGAAGTCACTGGGGTCAGCATAAATATCGACAAAAGCGCGGTTATACCTATCCAATGCCAATTGCTAGATCTTGATGATATTCTGCAAAATTTCCTGGCCAAGAGAATGCAACTGCCAATCAAATATCTGGGATTACCACTTTCGCGCAATAGGCCGGGGAAGGCGTTGTTCCAACCCATTCTGGAAAAGGTGGATTCTAGTTTGTGTGGTTACAAAAAAAAACTTGTTTTAACGAGCAGGGAGACTCGTGGTGCTCAATTCGGTCATATCAGCTTTACCTACCTATCATCTAACAGCCACAGAGCTACCCGCCTGGGTATTGAAACAAATTGATAAGCGGCGGAGAGCGTGGTTTTGGGCCGGAAATGATATCTGCTACGGAGGAAAATGTTGGGTCAACTAGAACTTAGTCTGTCGCCCAAAGAAGTTTGGCGGACTAGGGGTGTTGAGCCTAGTACCTTTTAGTCGCGCTCTCCGCCTCCGGTGGCTTTGGTTTCAATGGAAATCACCGGAAAAGCAATGGAATGGAATGCCGTTGCCAATTTCAGATACGGATCAAGCATTTTTTCGAGCTTCCACAGTGATTTCCATTGGGAATGGAGACAAAGCGAGTTTCTGGAAAGACAAGTGGCCGGGAAAAATGACTTTGAAAGAGCTGTTTTCAGGGCTTTTCAGCATTGCAACAAGGAAAAATCGAACGGTGGGGGAGGCGATGCATGGCGGCAAATGGATAGCGGACTTAAGGAGGAAAATTACATTACCTTTATTGCCGGACTTTGTCAAAATTTATAGCATGCTTTCTCAAGTCAACCTCACTCAAAATGTGCCAGACGATATAACCTAGAAATGGACCACCTCAGGCAACTACTCAGCCAAGTCTGCTTATGAGATATAGTTTTTCGGAGCATTGGAAGCCCCTTTTCAAAAACTGTTTTGGAAGATTTGGACACCACAGAAATGCAAAATTTTTGCATGGATGCTAGCTCAGCACAAGGTACCAACAGCAGATATCCTTGCCCGTCGGCATATTCAAAATGATCACTGGTGCCCTCTTTGTACAAACACTCCAGAAACTGCTTTGCACCTTTTTGTGGAATGCTCATATGCGGTACAAATTTGGTCCTTAGTTGCGTCATGGGCCCAAAGAGACAACCTAAATCCGATACATTGTCTTACTCGGATAAAGATGGTCGACTGGTGGCTCGACATCTTCCACTCAGGGGAAGAAAGTGACAAAAAAAGGCCAAGCATCACTTATTGTTCTGGTCTTATGGAACATCTGGAAAGAGAGAAATAGAAGAATTTTTCAGCACCTCCGGCAGGTCCCAACAGGGCTAATGGGCATCATCAAAGACGAAGTCATGGCTTGGATGCTAAGTGGGGCAACCAAGCTACAGATCTTCATCCAGGGCGGCGACATGATGGTTCTGGGGAGTCAGTCATAGCATAATGTTGGTTGGTCCTCTCCGTCTCTTTCTGGAAGGGGGAGAGGTCTTTTCTAGTTTTGTTCTTGTTTTGGCTTGCGTTGTTTTTCTCCTTCTCTTTTTTCCTTTTTCCGGTTTGTTTCAGTCCCTGTGTTGTTTTGTGGTTTCCGCCTAACTTCTATCTTTAATGCAGTAGCGGCATTCCGCCGTTTTTCCTAAAAAAAAATGCAAGGACTCGTATTATTGAAAAGGACTGACGGCTCATATAAAAAAAACTGCAAACAGAAAGCAGTGTACGCAATAATATAAACATGATCAGTCATATAATCCAAATAAAAATCGTATTAAGAAGAGAGCTGAAACCTAACCATGCCACTTAGTCTCGTATTAGATTAGAGAAACCGAGCGCAGGTTGGCAAGTCATGCATGCACCTCACGCAGCGATCGATCGAGGACGTACATATATACGATATCTACGCCACCACCTCACTCAACGATTCGATTCGATTCGATCGATCCCGGCCGGCCGAATCATATTCGGTTCGTTCCCATATCGCGCGCGGTCAGCCAGCTAGCCTCGCGCGCGACCACCCGCCTCCCACCCACGTTCGCACCTGCACCGCCACCGCCAGGCCTAGCTAGCTCCTCCACTGCAGCGCACCGCTCGCAGCTCTATATAAACCCCACCCACGTCGCGTCCAGCCACACCGCAAACCGATCACACCTCCTCGATCTCCCGTCTCCAGCTGATTCAGTTCCTGTTTGTGTCAGTGTGCGTGAGAGAGATCTCGATCGATCGAGGCATGGGTCTCCCGCTTGAGCAGTGGCGCGGCGGCGAGGCGGACTGCGGCGCCGAGAAGGCGGCCTCCGGGTGCAGGACGCCGAGCAACGCGCAGGCCCGCGCGGCCGCCGAGGCGGCGGCCGGGGACTGCCCGCCGCGCCCAGGAAGAGGAGGGCCGCCGCGGGGCCCGTCTCGCAGTCTCAGCAGCTCAGGGACTACTACACCGGCGCCGACGTCGAGGCCTTCTTCGCCGCCCACAACCTCTAGACCCTACCTAGCTAGAGCACCATGCATCTGCCACTAGCTAGTTGGTTAGTAGTACTACCATATAAGTTCGATCTCACGGCCGGAAGTCCGCGCGCTAGTTCCACTCTTGTGTTTCTGCAGCACAGGATGGTGCTTAATTAGCTACGTTAGTTACGTACCTACCTGTGTACATTACTAGCTAGTTTTAGTTTTGAGCTTGTGTTGCATGCATGCATTTGCCTAATGCTGCTGGTGTACCGTGCTAGCTAGCTAGATCAGTCTCTACGTGCCTTTTGTTTTTCTTCTTCCAGTTGTGTGTCACCTGTCATGTTGTTGTGTGTGTAAGGAAATTTGTGGACTAAATAAAGTCTTGCCTTACCTTTATGAGCCAATTTGGCTTGTCTAAATTTTTCGCTGAAATTTGCCAACCACATCATGGCAATGATCAATCAAGTTTTATCGATGTCTTCTTTCAAACAATCAAGTTTTTTTTTCTCGGGAACGCAATGATCAATCAAGTTTGACATCCCCCGGTGATGAATATCCAAAAAGTGCATGGGTGTTGGGCATTTGTTAATATCTAAATATTATTAGAAACCAGTGAAATACTCCCTCCGGATGCAATTACCTGACGTCCTAACATTCAACTTTCCAAAGAATGGCGTCAACTAAAAAAAATTGGAGTATTAACCATGACAATTCGCTGGTCCATGCACTTGTTCCACTTAAGAATTGAGACGGAAACATTGCTCTCCAGTTTTGTTGTTTTTGTTGTACCCGTGTGCAAGTATCAGATATCACTCACGCATGGTGAATCATATAAGACGTCGCATGGCAGTATTTCATAGTGGCGGGCCTAAGATTTTCAGGACGAGTATTTGAAGTTACAAAAATATTATTCAATGTAAAATATAAAGGTCCACGATAGCAAGAATCAAAGTACAAATTGTTCACACTAGAGACAACATCTAAAATAATTTAGATAAATTACAAAATAATTACAAAAATTACATACTTCTTAATTTAGAGAAATTTCAAATCTACATACTTCTTCATTTTTCAAAGCTCTATGATCTACGATTCACAAAAATAAAAGGACAAGATTCACCAATAACAATTAACACAAACAAAATTGTTGATTTGGTTATTGGGTTTGCCACCCACCCGCATAGGGGTGCTGCCACCGCGGCGCTGCACTGGCGATGTGGCCCATTGCCCTCGTGCCTCTCGGCAGCTCCCTCAGCCTGCTCCGACCTTGCTCCCTCCTCTCGCCACTCCTACGTCGCTCGGCCGCTACCGCTTGTCGTCTGGCCGCATCGAGTCGGAGAGAGAGAGAGAGAGAGAGAAGCTTGGTTGGAGCTTAGGGTTAGGTGTCTGGTTGCCTGGTTTAGGCCTTGGGGCGCGGGGTCAACTTGGGACGCGGGAGCTTTGGTGGGTTGTGAGAGGGAGGTTTTGTGGGCTGAGAGGGAGAGATGTGGGTTGGATTGGATTGAGCTGATGAGTAGAAGCATGCAAGATTTGGCCTAATTAAGAGTGTATATATTTGTATTACACATATTATATGGAATATATACTAAATTTTTTGCAAAAAAATAATTGGTGTTCTGCTGAACACCCATGAACCCAGGTGGGTCCGCCCTTGGTATTTCAAACCCATGGCTATCTCCTCCATGCAACTGCTGCTATCTTCGCCTCGCCTGGATTTTAGTCTTGTATGGTACTCATTTGAATTTTTTATTTAATCATTTTTTAATATTATTTTAAAGTTAACCCCTCGCGAACTTTATTTCTAATTCTGAGCCCTTTGGTCACGCCACCCCCCTGTTGGTGTGGCCAAACCGTTCTATCACGCCATTGTCCTCGACGTGTCCTGACCTGCCACGCAAGCCCTCGTCCGTGCGCCGTGCCAACGTGGAGGGCTTGCATGGCAATTGTCATGCCAGAACTCACGACGTGACAAGCCTACCTAGTCACGCCTTAAAACTTGGCGTGACAGGGTCCAACACTATTCACTTTTGATTGGCCCAGAATTTGGATATCTAAAATATGAATTGAGCTCATGGTTGAATGCAATTTGGACTTGAATTATGGAATTTCGATTCTCGATTCATCCTTTCGATCCAAATTAATTTCCTTTGATTGTAACTCATGTTTTGCTTGTAAAGAGACAAACTTTGAAATTGAAATTTATCGGATCATCAAAGCCTACTTTTCGAAGATCTATTCCTTCTCTTGGAGATCGAGCATCAATTGCAACAATTCGATAGATAGCTTATTGGGATAGATGTAGCTAAACAATGCCCCCCTAGAAACGTAGAGGAGGTTTTCCCCTCGTACGGCTCGAGAAAATTATTTGAATGTATGCATACGTGTAGAACGCATTTTGTAGAACTTATACATATCGCATCCTGCATAAATTGACAAATATATGGACTGTGCGGTACAACATTAGGCACAATGATGGACATATGGTAGGTGGTGCTTGTCTTCACTCTAGGGTCGTAGGCCATTTCGTGCCTACTTCCAGAATATGTATTTTTTTTTTATGTTGTTGGCTGCCTTGGTATGCGAAGAATTGAATGCGAAAGGATGACGAGATTTGCAATTGCGAATTGAAATAGACTTAATAATAAAGGTGGGCATTACACGGAGCACAAGGTTTTGTTACGTGCATAAGAAACAACATCATGCACGATGCAACAAACCGAAGTACTCCTACGATACATATGCGCATTTTTGGAATGGAAATAAATCGATCTACTACAGAATGGCCCAACCTACTGCGTGGACAAGGGCCATTTGCCCTTCCTTGCGAGCTCGTCGTTGTACTCCTCCCCGTCTGCCTTGGCCTTGGCCGCCATTTCTCTCCGCTTTTTTTTTGTGCTCCCTGCGCCTGCACGCCTTGAGATGAGCTTACGTCTCCCGCTGGATATGCTCATTGTACTCTTCGTTGCGGCGCTCCTCCTTCCTCCTATCGCGGTCCCTCTTAGCATCCCACTCCTCGCAGTCAAGACCCCACTGGTCATGTGGGTGGATCTCTTGGTCAATCCACTTGCGGTAGTCACATAGCAGATCCAGAGACTACGGATAGATGGGAGAGGTTGCTAGTGCATACTTTGAAAGAGAAATGGTAGGGGAGCATACTGTAACAGGTCCTTACCGGTTGCTGAGTATTCCATTGTAACGTCCCGTTTGTTCTGAGTTTTGAAAAGCTTTTAAATCAAAAATAACCATTTGGTTTTTTATGAGAGTTCAAAGCTTAATTTGAAGATTTCAGAAATTTGGAGATTTAACTTGAACTAATCAAACTTCAATTAATCCCTTTTTGGTTGATCTGGAGTTATTGATGTTCTTTGGCTTTTAGCCTTCTTTCTTTGTGGGCCTTGTTTGTCCTCCAGGCTAGCTTTTCCCTTTAGGTCTTCCTCTCCTTCTCTAGACCTTCCTCTCACTGGACATTCCTCTTATGCCCAGACCCTCCTTCTGTTGGACATCTCTTGATGCCCAGATCCATCTCATCCTCCTGATTTTCTCTTCTTCATTTCTTTCCTCCCTTTGGACCTCTCTTGAGTTCCTTTCTTTGGTTCCCTTACCTTGGACCTTCTCCTCTTTTGGAGATACCCTCCCTTGGGTTTTCCCCTCTCACCTAGACCTCCCTTCAGCTGGATCTCCTTGTAGGTTCAACCTCCCTTGTTCTCTGGACCTCTCCTTGTAACCTTTTGTTTGGACTACCTTTGGTTCAGACCCCCCCTGTTGCAGGTTTGAATCTCTGTGTGTTTAGACTTCCCTTCGGTCTAAACCTTTGCTGCTGCCTAGATCTCCCTCGATCTAGACTTCTTTCGTTGTGCAGACCTCCCCGTGGACCTCTTATCGTTCATGGAAACCCTTGCGCTCTTTTGGACGTCCCAGAGCCCCTCTGGATCTCCTTGTGGACCTCCTTGTGTCAATATGGATCTTCTCTCAGATCTCCCTTGATCAGATCTGACTGTTAGGACCTCCTCGCTGGTGATCTTAGCCGCTCAGACCTCCCCTTTGTTAGATCTAGCCGTTAGGACCTTCTCTCTGGAGATCTTAGCCGCTCAGACCTCCCCTTTGTTAGATCTGGCCGTTAGGACCTCCTCTCTGGAGATCTTAGCCGCTCAAACCTCTCCTTTGTTAGATCTGGCCGTTAGGACCTCCTCTCTGGAGATCTTAGCCGCTCAGACCTTCCCTTTGTTAGATCTGGCCGTTAGGACCTCCTCTTTGGAGATCTTAGCTGCTCAGACCTCCCCTTTGTTAGATCTGGCCGTTAGGACCTCCTCTCTGGAGATCTTAGCCGCTCAGACCTCCCCCTTCATCAGATCTGACCGTTAGGAGCTCCTCTCTGGAGATCTTAACCACTCAGACCTCCCCCTTGATCAGATCTGGCCGTTAGGACCTCCTCTCTAGAGATCTTAGCCGCTCAGACCTCCCTCCTTGTGTAGATCTGTCCGATAGGATCTCCCTTTTGGAGATCTTAGCCATCCAGATCCTTCCTCTGTTGGATCTAAAGGTCCCGACCTCCTTAGGTCCAAGACCTCCCTAGCGCTTGGACCCACTGGCTCTGCGGTCGTCAGCTTGCTTGAGGCTTTGCCTTCATCACCTAAGGACCGTTCAATCTTTGTATGGATGGCCCGATCCACGAGGGCACGTTCACTGGTCCGAACGTCCCTTCCTCCCGGTCGTCCGATCTAAATCGAGGCGGCTGGTCTCGTTGACTGTTAAGCTCGGTCGAACGGCCCCTTTGTTTTGCGCCATCCGATCTTGATCTAACGGCCTCGGCCTTTCCCAGCGTATCCTTGTCTCCGCGGACCTCCCTTTTGCTTGAGATCTTGACCGTCGAATCTCCCTTTTGGAAATCTAACCGTCAGGGCCTCCCTTTGTTTGAGATCTTGACTGTCGGACCTCCCCTTTAGAGATCCGAGTGTCAGGACCTCCTCGTTACCTTTAAATCTTGACCATTCAGGTCCTCCCCTTTGAGATCTTGGCCGTCGAATTTTCCCTTTTGGAGATTTTGGCCGTCAAGACCTCTTTGCTCTTAGGGCCTCCTCGAGTGCCATATCCCCTGTGCTTTGGACCTCTTTTGAGGTCTAGTTTTCTTGTGATTTAGACCTCCTTGGGGTCTAGATCTGTTTGTGGTTTGGATCTCCCTTTGAGGTCCAGATATCTTTAGTCTTTTGGACCTCTTGTCCATGGGACCTCTTTTATGTTTAGACCTTTATGGTCTAGACCTCCTCTTTTGTGTTTAGACCTTTGTGGTCTAGACCTCCTCTTTTGTGTTTAGACCTTTGTGGCTTAGACCTCCCCTGTCCCTTTTCACCTTTTGTCCATGGGACCTCCTTGTTGTTGCGTTCCTTTGGACCTCCCCGTGTCCTCAGGACTTCCCCAGGTCGGACCTACCGCTCGAGTTTGGTCTTCATTGTTTCGAGGACCTCCCTTTTGTTGATCTTGTCATCCAGGACCTCCCTGTCCTTTGGGCCTCCTTGTTCTCTCAAACCTCCCTACCTCCTCCTCGTGTGTTTGGACCTCTTCTAGGTTCAGACCTTCCCCTTGTCTGTCTAGACCTTTGTGGTCTAGACCTCCTCCTTGTGTTTAGGCCTTTGTGGTCTAGACCACCTCTTCCTTGGACCTCCTCCTTGGATCCCCACTTTGGACCATGCCCTTTGACTGGTCTGTGCACCTTTTGACTAGCTCCTTTGGCAGTCTTAAGTGCATTTGATATGGGTTGAGTTACATTAAATGCTGCCACCTACCCTTGTCCTCTTTTCTACTTTTTGTCACATCTCTTGTTTTCTTTATCTCTTTTCGTACCCTTTGGCAGTGTGCCCTTGTCCTTATACATTGTATTCGGTCACTCTCTTTTTGTGGTGCTTCTATTCCCCTTTTTCTTTTAAATAGAGCACCAGAGAGCATCGCTGCCTCCTTGTTCTTCATTTCAACTTCTTCCTCGGTCTCTTCTTGTCCTGGTGAGTCTCCCCGAGCTCCTCTGGCTTAGACCTCCTTGGGTTTGGACTTCCCACTTGCCGGAATTTTCCTCTTGGACCTCTCTTGCTCAGTGGACCTCCTCTCTGTTGCCTTTAGTTAGTTCTTTTGGCTTTCTTGGAGTTTCTTTTGCTTACTTGGTTTCTTTTGCGAACGTGTAGATATCGATTGACTTGTTGAGGAGCTCGTGAATCAAGCTACATTAGTAGAAGCTTTTTCTTTCTCCAACAGAGACAAGTCGTGGTCCTTGATCATTTTGAACCTATCTTTACAAGGAGTACTTTGTTTTACTACAACCTGCATTGGCTATTTGTATAAAATGGTTTGGGCTCTAGTTAAATACCTACTGGTTTTATGCGTCCTTGTCTATTTGGTAATCCACATGTTGACATGTTACCTTTGATAGCCTTAGGATGGTACTGTTAGTTGGCCTCTTATTGCTATTGCCAACATGGGTATCGTTCTTGCTTAGCCTTGCTCTAGTAGACGTTGGTCTCCTCATGAATCATCTTTATTGCTGAACTTGACTAATTGAATTATGGAACTTTGGTTGGTGCCACTGATAAGCAACTGTGGTTGGAGCCGCAGGTTGTGTTGTTTGTGGTGCGAGACCACTTTGTCAAAATTTGCAGTGCCAGGACTGGGTGGTCTTGGCCAGGTTCAACCCAAAACTGTTTTATGCTCGGTGTCGACGATCGAATCGCCGATCTTACGAAAATAAACGAGGAAAATGACGTGGAATATCCTGGAATGGAATGAGGGTCGCTCTTTATTGATATGAACTGGATTTACAAGATGTGGCTAAGTACTACCCTGAATTACCTTGAATGGAGGAATGTAGCAAGACAATCGGACTTAGAATATGAGTCTAAGGTGATTATCTAACTTCTAATTCCACCGCTTAGGCTTCATGCATATCTTTGCCTTGGCCTTGTTTTGTGTGTAGCCTATCGTCTCCTTTCTTGTCTCTGTTGTTGTCTCTTGTGCTTCACCTTTAAATAACTTCGAAGAGGTGGCGATTACTCTGAAGAAGACGTCCTCGGTGAAGCGTTACGACCGGTCGGAGCGGTAGAGAAGTTAGCAATGTGCTAACTTCCTTGCGATTGCTTGTGAAAAGCTTAACCGTAGGGTGGTTAATAGTCGATGTCTCGGGGTTGTACCATCGCATGGTTTGGAGCATTATAACCGTGTTCCATTCATCATACGATAAGAAATACCGATTCGATAATTTTACGCGGTTATCGGTGAGGATTAGGCACAAAGCCTCATCCGAGGCCGTGGTACCCATAAGTAACCTCTCGAATACTAACGACCGTGGAGGTCGTCGGTCTTAGGGATTACGACCATGAAAACGTATGGTCTTTTATTATATATTAAAATAATACATAGATGTTTTAATCCTCATCGGCTAGCCCCGAACTTTAAATGAACTGGTCGTGTATATACCTTTTCCCGATGAAATCGTATCGGCGAACCCATTTAATGTCGTGGTATCTGAAAGTGATGCATGTTCACTTTAAAGTTGAGAACTTGCCTTGGGAAGCGAAGAGTTCCTCTGTCGTTTGAACAAAAAAAGCTTTTTGTCGGTTGGACTTTTGTAGAAATCCTTGAAAGTATCGGAAGGTTATAAGATCTCCTCTCATTTGGGCTCTTAGAATTTTTATGCTTCGAAATCCTTCGATCCTTTAGCTTCTCGCCAAGAAATCCTCCGAGTCTTTTCTGTTCTTCCGACCACAAAGTCTCCAACTTTTGCTACTCATTCTTGAGGATTTTCGCCATGTCGAGCAAATTACAAAGTGGTTGCCTTGAATTGGGCAAGAAAAACTTCGAGGCCTTGAAGAAGATGGGAATGCTCCCAGATAGGAATCGATTAATTGGAGGCGGCGACCGGAGAGCATTTTCGAGCCGTGAAGATGGCGAAATCCTGTTTTCTTGCCTACATCGAATGTGAAATTTGAGACTACGGTACACAAATTCCTCCTCGCGTTCTTGAACATTACGGGTGGAATTGGTGAATTATTAAATTCGATCGCAAATATTAGTATTTTAGCATATTTGTGCGAGGCATACACAGAATACAACCGAACTTGAAGCTCTTTAGTTATTTCTACCGCATGGTGATGGGAAAATCTGCGGCAAAATCTGAGGCGACTCTGGGGAATGCACATTGCGTCTTCATGGCGGGAAGGCCGATGAGTACATCTTCATGTCGTGAAATCTCCGTGGTCGTCATGGAAAAATCTTGGTTTTACATGACGATTCTGAAAACGATGGCCTCTACTTGGCGAACTAGAGCAAGTGAAAACTCAAGTGGAAGGAAACCAAAGAAGAAGAGGGATAGTCAAGAGATGGGCGGATGCCATCTCGACGACTTGAGTCGAGGGCTTGACTTCGTGGCATGTGGTGAAGGATTTTACCCTTCGCCAGATTAGCCCATTGAAGCTCCTGACTCATTCCTGCTCTGGTGCCTTGATCGTGATGAAGCTACCTCAGAAGGTGGTAAGTCTTTGAGATAAATTCCGATCGGTATTTTGATTTGATAAATGTATTACCTTAAAATCTGTCTATTCTTCCTTCAGTTAAAGTTCTTACCCCTGGGGAAGTTAGAGAACGAGTTAGGCTGATCTGTGCGGGGGAGCCTGGAGAAAAGGCTGAATGCCCCAAGATCTTAGCCGCAACTCCTATTGAAGGAGAGGCAAGGCTTAAGGTAATTTATTAAATTACTTTTACCATCTATATACATATATTCAACCAGATCTCCAATCGTGCTCTATATTTGCGGTCGGTCGGGATTGCGAATCATACAATCTGGTGAGGATCAACGTCCCACCTTGGTTCGACCGAGTCGTGCCTCGAGGCACTTGAAGGAGATGAATCCTCGAGGTAATAGAACATTTTGGAGTCATATATGTACGAAAATTTTTTTAGATAAAGGATTTCTTCACCTAATCAAATTTGTTCTTTGATTTAGGTGGATAAGCTGAAGGCCCGAGAATGTAGCTGCGGAGGTGTGAACTCGAGTGGTGGTGCACGACCTTACGGTTATTCTTGAAACAAGCGATCTGGAGATTGAAGAAACCACTCCCTCAGGCCGGATAGTCGGGAATGTGGACCTTGACGAACTGGTTGAGGACATAACTTCCGACATCTTGTTGGAGGATGTGAGGTTCAACAAACCTGCTTTGGTCGAGAACCACAAAATTGGAAGAAGAAGAAAAGGAAGGCTAAGCGGCACAGATTTCTCTCTGGCGCGTTTGAGTCAAATCCGGAAATTAACAAGGTATGTACAAATGAAAGCGATCGTATAAGTATGTATCTTTAATAATTCCTTGATGATTTGATATTTTGAACTTCCCATCTTGGTTTGCATAGGTCTTACGGTGTTAGGTCATTTCCCACTGTGTTCTTCTGAGGACTGCACTGTGGAAGTTCGACGAGCACTTCTCGGGACAAAGTTCCTAAGGAAGTAGTGGTCGAAGAAGCCCCGAGCGGTGACAAGGGCAACGGTGAGTTGGATCCTTTGGTGATTGAAACCCCTTCGTGGAGGTAGATGCCTCGAGAGGTCTCAACGAGTTCCGATCATCGCCGATAACCCTTCCCAACCTAACAAGTTCCTTTTAGTCCCGATTCGCCGAGGATAAGGAGCTTGATGAGGCGTGGCGAAAATATCGGATACTCGGCTCAAGATGCACCTGATTTGATTTTTGCGGTTATAATGACCGAACAATTCGTAAGTATTCTAAGACCGCCACATAACTCTTTTTACAAAGTTTATAAAGAACTTAAGAAAGAGAATGCTAATTGTGTAGCATTTGGTCGAGTATTTTCTTTGTGATCGGAGGATCGACCCAATGAGTTAAGGACTTGGAGCAAAAGCACTCCGAGTTGGAAAGTAAGAACTTTTCCTTTTAAACTTCGCTTCTTCTTCAATACTTTGCTCCTCTACAATTATTCTCCTTATCGCATTCGATAGATCTGGAGAAAATAAAAGAGGAGGTTGTGGTTGAAAAGCCAAGACGACTTTTCTTGAAGAAGAAATAAAAGCTAAGGACCGATCATTTCTTTGAAGCAAGTTCACTAAGGACCGGTTGATCGTTGAAACAACGACCAAATATGAAACACTTAGCAAAACAAATAAAGGTAATATGTAAGTAAACTTGATTTTCCTTCAATGATGCTTGTGTTCATTAAGCGATTTGTTTTTGCAGAGCAAGCGCAAATGCTAAACAGAGTAAAAAAAACTCAAATTTGAGCGAGGATAAGGAGGCGCTCTTGCTCAAAATATTGATGAAAAGATTCATACTTTGAACAAGATGATCTTTGATTTGGGATCGAGGATCAAGCGTGCCTATCTTAAGAGATCCAATAGAAAAATGAACTATTTGGGTCAACTTCTAGGGGATCTTAAAGTTACGTCAAAACTACTCGGACGAATTATGCCTAGGCCCTAAAAACAGGTGTTGCAAGTGGAGTTAGTTTTGCTTTGGCAAAACTGAAAGCTTCCGACCCCTCCATTGATCTCCAAGCTGTTAAAGATGACTTCAACTGCCTACCTGAGGAGGCGACCAAGTTCATGGAAGAACTCAGGCCACTCGGAGATATAGTTGTAGAGGACATGGAGGTCGAATCTCCGACAAGCAGTAGTTAGGCAGGGAATATTTCTTAGAGTAGGTTCCTGCAAGTGTAAAAATATTTGAATATCTATGAAAACTTACCTTTTATGTCATTGACAAAGCGTTTGTTTATCTGTTTGACTTTTTAAAATTCTCAGATATTTCCTAGCCCCGATTGCTTGATAGTAGAAGAACGTTCTTGTACAAGCGGTGAGCCAAAAAGAGAATAAAAAGAGGTCATAACCATGTATGTGAGTTTTTGAAGGTATGTTTGGACATGTAAGACAAAAGCGATCGTTCTTGATTACTAGGAAATCAAATGTGGTCGACTACGGTATGATTTCGACTAGTTATAGATCTTTGTTTGTCATAATGGAAATACCAATCAAAAACACTATATATGGTCGGAAAAAGACTTTGTCAAACTTGACATAAGAAGAAATGCAAATATGTATGCAACAAATTATAAGTGAACTTTGTTTATATCTATTGTCCCATAATCTGGTGGAACTAATGCTAAGACACGAAGGCATACGACACATTTCTTGAAAGCGTGTTCAAATTACATATCCGACTAGTAGCGAGGATCGTAAGAAAAGAACCGTCGCTAGGAAGCTCCTTCGATTAAGCGGGGACCACGTCGCGAAAAAGGAGAGACTTCGACTAGGAGGCTTTCCGTGTCCCACCGATGAGCTGACAAGAATAGACCGAATCGTGAAATAATGAAGCATAATCTTCAAAATCGTAAGCATATCATTCATGAGATAGGTAGTTGTGTGGTGCTCACGATTACTCATTTTCTTAAAAAAAAAAAGTGTAGTCGCGTGGGAATCATTTGAAAAAAATTCTCACGACTAGGACCATAGAGTATCGAGATCCTTATAAAGGATATCGAGAGAAAAATGTCTTCTCGACCGGACTAACAATAATAAGCGACGAGAATGTAGGTGTATATATATAAGCAAGGTTGCACTTCTTAATTAATTAATGAATTTAATGAAATTGAAATTGAAAGAAATGAAAGAATGAAAATTAAACATAGAACTTACGAATTGATCGATGTTCCAAGAATTTGACAAAATTTGCCCATCGACATAGCCATCGTCTGAAACACAGGTCGGTTACTTCGACCACGATGTAAGGACCTTCCCATTTAGGAGAAAGTTTATTGCGATTTGTTTGGCTCTGAATTTTTACGAGAACGGATCACCTCTGACAAAGGTCTGCGAGGTCGCACCTTCGACTATGGTACCTTCGCATGGCTTGTTGGTAGGCTAGCGATCGTACAAGGGCTTGGTTTAAATCGTTCTTCAAGGAAATCGGCGTCGTCGAAGTCGTCGTTCATTCGATCATTTTGTCAAAACGATCGATTCGGCGAGCCAATTTTGAGTTACGGAGGAAGCATGGCTTCAAAGACCATAAACCAAAAAGAATGGAGTTTCACGGTCGCACGATGGTCATGGTTGAACGGCCCATAACACGTAGGGAAGTTCTTTAACCCAAGCGCTGACCGTTTGATTAAGCGGTGAATACTCGGCGTTTGATCCTCGCATAAGGATACCATTAGCCGCTCAAGCGCTCCGTTGCTCTGCGGATGTGCAATGAAGCAAAATGAATTTTGACACTAAGTTCATCGCAGAACTCCCGGAATTGATTCTTTGGAATCGGGAACCATTATCTGATGATACGATCTGGGGTACACCAAATCGCGTGATCACATTTTTCAAGAGAAATCTCTTAGCGGCCTCGGTTGTTATTTTAACAATGGCTCGGCTTCAATCCATTTTGTAAACGTGTCAATCATGACGAAAAGGAATTGAAGCCCCGGTGCTCTTAGGAAAGGTCCTGAATGTCTAGTCCCGAGGTTGCAAAAGGCCAAGAAAGAGGAATTGTTTGTAAGGCTTGTCTTTGGTGATGTACTTATCGACTATAAACCGACATTGTACACACTTCGTCACAAGCTCTTTTGCATCATGAAGGCGGTTGGCGATAATAGCCTTGCCTAAGGCTTTATCGACCGAGGTTCTCAGTAGGAATGGTGTGCTCCAGACGCCTTCATGGATTTCGTTAGCAATCTAATGCCATCCGTTTGAGATATGCATCTCATCAACACTCCATGAGATCCTCGTTTATACAAGATACGTTCGATTAGAGTGTATGATTTGGCTTTTAGTGCTATACGATCGGCCTCTACATCATCTTCTGGAATTGTGTCATCTTTGAAGATAATTGTAGATCGATGTCATCCGCTCTACCGCGATCGTGATGGCATACCAATCGTCAACGACACATGGAGCATCCATGTTTCCTTGATTAGTTTGTTCAACTTGCAAAGAATCATGTATGTTCTCGGAAGGCTCAACTACCGGGGTGAATTGAGTTGCTCGAGAAAAACTCCGGCGGGGCGGTCGACCTCGTGGAGGCCATCCGTGCCAAGCGGAGTGCGCGAGAAAGTTTTCCTTTCTAGGAATATGTTGGATCTGAAAACCGAAGAAGTGCTTTTCAAGCTTTCGTACTTCCGCGAGATAAGATGACATCTTGGTACTCGAGCATTGATACTCTTTCCCCACTTGATTAAGCTACTAGTTGAGAATCGCCTTTCACTAATGTCTGCGAATCCCGAGCGAGCGAGCCGCTCGAGTCTGCCCAATAAACCTTCATATTACGCCACATTATTGGTGGCGGGAAAATTCTTGGATGGCGTGCTTGATGTGTTCGCCATGAGGGATATCAAGACCACTCCGGCCCGATCCTTGTAACATCAAGGAACCGTCAAAATACATTGTCCACTCGTCGTGGTGTTCGTACTCGGGTCCTTGGGTGGGTTCGGGGTTTTGTCCATTCGCAATGAATTACGCTATTGCACGGACTTTATTCTTTGTTAAGTGAAATAAAATGGAGATCGAGCGCCCTAAGCTTGACCGCCCATTTGGCTATTAGTCCCGATGATTCCTGTTTCCAAGGACTTGACCAAGGGATATCCGGTGAGGTACGACCACTTTGTGGGCACGAAAGTAGTGCCTTAGCTTCCTTGAAGACATAAGGAGGCCATAGAGCAACTTTTGTACTGTGGGTATCTTTCCTTTGGTCCATGTAAGACTTAAACTACGTAATAGGTGAGTCGTTGGATATTATTCCTTTCTACAACGATTACACCGCTAAGCTATGCGTGGTGTTCTTTGCCACATAAATTAGCAATGTTTCTCCGATCTCGGAGAAACTAAGACCGGGTACTCGTAAGGTACTTTTGAGTTCCTCAAAGGCATCGTTTGCCTCTTTAGTCCACTCGAAACTCCCATGTTTCCAAGAAGTTTAAAGAAAGGTAATCCTTTTCCCCTAATCTTGCTATGAAGCGACGCTTAACGCCATACTGACCGATTAGTTTTGGACTTCCTTCTTAGTGGTGGGGCGCGATCAGTCGATGGCGCAATTTTTCTTTGGATTAGCTTCAATACCTCTAGCGAAACTAGGAAACCAAGCGGTTTTCAATGAAACTCGAACACACACTTTTTCGGATTTAACTTGAGGTTATGTCTTCTCAAGTTGTTAAAGGTTTCTTGTAAGTTAGGAATGTGGTGCGCCAAATGGTGGTCTTTACGACGGATCGTCAACATAAGCTTCTAGATTCCAACCGATTTGTGGACTAAAATTTTTGCATCAACCTTTGAAAAGTTGCACCAAATTTTTGAGACCAAATGGCATCTTAATATAACAAGAAGTACCATATGGGGTGATGAAGGAAGTTTTCTCCTCATCTTCTTTACACATACTAATCTGGTGGTACCACGAATACGCATCTAAAAACTTAGTAACTCGCACCCGTAAGTAGAGTCTACTAGTTGATCAATGCGGAAGGGGAAAGTCATCCTTCGGACAAGCTTTATTAAGATCTCGTGAAGTCGATACACATTCGCCATTTCCTATTATTTTTCCTAACCATTACAGATTAGCAAGCCATTGTGGGTGGTTGACTTCACGAATAAATCTGCGCCCGAGAAGCTTGTCAATCTCCGATGGATTGCTTCCTTCCGATCGGGTGCAAAACGTCGTAGTTTACGCTTGATCGGTTTTTATCGGTGGAGAGCAAGCACTGTGCTCGATCACCTCTGGGGACTCGGGCATATCGGACGCTTGCCAAGCAAACACGTCTTGATTTGCTCGGAGGAAGGAGACGGCGACTCTTCCTATTTAGGGTCGAGTCTTGCCCCGCCGTAATCTTCGGCGGTTGGATCTGGTTGTCTGACCCATGTGACGACTTGACGCTGTCCGGAGAAGCGCTTTTGTCGAGTAGTACCTCCTTGGTGCAGTCGGATGGTTTGGGCGTCATCTTTGGCTTCGAGTGCTTGACTGCATGGGAGACGGATTAACCTCTCGGTGGGAAGTTCATCAACGGTGCAAAGGATTTCCGATCGCATCGTAAGCCATTTTCGATCTCCTCGACCAGATGACTCCTTCGCCCGGCATTTTCAAACTTTGATAACCGTAATGCGTGGCTATCAAGAATTTTGCTAATCTTTGGTCGATCGAGGATTCCGTTGTATCTTGGATTCAAGTTTACTACATCAAGCGGGATCTTCTCTTCGAAATTGTCGGGTTTTCCAAACGTCACCGTAAGGAAACTTGTCCTATCGGTTTAGCGGTAGAACCCGGAACTATGCCATGAAAAGCATATTTCACAGGTTTCACCTTTGACATGGGGACCTGCATTTCTTCTAAAGCTCCTACAAATAATATATTCAAGGAACTACCCCCATCCACTAAGACCCGATTAACCCGACAATTATTAATAGTTGGTTCAACGACGATGGGGAACCTACCCGGTCGAGTCGATGGGATGGTGCAGTCGTCTTTGCTGAAGGAAATTGCGGTGTCCGACCACTTCGAGTGCTTGATTACAGGTTGGAGATTCGACGAGGTTGACCTCCGCTCCATGGCCTTGAGATGGCGTCTCGACTCGTATGAAGAAGATCCTCCAAAAATCATGTTGATGTGTGTTGGGGATCCCGGTACTCCATCTCCTCGTCGCCATCCTTGTCCTTTTGGAGCTCGTTTCTCCATGTTCTGTATTCTTTGGAAATGGTCCTTTACCCGCATAATAATCCTCCGCTTTCTTACGCGGACCACGGCAGTCGCGCAGATCATGCCCTCGCTCACCGTGAAGTGGACACCACTTCTTATTCGTCTCAGAATCCTTCTATCGGAACTTTTGCTTTGCTTCGACCGGCATAATCCTTCTTGCCCTTCTGATCTTATGCAGGCGGCGAGGACTTCTTTGTCGTCGGTCTGCGGTTCTTTTTCTTCTTGAGAGACTTCTTGTTCTTTTTCTCTGTTTGTCGAGCACGGGTGGGGAATCTTGTCTTCCGATCAATGGCTTCACACCACTCGATTGCTTCACTAGCGATGGCATATTTGTCCGCCATATCAAAAAGCTCAGCGGTTGTTCTTGGAGGGTTCATTGCTATGTCCTCCGTGAAACCGCCGATTCCTTAGACTGCTTTTAAAAGCT
Organism: Phyllostachys edulis; assembly: GCA_036346405.1. Taxonomy (NCBI): domain Eukaryota; kingdom Viridiplantae; phylum Streptophyta; class Magnoliopsida; order Poales; family Poaceae; genus Phyllostachys; species Phyllostachys edulis. The sequence goes on from CM070549.1 coordinate 68,260,097, forward strand.
TTGAATAACGAGAGGACTCTGCGACTTGGGTATAGAGTTACGAACTGGTGAACCTCTTGATATATTGGCGTAAAGTCTCATCGATCCTGCGGGATTTTGTGGAGATCGTCCTCCTTCCTGGCGGTCGTCGTACCTCGAAGTTGGCAATCGAAGATCACTGAGTTGTTCCCAAGTATATATGGATCCGACCGGTAAGTTTAACAACCACGGCCAAGGCGGACCCTTCGAGCACGGTGGGTAAATAGTTGGCCATTACATTCTCATCGCCACCAGCAGACTCGATAGCGGTGGTATATATTTGGAGAAATTCCAATGGGTTTTGAGTTCCATTGAATTTGTCCAAGTTGGCGATCGGAACAAGCTAGGCTAACGCACGACTTGGAGCCCAGCAGAGAAGGCTCGACAACTGTGATTGATTCATGGCGTCTTCTCCGAAGGTGCGGATTATGTCGGCCGGAGACCGATCCCTAAGATTGGCACGCTGGAACTCCGGTAGTCGATCCGGCCGTGGACATTGATATGATGTCCACGACCGCCCACTTGGTTCAAGCGATGTCGGAGATCGTTAGGTCCTAGTGGTGGTTCTTCTCGGCGCAGATGGGGAGTATCCTCTTGAAATAGCCTTCTCCCTCGTGACTCCTTGGTCGGAATCGTCGAGGAGGTCTTAGTATCGATCGCTCTCGGTATGACCATCTTTGTCCCCTCTTGAGGAGGAGCGTTGGGACAAAGTCCTAGTCGACTTCTGAACCCCTCGTTCTCGTCGCTTCCGTTATTTGCATGGTCTGTTGGAGAATTTGGATACGACCTCACGAGTTGTACAAAACTAGGCGTTCCTGCTAGAGCAGGATCGGAATTATTTAACATGTTTTGAATACGTCGCAAGTTTTGTACAGTTACCGAAGGTCTCAGGTGGTTCATACTGATCGTAGGTGTACGCCTGTCTGAACCTTCCCCTGACCTTCGGTTTGTTCGATCTGTCGGTCACTCGGGTGGGGCGATGCGGCGAGTTAACCGATTGGCGTCGATTAGTTCCGTTGCCTCCGGAAGTTGGTGCTTGACGGCCCGGATCATCTCTAACAACACGTGATGGCGTGGTAGAGAGTGTAGGACCGTGCAGGGCATCTTGATCTTCATCTCCGATCGCGTTGACCTCGTGCTTCCAGCATTGATCTTCCGATGAGCTTCCATCGTAACTAATGGAGAGCTTGTCGATTATTCGCGAAATTTTCCACGATGGAGATCGGTCGGAGATGAGCACTTCTGAGGTCTTCTCGGCTGATCCGATGAACCGCCGATCGTATCTTTGAGTGTGATCATCCCCACATGGCCTCGACCGATGGAGGTTTTATCGACACCGCTACCAGTGACGGTTGACTCTGGAATTGCCGCAAGGAGAGTATCTTTCACCATGATTTCATCAATGGTATATAGTTTTCGGGTGATGAGGTGAAACTTCTTCACTGTTTAGCGGTCGAAAAGGCCGCTTGAGAGATCCTCCGCATTCGAATCGGTCGAGCGGCGGTTCTCTGGTTGCGCCACCGGTAGTGGCGGCGCATCTTCATCCATCCGTCGACCTCGCTAACATCGGCGTGCGTCGAGCGGCGGAGGAGGATGAGGAGGATGACCTGCCATTTTCTTCCATGGCGCGGATACATCCTTCCATGTCGAGGTTGGCGTAGTCCGCCAAATCGAACCAGTTTTCCTCATCCCAAACTCCGGACATAGTCGCATGAGCGATTGCGAGTTTTTTGGCGAGATTTTCTTGGCGAAGAAAAAATTTCTTCAGAAACTTCGCCTTCTACCCCACGGACGGCGCCCGGTTGTCGACGATCGAATCGCCGATCTTACGAAAATAAGCGAGGAAAATGGCGTGGAATATCACGGAATGGAATGGGGTCGCTCTTTATTGATATGAACTGGATTTACAAGATGTGGCTAAGTACTACCCTGAATTACCTTGAATAGAGGAATGTTTAACAAGCAATCAGACTTAGAATATGAGTCTAAGGCTGATTATCTAGCTTCTAATTCCACCGCTTAGGCTTCTGTGCATATCTTTGCCTTGGCCTTGTTTTGTGTGTCGCCTATCGTCTCCCTTCTTGTCTCTGTTGTTGTCTCTTGTGCTTCACCTTTAAATAACTTCCGAAGAGGTGGCAGTTACTCCTGGAGAAGACGTCCCTGGTGAAGCGTTACGACTGGTCGGAACGGTAGAGAAGTTAGCAATGTGCTAACTTCCTTGCGGTTGCTTGTGAAAAGCTTAACCGTAGGGTGGTTAATAGTCAGTGTCTCAGGGTTGTACCATCGCATGGTTTGGAACGTATAACACGTGTTCCATTCATCATACGATAAGAAATACCGATTCAAGAATTTTACGGCGGTTATCCGGTCGGGATTAGGCACAAAGCCTCATCCCACAGTGGTACCCATTAAGTAACCTCTGGAATACTAACGACCAGGGAGGTCGTCAGTCTTAGGGGTTACGACCATGAAGACGTATGGTCTTTTATTATATATTAAAATAATACATAGATGTTTTAATCCTCATCACTCGGGCAAGTTGGCAAGGTGCGAGTAGTGGGTGCTCCATATGTTGGTGCTATGGAGTCATCTGGGGCTCCATATGTTGGTGCTATGGGGTCACTGGTGCCCCAGTTGTAGAGCTTCGGGGTCACATTGGGTTTGTGGAAGCCTTGCTCGAGCGAAGAATTAAGGATCGAACCTTGGGAGCCATTGATCTAGGCCATTTCAGTGCAACCACATGTCCATTATGGGATGGTGGGTGTAATAACCGGTCATGCTCGTTCGGTTCCATGGGTGATGAGGTGCCGATAGCGCACTGCGGCTCAAGAGGAAGGCCACCAAGTGCTATACGCACATTGTGATGGCGATACCTTAGTGTCTTGGGGACAAATCAGAGCAGGACCTTGTAAAAGCCTGGTGGTGGTCTCTACTTGATTCACATGTCTAAGGTAACGTGTGTAATATCAAGCGACTACCTCTTGTGGGTAAAGTTGTACACCTCTACAGAGTGTAAATCTATTCGAATAGCCGCATCCTCGGTTATGGACATGCCCGGAGATTTTGAATGAGGGGTAGAATTCTGTTTGTGAAATGGTGTTCCTCCTGGGCGCTTTGGTGAGAGGTCATGGCTTTTACCTCGAAGAGACCTTGGCCGGCTCCAGAGGGGTCGTGGCTGGCTCACAAAGTGGTCCAGGGGCTGGTCTTGTGGTGCTCTGGAGTGGGTGCTCTAGAGAGGTTTGGGTTGGTGCCTTGGGTGTGAGTGGGTGCTCACTGTCCCCTTTGAAAATCAAATGTACTTATGTATTATGCTTTTAAACTTGTTGCCTTACAATCTATTATGTTATTTACTGTCAAACTTGGCTTGCCTGCAACTAACCTTACAGCTCTCTTTTGGCAAGCCTTGCATAATTATTTATTGCATACACACCCCACGGTTTGCTGAGTACATTCAATGTACTCATGGCTTTTGTCCTCTGTTTAAATCAAGCAATGCAGAAGTTCGAGGAGCTCAAAGCTCGGAAGAAGAGGTCTTTGGAGACCTTGCGACCTAGGGGACGTCCTCCACTCGATAGCCGGTGGGGCGACGGTTGGACCTACTGCTTGGTGTTTTGTTTCTGCTGTAGTTGAGCTCTTGTTGTAGCCCTTGAGGCAAACCGCTTGTAAAGCTCGGCGGTGTGGTCTTTAATATATATATTGTTTTGTCTCTTGTTTCTCTTAGCTTGTGTATGGATTTGATCTCACCATTGTCAGTTTGTGCGAGCCAGCTTGTGTTTCTTGGGACTGGCTCATTGCACAATGGCCAAGACCTCCAGGAGGTCTTGAAGACCTTCTGGGAGGTCCTGGTAGACCTCACTCGGGATGCACCGAGCGGTACTGCCGCTCCTCTGTGCGGTAGTACCGCAGCCTAAAAAAAAAATTAGGCCGGTTCCTTGTATCCCGAGCGGGTCATCACATCCATCCCAAGTATGAACTAGCCATTTATCCGCTATAGTTACCCAAATGTATAATGAATTATGAGATCAGCTTTAAAAGGATCATAATTCATGAATGCAACCGATGAAAAATCCATTACATCACAAGTTCAGAATCATTTCAGAAGAAAGAAAGATCAAAACTAAACCAAAATATATGTCTAGGTTGAAGATTGTCTAGGATCTTACCTTCGGTCGAGTAGGTTGATGAGGGCCGGCGGGGGGACAGATGGTCGATGGGTGGACGGACGACTGGCAAGGTGAGGACGGGCGGCCGGTGGAGGGCGGACGCCCAAGGTGGGAGGCTGCTGCAAGTGGAGGACCGTCGAGAGGAGGACTGCCATGGGGGAGGACAGGCGGCATGGAGGACGATCGGCAACAGGAGGTCAGTGGCGCTCGAGTAGGGCACAGGAGGAGACAGGACGCACAGGAGTTGGGGGACATGGGGAAAAATGAAGAACGAGCTGGGGCGAGAGTCCTAAGTGCCCACTGTCACACCACGCGAGCTAGCGTGACAAGCTAACTAGTCACACCATGTATTATGGCATGGCAAGGGCCACACAAGCCCTCCACGCTGACACGGCGTGACAAGGGCCACACAAGTCCTCAACGCTGATACAGCGTGTGGCCGAGGGCTTACGTGGCAGATTGGACCACGTCGCGGTGGCGTGATAGTACGTTTTGGTCATGTCACAGGTAGTGGCGTGACCAAAGGGGTTAGAATTGGAAGTAAAGATGATGAGGAGTTAAGTTTAAAATAAAAAAAAAGGATTAAATAATAAAAGGAATTCTACTCATTTCCATCATAAAACTGTTCCGGGAAGGAGAAAGCTCCATCCATGGCAGAGGAATCTAGTAGCAATGTACAAGGCATGCATGCATAAAGTACATGCATGGCAGTACTGTATGGATATGATATGATCCGTTTCATATATTACAAATAGTAAGAACTTTCTACATTCAGGTGCTCCCCAGTCCATATCCTGGAAGAGTGAGAACTTTGCACATCCAGGTGTGCTCCAGACCATACCCAGAGAGAGAGAGAGAGAGAGAGAGAGAGAGAGAGAGAGGAGTGAGAACTTTGCACATCCAGGTGTGCTCCAGACCATACCCAGAGAGAGAGAGAGAGGGGGGGATGTTTGCACATGCTCAGATATTCTCCATGAGGCAGGGGACCAGCTGCTTGGAGTGCATGCATGTGAAGTACTAGACCCACAGCAGCTAGAGGTGTGCATGCTTCATTGTCCGGGTAAAGAGATCTTGTACTGAACCAGAGCTCGAGGTAAAGGTTCAGGCCACTTCAGACTTCAGATGGGTGTACCCATCCAGCCCTGAGGTAAATGTTCAGAACATCAGATGGATGCTATCTCATACTGCAGAAGAAGTTGTTACGATCCTCGATCTCCTTTGAAAAGTCTTCTTGATCTGTCTATCCACCGCGGTTGATTTTTCATGCAGCAATATGATGATCATTGTTCTACTGTCAGTGTATACAGCCTAATGGATATCCTACTTTGTATAGTTGATTGATTCTTCGCATACTAGCCGATTGACTGAATGAAGCCCTATAAGTTGGGTCCAAACTCGAAAGTGTTGATCTGTTTGGGCTCTATTATGCTGGAAGCACTGGGCTTAATTGGCAGTAGGCAGACTCACAATGAGCTAGCAAATCTATTGTCATCTGAACTTCTGAAATGCCAATTGTTACTTGTTTGCTTTGCTCGCATGCAATACTTCTCGCATTTTTTTTTCCTGACCCTACCTACGTCACAGTGATCAGTGCGCTATACCCTGCAGCAGGATCAAAGATCTCCCCTGAAATGGTATACGATTTCTTTCCATACTGAAACTTGTGCTTGCAGTCAAAATATGCTGCTACTGATTACTGAACTGCAGGTCCGACAAATGCACAAACTGATCGATCCCGCGCCGTACCTGCAAATATTCATCTCCCGATAGGCCTGCCGGGCCCACAACTCAGTCTCTCGGCGAACAACCACAGACTGCAGATAAGTTCTTATCCAAAGCTACATTTCCAGTCCGGCCGGTCGGTCATCAGGCAAAAGGGCAGGTATTTGTATGTGCACACCTCACCTGCCCTCCTCCTCAGTGCTCTACGTATAATCGTGGTGAGGCTGACAGCTACACCCTGACAAGCGATAGTTCTATATATCCATTGTAATTCTCTACTATATTATTCCAGTCAGATCCCATGTGGCTTTCCTTTTCTCATGTGTGCTGGCCATGGCATGGACTGCAACTTGCCCGGCCGGCCTAATCCCCGGACTAACGGAACGGCCGATGAACTGAAGAGCGAAGACCGCTTCACCAATGGAGTGACCCAGGCCCTGCTGGTTAAACAAGCGAGGCCGGCGCATCAGAATACCGATCGATATGCGGGACCGATCGAGGAATCTTAGACTTTCACCTGGAGAAGAGAAGGCATCAAGGAGACGGACAAGTCACAACGGAGGAATCTCGCTCAGTTAACACAAGTACTACATATCAGTTACTGATTACCGCATGCATGGGATGGGAGCGCATAAAGCAGCAGGATATGGTATCTCTTTGCTTGTCCTGCAGGGCGAGGAAAAGCGTGCGTGAGAGAGGAGCTTTAATTCTAGCACCGGACGTACGCGAGGGCCAGGGCTAGCCGCAGGGACCAGCCAGCGTTTGGGACGGATGCGCATCGGCACATGTGAAGGAGAGACCCACAGCGACTCAGCGAGCCAGGCAGTACGGCGACGTGCCCAGTTTGCGACTGTGCACTGCACTGTTGGACTGTTGGTTGATCGGCTAGCGCAACGGAAAGCAAAGGCATCAGGTAGATTCGTGAGGAACGCACAAGAGGTTGTTAGAACCAGCCAGCTGCCTTTTTCCTTTTTCCTTTTTTTTCTTGTGTGGGGGAAAGTCATACCCCTCTCTCTCTCTCTCTGCTAAATTTCACTAGCTTTTGGTTTTTTTATTTTTTTATTTTCAGTGAGAGAATGCATGCATGGTTGTTTCCATGCAAATCTGTGTACGGCGACCATCGTTAATTCTTGAAAGCCATTCTTACCTCTGCTCGGGTCAGTGTGTGTTGAATAGGGTTTTGATTACCGGTTTAATTTTTTTATCGGAGTCATCGGTAGCACGAAAATGGCTGAAAATCAGAAATTTACGGTTAAATTCGGCCGAAATTTTTACATTAAAATTTGAAATTTTCAAAGTTAAAATAAAAAAATAAAATTTAAGCAAAATTCAGTCAATAACAGTAATTTCGGTCGGTTTTGGCTGTTTTTCAACTTTTATCGGAGGGTTGACCCATTTTCAACTGATTTCCAGAACCCTCGTGTTGAACCGATGGAACATCGTAGCGTATAAATAATCTGACGGCCACACCATCACAGTCCTTGTCCTTTTCGCGATTGAGAAAACACACATGAGAATAAACATTTCCAGCCATGCAGTGTCTGGATGGATGCCTAAAAGTCAAGGCATACGAGCCGATCAGTTGGTTGTACCTTGTACTTTCTGTCGACCATGGTTGAATCTTTATCCGCCTGCTCGCCAATGATCATTACCCTCCAGACTCGAGGGAGAAAAGATACTGGAAGCATAGATATATATGATCCATCTCATGAGAGATCAAAAGATACGCCTTTGCAATTCTGATCTCTTTCCCTTAGCTCACTACTCTCTCTCCCATGCTAATTATTGAACTGCAGACCGGGGCACAGGTAACCAACCATCGAGACTTCGAGTGCCTTTCCAGTATGATTTCCCTACTTGACTCGTAGATGAACGCGGGCCAACTGGACCCACAGCTCAGTTACTGCAAGATTCAGGAACGAGTACCACTGCAGATCCAAAGCTCTATCCACAGCAGACAGGGATCTCGGCACGACGGTGCATGTGTGGTACTGTGGTAGAAGTGATTTCTACAGTCTCATCAAAAATTAAAGGTTGAGATGAAGTGCTACGATATTTTCACTACAATGTTTTTCACTACAGTACTTTTTCATTGTTGCTACAATGTTTTACTACAGTACTATGGTAGAGCGCGCACCGTTTACTCTATCATGAAACACTGCTTACACTGTGGACATCTGCGGTTCTGCAAGGACCCAGATTCATCCAGATGCAGCATTTGCTTCTAGCAGTGGCCCGGCCCGACATGGGGCACATTTAGATTCGAGCACTTGAAAAAGGACCCAAAAAAATGATCGAGCAGCAAAATTCATATTTCATGTGTTCCAAACAATCCGTTAGACTTTAGAACCGAGGGGAAAATGTGTTTTCCCTACTAATTTGGAGTGAATTTTGTTTTTGGCACAGAGTTCTCTCTCGACATTGGGCTCAGACTAACCTTTTTACTGATAGCTAGTGGCTAAAATAAAATTGTCCATAACACCTAAAGGCCCGGTAGGCACGAGCAGTCTAGCATATCATGGCTGAATGGGGCGTGGCTTGCTCGTAATAATTTGCTGAACTTTTCTTAGAGAATAATTTCCTGCACTAGAATCAAACTAGGGATACTATATACTCAAGGGCGGAGCCAGCCAAGGTCTCTGGGACGGAACTTGTATATTTGGTGATTTTTTAAAAGATTTTTCATAGATTTTTTTTATCATAGTTCTCGGGCTATAGCCTAGGTAGCCGGAGATCTAGCTTGGCCCCTACAGCTCCAAGGTGACTGAAAAATTTCCATGTCTTGCATCAAAACAAATTTTTTTTACCATGCCATAATATGGGCCACACTTGGGCCATATCACAACCAGGCCGTGTCTATAGTATAGCTCATGCAAAGTTCTATAATCGTGACCCAGATTTGTCACCTCCCATCGTACTAGGTTCACCGCTCCCTGAATAACTACAGTTAATAATGATATCCCCGTAACTCATACCCCCACAAATCGAGCTTAGAGATTAATGACACCAGATTACACCCGCAGATCAACCACACAGTTCACCCAAGAATGGGACCAAAAACTTGCGGTAATGGACAAACCAAGAAACGACGAAATGCATGAGAATAAGGGACCCCAAAATAAAGTCAAATATATATGCGCATGCATGCATGCTGAGGTCCATATTAATCAATTACTAATCCACTCTTTATTTAACCATGCTGGCCCATCTCTCTCTACAGTCTGGACCACCATTACCTGTACTTTACATGTGTGGCAAAACACTTTTAATTTAATTGTCACGCAATTAAATCTGATCAACACCAAAATAAAATTAAAAATTAAGCAACACCATATGTAACACTACTAGTAGTAATGTAGTGTGATGTAATACTTGTAGTAGTAGTATGTTGGTAGTCAGGCTCGGCCAGTATCCATCCTTGTCTTGCCGGTACATATGAGCTAATTTATAGTTTTGCAGTGATGAACTGTTGCTGCTTTCGTTGATTTCTTGATTGATTAGTTGATTGATTGATGTATTAGCACCAGTTGCTTAGGCCATGGACGTCGAATTGCACCGTGTCGTCGTCGTCCTTGCCGCCGTCGTAGACGCACTGTCCCTGCAGGGCGCCTTGTTGGGTTGCGGCGGCTTGGAAGGCGCCGTCGAAGTAGTCCGACCACCTGAGCTCGTCCAGCGCGCCGGCGTAGTGGTCGACGTGGCCGGAGACGGCGTCGACGGTGTTGTTCGGCCCGAGCTCCGGCCACGGCAGGATGGCGCCGGCGACGTTGTTGTTGCACTGCTCGACGTCGGCCGCGGCGGGGCTCAGGCCGGCCATCGAGGTCAGCGTGCTGGAGCTCGACGCCGACGGGACGACCCGTGCCGGGATGGCGCCGCAGTGCTGCAGCTGCAGCCCGTCCAAGTCGAAGGCGCAGCCCGCCAGCAGGCTCGGTGCCTGGTAGCCCGACAGAGACGACGGCATCCCGTTGCTTGCGAAGGCGACAGACCAGTCCGGTGACATCTTCAGACCGTCCAGCATTAATGGCTTCACCTCCACAAGCGGTGCCTGGATGGGCGTCGTCGTCGGGATGAGCTCCGCATCGCTGAACACCGCGGGACACGCGCTCGACGTCGTGGGCGCGGCGCCGCCGCGTGAGCCGGAGACCTCGGCGAGCGGTTTGTGAGTGACGGGGTCGATGCCGCGCTCCCTGAGCTTCTTCTTGATGTACGAGTTCCAGAAGTTCTTGACCTCGTTGTCCGTCCGGCCGGGCAGCTGCGCCGCAATCTGAGACCACCTGATACGAACGAACAAACAATTCTTCTCCATCGTCATATCTAGTTATCTACTACTAATTAACTAGAATGGAGGAGCATATATCTGCATTTGGAATCGAGGGGGAGAGAGAGAGAGAGAGAGAGAGGTGGCAATTCACGTACTTGTTTCCTAGCATGGAATGGAGGTGTACGATGAGGTCCTCCTCCTCCTGCGAGAATGTGCCCCTCTTGAGGTCTGGCCTCAGGTAGTTTATCCACCTCAGCCTGCAGCTTTTACCGCACCTCTCAAGACCTAATTCAACAAACCAAGTAGCCAACAATGCACCGATTTTAATTAGCCAAGATCGACTAGCCTACTGAATAAACTACGTACACTACAATTGCTCTTAATTTCTTGGTTCTTAAGCAGAATGCACGACACATATGCATGCCATATATACCTGCAAGCTTAGGGACGGAGCTCCAGCATCCGTGGCCGTACTTGGCAATGTGGTTCATGAGCTTCACGTCCTCCTCGGGGGACCAGAGCCCTCTCCTCAGCTTCTTCTTGTGGCAGCACGACTGCTTCGCCATGCCGAGCTCCTCAACGACGGACGGCCGGCCTTGCGTTGCCGTCGACCGAAACCCGCCGCGAGGATGGAAACCGGCTGGAGACGACAAGGGTATACACGATGGTGGCAGGGAGAGAGGAGAGGGAGTGGAGGAGGTATAAAAGGAAGGGAGAGAGAGGAGCTAGGTGAAGCTAGCTTAGGAGGGGAAGAGGGAGGTCGCTCTCAGGTAGGTGCCGGTACGTACAGTGCAGCGTGGGAGTGCCCTCCTCTCCCCTCCCCTTCCCTTCCCTTCTGCAGAAGCAGAAGCATAAGCAACCTCTGCTCGGCCACACTTTGCTATTGCACGTACGGCTGCACAACTTCGCTGTGGTGTACTAAGCCCCGGGAAATAAAGTTGGCCATGATAACGCAATCTTCATCAGTGCCTGCTCATAGGCCTCTCATAACTGTCCACACAGCTGGTGTGGGGCAGTTGAGCCTCTTTTATTTCCCCTCCTGCCCTCTTTCTTTTTTGGATTAATTTCTCTTGCCTAATTACTATACCTTGACATTTTGCACAAATGACATGTGTCAAAGACGATATCTTTTTTATTACCGCATGTCATCTTGTAGAACGAGTCACTGAACGTCGCACTGACATGTAAGGTCGAGACCTACCTAGCTTGTCATCCTCAGTTCCTCACAACGAGGGATTTTACACTTGTTCAGTAACATATAAGGAATTCTCTCTCCTGATTTTGTAGAGAGTGTGGTACTATACACATTTTCTTTCATGTACTTTGCAAATACTTTTCCACCTTCCATCATTCATTGAATAAGTGGGAATATTGTTGAGAAGTGTGGTCAAGTGTGTGTCCCATGGAGAGAATATCATGTGCTGCCCCATCTTACGGTGCTACATACGTATTACCTATGTATAAAAGTTATCAAAAATCTCGAAAAAACTAGAAGATGTAGGGGAGGATATATTCTACAACCATGTAAAATTTCAAAATCAAACTCGATCGCATTTGGAAGATATGAAATTGAGAAGAGCGGCAAATGAATAGCGACAAACAGTGAAAATCACTATTTGTATAGAATTTGTCCTTTTCATATCTCTCAAATGCAATCGAATTCGATCTTGAAATTTTACGTGGCTGTATAATATGTACCCCCTACATCTCCATTTTTTTAGAATTTGTTTTGAAAACTTTTATACATAGGTAGTATGATGGTAGCGCCGAAAGAGATGGTAGCACAAGATATCTAGTCGTGTACCATAGCTATCCCCACATATATTTTTGTTCAAATAGTGCAAAAGTTTTCATCTTCATGTGATTTTGGCAGGAGTACTAGCTAAGTAGTACGTACTACATCGTTTATTGTTGTTTTCAATTTTTTCCAAGCAAAGTTACTGGCCTTCTGCAGAAAAGGATTGATCGGAAAACGTAACATAAGCTAGCCCTGCTGCATGCCCCGTGTAGTTTTGGTCCGACATTCACTTTGCTTTAACATTACTCTCTTCTTTTCGGAGAAAATGATTTAATACTTGGTCTTGGAAGATTCTCCCAAACTTTTTTAAAAAAATCATCACCCAGTTGCCGCAAGAATCTCATGTGCATACATGCATGGGCAGGACACAAAAAGGTGTTGACGACAAGACAGGACAGGCCGGGCTGCCACTGTGCATGGTTTATTAGAGATCACATCACTTGATCACTGTATGAAGGGTGAACTCCTCTACTAAGAAGCAACCACAGAACAATGCAACCAAAACCACATCTTGCTTTTCTGGCTGTAGGTAGATAGCTAATCAGTGATCCTTGATGTGTACTTATGCGTGAGCATTCATATCATCCCTTTTGAACCTTGCCTCATCAACCCCATTTTTTTTTAACTTATGATTCTCTCCCTCTATATATATCTTTATGTCTCGAAGAAAAGAAAGAAAAGAAAGAAGAGACGAGGGGAAGGAGTGGGCCGGGCCCAACTGAGTCCAAGTTGGACTCGGCATGGAGGCCCTCCTGTGCTCCGCATATAAGGAGAGGGAGGGGGAGCCAGCCTTAGCCACACGACGTCATCCCTACCCTGGCCGCACCACCCCTACCCTAGCGTGTCGCGCTCCTACCGCCGCTGCTACCGCACGACACGCTAGCTCTTTCCACTGTTGCTGCCTGCCGCGGTAGCTCCAACCACTGCCGCTGTCGCCAGTTGCATCGTTGCCCTACCACAGCCGCCCTACCATTGCCGCGCCGGTGTTGTTGTTGCTGCTGCTGTCGACTGCAGAGGAGAAGAAGGGGGAAGCAAGGAGGAAGGAAGAGCAAGGAATGAGAAGGGAGAAGAACGAGAAGAGGACGAAGAGGTAGAACTAGGGTTTCATGATCCGATCGTCCGATTTTGAGGGGTGACGATCTGCAAACCTTCTCTGCGATGTTAGATTGTCGTTTAATCAAAGTTTAGGGTAGATTGATAGTGGGAATTGGTGTTTTGGTCATGCTCTGTTTCGGTTCAATGTGCTGATGAGCATTGCGAGGGAGTTTTGAGGTATCTACGTCCTGTCTCTGTCCTGTTTCATAGCTTTGCCATGTTATAAATATTGTAGATTATAGTTTAAGCTTTTCATAGAGTGCAGGAACATTGGATTTGGTTAAGTAGTGTAAAAGTTATGGCTTCTAGAACGCTGTTGTCCAGAATTCCATCGATGTTGGTAGTAGTCGTGTGGTTTGCTACTTTTTATGTGCTATATATATATATATAGGAAAATAGTATGGTACTCTTGGGAGTACGTACTCCACTTCTTATATACCACTTAAATTGTATGATGATACCTCTTTTATATATATATATATATATATATATATATATATATATATATATATATATATATATATATAATAATTATTAACTGCGGTTCAAAGAAAGTTTTAGATTGACATTCGAGGTTAAAATAGAGATTTAGACAACTTAATTAGGGAATTTGCATAACTAGAAAAGTGTACCAAATTTTGTATAGATTCCAAAAATTATATGGTTTGCTATGTTAGGATTCCAGAATTAGAAGTTATATCTATTTGATCACCAGGACAGCAGGTGGCTGTCCAGTGAAGAGGGGTTAATTATGTCGGGTTGCGCTTAGGAGCCATGTTGATTTATTTTATGTTCTTGTACCATTGTAGCATATTTTTTAGGTAAATATTGACTTTGTCTAGGGAGTGTTGCTTCGAGTTCGATGCCACCTTTGCATCATTCCGGTTTTCGTGGCTAAAAGGCAAGTGCATGATAGAGCGATAGACATCGGTTTGTTTGCCACTTGTGTTTACAATTAAATCGCCATGATATGCTTTATCCATTCTTATTACAATGCTATGATGATAATTGATCATGTTAATTGATAATGGAACAAATTGCATTCTTGCATCATGTGCATAGTTGTGTCATGAAAGAGAAAGACCTACCTCGGGGGGGCATGTGATATCCACCACGGTGGTAGAATTCCACGGAAGTGGAGAGATCCTCGGTTCCTTGTAGGACAGGCTGATGAAAGGGTGAACACTGACGAGTGTTCACTCAGCTATACCGGTATAGGCTATGAGATGAGCAAATGAGCATGCAAAGTAGAGATGCGTTGCATTGCATTGCATTGATGAAAAGACGATGTTAGATGAATACGTGAATGATGATGATTATAATATACTTGAATGATAGTTGTATATTTATTGTTTTATTATGTACTTGCTGAGTTTTGAACTCACCCTTACTTTGTTGTTGTTTTAGGTGATCATTGACAGTAACATGCATATGATGGGAGTAGCACATATGCATCACATGCTATCAATCACAAAGTTATTATTATCTATTTTCTATCATTAAAACTAGAGACATGGTGATATAGGGGTGCCCGATCTTCTCACGTAGGATCAAAAATAACTTGCACGCTTGACTTGACCAACCGTAGTTGCTCACTTGATGTCAATGCATGAACTTACAACTATTTAATTCGCCCAATCTCACGTGTACTCTACCCAACCACCAAGTGGAGTTTTATCGATCTCTCAATTCCTAGAAAAAAGACAGAACTATATATATATATATATATTAGGAAGAATAACACTATATTTCCCTTCAAGTAGCCGGCCTTCACCAAACTCTTGCAAGAATCAAGCGTTAAACGCTACTAATGCAAAAGCACTCAAAATATTTATTCGTGGTCTGAGTTTACAATGAGGGTCAAGCCTTGAATATATAGGGGTCACCTCCTCCCTATGGCCGATCAAGGAGAACTCCCCTCCTCCCACTCGGATTCAACATGGGACTCCTCCAAGTGTTTTTCGGATGGGGGTCCCACAAGAATTAGGACAAGGGGGAGAGTCCTTCCTATTTCAAACAAGGAAAGGAGCAACTCGACTAGTGGATTTCGGACTAGATGTCCTCAACCAACTCGGATTCCCACATGGAAAGAGCCAAGTGGCCAAAACTTAAAGACTAAGCTACATTCCAAAATTAAAGCCCACTCTATAATGGTTATGAACCTACGATCAGTGTTAAAAGGAAGCCTAATCCCTTTTATTGCGGCCAAACTAGTCACGAGACGACCAGTCATGGATACTATACGACCAGCTATATGGTTTTGGGCCATCTCTGACCAGCAAACTGGTCGGGAGACATGACTATTTCCCATGTAACTAACATGAGAGTGGTTGTTGGCGTATTTGGCAACTTACAATAGTTGGTTAAGAGTCGTGATGGTTCAAGACTCAACAGAGGAACGCGCATGAGGATATAAGACGCTTTAGCAACTTTAACAGCGACCCCTTCAATAGCTATAAAGGGGGTAGCCCGCGTATTCTGTAACATAAGTTTTTTTCTCGCAATATATATCCATAATCTCATTGTATTATTATAAAAATATTATTTTCTCAATAAGCTCGATAGGGGACCCTAGGTCTCGATTATCGACAGTAACCTGTTGTGGGTTTCTATCCATGCGTAGGTTGCCAGAATTAGTAGTAATTATGGTTTAAATTTGGAAATAAAAATGTATAGATGATATTCTGGGCTCTATGTTGAGCTGGTGTTCCAGAAAGAGAAAGAACTGTTGAAGAACGTAGTAGTCGCAGGAAACAATTAACCAATCACCACACAATAGACAATCGACAAAGAGACGAAGTAGATGGAGACACAATGTGGGGAACCTCTTTATTAATAGATTGATCCCTTTCTGAGTACAATGTGGTCCTATTTAAAGACGAAAACCCACTAGGGGTAGTTTAGGTATTACGCCCATCAACCCTTAAATCAGGGTTTCTCAACACTTGCCTTGGGTGAATTCCACGTCATGCACATGTCTCATTAAAAACACCTCCCAAAACCCAGTGGGAAAAAGGAATCAGAGAAAAGAGTACATTGCATCCACAAGCTGTATTGCATCGTTGCCTCGATAAAAACCTTTATGTGAGAAATCTTCAGGAAAAACTCACTAAGGGAAAAAGAGTGCAACCTCTTTACCTTCTGGATTAATCTTTAGGATTAAGGTAAAACTTCAGGACCTTAAGTGGATTATGATTCAGGGGATTCTCCCCCTGATCCCTGCAACTCTCCAAGCCACTTCATTCCAATACCATAAACGCATCGTTGGAAACTGAACGTAGGAAAAGACTTAGTGAATAAATCAGCCAGATTTTCACAAGATTTAGTTTGCAGGATCTTCACCTCATCGTTCTTCTGGAGTTCATGAGGATGAAAGAACTTGGGAGCAATATGCATCGTGATATTACTTTTAACATAACTCATTTGCATTTGTGCAACACAAGCAGCATTATCTTCATAGATAATTTTGGGGGTATCAACGGTGTTAATGCCACATGACTTCTGGATATGGCTAATCACACGTCTGAGCCAAACACATTCACGTGAGGCTTCATATAGTGTAATAATTTTTGAGTGGTTGGTAGAAGTAGCTACCAAGGTCTGCTTAAATAACCTTCTTGCTATAGGTAGATTGGTGTACTAGGATTCCTTCAGGGAAGTGCTTTAGCTGTAGGCCTAAGCAATACTTGGTTTTATCCAAGTCTTTCATCTCAAACTCCGTCACAAGGTAAGAACTTGCTTCATTTATGTCCTCTGCTGTTCCGATGATATTCAGATCATCGACATAAACTGAGATGATACAAAATCCATTCTAGGACTTCTTTATAAATACACAGGGACGATCATTATTATTTGAGTAACCCTTCTTCAGGAGAAAGTCACTTGGTTGTACCACATTCTTCCCGACTGCTTCAATCCGTACAATGAGCTATGCAGTTTGACGCTATACGTGTTGCGATTAGTTTTATTAGGATCTAGAGTTTTGACTCCTTCGGGGACTCTCATATAGACATCCGTATCCAATGACCCATATAAATATGTGGTCATTACATCCATCAACTACATTGTTAAATTCATGCAAGCTGCCATTGATATTAAGTATCGGAACATGGTTCTACTCATCACCGATGAGTAGGTTTCATCATAATTGATGCTGGGTCTCTGCATGAACCCTTGTGCTATAAGCCTAGCTTTATATCTTACCACCTGGCTATTCTCATTTCTCTTCTGGATGAAAACGCATTTGGATCCTACAAGGAACACTTTAGGAGGTGTTCGGGCAACAAGACCGAATACTTTCCTTTTATTTAGCGAGTGCACTTCTGCCTCAATTGCTTCTTTCCATTTGACCCAATCTAAGCTCTTCTGCCACTTTGCCATGGACTTAGGTTCTGGATCCAGTTCAAGAGTTTTAGCAATTTTAGAGGCAAAGTATATATCGACAACTGTAGTCTTTCTTTTGTATGACTCTCTTGAGTCCACATAATTTGTGAAAATTTCTTCATTTATTTCTTCCAGCTCCTTGTGATTTCCCACAACGATGGAGTCTAGGTGTTCCGATCTCCCAGCATTAGATTATGCGCGCAAATTTTTGCTGTGGTTACCATCCTTAGGATGGATCACGTCAGGGATTTTCTCAACATCAGGTTGAGCTTCTTCAACTGTCTTATGGAGTGATCTGTCTTGTTCAATTCTATGTTTCTGCAGATGTCTCTGCGGAATTAAGTCCCATGTGCACGAAGATCTCCCCCTCTTCTTTGCATGAGGGGGCATGAGTGGGTTCAGTATCCTTCTAGGGTACTTCCACTATCTCCAGTGCATTTACTACAGGTATTTTTGATTTTATCACTCCCTTAAGATTAGTGAAGTCATTTGGCAGATTATTAGCTATTTTTTGCAAATCTATTATTCTCCGAACTTCTAGTTCTGAGACTTTGGTGCGTGGATCTAAGGACTGAATGCCAGTGATATTCCAATCTATTTCTTGGCATTCTTTAGAGTGGTACCTTCCTTCCCTAATGCCGAGAAATTGTCCTCATCAAAAATACAATCAGCGTATTGAGCCGTGTGTAGATCCCCTTTCATCGGCTCTAGGTATTTAATAATTGACGAAGATTCAAAACCTACATAGGTCCTCAACTTCCAGTGAGGGCCCATGGTTGTACACTGCGGTGGTGAAATCAGCACGTATACAGCGCAACCGAATTTTCGTAGATGGGAATACTTGGTTCTTTTCCACGCACTAATAGCAAAGGGGAAATTGGATGATATGAAGTTGGTCTGAGTTGGATTAATGCAGCAGTGTGTAGCACTACGCGGCCCCAACAGCTGGTGGGTAGTCTACAATTCTGTAAGAGTGGCCTAGCAATAAGTTTTATTCTTTTATTTAATGACTCCACAATGCCATTTTGAGTGTGGACATGTAGTACTGAATACTCTATTTTAATGCCTAGAGCCAAACAATAATCATTAAATGCCTTTGAGGTAAACTCACTAGCATTGTCCATCCGAATGGACTTAATCTGTCCATCTGGAAAATTGGCTCTTAATCTGATTATTTGAAAAATTAACTTTGCAAAAAGCATGGTTCCGTGTAGACAGTAGACAAACATGGGACCATCTAGTAGAGGCATCAAATAGGACCATAAAATATCTAAAGGGACCTGATAGGGGTTGGATAGTTCCACAAATATCACCCGGAATTCTCTCTAGGAAACTAGGTGATTCATCTCTTAATTTCAGATAAGAGGGTCAAGTAATTAATTTTCCTTTGGCATAGGTTGGGCACATGAAATCTTCAGGTCTAGAAAAGTATGTAGTTTTTATGTTATGACTAACAAAATTATTAATAACTTTTTGCATCATACCCAAACTAGGATGACCAAGACGATCATGCCAGATCTTAAAAATTTCTCGGTGTTTAACAATTGTTTTCATCGCAACATAAACTTTAGATTTTATATAAGTGTAGTACAATCCTGATGAGAAAGAGGGGAGTTTTTTGACCACTTGGTTCTAACATCCATCAGACGTAGTCTTAAGTAGGTATTCTGTACCATTCTCATGATCGGTTTCTATATGAAATCTGTTCAGACGAATGTCTTTAAAACTGAGGAGGGTACGTTCAAATTGGGATACAGAAGAGCATCCTCGACTGTTATACATGTATCCACAGGGAGAACAGTGACGGCCCTTCCAATGCCAACTATGAGCGCATCGCTTCTAGCGATGGCCATTGTATTCCCAGTTTTCTTAGTTAATGTATGGAAATATTTAGTTTCCCTAAAAATCGAATTAGAGGTGCAACTATTGACAAGACAAATTTCCTCTTACGCCATTGGATCGTATCGGGTTGTTTTATATTTAAAACATGATTTATAATCAAACAATTATTCAACAGGAAATATAGTTCAAAATGAAATAGAACAATCATAGACCAATAAGATAATGAATTGAATTAATCAGGAAAAATAACATTGCCAAGAGTTCAGCCTAAGCAAATAATGAAATATAAATGCTCAACATGAGCATGAGTAAACCAATGTTCATCGGGAACGAAAACTAAACTGATAGGCAAATTTTTTTTAAGGAGACTGCTTCATGTCTCGAAATGGATCATGGCTATCCTTATGAAGGTCTAGGAACTCCAACCCAAGATCGCTGTGATCCATGGAGGGGCCTTCTCCTTGAGCCGCATCGTCAAGAATCATGTAATCATTCTTTTCGACGTCTTGGCTAGGAGACAGTCTAGTTAGAGCGGGCTAAGCGGTGAAGTGAGCCTCAACTTTGTTCCCCTGAGTCTTCTTGACTCTACCCATGGATTATATGTATATATTCACCAAATGTTGTGGGATGCGGCAAGTGCACGACCAATGGCCGGTGCAACCACATCTGCAGTACGTCTGGGGAGAATGAGCAGTCTTGCTGCCTGATTCTTAATTCTGGGGGGCTGGATTACCCCTGCCTCTTTGCATCCCAACCTTCTTCTATTTGCCCTTCTGTTTTGGACCTTTTCCACGGTCCTGGCTTTTGCTAGCCTGCTGAGCATTTGCTTGTGCTTCAGGCACAGCCATCGTCCCAGTGGGACGTATATGACGGTTTTGCATCAGAAGTTCTGCATGTTTCTCTACTTCCAGCAGAGTGTACATCAGCTTAGAGTACTTCAAGTACTTCGCATGCGGTACTATTGCTACTGTATCCGCATATTGGGGTGGAAGGTGTACAAGGTCTTCTCTATCTTATCTGCTTCTGTAACTGCCTGGTTACAAAACCTCAATTTCCTCAATTTAGAGATAAGTTTGTGCATGGGAGAGTTATATGTTGCCACAGTCTTCAAATCCTGAAAGCGCAGGATAGTCCATTCTCATTGTGCTTCTGGGAGAAGGACATATCTCTACTGGTTGTAGTGTTCCTTCAGGGAATTCCACAATGCTAGTGGACCCTCCTCCATTAAATATTCATACTTCAAGTCTTCATGGAGGTTGTGCCTCAGGAAGTGCAAAGCCGCATACCTAGCGCCCCTTGGATGGCAGGGGTGCCAACTTCTGGCTCAGTGATGGCAGCTCCAAGAGATCGAGATATCAGGCTAATCTTTGTGTCCATCGATTAGGTGAGGTAGTTATTGCCATTCAGGGCAACCTTAGAGAATTCTTTCTTTATGATGTCTAACATCTCCTACATTAGGTTCATGCAATTATTTAGTTTTACTACAAGTAAAATAGAATCTAAAGCACGAATATTGCAAAATTAGTAGAGATTGGTTTAACATCTATTTAGCATATATGTACATGAATTTTCCAGAATTTTCCTAGCAATTATTATGAACTTCTACTAATTAATGAGGTCTATGGATAATTTTTAGAATTATCAATATGACAGAAAAACAATTTAGCAAAGAAAGCTAGGAAAAATAAAAACCCATTGATATGAAGCTTCCAGGGTGTGCTAAGTCTAAGGTTTCACAAAATTATGGAAGCTCAAATGCCTAAAAACCATGTTTCTAGAATTATTTAAGGTTATTGCATAACAATAAATAATATTAAAGCAAATAACCATAAATAGAGGGTCTAAAATACACAATAACCTTGAAACATATTAATCTGTCACAAAAATCAAATTCCTAAGGGGTTATTCTGCACGAATATATAAAAATTCGAAATCTACCGTAAATTTCCCAAACTCTAGAGGGTTCTTCGCAAAATTTCCATATCCGCGAAAGTTCCCTCGTAATTTTTAGAACTTCAAGGGTTTATTTGCAATTTTTTGAGAATTTCAATTTTTCTGTTAGTTTTGGGATGTGCCCCTTCGGCCCACTATGGCATGGTCAAAAGGTATGAAGGCGGAAATAGGTTTTCCCCGGCCTTGTTCTCCAGTGCCGGCATAGGCGCGGTGCGCATGGTAGCGTAGAGTGGCCAAGCGGTACACGCACAGCACGACGGCTTGAAGCCAACGGCAACATGTCAGCGTGATCGTACACGTGGTGGTAGCGTCGTCAAGGCGGCGACATTAGGTAACTTTAAATGGTTGATAGATCGAATTTTTTTCTCGTATGAGCGATGTCGAACAATAATCCATCTATAGGACTAATATCAATTTAGAACGCAAATATAACATCCAAAAAAAATCCTAATTTTGGGAAAGTACGATGAAAATAAGTGGGAGAATAATTTTGAGCAAGTTTTTGTATGGAAAACTATTTTAGCATGATTTTTGGGGTTTTGCATAAATCAAATAGTGAAACTTCATGCAAACAGCAACTTGTAAGAATTTTCGAGAACATCACAGAATAGATAAAATCCTAAAAAATTTACATGAGAAACAATACTATGTGAGGAGCCTGCACAAAAATTTCCATAAGTTTTGAAGCCCATTTGTTACATTTTAAAATTCACCAAGTTCTTAGCCTTTTCTAGAAAAATCCGAATCTACGCCGGCCCAATTTCACTCGCGCTTGCAACGACCCACGGCAGGTTCGCTCTCACCCTCTCACTGATGTGACGGGCCCTTGCGTCAGATTGCTTCGTCCACCTCGCCTTCGTCTCTGCGTGCCAACTCGCCGTACCAGCGCCTGCTCCGCCTGTTGGTTTCGACCGCTGCCCAGCGTTTTGCGACTTCACCTGCTCTCCACCTGCACGCTCATGCTATCCACCCCATTGATGGTGCCCTTTTCCCACGCGGACGGAGAGACCAGAGCACCCCTGCAAGTTTCTCGTGTGACTGCCACTTTCTCACCATTCTTTTAGCGCTAACTCAACCGTACTTAAGCCTACCACCGCGTCATCGTCTTCCTTAGCTCACCCACGTTCCATTTTCGCACTGTCGGGACCCAAATATGCAAATCTGGACCCTCTGTGTATACTACACTAGTATAGAATCACGCTAGTGAACACAGTGACAACGTTGATGAAATATCATTCCATATGAAAAGATGACTAATAAATAGACAAATAACAATAATTATTAGAGTAACGACCTTAAGATAAAGGCTTACAATTAATACCTCAAAAGGCGAGTAACTCAAATAAGCTGCAGTGGAAGGTAACGGAATAACTTGAGTGATGCCCATCCATATGCCCACCTTCAATCGAATGCGTAGCGCAACCTAGTTCTCCACGATCCTTGAAGTAGACCTTGTTGACCGACAATGTACTGTTGTAGCCTTCTCAACTGAACAACATTGCTTATAGCAAGAATGAGTACATAGAGTACTCAACAAGTCACACCACATAATGCAATTATAGATGATGGCTTATTCCAAAGGATATGGCATCTATGGTTCTTTTGCATAAAAGCAACAGTTGCAGTTGAATACGAATAATAGATTAAAAGCGTAACTTAAAATAAGTAACAATAATAGTTTTAACAATTGTTTTCACAAAACTCACATAACTTAGTTTCTCTCACACAGCTGCATAAGTTTCCCCACACAATTGTCCCTTCCCAATTGTTTTATGAAAATATACCCCTCGTGTGAAATCCCCGAGCATGTCCATGACCGAGGACGTGTCTATTCGAATATATTGTTAACACTCTGTAGAGGTTGTACACTCTACCCACAAGATGTAATCAACTTGATCAGTGCTAATCACAACAAAACATTTCAGAAATTTCATCTCAACAATTGACTCTCCCGATGTGTATACTGTCGACTCCAACCTTAGTCGCAGGTCCGAAGCACACTATGGTCCAATGTGACTTTCAAAGTAGTCCACACCTCCACCCATCACTAAATCTACTACCTGATTAGTCAATGTCAAAACTCCACCTCTTACTAAGTTAGACCCGTCCTATCAAGCATGTGGTTGTACAGTTGTGGCTTAGTTCATTGGCGCACAAAGTGAAGTCCTTAATTGACCAAGGTGAGACTGCCAAATTCTAACTAATTAATCACCATTCACTTTTCCCAGTCACACATCCACCATATTACCAATCCTTCCACTCGCCTCAATCCAAATCTTTTTCACACCCGATTGGTTAAGTGCATCACATGCCATTAACGAGTAACAACATACGACACACAAGCTTTTCATAACATGTTCCATAATCATTTAGTCAACTTTACATCTTGCAACTCAAAGTAATATCAATAACCTGTTGTATGGCTAAGCAGACTATTCGTGTCTAACCAACCCACGTTAGTGCTATGATAATACTAACTAATAATTAACCAAGCTAGGATGCCAAAAGGCCAGGGTAATACAACGGGCAACGTGGATATAATCAAATTGGTGAATAGCTAATCCTGAAACATTTAAATCAATACTTAAAGTAGAATGTAATAATTCGAATCAAGGTAATTTTGGAAAACTAACTTCAACATGGTCAAAGGTACAAATTGCCTTACTATAACAATGATGTTCTTATCTTATCTTCAATCTTCTAATTCCTTGACCTTCAGCTCCTTCAGATGATTCCGGGACTTCAACGTCTAACGAGAAACAAAGCGCAAAAACAAGAAAAAAAATACAAAAATACAAAAAAAATAAAATCTAAATCTAAATCTAAATTTAATGGTATAGGAATGTAGATCTTGATTTTATATGAATTTAGAAACTTGAATGAGTTCAATCGGAGTTCGTATGAGGGAGAACGAGCTCTTGAAAGTTTGATCGGAAGGAAAATGCCGAAAAAGGAAAATGGGGAGAGAACATGTGAGACTAATAGGTGGGGTCCACAGAATATTCCCGGAATCTTTTATTTCAGAAATATTGGGAAAAGGGTGAGTCTATGACATGCGGGCCCAAGAGAATTTAAGGATTTTCAAGAATTGAACTAATTCGAGAAAAGGGCAGAGTGGCTGACAAGTGGGACCACTAGTCCATAGACCAAGTCCACGGAGTGGTGCTAGTCCATGGTAGAACAAGCTCACAGGAGAGGTTTGACCAAGGGTTGACCTGACATGCGGGGCCTACATGTAGGTGAGAGAGAAAAGGTTAGACTTGGGTGGATGACAAGTGGGGCCAAAGCTGTCATAGAGAGAGAAGGAGATGGATCTGGTCCGCCACGTGGGCGATGACTAGGCTGACAAGTCATGCAAATGGATGAGGTGGTAGGGACGTGGCGGCGACATGGCAGCTGACAAGACAATGACATGGTAAGGAAGGAAGATGACACATGGCAAGACTGGCTAGCTATGTGGCACAAGGTGGCTGCCAAGCAAGCAATGACACATCACACATTGGAGATGACGTGGCTATGACATGGTGACGGCGTGGCTCCGGTGAGATAGTGGCGCAGAGGTCCTAAGGGCTCACTGGCAATAGTGTGCATAGCGGCGACAAAGGATGGGTGAAACGGATCGGGAAGCCACGGTGAGGAAGATGACGCAGTTGCAGAGGTGAAGAATGGCGGCAATTGCCAGCGGTGAAGAGGAAGGCGACGGTGGCTATGGCTTGCATGGTGGTGAGGCAATTCTAGTGATGCTCTGGGGAAGGGGAGTGGAGCACTAGGTAGAACATGGCTCGGGGATGAAGTTGGTGGTGAATATGATTGGCGGAGCTCATCGGTGGTGGCGCAATCGATTGGTGAAGGGCGATGACCGAAAAAGAGAGAGAAGAAGATGATCTCGGTGCTCAAGGGAAGAACCATGAAATTAAGAGATTGGAATTGTAGATCGAGCGGTGGAACACAATATGACACGGAAGGATTGGCGAGGAACTCACCGAAGAAGCGAGGAACACAGCAGAGGCGTTTCGGGAAAGCGGGACGCGGCCGGAGCCATGGAAGATGAAGACGACGCAGTCAATCCGGAGCTTGGGAACAACAATGGATGGTAGCAAGTGGAAGAGGACATCGACGCGATGTCAGTTACGCGAACAGGTCGTCCCGAGGAGCTGTGACGGCGGAGAATCTGTGTGGCAAGGCGGTGTCGGACTTGGAGAAGATGACCGAGCGGTGGAGCTACGAGGTAGCTCCGGCGAAGGTGGCTATGGCACGAGGGGTGGGGAACGGCGAGGTAGGTGTGTGCATGGGACGGTGGCTTTTATGTGTAGGGAGTCGTGCATGGCACAGACTCCAAGTGGCGGTGTAGAGGCGGTGTCAGCAGCGGACACGGCAGTGGCGCTGGAGTTTAGCTAGGCTGGAGGGGTGGAAAAGCCAATGGGCCAGACCAATTCGGCCCAAGAGGATTTTTCTGAATTACGAATTGATTTTAGAATTTAGAAAAAATGCTTAAATTCAAAAGAGATCAAATAAATAGCAAACAAACTCCAAAAACTCCAAGAAAATACAGGAAGATTCCTTGCAACACAAGGAACCCAACTAATATTGTTTTTATTTAATTGATATTTATATTAGTCAAATTAAATATTTTAAATTTCAGAAAATTCCCAATTAAGCTTTATTAATTCAAGGAAAATTGGTGAAATTTTTTAGGGACTTAAACAACACAAAAGATTTTTGAAAACCCAAATTTTCGGACGTTACACGTGTAAACCCTAGTTTATCGCTCCTTGGTTTCGCGTGAACGTGTGCGTCGTTCTCGACGCAGGTGAGCATGCATTCATAGTTCCACTGCTTTGGTGAGCTTCCTCACCCATGACACTCACATCAATTTGATCCTCGTTCATCACTCATTCCTCTCCTTTGCTCAGTGCAACTTCTGGAGTCTCATAGCATGATCACGCTCGCCTTTGTCCTCGACTCCAGCACACACTCAATCTCGCCAACATGTTCCCATCGCTCTGGTGAGTTCGGGCTCAAGTCCACCACATCATCATGTGTTCCGTACCATATTGATGCATTTCCCCTACTCAATGCAGATTAACTTGTCGAGAATCCAAGCGTCGCCGCCATCTTCCTCTCTCACGGTCGCTGCCTGCCATTTCCGTTCTCCTTTGAAGCCCGGTGAGCCTCGGACTGATTCCTTGCGTCTACACCATCTCTAGCACCTCAGTGAGCTAACGCAACACTCCTTGTAGCTCCTCCATTACTGTGGTGAGCTATAGTCGTGAACCCCCTTCGCACCGCCACTCCTCGTCATTGACAAGCCACCTCAACCCTTCCCTGGCCTCATCTTCCTCATCCTCGTGGTCGTGGTGAGTCACTGGTCCTCATGCGCGCATCATTTTTCCATGGGCGAGTCCCTAGCTCCCATTCCTCCCCTACCCATGGCACCGCCGTGGTTGCATGTCGCTGGCTCGCCTCTGGTGATGCTAGGTCCTCATGCTCGGTCCATTAGCACCGCCTAGGCTCACTGAGTCCAGCGCACCACTTCTTTAGCTCGGAGGATGCCTTATGTGCGAAGTACATCGCGGACCCAAGGCGTTCCGCCGCTCCTCACCACCATAATGCCGCCTTCGGCCATCTCTGTTGCCGCTACCACCACCCATTGCTTCACATTGCTTCCCTCTTTCCATCCTTCTACTCAACGTCGCCGCCCATCGCGTGGTTCACCGCCCATCGCGCCGTTCGCCACCGGTGAGCTTGCCAAGCCTTCGACCGCCAGCAGCTCTGCTCTCCTTCCTTCTCTCTCTCTCTCTCTGACCGGTGGGACCCACTTGCGTTTAGGATTTAGTTAATACTAAATGATAGTGGTTAAGTGTAATGGGTGTATGACGTGAGGGACCAGTCAAAAAGTTTATGAGAAATCTAATTTAAAACATAATTAGAATATGTCTCACTGATATGTGGGACCACACACTATTCTCGGTTTTAAAACACGAGAGATTGACATGTGGACCCTAGCAGTCAGTTAATTAAAAAAAATAGGCTTAATCATTAGTTAATAAATAATGAGTCTATGACATATGAGACCGCATCTGTTTTATAAATAAAAACCCAGAGAATAAAACTGTGAGTCACTGACAAGTAAGTCGTACATGTAAGTTAATAAAATTTAGAAAAATGAGAAAAGTCGCCTTCAGTTCAAAGGAAAATATGTTTTCTCTATTGGAAAGCGTAAACCTAAGTAGAACTCAAAGGAAACTACATCTTCTCTATTGGAAAGCATAAACCTCAGAGAATACACCTTCGACGTCACCCTTTTATTAATTTCTGGAATATCAAAACTGAAGCAAATTGAAATGTTAATAACTTGTGCATATGAACTCCAAATTAAATGAATCTTTTTTATAAATTCATCTAAAATCATGTTATGTCTGAATATGCAAAAATATTTGGATTTTGCTACTCTTGAAATTATTTTTTCTATATTTAATTTGCTATCGGCTCTTTTTGAATAGACGTCGATACTTCGAACGAAATTCACGATAACCCTTCATTCTCTTATTCAGAGCAGCCAGGGCAAGGCAAGCACCCCTTTGACCATGTTGATCCTACTATTTTAATGAATGCACTTTTTTTTTTGCAAAATCTATTATGCATGCGTGTATGTTTGCTTAAAATTGCTATATTTTGGATAACGGTAGTTATATTCCTATTCAATGTATGATCCTCCTTGAAATATTGGTATACTTATTGTTGTAACCATTAGGTTATGGTATAAGCAATAGTGATGCCGATCTGGGTATTTCGAGTGTGAATATCACACAAGTGCTTAGTCGGGCTCTAGATTTACTAAAATTTAAAAATGGATGAAATGTTGAACATGAATTTGGGATATTTTGAAATGATGGTCTAGAGGGGTTTACCTCTGTTACTTTGTATAAAAATGAAAACAAAAAAATATAGTTTGTGACACGGGCGAGTTATATTACATTCTGAGAAGTGTGGGAGGTGTATCTCACAAGTAGATAGGGGGAGATCCTTGCCCAGATCAATTAAGGACTGAATGCTAGTGCTCCCAACCTAAAGCCTAAGCGTACAACCACATGTGTCGGTATGGAACGGCCTTAGCTAATTGTGTCATCGAAAACTAGCCTTGCACGTTGGTAGGCTATAGTAGTGCGAGCATGACCGGTGTAGACATGTTCGAAGGGGCTCCCTTCACTGTGGCATTGAGAACAAAGGTTGTTGACACAACGGTGAATGGCTCACTGAGACGGGGTGTACCCGAGTAAAGTGGGGTGTTCATTCCCTGGGTTAGTGCAAGGTTAGGATTATGTGATGTAAAGGCTTAGATACGTGCTCTAGACTGCTTACCAAAAGATAGTGAATGGTGGTATCGACGGATGCCAAATAAACTAGAGAATTCAAATATTGTGGGTAAAGTTGCACACCTCTGCAGAGTGTAAATATATTTAATTAGCTGTGCTCACGGTTATGAGCGTGCTTGGTGCAGTCCATCGGGTATAGTCTCTACTTTTGCAAAAACAGTCTCATCGGGACATGTTGGGATGGATATTTGGATGTTGTTTAAACTGAGTGTCATGTCTATGTCTGAGAATAAGGTGATGATCACATCCAAGGGGGTTTGTGATTTTTATATTATTTAGTTACATACTTGTTGCTTCTTTATTATATAACTGCCCTTTAAACTCTCGTTGCAAAATACTATGTGTTGATATTGCAAATAAAACTGGCTTAATGCTGAAAATAACTTGTAGCATAGAGTCTCATCCCTTGTTAGCCATGCATATATATAAATTTTGCGATACACTACAAGTCTTGCTGAGTACGCAATGTACTCAATCTTGCTTAAATTATTGTTCAGAGATAGAGGATGAGCCTATGCCAGACGACGCGTTCTTTGCACCCAGTATCGGAGGGTTCAGTAACGGGTCTTTCTAGGACTTGTTTCTTGTCGGTTGCTGGAGGGTTTGGGTGGGCGTACCGCTGGACTTTTGGTTTATATATATGTTATGCTTTCGTTGTTTAATTCGCTACTTCTGATACTTGTTATTTTATTTGGGCGCCGGTCGGCCGTGTATCCTACTCTATGATATAATCGTTTAAGATAAACACCATATTTGTTTCATGTTGTATGTATATTGTGTATGGATGTGTGTGCCAAAGTTGTGGATGTGTGTACTAGCTATTGATCATGGGACTAGTACGGTATACACACGAGGGCTTGGGTATTCAAACCCAAGGTCTACCAGCTAATTAATCCGATGGCCAATTAGCAGTTAACAGATCTAAACAGATTCATGCAAATTAATCTACCAGATTAATTCATAGCAAAATTAGAGATTGAAAGATAGAATTCCGACGGCATACCGATTCGGCCGTGTAGAGCAATTTGTGATGATAACATGTTGAAGAACGTAGTAGTCGCATGAAATAATCAACCAATCACCACACAATAGATAATCGACGGAAAGGCGAAGTAGATGGAAGCACAATGTGGAGAACCTTTTTATTAATAGATTGATCTTTCTGAGTACAATGAGGTCATATTTAAAAACTAAAACATACTAAGGCGAAAGGGAGGTCCAAGGCGCATGTCATTCTGACAGGAAATGTCAATGGGATAGCTACACCTACACATGTGGAGTATCGTCGTATTACATAGAGCTAGCCCGCATGCATGCGTGGGGCGTGCGTACGTACGCTAGCTGGTGCTGTCACACACGTCACGTAAATACGGCAACATGCACATTACCCAAATACCGTTTCTGCATGTACATCTTCGTATATACGCGTACATATGCCTCCAGAAATTTTTTAAATAATACTTTTAAAAAATACAAAAATAAATAGTCGAAAAAAAAATTACAAAACTAAATTAGCGATAGGAACTTCTCTAGTGGTATGTGCCCCTTTCAAATAAGAGCAATTTAGGGATTCAGTCTCTGTCGCTAATTGAAATAGTGATAGGATCTAGTTTTGTAATTTTCTTTTTCGATTATTTATTTTTGTAATTTTTTTAAATGTATTTTGTTTCTTAAAAAAAATCTGTACCTCGGCACCTATCTACTTACGTCGCCCAGTAATTAATTAATGTACGTGACACGCGTGTATCTGTTTCATACGTACGTACTGTCTGCCCATCCATACAATGCCTATGGTTGTATGTCCGGTTTTATATTGCTTAAGTAGCTACGTATACACAAGCCCTTAATTGCTTTGGATCGTGGTAGTTGTGCATTACCTACAAGGCTACAAGCCAGGTATACGTCTAATTAACTCATGCTACGTGCGTGTACCCTAGAATAGTAGAGCTAACGCAAAGTACACTTTCTCGGTTGTCTTGTTTAGTTTATGTTGCATATGCTTTTTTTTTTTTGTACTTCTTTGTACACCTTTTAATTTAGCTGGTGCAAGGTGTACTTAAAGTATTTCAGATATACTGTTGAATTCTTACAAGCTTTCCCTGCTTGTGCTGCTTTTTAAGATTTTTTTTAAAGAAAAATATATATATATACATTGAATTAGAATGCATACAGTCAAATTGGACTTCTTTTTTTTTTTTAACTTTGATCACTAATACATACAAAATTGTTTACATATATTGATACAGTTAGATTCATAATGGAAATTACTTTTTTTTTGCTAAGATAATTAAAGACTGTTTCAAGTCCAGAGCGATGCGTATTTCTGAATAGACCGTGAGTAGTTTTTAAAGAACATATAAGCACTACTCCACTTACAAACTAAATGTGTTACCTAAACGATTGTGACTTGCATTCATTGCACAGTCGACTTTGTTTTTTGACGGGAAATTAATTGGACAGTTGATGATTTAATGAGCTAATCCGTGAAAAAACTGTATGCTAGCTAGGGCCTATATATAGCTAAATCACTCGAATTGATTAAATGTACCATATAATCTTGTTTCGAGTACTTTAGCATTTGTGCTAGCATG
The DNA here is from genome assembly GCA_036346405.1 of Phyllostachys edulis. Taxonomy (NCBI): domain Eukaryota; kingdom Viridiplantae; phylum Streptophyta; class Magnoliopsida; order Poales; family Poaceae; genus Phyllostachys; species Phyllostachys edulis. The sequence goes on from CM070549.1 coordinate 68,291,296, forward strand.
CTTTATACTTTTTACTATGTACATTTATTTTATACGAATTCGTTGGGTGCGTGTTTGAAGTAAGAAAAGTAGTACATTGGTCAAGGATTGCATGCAGAAAACACACGGACAAAGATTCTACTCCCTTCGACCTTCGTTTCAAAATGTAAGGCAGTTTTTGATAAGTAAGAACAAGGATTAAGAAAGTTAAAAAATAAAGAGAAGGACAAGGGAAAATGACCATGCTATCTTTGCTTAAATATATATAATCGGTGCAATACAAGGGGCAAAATAATGAAAGTACAGTTTGTCATCCAGTTAACTTGTGTTCAAGTACGTAGTAGTTAATACATCTAAAAAAAGCACGAAGTTAATAAGTTACCCTTGCGTTATTATGGAATAATGTTCGAGAGTCCCTTGATCCAAATGGAGCTGGCAGCAAAACGACGTTCATATATAATGCATCTCGTTAGGTATTGCATTTGTGCCCACATCATCATCATCATCATTATTATTACTACTACTACTGGTACTATTACTAACTATTACTATTACTATTATTATTTTGCGAGAATTGTGCACACACTATTGAGGTTGCAAAGCGCAGCAGCTATTACTGTATGTCATCATGGAGAAATTAAGTTCTTACTCGATCGACCATGCATGTTCTCGTGAGCGTTGACACGCACGCGCGCACGTACACGGCTTTGCACGCATGCACTTAATTCGTACTCTAAGCCTATTTATGAGTACACCCAACTCTTTCTTCTTTTCCTAGCATCGATCGTTCACATGTCCTAAAGGGAGGGGAAAAGCTTTGGACCCCCCCGCCTATGCCATGCAACTTTCACATGATTAACGGGAGGCGACACGGCCACACTGTACGACGCCTTGCATGTGTCGACCGACCAGGCCAAGCTGCAAGCTAGCCGTTCATTGCATGCCTCCATTTAGTTTGGTGAAGCTAGATATGGTGGTCTCAAAACGATCGATCCAACCACTTTGCATTGATTAATTATGATTTGTAACTACATTCAGCATTGTTTTATACCGTAGTATCATGGTGACAAAGGGGGAAAAACTACTGCAGAGTGGAGGCTATCCTACATTATAGTTCGATTATGGAAAAATTTGCGGTGGCAAATAAGGAATCACTCCTTAAATTAATAGGTTGCTTCTCTTGGTTGTAGTATTACATAAAAACATGTCACGTTCAAACTAAAATCTAGGTTAAAAATAGCTACAAATATTTTTGATATATTGTGATTTAAAAATTGGAAACCAAAACATTAGGTTTAAATATTAGAAATGAACATTTTATAAATTTTCAAATTCAAATTTAAAATGACCATGTGAGGAGCCAAAAGTGTTATAATCCGCTATATAGAGAGTGTGGATCGACCGCTATTACAATCAGAGGTATAGCAGCGTGTTGCTCTATATCTTGGCATTTTCGAGGCGAAACCACGATAGTACCTCTGTTGCCTGCTATTTAAAACGATTTTGAAGACAAGACAACTCTTAACTCTTCAAATTAAGCGTAGATCTTTTGTATAATAACTCTATTAGTGGATTTTTACCAAAATGCCCATAGAGGGCGACCACCCTTGTAAATACTCCCTCCATTCTTTATTACTACTAGACCTCGCAATAGGTTTTTAAAACTATCTATATTTGCTATATAAAAAATTATATAATTAGATTTGTCATTAAAATACTTTCTTAATATTATAATTTACTAGTACATCTTAATGTAAAGTTATAAAAGGTAAAGGTCAAGTCGCATCTCAAAGACTGTAAAAAGTCAAAAACATCAAGTAAGAAAGAACGGAGGGAGTAGCATAGGATCGACTAGGACTCCTATCTCATCTCACACACTATAATGTATCGATAAATTAAAGAGTTCTATACAGTGGCGGATCTACGATTTGATTATGCCTCAGGCTAAATTCTAATAGGCTAACATTTTAAAACTAACGCTAATTTCTACCCACACTAGGACACAACAAAAAAATAAGCCACAAATGCTTCATTGATATGAAACTTTAGCAAAAAAATGCCTCACCATAAAATATAATAAGAAAAACATGGCAAAACATAAATAATATAGCATTTTAGATATACAAATTGAGTACCTAAATATGAAGATTTCATCTCTAACCTAGCCCACCATTTCTTATTAACATGGAAAACTGTGTGTCTGTTGGTTCAAGCTTAAGGTCTACAAGATGCACATCCTATTTGGCAAACCACGAGACAAAGAGCTAATTCAAGGTCTACAAGCAACAAGGCATTACAACATCCTGTTTGGCTTACTGATTGAAACTCTGAAAGTCTATGTACTATGCTCATTGACCCATGACAATGATCCTTAGCTGAACCAATTCAAGGCCTACAAGCACTAAAAGCAGTTAAGTCTATATATGTACTATGCTCATTAACCCATGACACTGAGTCACTGATCCTTAGCCGAACCAAATTGAATGGTTCAATTACCAGTTTACCACCTATGGTACCTTAACACATCAATGTATCAAGATGTCTGGGAACAAAATTGGACTTCTAAATGTGTTTTATGTAATTTGAACATACGGTGAAAACTCGAAAACTACATTTCGGTGAAAACACAACATGTAAATATTCAAGAGAATTGTGCAAGTCGTATGTAATTTCACCAACAAATCAATGTATTCTTGAGACAAGACCACTATGTACAGGAATCTTATACAACTTAAGTACTAGTTTAGTGACTTTTGGCATCTATGAGTTAGAATGTTAGATTGACTTCAACTCTTCAAGTCTTTGCAATTTGCGGAAAGGTGACTTCAAGCCAAGACATGAGACATCAAGAGAAGAAGAAGAGAACACACACGGCACAAAGGAGGAGAGCAGCACATTTGGGCACTGGCACATGGCGCCGGCCAGGCGTGGAGGGAGGGCACGACATGACGCCAAAGGGACGGAGGTCATGCAGCAGTCTTGGCGTTAGGTGGGGACAGTCTTGCACCAAAGGGACGGAGTGACCCATGGGCACGGCATCGGGTGGGAATGGAGGGCGAGGCGAGGGCGTAGCGCCGGGCGTGGAGGAAGGGCGCACAGCACTAGGTGTGGAGGGAGGGGTGCCGGGCGAGGTAGCGAGGAGCCAGAGGTGCGGGGGTGCGGGGACGTGTAGGTGGGATTAGGTCTAGTGTGATTGGGAGAATGGGAGGCGTCAGGCATGGGAACTAGCCACTAGGATCGGGTGGGGTGGGGGTGGGGGCAGTCGGCAGTGGGTTGTGGCTCTTGTGATGGGCCTCGGGCAGTCGGCACCGGGGTGGACTGATGGACCGGTCCTCGGGCTATAGTCTACCCTGCCCGGGGCCTAGATCCGACCCCTTGGTTCTATACGCTCCCTGTGTGTTCATTGTGCACTTGTAATTGACCTTAGTTATGTTATTGTAGTGCTACATGTAGATCATTTGGTCAACAACGCGACATGCTAGCATATATATAGGCATGCATGCGACACATAAAACGAATTACTAGTATGACCTGCAGGGAGTGGACCATTAACCGGCTGGGGCTGGTAGACCTGTTCATGGGTGGTCTAGCCTGAGCTTGGCCTGGTCCGGGTCGGATTTGGAACTTGATTTTTACTCCGAAAGTCCGAAATCCCACTGAAATTAATAAAAATAAAAAACTATTTCTTTTATTCTCGAAATGAATTAAATGTTAGTTTTTATTTTTTTTAAAAAAATAAAATAATATTTTTAATTCAGAAAAATGAATTTTCGAGTCAGGCCAGACCGAGCTTAGGCCTGTCTGCTCAAGGCTAGTTTTTTAGGCTCAGCCTGAAGCTCGACCCAACGTTTGAACGGATCTAGGCGGGGGCCGTCCGATCACCGTGAGGCGTGCAGTGCACCCACCCCCACCCGGCCACCCGCATGCACATGGCCAAGTTTTGGACGCTGCTGTAGGCTGTAGCGAGAGAGATGGCCAAGCTAAAGTAAGCTAAGATAGTAGCAAGCTAGCCGCTCTGCACGTATCTATGTGGCGCGTACGTGTGCATATATAATATAGGGCCATGGATGCGCGCTGTACGGATGGCAGCGCGCGCACGACTAGAGCACAAGGCGTCGACATCGACGCCGGGTCGATTGAAATCGTTGGTGGTACGTATATACAGGGGACGTATATACAGGGGATAGAGGAGGGAAGGGATTTGAGGAGGCAGTGAACAGATATCGTAGGTTGCAACTAGCAGACAGACAAGAATTGATTCAACGCGATGTGAACAAGAGAATCACCTATCGGCCGTACGCTAGAAGTAAATATGGGACGATTCATCTCGCTACGCAGAGATAAACCCTTTCTTCCATTAGTTAAGATAAGATATCCACGTAGGATAAACCAGACGATTCGAGCGTTATTAAGCTTGTCCGATAAACCTAGATTAATTACTTCTTATTAGATCAGCTTTGGTCGGTGTATACGTACGTACCCATGCACAGTGCGTTCTAATATCTGAGCCATGTAATCTTCAAAGTATTTCTGACCCATGGATATGAATATTGTATGTATGTACCACATTAGCGTCGTTGTCGCCGAGGACCTCGCCACACGGCCGGGCACGGGGTCTAGCTCGCGGCCAGCTAGCGCGGCGTACGTAATTGATCACGATGCGCGCCTTTATTAACTGTGTGCTTTTGGCGATGTTTAATCAGCATGCGATTAAGCATCCATGCTTGGTTTATCTAGTCGGTATTTGCACGCTTATTATACTTATGGTAGTATAAAAAACGTATTTGCAAAACTAACTGTCTGGGCGCACGGTGATCATGCACCGAGACGCAATGGCGCCACGGTCACCGTCTTGCCCAGTCGCCGCCGCCGCCACGCGTCCCGCCAGCCCGGCCGCACTCACCGCACTCACTGACCAAAGCCGGCCCCACCACTTCACACGGCTGGCGCACGGTGGTCATGCGCCAACGGCGGGCGCATGGTGGCCGTGCGCCAGCCAAATAAGCCCGCTATTAGGTTAGTTAATCCATTTGTTAGTTAGTTAGTTAGGTAATTAGTTAGGTTAGTTAGTTAGGTTCCGAGATTTGGAGGAATTTTAAAATATAGTAATTGAGTTTAAAAAATTATGAAATTTTTTGTGGAGCCTCCTGACAATATGTACTTGCTTGTGTAAAATTTTCATAATTTTATTCGTTCAGATTTTTTATCACTATTTCGTATAAGTACCATGTTCGTACGAATTAATAAACGTCCATACCATGTGTTGTTTGTGGGAAGATTTGAACCAGACCCTCCCTCTATTTTGGTCTCCATTTGCCATGTGTTGATTATGGGAGGATTTGAACCAGGCCCTCCCTCCATTTGCCATATTTTATCCACCGAAAGCATCAATCGGTCGTTATCCATCTCATCCATCGAATCCATGTCCGCCGATATGGCTTAATTAGCGCGGGGTAAGGATTTGCTTGTGGCTATAAATTCCTTCCAGCGTTTCATTTCGCGCTCGCTCGCTCGCTCATTCATTTCATTTCGCGCTCGCTCGCTCATCCGCTCATTCATTTCATTTAGCGCTCGCTCGCTCATTCATTTCATTTCGCGCTCGCTCGCTCTTCCGCTCATTCATTTCATTTCGCTTGCTCGCTTGCTCGCTCTTCGGCTTATTCATTTTATTTCGCGCTCGCTCGCTCGATCTTCTACTCATTCATTTCATTCCACGCTCGAAGTCCAATTAGGTACAATATCTTATATATCATCACGTTTATTCCATATTTTCCATTTGAGACACCAATTTAGGAATTTTATATAATTATTAGAGCTTCGAAGTCATTTTTGTCACTGAATTAGATATTCATCTGTGAAATATAATGAGATGTACTTTCTCTGTTAGAATGTGCAATTCTTTTTGCCTTTTAGGAAACTTTGTATACAATAACTATAGTACTTGCTAGCCTCATAGAATTAAGTTTCTAAAAGGTATAATATCGTATCTACAGCTAAAATGTCTACATATCCAACGAAAACATGCGCGTGTGTTTTTACGAGATTCTGTTGATCCAACCTAGCTTAGTGTCATGCTTTTGATATTGCAATTAGTAGCTGCAAATTGCAAATGATTCCCAAAAAAAGGTCCAAGCTATTCTACGAGTTGTCTGATCTCTCATTTTGAAACTCAGAAGGTCTATCTACGTTCTATAAATTGATTGTCATATGCTAACTTCCACTCCAGCTAAAATATGGAAAACTACTCTGCAATTAATTTACAATCTTTTATGTTCATTAGCCACCATCTCACTAATGTTCCCTCTATTCTATGTGTTGCAAGCCATGTCTCTACCGGAGCTACTAGAAGAATTCTACGATAAGGACCACTGATGCAAACTGTGGCTCACCGCTAACACGGATGGCCCTCCGCCCCTAGCGCTTCGGGCGGGGAGGGACTGCTGGGCACTGGACGATCGCTACATCCCGATCCTCTGGTACACGGGCTTGTTGCCCTTTGCGAGGATGGTCTCCGTCGGACGCCAGTTCACCCTAGACGGCAGCTTGCTATCCGCACTTGTCGACAGGTGGAGGCCCGAGACGCACACCTTCCACTTTCGGTGGGGTGAGATGACAATCACCCTGCAGGACGTCTCGTTCTTAACAGGTCTCCCGGTCCGGGGTGTGCCGCTTGTTAGGACCCTCGAGTGTGGTGGAAGGCGGCCGAGCAATGGTTTGGCCAACCTCTCCCGGAGGGTGCACGTGGCGTCCCTCAGGATTGGCTGAGGCAATTCAGCGAATGCCCGCAGGGTGCACCTGACGAGGTCGTTAGGACACACCTCGTTGCTTACCTTCTCCAGCTCTTTGGTTGGGTCATGTTTCCAACCAAAAGGGTGATTTTGAACCCGGCTTCATCCGCGTCGAAGTCTTTGGTTGACGCGGGCCGAGCCGATGCTGAGTCTGGTGGGGATCGGTAGTCCTTTGAGCCACATACCGGGGTTGTGTGGCCCATGTGGGCAAAGACTGGTACCAACCTGAGTCGTCACTCGTGCTCCTGCGGTGTGGAGTTGGGAGCACTTCCTGTTAGGCGGTGACTATTGAGACAATGGCGCACTGCGTACCCTCTCCCACATGACCCCATAGACGCGCCCACCATGGGCTTACGGTGGATTCTTTGCCGTCTGCTTTGGGCGATGGAAGACCGGCGAGTGCTACTCGTTGTACCACAACGAGTTCGAAGTCGTTACGAGGCGACACCATCGGTGTCCATGGCATGGTAATTTTACGCTCGCGGTTGCGCCAAGACGGCCGTCTCGTGTAATCGTCTGGATGCATTACTATGGACGACAACCTGCCACCTGGTGTTCTCACATATGGTGGAGCCTTACGCACCGCAGCGCGTAATGCGATAGTTTGGTCGGTACCAGTTCGTGCCCCCCCCCCGGGACGGCAGGCCCCTGGAGCGAGTCGTACACCTGTGAGTCAAACTTCATCCAAGTAATTTTTGCAGTCCTTATATCTTCTTTTGTAACATTAATCTTTCTGGAAATGCAGGCAATCGAGGTCGGGTGGGCATATTCAAGACTGGCTAATGCACCAGCAGCAATGGATTGCGACATGGATGAACACGCTGCACGTGGATGTCTGGAATGAGCCATGCCCGTACGACCCTGAGTCGTACGGTGCGTACATGGAGTGGTGCGTGCCACGAACGCGCACAAGACTCACCATTCCTCCTCTGGAGCGCGCGGAGGAGGTGACATATCTGACGCACCAAGAGAGCCTCCGCCGCACGTACGACCGTCATAGCGCTTCGCGACATGACGACACTGTATGACACTTACAACCTCTAGTTCGCAGTTTCGTTGATGACATTCGTACTTTTTGTTAATGAACCTGTTACGTATGTCACTAAGTTCGAGCGGGCGCTACGCATCCAGAGCGCAGCGGAGGACGCCCAACTCAACCCAGACAGAACCCCAGCGGTATATAAAAAAGTTTTGAAGCACATCTCGGGGGAAATAAAGAAGATAATAAAGAACTTGAGTTGCGGTCGTTCGAGGGACGACGTCCTGCGCATCGGGCACGAAGTGGGGGGGGGGCCGTGCTCACCCGCTAGGTCACTACGACCTAGTGAGTCCGGCAGGCGTTGTAGCGTTCCCCGTCGGTCATCCGCGGGCCAGGTCGCTGCGGAGGTAAGTCGTTATGTACAAATTTACATTCAGTTTTTTTAGTTATGCCTTACGTTCCGCTAACATGATGCTGTTCTCTCGTCGTAGGTCCGTCGGGATCAATCACTTTTGTTGTCCGGACCCGGTACACAGACTGACGCTCCCCCTCGGTTATCTGCACTGCACATCCGGGAGGTACGAGGTTCTTAGTTTACATCCAGAGTGTTTATTTGTACTAACATCGTTCCGTCTTGCAGCGTTGGGCTGCGGTGGGGTGATTTGCGCAGGGTGACGGCCGTGGGGGTGATGGCCAGTTCACGTCGACTGATGACGACGATACGGGCCTCCCAGCTCCTGCCAGGGAGCAATACACGACGCTAGGGCACGGACAATGGCAGCTAGGGTTTCTAACGTACGCAGGGCAGAGCTCCTCCGGGTTCGCTGCCCCACCGCACGTTCAAGGGCAGATGTCCTCCGGGTTCGGTACCCCACAGTTCATTCCAGGCCAGAGCTCCTCAGGGTATGCGGGAACCCCATACGTCGGGGGCCCGAGCTCATCCGCACAACCGGAGTTACAGGAATCGTACCCACAGAGTGGTTTTCTTGCCTCCGTCGTGGATGAATTCCTCGGAGGTGTCCCAGAGGTCGGCATGGCTCAGCAGGACGACATGTTCGCCAATCAGACTGGTCCACCTCCGCCTCAACGGTCTCCATGCCCCCTCTGAACCGACACACGTTCTCCGGACCGGTGGACGTACTCCATGGGTCATGCTCGGCGCAAAACAAGGCAGCGACTTGACGCAGCGAGCAAAGAAAGAGAGTAGTGACTCAGACGAGTGAGCCATATAATATCGCGTGTTGTGTGATTTTGTTTTACTATATTTGTACGCGTATTTTGGTTGTTACGTGTATATTCGAGCGCCATATTGTATATCGACATCTCCAATAGAGTTGCATTGCTGTTTTTTTTATACATTCCAAGTCACACGAAATCATGAAACCCTAATTTCCGATACCTAAAATCGAAATTTTCGTAACGTAAATCCTAAATTTTCGAGATAATACCAGAACACATACAAATTTGCCACAACATTACACAATTAAGTGAATTGCGTGAGGAGAGCCTTCAAAATAAAATAGATCGTGTGTGTAGAGATATATATTCTTTGCTTTTCTGATCGCCCGTTATGTGCTTCCACCTTGTCACACTTCTTACTGTGTTGCTTTTCTAATTATTGGTGAACCCTGCACCCTCTGCAAAAAGGAAATGGCATAAGGTCCGTTGTCATATCATCATTTTCCATCCTTCTAGGAATATATGGACAATAACGTCCTTCTTTGCTTGTCTTATCGAGTGTGTACAATGTTTTAGAAAATGCTTGTGAACTTCATTGCTTGTCTTATCAACACAATTTAGTTTATTGTCAAGTGGATAAAATCAACAAAGCTCCCGCATCACATACACAGGTCATATAGAAGTGTACTTCATAAATGATTGAAAGCGAATTTCCAAATAAACCACTAGTGCAACCAAAAATAAATATAGAACTCAAAATAATGCGTACGGAAACAAATGCTCACAGGCACACATTCATTTCAAGTTTAGGACTTCCCATGTCCCAACAGTGAACTACATTTCAAGTTTAGCTCTTGTATGACATAGTCCTTTGAGAGCATAGAAGTATTTCTCTTTTCCAACACAGAGAGAATGTAACACTGATCAATAACTATTAAAATTTGCCCCATAAGTGTGCACTAGGTTTATTTATCGGTTTAGTGTGGATGATGTTCTTTAATACTGTATTGTACGATAGGCTAGATAAGGTTGTGCATGAACCAACCGAGGAAAATACGTGGCATGCAGATCATATCACAATGTATCGTAACCTCCGACTCTGTGCATTTCGAAGGCTACGGTACATCGTGATATGATCTGCACGCCACGCATTTCCCTCGATTGGTCATGCACAACCTTATCTAGCATGTTGTATAATACAGATCATCCACGACAAAGAGTGTCCTATTTAACGATGTGTGCTAATAGTCTCCGCGGTGCCATAGCGAGTGCCCCTTGTCTCGGGGCTGCCCACGGTGGCGGTGAGTGTAGAAGTTGGCGCTTCTACAACATCCTCGTGTAGAAGTTTACCGAAGAGTCCATAGCTGGGTATCGTAGAATTTTACGATGTACATAACAAACAAGGCGGAAAAACATTACATTACTAATTACAACTAATTAATTACCACTAAACTAATTCATTACTAGTGAACTAATTAATTACCACTAATTAATTACCCCTAAACTATCTAATTACGACTACGGTAAATAGGCAAAAGCATAACACAAATTACCTGCCCTTCGGAGGAAGTAATCAATCAGCCCTTCGGGGGAAGGCCGAGCGACGAGCAACGAGAAGCAACAAAATAGTTAACCTCCCAATAAAATTAGTTATGTTACATTCTCTGGGTTCTCAGCGACGAGCGCAAGAACGAGAATCGAAACGCAATTGAGATGAGCGAAGAGCGAGTACTAGAGTTCGGTATTTATAGCCGAGCGGAGAAGGGGTCACGGCGTTGGCTCCGGGAATTCCGTAAGCATTGGCGTCGGAATTTCTGGATGAGGCGACAGATGTGCGGAGGAGAAGGAGGGACGGTGGGAAAGATGGTCAGCACGGATTAACCCCACTGTTTTGGCTGGCGCATGGTGGCCATGCGTCAGCGCACACTAAACTAAATGTACTTTTTTTTATACATTCTTCACATGAAATCATGAAACCTAAAATCGAAATTTTCGCGACTTAAATCCTAAATTTTCGAAACAATACTAGAACATATATAAAATTGCCAAAATATTACACAATTAAGTCCACTGCGTGAGGAGTTAAAAAAATCAAATTTATAATTTTTTGAGCTCGTTTTCTACATTTATTGATTCATACGAACATGACACTTATACGAAATAACGATAACAATTCTGAACGAATAAAATTATGAAAAATTTACATAAGCAAATACACAGTGTTGAGAGGCTCCACAAAAAATTTCATAATTTTTTAAACTAATTTGCTATATTATAAATTTCCTTCAAATTCACCGTGCCTATTTTTCTAATTAACCTAACATCTATCTAATTAACCTAACTACTAACCTAATTATGCATCCTAACATCCAAGAGAGAACAAGGTGACTCGAACTAGGAAGAATATCTGGCCACTACAAACTTACCAGCACGAGACTGGAGGATGGGCTAGTCAGAGTTGAGCCTTCGACGATGGACCGCGTCAGCGAGAGGTCTCCGTGCTAAAATAGTGGCTTGAGGAAGGAGAGTGGTCCTTGATCTTCAAGGGCACTCCATGGAAGCAAGTAGACGGTCCTTCCAGGAGGTCTTAGAGTGTCCTGGTCGAAGGGGAAGAGAAGCAGTATCCAAGGCTGTTCCTGTGGATTAAGGAGAAGAGTTAATTGAAAAGAAAACGCCACTTTGGGGGCATGGGTGTGGGTGTATGTACACTATGTGTGAGTGACCTTACCGATGGTTGTCAATGGAGAAGGCGGTGGTGCGGTGGCGCTCGACAGAGGCGAGCGCTGGAGCCAGGCTGGAGCTCAAGCTCTCTTGGAAGAGGAAGGAAGTGAGACTAACACTGGAATGGCAAGGGAAAGCACTAAGCACTATGGGGCTTGGAGTAAAATAGGTGCATGCACCTTGGCACATTCGACTAGGAGGAGTGGGTGAGGCTGTGGACGGTATGGACAACTGAGTGACATCCTAGGTGATGGCTATTAATGGCCGATGGATAGCACCAGGCCGTGGCTTTAACCTGGCACACTCAACGCACAGGTGAGAGGCACGGCTGCCCCAGCTTGACCACTGCTGGTCGGAGGAATAGGAGAGGAATGCATAAGAGCGGGTGTGTCGGACCAGTGCTTGACTGATCAGCCTTTAGCCCAAGGAGAGATATAAAGAAAGGATGAAACTAGAAGAACTTGGAAAGAGGTAGAATAACAGGACTTTAGATTAGCTAAAATCCTGGTATTCACTTGGTGAGATCCTATCATAACGGTAGATCAAATCACGAGAGCAGAAAAGATGAAAAATGTACCCTAATAACTCTCAAATATGCAGGCAAACGGAATGACAATAGGCATTAGACAAAAAGTTTTTAAAATCCCTCATTTTTGCCTTTATGTATTTTTGGGCTATTACAAACCCTACCCCCCTTAAGAGAATCTCGACCCTAAGATTCAGATAATGCTACAATTATCTAATAGACCTGGCTGACAAAGCTATAGACTACATGATCAGGGACTGGTCGTAGGGGATCTTACGACCAGTACTGGTCGTGGGAGGCCCTACGAGCAAAGAACCGGTCATGGGAGGTCTATCGGGTCCTTGTCAGTTATCAAACAGCTGGGGGTATTCGGCTTTCAACAAGTCTTTATGCTCCCAGGTAGCTTCGTGTTCTGTGTGGTTGCTCCATCTGACTTTACACAAGTTGTAGACCCGGTTCCTTGTCTGCTTCTCAACTACGTACCTCTAAGATCTCCACTGGATGTTCAACATAAGCCAAATCCTTGCCAAGGTCAATGTCCTCCAATCGAGCTTGCTCTTCAGGTACACGGAGGCATTTCTTGAGCTGCGACATGTGAAACACGTTGTGTATGTCGGACAACTGCTCTGGCAGCTCCAGCTGATAAGCCACTTTTCCCATCTTGGCGACAATCTGGTATGGCCCTATATATCTTGGTGCCAACTTCCCTTTGACCTTGAACCTCTTGGTTCCCTTGAGAGGGGAGACCTTTAAGTAAACTAAGTCACCTATGTTGAACTCCAATTCTCTGTGACAACGATCGGCGTAGCTCTTCTGTCTTGATTGTGCTGCCAGTAGTCGATCTCGAATAAGACGTACCTTGTCTTCAGCCTCCATTAAGCAATCTGGTCCGAAAAGGTACCCTTCCCCAGCTTTTGACCACAACAGAGGTGTTCGGCATTGTCTTCCATAGAGGGCCTCAAAAGGGGACATCTTCAGGCTAGACTGGTAGCTATTGTTGTAGGCAAATTCAGCATATGGCAGACACTTCTCCCAATCAGCAGCAAACTCTATTGCACAAGCTCTGAGCATGTCTTCAAGAACTTGGTTCACCCTTTTAGTTTGACCACCGGTCTGAGGGTGATATTGTAACGTCCCAAATTTTGGCTTTTCAAAAATCTTTTCAGTAGTTTAGGTCCCTGGAAAATTTCACCAATTTTATTTGATTTAATAAAGCTTAATTGGGAATTTCCTAAATTAAAAATATTTAATTTGACTAATCTAAACATCAATTAAATAAAAACCGGTGTTATTTGGCTTCCTTGTATTTCAAGAAATTTTCTGAGATTTTTTTGGATTTGTTTGCTATTTATTTGGCCACCTTGATTTTTGGGATTTTCTTTAATTCCGAAAATCTTCTTTTTCTCTCTCCTGCCCTAGTGCTACAGTAACCACCGGGTACTGTTCACGTTCGTATCACTGCCGATTATTCCAGCCGAGCGCTTGTTTCTAGCAGAGAGTTGAATTCTTGTACGAGATCAAACCAAATATTTTAAATTCTATATCTTTCTCTACGGTGCGTATAAAAGCGAACCGTTTGCGCCTACGCATCCGTCTTGACCTCCTCTTTCAATCCCCTAAATTGGTTTCCTCTAAACCAATCTATTTTCGTCGCCATATGCAGAATACCGAGCTCTACCCCAAAGGTCTTCTCTAGCGAGTTGCGCCTTCATCCGACGTCCGCCGGCCGAACCGTCTGCGGCGTTGGCTTCGCATCATCGCCCTCTACGTCATGGTACCATCCACTTCACCCGAAGAACGCTAGAGCTATGTTAAGCCGTAAAGCCGAACCGCGTTCGTCGCGTTGCTCTCTTCCTCGGTGAGTTTTTCCCAAATCCGATCGCACCATCGCGTCCGGCTCGTCATTTTCTTTCCGTTTTGCCCCTTCGCCGCCGTCACGTCGCCTTCGACCGCCGGCCACCCCGTGCACACTGTTCATGTATATATACATATGTGTGCAGTACGTCGATTTCCTTGTTGCTCGATCGGTTGATGCTCTCGGTTAATCCTTCTATCTCTTTGCTTTGCCACAGCCTGCCAAACCGAGGTCGTCTCCATGCGCCATGAACCGACTGTTGTGCGCTAAGATCAATCAGCTGAAACCCTGTTCCTGTTCATGTCTTTGGTCCAGTACGTATAATTCTCGGTTGCTTCATTGGTCATACTGCTTCTCTAACATGCATGCATGTATCCAGAACGTTAGCCTTTCGTTTCTGTGATTGATGCGTAATCTTGCTTCTCTCTTTCTCTAATCATCTCTCCATTGCTTTGTCAAGCTAGTGCTAATCCCCTGCCACCTCCTTGCACCAAGATCAGCCAGTAGCAATCCCATGCGCAAGGAACCAAGCCACACGTTGCTCTGCCGATGCTTCCTTCTTTCTCTGTTGGTTTCTTTCCTAGTTCGGCTGGAACTGATCTGCTAGTAATCCCCCATGTTCCTTCTCTGTTAATTATTTTGGCTGCTAATTCCATGCCGCCATGCACCAAATTATCCGGCCGACCCTCTGTTTCCTATTCAAGTCTGTGTCCAACACGTGAGTGCTCAATTCGGTTCCTTCTCCGGACTTTGCATGCCGATTATTGTTTCCAATGCAGGTTCTGTTGGTTTCTCAATTCAATCTGATCTGTATTGTCTTTATTCTTTCTTTGCTTTGCCACTTCATTGCTATCTCATGTCATCAAGCAACCACCCCTTTATGCCATAACCGAACGGCAGTAGTTCCTGCTCCTCTGTATTCTGTTTGGTTCTTGGTTGTGTTAGCTATGCTTGATACTTCTCTGTTTCTATTTTGCTCTCCCACTTCCATGTTGGTCCCACATGTAAGTCACTATATCTATCTCACCTCTGTGTTGACCCCACGTGTCATCCACTCAATTAAAACCCTAGTTTATTTATCTCTCTTACATGCGGGTCCCGCATGTCAGTCAACCTTTGGTCAAACCCTAGCCATGAGCTTGGTCCACCTTGTTAGACTAGCATATCTCTGTGGACCTAGTCCATAGACCAGTGGCCCACACGTCAACATCTAATCCTATTTTCGGGAATTAACTTAATTCCTGAAAAGTCCTTTTATCTTGTTGGTCCCACATGTCATTCACCACCTTGTTCTCTCTCACTTACCAGTGGACCCCACTTGTAAGTCTCCAACTCTTTTTATCTATTTTAATTCGAAAGAATATTCTTTGAATATTCTTCTCTCTCGATTTCATCATTCCATGTGATCTTCGAAAGCTCATATCTTTTGAATTCGAACTCCGTTTGAATCCATTCAAATTCCTAAATTCATCTAAATTCCATATCCATTTATCTGAGATTTTTATTTTATTTTTGGAGTTTATTTGCTCTCTGTTATTTATTTGTTTTGGTTTATTTGCTTGTTTGCGAGTAGACGTTGATACTTTGGGAAGTTCTGATCAAGAAGGAGCTGAAGATCAAGACAGTAGAAGATTAAAGATAAATAAAGATTATCATTGCTATAGCAAGGCAAGTTATAACTTTGATCATATTGAACCCAGTTTTCAAAAGTTATATTGATTTAAATTATTACATTTACTTTAATTATTTATTTCAATGCTTTTGGAATTAGTTAATATCCAGTTTGTTATGACTTCCTTGTCTAATTGTATGCCATAATCTTTTGTCACCCTAGTTTGGTTCATTTAGTTGGTGCTATTGTATTACCAACGTGGGTTGGTTAGATGCAATTAGATTGCTTAGCCATGCTACGAGTCACCATCTCATGTAAGTTGCAAATATAAACTTGACTAAGTGACTATGAAACTATGTGATAGAAACTGTGTGCGCTTTGTGCTATTACTCGTTGATGGCATATGTTGCACTTAACCAACAGGGTAGGAAAGGATTTAGACGGAGGCAAGTGGACTGTGTGATATTTTGGTGGAGCTATGTGCGTGGGCTTAATAACCTGTGTGCATAGGGATGTGTAGTTTATTTGGAAGTCTTGTGTTGAATCAATCTATTCGAATAGCCGCATCCGCGGTCATGGACATGCTCGGGGATTTCACACGAGGGGTAGATTTTCATAAAACTTGGGATGGGACAGTTGTGTGAGATAATTTATGCAGCTGTGTGAATAACTTGATTAGGCTATTTGTCTTTGTGAAAACAAATGATAAAACTTATTATTGTCTATTTGTTTTGAATTATGCTTTCAATCTATTATTTGTATTCAAATTGCAAATGTTGCATTTTTGCAAAAGAACCACAGAAGCCATTCCTTTGGAATAAGCCTGCATCTATAAATTGCATTCTGTGGTATGACTTGCGAGTACGGTGTGTACTCATGCTTGCTTTAATAAATCAAGCAGAGGTGAAGGAATCGTCAGCCAACAAGGTCTGCTTCAAGGATCGTGGAGAACTAGGTCGCGCACCCCAGCCGATTGCTTGTGGGCATATGGATGGACATCACTGAAGTTATTCTGTTTCGTTCCGCTGCAGCTTCATTGAACTATTTGCCCTCTGAAGCATTAATTGTAAGCTTGATCTTAAGGTCTTTACTCTGATGTTTATTGTTATTTGCCTATTTATTTGTTATCTTTGTATATGGATATGATATTTCACTGATGTTGCCACTGTGTGCACTAGCGTGATCCTGGACTAGTGCAGTATACACAGAGGGTCCAGAATTGCATATTTTGGGTCCCGACAGATATGCTATGCTGAAGGCCAGATAAGTGCACTTTCAATGCTTGAAAACTCTTCTCACACCCTTCAGTCCACTCGAACTTCCTCTCTTTCTTCAGCAACTGGGTGAGAGGTCGGGCAAGCTTGGAGAATCCTTCAATGAATCGACGATAGTATCCTACCAATCCGAGGAAGCTCTGAACCTCAGTCACTGAGATAGGTGACTACCATTCAAGGATAGCTTCCACCTTGGTCGGATCCTTGGCTACTCCATGGCAGATATGATATGGCCCAAGAAACTAACATCGGATAGCCAGAACTCGCACTTGCCATACTTGGCATACAACTGATGCTCCCTGAGGGTATCTAGCACCAATCTCAGATGTTGTGCGTGCTCTTCAGCATCCTTGGAGTAGACCAAAATTTCATCAATGAAGACTACTACAAATTTGTCCAGGTACTCCATGAACACCTTGTTCATTAAATTCATGAAATAGGCTGGAGCATTAGTTAGTCTGAATGGCATAATAGTGAACTCATAGAGGCCATATCGGGTAGAGAAGGCTGTCTTGGGGATGTCTTCAGCCCTAATCTTCAATTGGTGATACCCCGAACGCAGATCTATCTTGGAAAACTTGGTTGCCCCCTTGAGCTGATCGAACAGGTCATCTATCCTGGGCAATGGGTACTTATTTTTGATAGTCACTTCGTTCAGGGACCGATAGTCTACACACATCCTCATGCCGCCATCCTTCTTCTTCACGAATAGCACTGGAGATCCCCAGGGAGAAGATCTTGGTCTAATAAACCCTTTATCATGCAGCTCCCGAATTTGATTCTTCAGCTCCTCAAGTTCATTTGCTGGCATCCTGTAGGGTCTCTTGGATATAGGTGTTGTCCCAGGCAATAGCTCTATGATGAACTCTATGTCATGATCTGGTGGTCCTGGCAATTCTTCCGAAAAAACGTCTGGGTAGTCCTGTACCACCGGCATTCCTTCTAGAGGGACACCAATGGCATAGCGGTGCCCTTTTCCATTGGAATGGGTGGTCCATCTTGACTCGACCACCATGCGAGTCCTTTGGTAAGGCTCCTCGTCCTATTGGTGCGATCTATTACCCTTGATACAGCTAGCCAATCCATCCCAAGGATGACGTCCAGGGTCTGGGCTTCTAGCACCATCAGGTCTTCTGGAAATATTATTTCCTCAAACCGAATTACCCCAAGGCTTACTAATTTGGCCCATAATAGTCCTCCAGGTGAGCTAAGCTCTAAAGGTCTCTTGAGAACAAAGGTTGGCAATTGCCAACGATCCACAAATCTGCGGGAAATGAAGGAATGCGATGCTCCAGAATCAAAGAGAACACGAGCTGGCGAGAAGTTAACTGAGAACATACCCATCTGTACATCCTGTGCCTCCTGTGCTCCTTCTGTGGTGATGTGGTTTATTTGGCCTTGCCCTCATGATGGAGTGGTCCTGGGTGCTGATGCAGTCACTACCCTTCCCCTTGCTGCTGTCCCAGGGGTGTGCGACACTCTTGCCGGAGTACTTCCTAAGTTAAACTTGACAGGGGTGAAGGCTTTGCGTGGGCAGTTGCGGGCGAAGTGCCCAGGTTCATTGCAATTGAAGCACAACTGGCCGGCAGACTGTGTCCTGGTCTGTGGAGGTTGGCTGGGTCGTACTGGGGTGGCATACAAGGCACCACCGGGCTGATTTGATGTGGCCGAGGACCAAGGTAGAGTGGCCGGTCGAGAGCCACTACCGGAAGATGCACCATAGGATGGTTGAGCACTAAATGACGGCCCTCGTGAAGTGCCCATCTTTCTCTTGCGAGTGGCTTCAAATGTCTTGCGTTCGTTCTCCAGTAGCAATGCCTTGTTGATTAGTTGTTGAAAGTCTTGGAAGTCATGTACTATCAACTGCACTCTTAGGCCATCTCGTAGCCCTTCTTTGAAGCGGTCAATCTTCTCTTCCACTTCTGCAATATCATTCTGTGCATAACGAGCCAGTTGATTGAACCGAGTGAGGTACTCACACTACTATAGGAAGCCACATCACAGACGGTTCGGAACCATCATCACAGACGGTTTTCGAACCGTCTATATTTGTTAGTCTATGATAACAGGCAGTTATCACAGACGGTTTCCACTAAAAACCGTCTGTGATACGCGAATATCACAGACGGTTTTTATTTAGAACCGCCTGTGATATTCACGTATCACAGACGGTTTGTTTTAGAACCGTCTATGATATTCGCGTATCATAGATAGTTTTTAGTGGAAACCATCTGTGATACTATGCCTTCACAGACGGCTTTAACAAAAAACCGTCTGTGATAGTTCATACTCCTGACTACATTTTTGCTGTTTTTTTTTTGCTAGCCTCAGGAATTGCTAGCCATGCCCTTTGAAAACAAGCATGCACAAAAACAGATTCATCAGAGATAATCAATTGTTAACAACTCAAAGTGATCATTACTCAAAATAAATTACAAAAGATCACATTTGTTCAAGTATCGTTGCTATAGTTACAACTGGATTACAATTGAGTCAATTGTTTGCGTTGAGAGGTGTCGGCGGGGTGATGCTCTGGGTCGGCGACGGAGTGAAACTCTCCGTCGTCGTTAATGATTTCTGACTTGATAAAGGTGCAGAGCTTCCCTCGAATGTCCTTGATCTCTTCCGCAATGAGTCCATCACATTGTAAATCCAAGGCCTGTCACTAGCAATAGTAAAGTGGTAAGCTATATATATTTAAATTTATAATTAGGAAATAATTATTTCTAGATTGACAAACCTTAGGATCCTTCTTCCTAGCTCTAAGGATTAGCTTCATATGATAGCAGATGTAGATTGCACATAACTCATCATCTTTTTGCTGGCGGCACTGCAAAAATAGAATTACATATATAGGTATAGTCAGTTCGAGACGCGTTATTATGAAGTATGATATAGGATTATCGTGTTGTAGCGTGTACCGGAAAATCCGTCCTGTGTGTTAGTTGGGCGCTCTTTCCATCGTATATTCCTTTGTTGCAACCATAATCGATGAATGACCTACATGATTCCAAAAAGTTATCCTCGGCCATTTCAAACGAATGAAGACTACAATAGAGTTATGTAAGGAGGAAATGAGCATACCTCTCGAGTATTCCTTTTAGAACGCTGAAGTCGTGCTTGTTGCGGATTAGGGAATCAAGGTATATCACATGGTTCCTCTTGGATATAATAACTAAAAGGATCCAGTGGTACCTACTCATGTATGTCGCTATAGTCATTAAACCTAAGTTTGTGCTGCATATAAAGTACAAATGAAATTTGTATAGCAAGTAGTGACACTTACCCCTGGTTGTAGGGCACCACTATGTACTTCATGTTCTTCTAATGAAGCAATGACCTAGTTATGTATTTCTCAACAAAGGACGAGTTTGCTTGGATGGTTTGCAACGATACCACATGTGGGTCGAGGAAACCCACCGGTTCTTTCCATTCCTGGAAATTTTTCATCATGTGTCTATACATAAGTAATGAGTTGTGATATTTATCAGTATTACATGAATGTAGAACTTGATTGTACGCACTTATAGTATCCAACATAGTAGAAGCGAGGCATCGAGGCCAACGAGGTTGAATAGGTCATATAAGTCGTTGAACCCACGACGAAGTACCTCGTCTCATTGAAGAAATGCTTCTCCTCGTATCTGACGGTGACTCCAGTATCGCACCCCTTCTTTTGGGTCTTCTCCAAGTACCAGGCATGCAAAGCGACAAGCATATCCAAAGCATTATCTGCGTCGAGCACTGCGGTTTTCCGATGATGTAGTTCCCGGATATCGCGGACTTCCCGGACTTGGGAGGCGCCTTAATGTTCATCGATTTCGATTTGGCCTTAGCGATTGGCAGTGTCTTCTTGTGAGACGACTCGGGAACCGATACGGCGGCACACTTTTGCTGTTCCTTCGGTGTCTTCTCCACGGGAATCGAAGAGGTGGCCTTCTGAGGAGAAACATGAGGTGGAGTCATCGAGGGTCCCGTTGGAGAAGAATGGTCGTGTCGGATCCGCGACCTTCTTTGGGTCCAAGGCGATGTCCTTCTTGGGCCACTGGATAAAAGAGTGGACGGCTCTCCTAGTGTTATGATCTCTTCGTTCAGGCGAATCTTCAGTGGGACGGCTAGGAAATTGCCATGTACCATATCCACTGACCTGGCGTAACCTGCGCGGTGGCACCTTGTGATGCATTGCCCTTCCTCGTATGGATACACTATCCCCCGCGCAGCCTCAATAGAAAGGGACCTATCCATCCTCACTTGGAGCTTGCAGGGCGTCGGCTCCTACAAAATGATACGCAATTAACTAAGGCGTCCTATAGGTCTATCTTTGGTGCATTCCATAGATGTACATTACCTTGATGTCGTCTATCGGTAATTGGACGTCGTCATGTTCGAATTATCTTGTGACGACGACGCTACTCGATGTCGGCAGGGTGGCTCCCCAAATTAACAGGGGCGGCTTCCGACTGGCTCAGGAGTTGATTCATTTGATCCTACAATACTACTATCTTTTCTTCAAATTTGTCAGTAAGCATCTGTATCAACCGGTCGTCGTGCTTGGCCTTGAATCTCTTCCTACTCCTATACGTGCAGTAGTCATCCACGAATCCATGACTCCAAGGTACGTTAACCCCAAGGCCTCGCGTGCGACCCGGGTGCTCCTTGTTTCCCAAGGCCATAGACAGTATATCCTTCTCCCTGTCTGCATGGAAGGAGCCTTGGGAAGCTTGGGCAATCAAGTCACGCTGCAAGAGGTCATCATGTTATTATAGACAATATGAAGTTATGGACTTATTAACAACTAGGTAGTTCGATATATTTACCACACGTTGGGACACTTCCTGGTCTGCCGGGTTTGTGAAAGAGATGTTGCCCGAAGATAAGACTTTTTCCCTCGCTTTTAACCAGCTTAGGGAACGCGGGTCTGTGATATCAGGAAATGGCCCGGTTGCGTTCTCCTCCTCCGCTGCCCATTCCTTGTATTTACCTGCGTACCCAGCGGTGCCGAGTCTGTGCGGGTGAGTGTTTCGTGTCTAGAGAGCTTTGTGCGCCGCACTTTGCTTCTTAAATTCAGCCGTCGTTTTCATAGCCACAAAGGTGTCCCATGCTTCCCGCGTCAAGAATCTATACTTCGCGAAGGGCATCTGACCCGTGTTCACGTACTTCGTGACAAGAATGCTCTTGAAGGTCCTCCATGATTTATCCATCGTGAGCATCGCCGTCCGTCGCACGCATGCCACGTCTGCTTCTGGAATAGTGAACTTCTCTGAAAGTTATGTCCACAGCGCGCCTTTTGCTTGTTTCGTCAGGTCCTTCCACCTTGGTGTGGTGATGGGGACCCGTTCCCTTCCAAGTATCCCGCAGATCGTCTGGAATCTCGCCGCTGATCTCTTGGGACTCAGAGGGACCCCAAAGTCACTGACCTCCGTGATGACCAGTCGGCCCGCAGGCATTTTCAATTGTCCTCTGCCATCTCGCTTAGTGTCATTATAAATCGGCGGTGACGGCGGCCTCGTCGGCGCCTCTTCCATCTGCGGCGTCGGTGACGGCGGCCTCGTCGGCGCCTCTTCCATCTGCGGCGTTGGTGACGGCGGCGAAGACAGTGCCTCTACCATCTCACTTACTTGCTATCTATATAAGTTACATATGCAATAAAATGGATTGCAAGTGTCCCAAATTAACATATACATTTAAACTTAATAATATGCTCAACATGTGCAATATTAGCAAATAATCATAATTAATTCCTGCATAAATATGAACATAATTAATCTCAGTAAGAAGTACAGAGGTTGACTATAGAGATCAACATGGCAAATGAAAAGTTGAATGAGCTCATACAGACTACTAGAAGAATCACAAACTAGTCATTAGATTACCAACAAAATTGAATACTCTCAATAGAACGAACATGAAGACACGAGTTCGGTGATAAAGCCGATTAGGTGACATAACAATATCCACTTCAAATGCTAGAGATCAAATGAACCGTAAGAATCGAAATAACTAGCTTTCAACCGAAAGTAACCAATTAAAAGTACATCATATTGACAGAGTAAGTAATACAATAGAGCTCAAGTATGAACTAACCATCACATTCAATCTCGATATAAGGCGAGTTCATCACGAGCATGTCAACAAAGCCCATCGATCAATTTGCAATATCTTGATTACTAGATTCGTAAATCGAAACTAATACAGATCAAGGTATCAACTAGCACTTGCAAATATATATATATATATATATATATATATATATATATATATATGCAAAGATCAACCGAATCGCCACAGAGGAGCAATACTCACAGAGAGGATGCCGCACAAGAACTCACGGTGCAAGGAGGAGGCGGTGCGGGGGAGGCCGACACGGGACGAGGAGGTGCAGGGGAGGAGGCCAACACGGGAGGAGGACGGCATGGGGAGAACGCAGGTGCAGAGGAGGAGGCCGACACGGGAGGAGGAACGCGGGGAGGAGGCAGGCGAGCAGGGCAGGACGCCGAGGGGGAGGAGGTCTGGCGTCGTCCATGTCGAGGCGGCGGCGGCGCCGAGGTCGGGGCGGCGACGTCGGGGCTTACTGGCCGGGAGGTGAGCAGGCGTCGAGGTCGGGGTGCCAAGGTCGGGGCGGCGGCACCGAGGTCGAAGGCGCCGAGGTTGGGGGCGCCAAGGTCGGGGGCGGCGGTGCTGAGGTCGTAGTCAGCGGTGAACGGGCGAGCCCTAAACCCTAGAGGTGGCGAACGAGCGCGCGAGAGCCTAAGGGGCACGGGAGAGGAAGTGACGAGTGAGAGCAAAACCCTAGCGGTTCCCGCCTTATAAAAAGTATATCATAGACGGTTCCCTAATAGAACCGTCTGTGATATGTTCCATATCACAGACGGTTCTCGTAGGAAACCGTCTGTGATATCCTTATCACAGACGGTTCTATTCGAAAACCGTCTGTGATATATCTCCTGGTGAGAAATGAACAACAAGTCTCTTCATTTTCCGCATGTGTCTCTTAGCCTCACGATCACAACCGTCTCTTCATTTTCCAACGTCGCTACAGCTCCCCAAATATCTCTTCGTCTCCCACTCCGGCTTTAGAGCTTGTTCTATAAATAGATGTCCCCTTCTACAATGTATTTCACACAACCTCCTTGATCCCCTTTCTCCACAAAAATAGAAATGGTTGCCTCTTCTATTTCCTTGTCGTCGGCATTGATGGCCTACCTAGCCGCACTGTACACGCACCTCTCTCGCTGTACGTTGAACCGTGCTGTGAAAGAACACTATTTCAACAATGTCTTCACTCCTCTGTCCGAGAATTTGTCAGAGCGGGTGACGGCCACCTTCTGCCGTCTTGACATCCTCCTCTTCCGTGTCTTCCGGGTGATCTTCCACTTTTGGCGAGTTTACCGCATCATCGACGTGGTCCTCCAAAACGACGTTGCACGTCTCCAGGAGGCTTGCCGTCACTTGGGCTTGCTTATCGAGGCAAAGAAGGCCATCGAGTCAACCAAAGCCGAGACCCTCAAGCAAGAGAAGAGAGCCTATGGGCTCAATTCTTCTTGGTTCAACAATCCGAGGTCTTCGAGACACTTTCGAGCAGCGCGTCGTGGTGGGCGATTTCAGGCTTCATTTGATCACGAACCGTCCACCCCCGACGCCGCCGCCTACGAAGTATTGAAGACGGAGTTAGCAGCCTACCTCCGCCACTATAAAAACTTTCTTTATTTATAGGTTTCTAGTTTTTTAATCTTTTTGTAAGCGACTGGCCACGCTGTTTGGCCATATATATGAAAATTCCAAAATGAAAAAAAAAGTTTGGAGGTGAAGTTACTATATTAATTATATGTTGAAATATATATATCAGAGACAGTTTAGTGGAACAAATTAATTAATTTTATGTTGAAGGCTAAGATAGGATCGCTAATCCTTTTTTATCGTCTGTGATGTAAAAAGGATATGATCTTTTTATCGTCTGCTTATTACAAGCACATAATATTATCTGGTCGGTCGGTTGGTCTCCTCTTGTTATTCACGTTTAATCTTGCCGTGGAACTTTGAAATGTATTATTACAAATGTATAGATGAGAAAGATCATTTATGACTGGCTATCAATATCAAAGATGACAAGTCCATAACACATCAACACATGACAATTTCACGTTGACATCAAAATATATGAGAGATTACAAGTCCATAACACATGATGTTATGGAATAAATTAATTACATTGGAGTAAATTCTTAATTAAAATATAGGCCTTCCTGATGATCGACACGCATATAGCTAGCTTCCTCACTGGGTTCTTCCTCGAGCCTAATGCCGTTTCCGAAAGGAGGCAACTCGTCAAGTTGATTGTATTCTTCCTCGTCCACTACATTCTCAACTCCGACAATCCTCCTTTTTCCATGAAGAACTACGTGGCGCTTCTTATTTGCTGGGTCGGTTACATAGAAGACTTGAACAACTTGGTTAGCCAGTACGAATGGTTCGTCTTTGTATCCGACACGTTCGAGGTCCACGGTAGTGACGCTGTACTTGTCGACCTTCACCTGTAGGAGATGAACCCAACGGCACCGAAATAGGGGGATCTTGAAAAGCACGTAGTCGAGCTCCCATATCTCCTCTATTTGCCCATAGTAGGAGCTCCTCAGCCCATCGGTACTGAATACATCTATGCGGACACCGCTGTTCTGGACTATGCTCTTCCTATCCTGAGCTGCCGTATAAAAGGTGTACCCATTTATGTCGTATCCTTGCCATGCGATAATTGTAAATTGTGGCCCTCGTGCCAACCATAGCAGCGTATCATCACTTGATGACCTCCCAGTGATTCGCACCTTTAACCATTCGTTGAACCGACGGTTGTGCTCTCTCGTGATCCAAACCTCCGACCAGTCTGGATTCTGTTGGTGTACCATGTCTTTGTCCTCGTCGATGTACGGGGACACTTGGGTCATGTGTTGCAAGACCATGAAATGGGCTTGAGCGTACGTATCCAGATCGGGAGGGATTGATTTCCTTCCGATGGTCCCGACACCATCCAGTCTCCCCTCATGGCGAGATAGAGGCACACCTATCGGTTCCACCTGAGCCATGTAGTCGATGCAGAACTCAATGACCTCTTTGGTTGCATAACCTTCGATCATCTTGCCCTCGTCGAGATCGATTCCGTCGTAGGACTTGAGAATTCCCATGTACCTCTCGAGCGGGTACATATGACGAAGAACACAGGTCGCATATCTTTATCTCTTTCACAAGGTGAACAATGAGATGGACCATGATATCAAAAATGACGGAGGAAATACATCTCAAGATGACATAGAGTCGTCACCACCTCGACTGCGAGTGTATCTAGTCATTGGGGATCAATGATCTTCTGCGCAATTGAGTTGAAAAAATAACACAGCCTCAAGATTGCCACTCGAACCTTGTTCGGCAAGATACTTCTAATTGCATCAGGAAGCATTTGTGTCATTAGCACATGACAATCATGAGACTTCATACCAATTAATTTCAAATCTTGCATAGAAACAATTTTCTTAATGTTAGTGGAGTAACCAGACGGGACTTTTACACCATACAAGCTCTAACACAGTTCATTTCTCTCAGCCTTGGACAGAGTGTAGCAAGCTAGGGGAAGGTACGTTCGTCATGTATCGGTCTCTTTCGGTGCTAACTCGGTCCTTATGTTCATATCAACGAAGTCACACCGTGCGTTAACACCATCCTTTGTTTTGCCACTAATGTTCAGCAAGAGACCAATCAAGCTATCACATACATTCTTCTCTACGTGCATGACGTCGATGCAGTGGCGAACTTCTCTTTTTTGTACGCATCCCATACCTATACCCCTTAGTTCCACAGTGTCACAAGATCTTCCAGCAATAGTGCTAGGTATACATCAATATCATTCCCGTTTGCTTTGGCCCTTGGATAAGTAGTGACATCAAAATGTACTTCCGCTTCATACACGTACCAAGGAGGAAGGTTGTACATACATAGATTCACGGGGCAAAGTGCTATGTCGGTGCTCATGTTACCAAAAGGATTCATTCCATTCAGTACTCAACCCTAACCTTATGTTCCTCGATTCACTTTTGAACTCTTGAAGCTCGATCAAAGTTTCTCCATTGGGCGTAATCGCAGGTGTCTTAGCTTTCCATCTCTCTTACGCTCCTCTGAGTGCCCACGCAGCAATCTTGCCTCCTTTGGGTTCGCAAATAAACGCTTCAAACGTGCGATCACAGGCAGATACCACAACATCTTAGTAAGAGGTCCTTGCTTCACCTTAGCAGTATTCTGACGCTTGTATCGGGATGCTTTGCACATGGGACATACATGCATGTCTGCATACTCTTTACGGTAGAGGATATAATCGTTCGGACATGCATGTATTCTTTCTACTTCCATTCCTAATGGACAAATAACCTTCTTTGCTTGATAGGTGGTGCTGGGCAACACGTTTCCCTCCGGAAGGATGTCCGCTAGGAGACCTAACAACGCCGTGAAACTCTTATCGGACCAACCATTGCTTGCCTTCAATTCCAGCAGTTCAAGCACGGTTGACAACCTTGTGTATTCCGGCTTGCAGCTAGGGAACAAAGGTCTCACGGAGTCCTCCCTTAAGCCCTCGAATTTACAAAACTCTCTCTCCTTGTAGTTCTCTTACGCATCGTGTAGCATCCGATCCAGTTGTCATCGTGCCACCTATCCTCATCAAAAGCACACCACATCCGGCAAATCGTTGACTTCCTCGGCGATGTCGTCATTATTAACTTCTGGTATAATCTGCTCTTCACCGTGATTGGTCCAACATGTATACCCTTTTTTGAAACCCCTTCGAATCAAGTGCGCTTCGATCTGCGCCGCGTTGTTAAACATCTTGATTACGCAATCAATGCATAGACGAGACATAAAATTTATCTCCTTCTTCAACATATCACCTTTCGGTGGCTCTTCTAAAAGTAACCACGCCATTAATGTACTCTTGACTCACACGGTTCACACCGTACATCCAGTTTCGATCCATCTACACTACGCATGTAACAAATTAGTGTCAAATTGATTAGCGATTAATTTATAGCAAACATGAATTTAAATATGCAAGTGAAGCTTCATAACGAAGTTTTCTTTCTTGCTTTAGGCATCTGATATGCCTCCAGGAAGAGAGAATTGTACCAACTCCAAATTTCAACATTTTCACAAAACATCTAGTCATAGATAACTATTGCATACGACAAACATCTAAGACCATACCAAATAGGACTAGAGTACTAAGCTTCTAATCCTCAATTAGCTACAATGTATGGTAGAAGACATGACGTTTCACATGACAAAAGAACGACCCTATTTGCATCCCATCTACCTGAGTTTATAGTGATATGCTGATATTAGTTTGGACTAATTAATTTGACCTACACCAAGGTTGTTATTTGCCTACAAAACCACATATGCCTTTTCATAGAAATTATAAAGAAAATAATCATATGCAATCACCTAGTGGTACTGCATATCAAATTTTATCACCAAGTATAATGACAATAATATATGGCAGTTATTTAGTATTTACAGCGCTATGCCTCAAAATTCTAAACAAAGACTGAGCAAATCAAGTTGGAATTTTTTGTGCCAATAATCTTCAACCGCACCTCACTATCTTTTTGAATTTTCACCTGAGCCAGACAAACAAGCAGCTCCCAGTTAGAACAAGAAGGAGCAGGTTGGAGGAGCTAGGGCAGGGAAGTGGCGCATGGGAGAGGAGAGCAGATCTAAGTTGAGCCAGCGGCAGGGTTGCTCCAGAGCGATAGAGGCAGTGATAGAGAGCGGCGATGCGGCGAAGGGACACAGGCCTCGAGAGGCGGTCAAGGCGGCGGCAGCGGCGGCGGCGGAAGAGGGATGTGTCGGGCGCAATTTATATGATGGAGGATATCACAGACGGTTCTTAATTAGAACCGCTGCAGCGATAACAATATCCTGAGCGGTTCTCATTCGTAACTGTAATATATCCTGAGCGGTTCTTATTGAGAACCGCTCGTGATAATACATAAACGGTTCAATGAGAACCGCTCGTGATTGGTCGATTATCACGCAGCGGTTTGTGAATAGAACCGTTTATGATAATTCCTGCACGGCTCTATTAATGAACCGTCAGTGATAGATGATATCGCTGCGGTTCTAAATAAGAACCGCTCGTGATAGGCCGGATGCCAAGCGCAGTCGAGACAGACCCAACACAGACGGTTCCAAAGGAACCGTCTATGATGGGGCGTCTACTATAGCCTATTTTGTAGTAGTGTCAGTGACTGAAAGGTTGCCTTGCTTCAAGGCCCTGAACTCATTCCTCTTCATTCGCATGACACTCGCAGGAATGAAGTTGTTCCTGAAGGCTTCCTGAAACTCAGCCCATCCTACTTCTGCAGCGGCCTGTGCTCCTTCTTCCGCACCTTCTGCTTCTGGTTCTTCAACCACCCTTGCTGCTAGGTAGTTATCCCACCAGTCAGAGGCTGGTCCCGCTAGTTGGTGTGTGGCATACACCACTTTGTCTTCCTTTTGGCATCGAGCCAGAGTTAATTTCTTCTCCATTGTGCGTAGCCAATCCTCGGCTTCTAGTGGCTCGTTTGCCATAGAGAAGACGGGAGGCTTGGTGCGCATGAAATCCCCGAGCCTGGTCCCATGGCTGGCTGCTCCGGCTTGCTGACCTGCGGCCATTGTTTGTAGCAGTTGGGTTTGTTGCGCCAACACTTGAGCTTGCTGTGCCATTACTTGAGCCAGTGTGGGGTGCTCCGGAGGTGGTGGTGGTGGTGCTAGGCCGCGTCCACGGCCACGACCACGACCCGCGGCTGCTCTCCTTGGAGGCATCTATTAACGAGAACTCTTTAGAGAGGAGTACACGGCAACACAAAGTGATGACAGAGACGAAGTCATCACAAGTCTACCCAATACAAAGCCGCACAATTAAAGCCAACTGGTAGAAATCAGAGAAAATGCGTATAACCCAGGGGTGGGTTCTGCAAAACCAAGAGAAAAGGAACAGCCAGAAAATACATATATACTTTTGTAGGGCTGCGAAACTGCTCTTTAGTGTGTAGTCCTAGGTTCCTATCGTCCAGCTAGCTAAGGTCGTTACCCTACAGTCGTGGGCTCTGATACCAAGTCTGTCGGACCCCAAATTTGGAGCTTGGGATCCACTATGCATAAGGTGTCATTCCTTGGATCAGTAGCTGACAAGCACAGTTACATTTAAGTTCACTCGCATAACTACGGAAGCTCACAGCAAACACACATTTGGGTTCATAGCTGCGACCACATTTGAACATGAAGGACATCTGGGGAAGTCTTGAAGAGGGTCTTGGGTGGGGTTCAAACCCTGAGGAGGTCCTGAGAGCCAAGGGTGGTCCCGAGGAGGTCCTAAGGAGGTCTTGGGACATCTGGAAGTGATCTTTAGACCATATAGGGGTAGTCGTGAGACAGCTGGTTGTGGTCTTGGACTATCTAAGGGTGGTCGTGAGACATCTCGTCGTGGTCTTAGACCATCTAGGGGTGGTCGTGAGACATCTGGTTGTTATCTTAGACCATCTAGAGTTGGTCGTGAGACATTTGGTAGTGGTCTTAGACTATCTGAGAGTGGTCATGAGACATCTGGTTGTTGTCTTATACCATCTAGAGGTAGTCCTGAGACATCTGGTAGTGGTCTTAGACTATCTAGGGGTGGTCGTGAGACATCTGGTTATGGTCGTAGACCATCTAGAGTTGGTCATGAGACGTCTGGTAGTGGTCCTAGACTATCTAAGAGTGGTCGTGAGTCATCCATTTAGAGTTTGTATGCCCACTAATCATGAACTTTGCTCAATGCAAATGACACTCAAAATGAACAGTGCATGCCCATGATATATTACATAAATATCCGGCCGAGCGGCCATTTTTTTTTACAAAAGCGCCCCTTAGGCGAGAGTTTTACAAAAGTCAAGAACACAGAGTAGAAAGCAAGTACGGAAGCCAAATAAGTTGTGGTGGATCCATTCACTCTGCCACAGGCAAGTGACTGGGGGACCCGACCTAAGCTTCGTTATCTTCACCACCATCTGGTCCATCCTCAGTGAAGTACTGGTAGGGGTCTTGGTCATTCGGGTCTGAAAAGATTACATTGGCAGAGCCTGAGTACACAACCGTACTCACGAGCCAACCCACAATGCAGTTCTTATAGATGCAAGGCTAGTCAAGGGAGGTTCATAGTTCTTTTATTTGCACCAAGCCAAGTTTGAATTAAACTAAATTAGAAAAATCCTGAGACCTAGCATTTTAACAAATCTGTTTTCATAAATGAGTTTTCATTTGAAAAGTACTAGTGGAGGTCCCACTTCCTGTACCATTGAGTGGCTCCATCCACCAAATGCTCGGACTATCCCATAATTACCACTGGACCCTGACCAGGCCTTTCCCAAATCCCTGGGGTCCCACCCCAGCCTTCCCTTTTCATCACAAATGGTCTTGTAAAAATGAAAGCTATATCCAGCAAGTTCTCAGCACCGCTCTTGACCGTGAGCACGGCTATCATGATAGTTTTCTTACTCTGCAGAGTTCGCACACTTTGCCCACAAGAGGTAATCGCCTTGATATACACACACGTTTCCTTGGACATGCGAATCAAGGGGAGATTACCGCAAGGCCTTTACAATGCTCATTCCTCGACGCAACCCCACCCGCTAAGGTTTCCACCGTCCGGTGCCAAGCACTTCCAGGAGGCCCCCTCTTGCGCCATGTGGTTTCTCTGTGGCTCCCTTTCCCCTTTACCCATGCCACATTCCTCCAATGGTGAAGCCACGCCGAGGCAAGCAAATTAGTTGGCCAAGTCGTACCCATTATAGACTTGTGGTTGCACTGTTTTTGCATGAGAGGTCATTCCAAGATTCGATCCTTAATTGACCAGGGCGGTGCATCCACATACCAACAGCTTCTCGTGCCTCCGGCACCAGCCATTCTTCCCAGCCGCCCTAGTCGAAAACAGTTTTTCAGGTTTTATTGTTTTTGGAAATATCATTTGCTTCAACATACCAGCCAGGCTCCCAGCCTTACTGCCCAAATCATTTTCCAAAGTTTTTAAGGATTGTGGTTGGGTAACTTAATGCCCTGATGACAATGTATCTAAGTAAGGCTAAGCATGACACTTAGATACAGACCTATCAATTAGTATGTAATCCATTAAGTCTAGGGTGACAAGGGATAATGTCCAAGTTCAAGGGTTGGAAGTTTATACACAAGTATATATTAGGGCATTAACTATGATCTAGAGCAATTTAGTTTGATAAAACATAGCATGCAGTTTCATAATTTAAATCAACATAATTTGCAAAAAGTGGGTGCAACATGGTCAAAGGATTGACTCGCCTTGATCAGTCTTTGCGATCGTGATCTGATCAATGAGCGGTTCTTGATTGCCTCGGCTTCTATAATCGCCAAACAAGCGGAAAGGAAAATAAGCATATATTCAAACTCAAATCGTATTCAAATATGCAAAGAACTCCAAATAATGCATGGTCATAGATTAGAAATATGAGACCAAAGACAGATGAAAACTTCGATTGGTCGTTGGGCTGTGGTGGTCGTAGAAACTCTTGTGTTTCTAGAAGGATCTGACAGGAGGTCGTGGAAGTACTATAACTAGGGAAAGTCGTGGAAATACGGTGACTTGGGGAGGTCCTGAAATCACTGTAGCCATGGGAGGTCTTGGAAGCGCTGTTACCAGGGGAGGTCCTGGAAGTACTGTAACTAGGAGAGGTCTTGAGAGTGTCACGACCAGAGGAGGTTGTGGGAGCGCTACGACTTGAGGAGGTCGTGCGAGTGTTACGACCAGAGGAGGTCTTTGCAAAAAGGGAGGTCATTGTGGTCGTACCACCTTCGACCGGGTGGTCGAAACTTTCTGCAACCAACCCCAACTCTTACATCCAAGATGTAGTCGATCCACCTCTCCCTATGACCATGAGCAGCTCGTGACCTTTTAACCAGCATCCGGGATGAACAATACTCGGATGAATAGTGTTCAGGTGAACAGTACTCGTGGCGAAAGAGAATATGCGATTGGTTTCGAGAGCAATGGCTCCACTTTTTGGTTTTACTACTTTTCTCAACTCTCGACTTCTTACCTCGATACAAGACTCTTACATAGGCTTGAGTACAAGGACTCAACACCAGACTTGGACACATTTTCTATGAGTATGTCTCGAACTCATCTACTAACTGACTTTGACTCAAAATAGGATTGAATAAATCCAATACATGAAGGATCAATTCCAACAGTCATGACCAAGAGGGTGGTCTTTGTAAAATAGGAGGTCGTGACCAGACAGGTGGTCTTCTTAAAATGGGAGGTCTTGTGCAAGGAGGGAGGTCGTGGGAGTGTTAACCGTGTGTAGTCGAATGAGATAAATGTTCGATGTAACAGCCTCAGCCTTAATGCACAGTAATAAGATGATGTTCATAGCATCACTGTTCATTTGGCAAAATTGGACAATATGTTACAATCTCATTTCCCCAATTTCTAATCAAAAACTCCAACTTGATCGAAGCTTCAAAAGAAGATACCACTCAATATTGGTATTAAGACCGAGAAGTATTTTATTTAAAAGTCAGATGAATTATCTTGGCCAAAAATAATTTTTGTTGAATTTTTATTATTTTTTTTTGAAATTATTTTGATTGTGAGAAAAATGTTTGTCTTTAAAATAAACCTATTTCGATTTAGGTGAATTATTTATGTATTTCAAAAGAAGAAACAGTGGTTTCAAAATTTATTTGGGGAATATACCATCCCAGTAGCATCCTGGCAAAATTTCATATTTTTCCAAATTTTTTTGCTATTTTTAAAGGCCCGGTCAAACTTTTGAAGGTTTAAATTGGGTTGGGTCAACCCTGCCGGCCTAAACCCAACCTTGGCACTGTAGCAACTCCATCCCACCAAGTTGAGTCCAACCCAGTGCAAAGTGGTCCGGCTCTGTCACGTTCACACGCTGTGCAGGCCATCCATGCACGCGAAGCAATTTCCACCGTTAGATCCCCATCCTACCGCGCCTCCCTTCATGGCCGTTGGATTCTCAACAAACGGGCCAGATTCATTCGGCCGTTCGGACCACTCCAATCCGCCATCTCATTTTGACCGTAGGATCTAAATTGTCGGCGCGATCATCGAGCTTTGCCATTTTTAGATGGCGGCGAAAACGTGTGAGCCGTTGGATCCTCAACGTGTGGACTAGATCAGATGGGCCGTTCGGACCGGCCGGAAGTGCCAAGCGTTATCCACCATTGAATTTTGATCGGACGGACCGCATCCATTGGGATTGTAACCTTCGGACGGCCCTTGTGGATTGTAACCTT
The DNA here is from genome assembly GCA_036346405.1 of Phyllostachys edulis. Classification (NCBI taxonomy): domain Eukaryota; kingdom Viridiplantae; phylum Streptophyta; class Magnoliopsida; order Poales; family Poaceae; genus Phyllostachys; species Phyllostachys edulis. The sequence goes on from CM070549.1 coordinate 68,325,558, forward strand.
CGGACCACCCGGACCTCCCCTCAATCCTAGCCGTTCATTTAAGATCTCACGGCCCATATTAAAGGATACCAGTTAGGTGTATTTGGCCACCTCATCGCAACCGCTCACTTTTAATCGGACGGTGGTTGTTCCTTGAAGCTTGCAGTGTGTTGTGGGTGCTGTGGCTGACGTTGGGGCCCGCTCGTCAGTGGCGATTCTCTTCTCCTTCTCTTGCTGTGTGCCGTCGCCGACATCCTCGCCGGAGCAGTGGCATTGCACAGGGAATATACGAATATTCCTTTGATATTTAGCCTTAGTTGCCACCACATCATCTCTGGATGCTTCTCGCTTGCTCTAGGAGATCAAGCTCTATATAAACCCTACTGTCTAACCTTCTGCCATTGTTGACCAAGGGAGCTTTCCTCTGTATGGGCACTGTTTGGTTAAGTAAAAGGTTAATGCTATTGAGTTGGGAACAGGAGAGTAGGGACATGTGTATTGATCTCATATGGCATAGATGCTTAAGTCTTCGGGCCGTGTCTTATGCCATGTGAATTTTATATCGATATCAGATGTTCTTAGAAGGGTGAGGGCGTATATGTGTTCCATCGCATGTACGTACCTTCAGGGCCCCGACTGCGGTCTAATATGTGTGGCTAACACGAGTTTGCATTTAATTGATTGGGTCGGCATTCCCGACACAACATGTGGGCCCCGGTTGAGCAGTATATTCGGTTTTGGGAATTATTTCGGCATGATGGTTATCATGCACGGTTTGATAGTGATCTGTCACTTTAATATTGTTACTGTTTATGATTATACTCTCATTTACTTCTTGTTTCAAATCCAAATTGATTTATTAAAAGCGCTTTGTCAAAACTTAGCAATTGTAGGTTAAGATGTATGGCTTTATGCAAAAATTGAACCATTAGAGCCTTTCTGTTGTTAACCTTATGCATGTAAAATTTCTATTCCTTTGTGTAGGTTCTATTAAACACTTCTTTTATTAGTTTGTGTAAGTCTTGCTGAGTACCTTCCGTACTCAGGGGTTATGACCTCTTGTTGCAGGTGAGGATGGTTATCTTTATGAGATGCCCGTTAGCGCCGATCAGTGTGACGCTAACGAGTGAAGCTAATTCTAGTCTCCACACAATGGCCTGCGGGTGTTGGGACCATGGGTGGATTTTGTTGTTTCGTTTTGATTCCGCTGTTGAACTTTTGTGATGACCAAAGTCATCTGTTACTGTAGCACCGAACTAAAATGTAACATGTCATGTATAATTATGTAAATGTATGACTTGTATGTGTATGATGCAATGTTGTTTAAGGATATATGCGCAATAGTCACTGATCCTGGGAACTATTGCATGATATATATCCGGGAACCTGAATGTTGGAATTGTTACTTGTTATTATTATGCTTCTAGTATGATTTTTAATGAGGGAATTGCACTGTTCCTTAATTAAGAATTATGCTATCAGTATAATTTTAATACGGCACAATCCAATATTTGAGGGTCTTCTGACGTTGGTATCGAGCATACTGTTGTCTCAGAGGTTAGAATTAGCATGGTCGTTATCCTTAGTGAGTTTACGTGAAATTATTTTAACATAATTAATTTCTAAAGATCTAAGTATGATATCTTTTACTTCTTATGTTCCTTAGTATCAATTCTTATCCAACTTTACGTTGATTTTCCAAGATCGCTTACTTACCTTGTCTTTTGTGCGTAGAGGAGTGGTGGTATTTGATTAAGGAGACTCGAGCGAAGATGTGGGCGGGTTTCGGCCTTGCTTGAGATATGATCTTGGCGGGCCAATTTCACTTATCGGTAGGAGTATGCCATCTATCGTCGAGACCGAGGGCCCGGTATGGAAGAGTACCAAGCTATCATTAATGTGATTGCAGACGGTGGTGGGTAGTGTTCCATCTTGCATCCATGTCCGTGCCACCTCTGAATCTATGGTACATTCAGAAGGCTGCTGCGTGGGATGATGAGCCTCCTTCGTCATGATTTGACGGAGCTGTCTTAGCCACCCTATGTTCACTTCCCAAAACAAGGCCCTAGAGCGGATGTGAGTACGTTCGATGAGATCCAGTTTGGAGAGGACCCATACGTACGCGAGTTAGCGAGGTTGGTCCGTATTATGGACCAAGTCCATCGCTGCCTGGTGTATGAGTTATGGGAAACCCGCCGTCGTCTGCACGAGGCACAAGAGTATTTGAGGCTTGGTGTTGCCACGAACCGCGTTCCCCGTAACGTGCTTTATGGTAACAATGAGATTCCCCACCGCCATTTGCACCACCGGATTCCGACTTCCAGAAGTACTTGGGCTTGTTCCTATCCTTGGGCAGTGTCGTCAAGCCCGGATGTCTACCGATTTTCCTCGTACCCAGCGACCTGCACCTCCGGGAGGACACCATTTGCTGTTGGGTTCTCCGACATGTCTCATCAGTCCTAGGGACCCCATAGATACGGGTTCACCTGAGGCTCATATGTTAAATGAGTTTCCGGTGAATTTTAACCGTAATGATTATACTTAGGGACTAGATGATGTGCTCTGCGTTAGATGTGTAATAGGTTAGTAGCTATTCCCTAAGCATTGTGTAATAGAATAATGTATATATTTTGTAAAAATATTGTGTGCCGACTTTTGGGTTTGAACTGGATGTTGCTGTCAGCCGTTGGTAATAAAGTTGGGGCCAAATTTTTGCTGTACTCGGGTGCCTTATGATTTTTGGTGTTAATTTGGTTGCATATCATAACATGATGCATGATTAAGTTTAGTACTTCTTTCTTTTCTATCTAGAATCTTGTATGTGTTCGCTCGAGTATATCCTTGTGATGTTGTTAACCATTATATGGCAACAGGATGACAGACCTACTACTCGTCTTGAAAGCACAACAAGAGGAGAGGTTCACGACCCTGTTCCCTACACTCGGGGGAGCAGTGAACCTCTGGTTCTCATGGTCCGCAAGGTGGTCGACAGGAAGAGGAGCTTCCTCCACCACCCACTATGGCGGATGTGCTCATGCAAATCGAGCGCAACCGAATGGACTAGACGCGCATATTGGAACAAATTGCGCGCAATACTTCTTCCACCATCCCACCAGCTGGCAGGGCAGGAGTTCAGCATGGGTAGGGAAGTCTTGTTGATTTTCAGCGGACTAACCCGCCAATGTTCTCCAGCTCTCAAGACCCAATGGAAGCGGAGGATTGGCTTCGGGAGATTGAAAAGAAGCTACTGATTGCTCAGTGTTCCGAAAGGGAGAAAGTCCTATATGCTAGTTACCAACTGACTGAGCCGGCTAGCAATTGGTGGGAGAATTATCTTGCTATCCAGCCCACAGGACATACCCCTACTTGGCTTGAGTTCATGGAGGCCTTTCGCGAGGCCCATATTCCTGAAGGAGTGATGATGCTCAAGCAGCAGGAATTTCTCGCTCTCAAGCAAGGGCGAAAATCAGTGACCGAGTATCTTCATGAATTCAATTTCCTTGCTCGGTATGCACCGGACGATGTTTCGACTGACCTTCGTCGTCGAAACCGTTTCATGAATGGTTTGTGCGAAGAGCTGCGCTTGGCTTTGGCGATTACAAGATTTCGTGACTTTTCAACATCTTGTGGACAAAGCCATTATTGCTGAAACCAAAAGCAAGGCTTTGGAGGAGTTGCGGAAGCGGCAGAAGGCTCCCCAATTTGCATCTAGTAGCCGTTCTGTAAGACCGCGCCTGTGCCAGCTCCAGCTCCACCTAGGGCGCCAGTGTTTGCGTTTCGTCCACCTCCACCCACTGGACAGTCCCGACCTAGTGGAAACCGGCCACCTACTGCTATTAATGTCAGGCTTGGTGTGATTTGCTACCATTGTGGACGCCCGGGACATTTCGCAAACCAATGTTTTGCTAAGGCACGTGGGTTGCCACCTGTTCAACCTTCCCCAGCTGCTGTGCGTCCTGCACCATCTCCAAAGACAGCTATCAAGCTCGATCGATTCGATCATGGCAGTATAAATCAAATAATCTGGCAAGAAGCGGTAGAGGCACTGAAGTTATTCTTGGTATGCTCCTAGTTAATTTCGGTTCACTCTTGTTTTATTTGACTCTGGAGCATCCCATTCTTTTATTAGTAGGCAATTTGCTACTCAACATCAGCTGGTTATGCATCAACTTCATCCACCGCATATTATTCACTCACAGGTCATCTTCATGGTGATCAAATCTCCGTAATGTTAATATCATTATTGAAGGGTAGATTTTTGGGCGGAACTTGATTGTGATAAACTCTAAAGGGGTAGATGTTATTTTGGGAATGGATTGGTTGTCCAAGAATCTTGGCCAAATTAATTGTGCCCAACTAACTATAGTTATAACTAATAAAAATGGCATTTCACCATTTTTCGGTCTAATCTGATTCATTCTCATCTTGGTGCATTGCAAATTGATGTCGCCCCTACCTTGGAGTCGATCTGGGTTGTATGTGAATATCCGGATGTCTTTCACGAAGACCTTCGGTATGCCACCAGATCGGGAAGTGGAGTTAAATGATTGAACTAGTTCTGATCTTCGCTCCCATATCTAGAAGACCTTATCGCATGCCTTCTAATGAGTGGTTGAATTGAAGAAACAGCTTGGAGAATTACTTGACAAGGGATTCATTCGACCGAGTTCCTCACCTTGGGGATGCCCAGCCATCTTTGTCAAAAAGAAAGACAAGACTTTACGGATGTGTGTGGACTACCGTCCGTTAAATGAAGTCCTTTATCAAAAATAAGTATCCTTTGCCCCGAATTGATGATCTGTTTGACCAGTTGACTGGAGCCCGGGTCTTTTCTAAAATTGATTTGCGATCGGGTTATCATCAGATCAAGGTTAGAGCTGAGGACATTCCTAAAACATCATTTTCTACTCGTTACGGATTGTACGAGTATACTGTTATATATGTCCTTTGGCCTAACAAATGCTCCTGCCTATTTCATGAATATTATGAATTCAGTATTCATGGATTTCTTGGATAAGTTTGTTGTTGTGTTCATTGACGACATTCTTATCTACTCCAAGTCTCCGCCAAGAGCATGACCAACATCTGAGACTTGTCTTTGGATGCACTTCGCTTGCATCGGTTGTATGCTAAATTTAGCAAGTGTGCTTTACGGCTCAAGCAAGTCGCATTCTTGGGACATGTGCTATCCGAAGGAGGTATTCTTATTGATCCCAAAAGGTACAAGATGTACTTTCATTTGAGCGACCCAGAATGTTCTCAAGTTCAAGTTTCCTTGGACTTGCGGGATATTACCGTAGGTTCATTGAAAACTTCTTCAAAATTTCTAGACCTCGACTCGACTTTTAAAGAAGGAGAACAAATTCTTTTGGTCGACCAAGTGTGAAACTTTTCACTTTTTGAGAAAGCTCTGGCCAAGCTCTGTTCTCACTCTTCCGGATATTCATAAGAATTTGATATCTATTGCGATGCATCTCGCCATGGACTTGGCTGTGTGCTTATGCAAGAGGGCCGAGTTGTGGCATATACATCCAGGCAGTTGCGACCTAATGAGGCGAATTATCCTACTCATGATTTGGAATTGGCAGCCGTAGTCCATGCACTAAAGATTTGGCGACATTACCTTCTTGGTAATCGTTGTGAAATCTATACTGATCATAAGAGCCTGAAATATATATTCACTCAAGTTGATCTGAATATGAGGCAGAGAAGATGGCTTGAATTGATCAAGGACTATGATATGGGTATTCATTACCATCCTGATAAAGCCAATGTTGTGGCTGATGCTTTAAGCAGAAAGTCACAATGCAACTGCTTATCAACTGTACCTCTAGTTAAGAGCTTATGTGCTGATTTTCAGCGCTTAAGTCTTGAAATGGTGGAAGATGGATTTCTCGCTGCCTTAGAAGTGAAGTCAGCACTCGAAGATCAGATTCGAAGCCCGAAAACTGATCTTTGAGGTAAATTTGAAATCAAGGAGAATTTGAAGGCAGGTAAAGCCAACGAATTTTCTGAAGATGCCCGCGGTACCCTTCGATATCGCAATCGTCTGGTGGTACCTGCAGATCCTCATCTGAGAGGCTTAATTCTTAAAGAGGCTCATAATTCCAAGTTTTCTTTGCACCCTGGAAGTACTAAAATGTACCAGGATTTGAAGAAGACATTTTGGTGGAGTCAGATGAAAAGGCAAATTGCTCAGTATGTTGCTGAATGCGACATTTGTCAAAGGGTTAAAGCCGAGCACTTGAGACCTGCTGGTACCCTTCAATCTTTACCTATTCCACAATGGAAATGGGAAGAAGTCGGTATGGATTTTGTTACCGGACTTCCAAAAACTCAGAATGGATTTGATGCCATCTGGGTGATAATTGATCGTCTGACAAAAGTGGCTCATTTTATCCCTGTCAGAACCACTTTCAATGGCAAGCAATTGGCAGAGTTATATATTGCCAAGATTGTTTGTCTCCATAGTGTTCCGAAAGTCATTGTTTCAGACCGTGGATCTCAATTCACTTCTCATTTTTGGAATTGCCTTCATCAAGCAATGGGAACTGAACTCTCCTTCAGCACTGCTTATCATCCTCAAACCAGTGGTCAAACTGAAAGGGTGAATCAGGTGATGGAGGATCTTCTTAGAACCTGTGTGCTATCATATGGCAAGAATTGGGAGAAATGTTTGTCGTATGTGGAGTTTTCCTACAATAATAGCTACCAAGCAAGTATTCAAATGTCACCTTTTGAAGCCTTGTATGGAAGAGCTTGTAGGACTCCATTGAATTGGTCAGAGTCTGGTGAAAGACCATTCTTTGGTCCAGACTTGGTGATGGAGGTTTGAAGAGCAAGTTAAATGCGATTCGAGACCGCTTGAAAACGCCTGCTAGTCGAAAGAGCTATGCGGATCATCGTCGTCGAGAGCTAAGCTTTGAGGTAGATGATTATGTCTATCTTAAAGTGTCACCAATGAAGGGCACTCATCGCTTTCAAGTGAAAGGGAAGCTAGCACCTCGTTATATCGGACCTTTCCGAATTATTGCAAAACGAGGAGCTGTGGCATATCAATTGGAACTTCCCGACTCTCTCTCGGTAGTTCATGATACCTTTCATGTTTCTCAATTAAAGAAATGCCTCCGTGTTCCTACCGAGGCTACTGCTTATGAAAGTCTTGATCTTCAACTGGATCTTTCCTATGAAGAACAACCGGTGCGTATCGTCGATAAAATGGAACGCAGGACAAGAAATCGCACTTTGTCAAGTTCTTGAAAATTCATGGGCTAATCACTCGAGAGGATGAAGCCACGTGGGGCCTTGAAGATCGATGAGGATCGAGCACCCCACCTTTTGTCTGTTTAAAATTGTCTTTTAATAAGAAAGGCAAGGTTAAACAAAGTGATGTAAAGAGAAGGATGTATTGGCAACACTATGTTGTTTATGAATATCTTCCTTTTCTGTCTTTAAAAGAAATAAAGACAACTGATGTTATGTTTCTAAAAACATCATTTCAGTTTCATCCCTTTCCAATTTCTCCTCCATCCAAAATCTCGGGACGAGATTTTCTTAAGGGGGGTAGGTTTGTAATAGCCTCAGCCTTAATGCCGCATAATAAGATCTTTGTTCATAGCATCCTTTGTTCATTTGACAAAATTGGACAATATGTTACAATCTCATTTCCCCAATTTCTAACCAAAAACGCCAACTTGATCGAAGCTTCAAAAGAAGATACCACTCAATGTTGGTATTAAGACCGGGAAGTATTTTATTTAAAAGTCAGATGAATTATCTTGGCCAAAAATAATTTTTGTTGAATTTTTATTTTTTTGAAATTATTTTGATTGTGAGAAAAATGTTTGTCTTTAAAATAAACCTATTTCGGTTTAGGTGAATTATTTATGTATTTCAAAAGAAGAAAAGCAGTGGTTTCAAAATTTATTTGGGGAATATATCATCGGTAGCATCTGGCAAAATTTCATATTTTTCCAAATTTTTTGCTATTTTTAAAGGCCCTGGTCAAACTTTTGAAGGTTTAAATTGGGTTGAGTCAACCCTGCAGGCCTAAACCCAACCTTGGCACTGTAGCAACTCGATCCCACCAAGTTGAGTCCAACCCAGTGCAAAGTGGTCCGGCTCTGTCACATTCACGCTGCCCCCAACTCCAAGTGAGCGCGAGCCGTCGATTTCGCATGACGGCCGAGATTTGCGGTTGTGTCGGAGCCATCCATGCCTTGAAGCAATTTCCACCGTTAGATCTCCATCCTACCGCGCCTCCCTTCATGGCCGTTGGATTCTCAACAAACGGGCCAGATTCATTGGGCCGTTCGGACCACTCCAATCCGCCATCTCATTTTGACCGTAGGATCTAAATTATGCGGCACGCGATCATCAGGCTTTGCCATTTTTAGATGGCAGAAACTGAAAAACGTGTGAGCCATTGGATCCTCAACGTGTGGACTAGATCAGATGGGCCATTCGGACGGCCATAAGTGCCAAGCGTTATCCACCATTGAATTTTGATCGGACGGACCGCATCCATTGGGCCGTTCGGACCATCCGGACCTCCCCTCAATCTTGACCGTTGGTTTTAGATCCAACCGTGTCTTCCTTTTTGGGCTTAAACTCGTAGGCGCGCATTAAATCTTGGACCGTTGAATTGTGATCGAACGGCCCTTGTGGATTGTAACCTTCGGACCACCCGGACCTCCCCTCAATCCTAGCCGTTCATTTAAGATCGCACGGCCCATATTAAAGGATGCCAGTTAGGTGTATTTGGCCACCTCATCGCAACCGCTCACTTTTAATCGGACGGTGGTTGTTCCTTGAAGCTTGCAGTGTGTTGTGGGTGTTGTGGCTGACATTGGGGCCCGCTCGTCAGTGGCGATTCTCTTCTCCTTCTCTTGCTGTGCGCCGTCGCCGACATCCTCGCCGGAGCAGTGGCATTGCACAGGGAATATACGAATATTCCTTTGATATTTAGCCTTAGTTGCCACCACATCATCTCTGGATGCTTCTCACTTGCTCTAGGAGATCAAGCTCTATATAAACCCTACTGTCTAACCTTCTGCCATTGTTGACCAAGGGAGCTTTCCTCTAGTTGGCCTTCCTTCCCAGTGAAGCTTCCTTGCTCTTACCCATGTTCAGCTATGAGTATGCCTAAATCTCATATTAATGTGGATTTTGGGCATCTCTTGTAGGGTTGGACCCAGGGTTTACTCTCTGTCGACTTAAGCAAGTGAGAGCACCACTTCGGTGAAACCTCATTCTGGTGAGTTAGACCCCATCCCTTCCTATCAAGAACGAGGGTGGTAGTCTTTAGAGCTTAAGTTCTATCATTTTCGTTTTGGTCGACTCGCAGAGAGAGGACTTTGGCTCTTTCTTTGTTTGACCAAGATTTAACTTCATATACTTTCTTCTCCAGCTGGTAAGCTAGATCTTGTCTCTTGTCACCTTGTGTACCCTAAAGGCTTCAATAGTTCACTTGAGCTATCTACTGGTACATGGATACTCAAAACTTCTTTAAACTGAAAAGTTGTTTTTATAATTTTTCGGTCTTTCATATCGTTATCAAGACTTAGGGTTTCTCTTACCAGTATACTAGCTTATTTAGGTCCTAGGTAAACCCTAGTCTCATTAGTAGACCTTCTTTTGAGTATTAAGGGCACCGATTCATTTATTAATGCAAACCCTCTCTCTGTTAGTTATTGTCGGTCCAAAACCGACAAATAATTAATCCTCCTTTCCTTTCTTTAAAACTGGGCAGTTAGGGTTAGCATTGATGGGTTGTGATATTAATTACTTTTCAGATAGCTCCAACTCCAATTTAAAGTCTTTGTTTTGTGTATTTCTCCAAGTTAGCCGAAATCTGGAAAAAAAGATTCTTTACTGTTTTTGTTGTTGGTCAAACCGACAACATATACAGCAAGAGTCCAACTTCTTAAATTGCTATTAATAATTACTAAAGGATCGCTTAGGTCGCATGACACTAATTTATATGCTCTTAGCTCAAGCAAAGTATTTCATTCATATGATGTTTAACTAGGCAAGCAATTCTTTTGTGAGCTGTCCTGTTCTAGTTTTAAAAATCTGAAACTATAGCTCAATCTAAACTCTAAACTGTAGTAAATAGTACTAGCAAAGGTTAGTTGTAACTTACTACTCTTAATTAAATTAATGTACCTTAAGCATGTTGCTAATGATGCATTAAGCCATTGACCATGCATTCTTTTTATGCATGCTGTTCTCTGTTTTTCCCTGTGTTCATTGGATTTTATTTTCTTTTAGATTCGGTTCTTACGAGGTTGTTGAATCTATTGTTGAGCAACAAGAACACGAACAAGAGGTTATTTATTACTACCAAGGCAAGCTTCCTCTCGCACCATGTTGATCCCAATCTTTTGAGCTGTAGATTTACAAAATACGGTGATCTTTGTTGCATGCAATTTTCAAAAATTATTTGTGATCTGTCTCTAGTTAGTTACAACCCAATCCTTGTGGCTTACCTTGAATTTACTCATACACTCAGCTTAAGGTCATGTTTGTATTAAAATATTTAGGTTAGAACTTTGCTTAGCCATGCAGTCCCTAGAGCGGTAGTGTTTGGCAAGCTTATCTTGTCAAACCTGGGAACAACAAATGAATTTTATTTATTTTGATTCCTTGTTCAGTCTATTTAAATCAGAAATGAACTTAAATCTTGTTTGATAAACTGATTTCAAATCTGGACAAGTGGATGCTAGTGATGGTGCCTTTGTGCACGAGAATTGGGAAATGTAGATGTCTTATGCAGGTTGATTAAGGATGAACTCGACAACCCAATTCAAGCTCCAACGTGCTTCCACACGCGATGTATGGGCCTTTGTTTGGTTAAGTAAAGGTTAATGCTATTGAGTTGGGAGCAGGAGAGTAGGGACATGTGTATTGATCTCATATGGCATAGATGCTTAAGTCTTGGGCCGTGTCTTATGCCATGTGAATTTTATATTGATATCGATGTTCTTAGAAGGGTGAGGCGTATATGTGTTCCATCGCATGTACGTACCTTGAGCCCCGATCGCGGTCTAATATGTGTGGCTAACACGAGTTTGCATTTAATTGATTGGGTCGGCATTCCGACACAACATGCGAGCCCCTGTTGAGCGGATGCTATCGATCGTTGTTTAAGCGGGATCGATCTCACATGGGTTGTCCAACTCAATAGCGTCAACTTGTTGAAAAATACCAAATCTTAGCTTACCCGGTAGGCATACCAAAGGCGGTGTGCTATTATTACGGAGGCTTACGGGCTAACTAAGTCGTGTGGGTAAAGATGTACACCCCTGCAGGGTTTTAAAACTATTCGAATAGCCGTGTCCACGGTTACGGACGACACTTGATTTGATGTCATCTGTATAGACTTTGCTCTATATTCGGTTTTGGGAATTATTTCGGCATGATGGTTGTCATGCACGGTTTGATAGTGATCTGTCACTTTAATATTGTTACTGTTTATGATTATACTCTCATTTACTTACTGTTTCAGTCCAAATTGATTTATTAAAACTGCTTTGTCAAAACTTAGCAATTGTAGGTTAAGATGTATGGCTTTATGCAAAAATTGAACCATTAGAGCCTTTCTGTTGTTAACCTTATGCATGTAAAATTTCTATTCCTTTGTGTAGGTTCTATTAAACACTTCTTTTATTAGTTTGTGTAAGTCTTGCTGAGTACCTTCCGTACTTAGGGGTTATGACCTCTTGTTGCAGGTGAGGATGGTTATCTTTATGAGATGCCCGTTAGCGCCGATCAGTGTGACGCTAACGAGTGAAGCTAATTCTAGTCTCCACGCAATGGCCTGCGGATGTTGGGACCACGGGTGGATTTTGTTGTTTAGTTTTGCTTCCGCTGTTGAACTTTTGTGATGACCAAAGTCATCTGTTACTGTAGCACCGAACTAAAATGTAACCTGTCATGTATAATTATGTAAATGTATGACTTGTATGTGTATGATGCAATGTTGTTTAAGGATATATGCTAATAGTCACCGATCACGGAACTATTGCATGATATATATCCGGGAACCTGAATGTTGGAATTGTTACTTGTTATTATTATGCTTCTAGTATGATTTTTAATGAGGGAATTGCACTATTCCTTAATTAAGAATTATGCTACCAGTATAATTTTAATTCGGCACATTCCAATATTTGAGGGTCTTACATTCGACTACGCAGCAAAGGTCAAGAGAAGCAAGGATCCGACTGTATCGATGCAATCGAATAAACCAGCAGAAAAGCCAAAGGAAGAACCAGAGGAAAAATCCACGAGAGAACAAGGCGGCTCGAACTAAGAAGAGTATCTGACCACTGGGAACTTACTAATGTACGGGCGGGAATGAGCTGGTCGAGGTTGAGCCGTCGTCGGTGGACCAAGACAAGGAGAGAAACTCCGCTTCTGAGGCGGCTTGAGAAAAAGGGGTGGTCTTCAATCTTGATTAGCGCCATGGGGCGTGACAATGGTCCTTGAGGAGGTCTTGCAATATCCGATGGGGTTCGGCGCGAAAGGTCGGCCAGGGTGGCGCTGACAGAGATGAGCGCCGATCCGGCTAGAGCTCAAGCTCTCTTGGGAGAGGAAGGAAGTGAGACTAACACTGGAATGGCAAGGGAGAGCACTATGGGGCTTGGAGCAAAATATGTGCATGCACCTCGGCACATTTGGCAAGGAGGAGTGGGTGAGGCTGTGGACGGTAGGGGCAGCTGAATGACATCCGAGGGGATGCTATTAATGGCCGATGGACAGCACCAGGTCGTGGCTTTGACCCGGCGCACGCAGTGCACGAGTGAGAGGCACGGCTGCCCCAGCTTGACCACTGCTAATCGGAGGAACAGGAAAGGGGTGCACGGGAGCGAGCGTGTTAGATTAGACACTAGGTTGATCAATATTTTAATTAAAGGAGGTAGGGGGGAAAGAAGGAAAATTAGATAGACTTAAGAAAAGGCAAATTGACAGGATGGTAGATAAAGTCACGGGAACAGAAGAGATGCAAAATGTCTTTAAGTAAAGCTCAAAGATGCAGGCAACGAATGACAATACACATTATACAAAAAGTTTTTAAAAATCCCTCATTTTTACAATTATGAGTTTTTGGGCTGTTACAACATGTCAACATGTCGAGCATAATTGTTCAAGGAGGCATACTGTCAAATAGGAAGTTAGCTACAGCCCAAACCATTTTTTTTATAAAGCTAGCCATGCATGTTCATAACAAAACAATATACTTTTTGCAAACTGGGTTCAACATGATCAAAGGTCTATGACTTGCCTTTGGCAACAAGTTGTTGAGCTTCTGAGAAGGTAGCTGGCTCCACGAACTTCTTGGCGAAACCGGAATCTACACGTTCGAAAAGAAAACAAATGAACAAAGCAACTCCAAGCAAAACCAGAAAGAACTTAACTAGGATCAAAGGAAAAGAGGTCCACTGGGAGGGAGATCCAAACGAAAGGGAGGTCCAAATGTGAGGAGCTTCGAAACAGAGAGAGATCGAAGGAGAGGCCTGAGTGAAGAACAATGAGAGGAGGGGTGCTCTACTTGTAGGAGGAGTAGAAAAGAATGCCTCCAAGTCGGAGTGAAAGGAGTCAAGGCAGTGTGGCAATGGTACACTGCTAGCAGGTGCGGAAGGGGACTAGAGCAGGTGAGGGAGGAGACAAGAGAAGGAATATAGTACTGCAAAGGTGACAGCATTTAATGCGTGAAGACTTTTGCCACAGCAAAGACGTGACAAGAGATAGGAAAAGAGGGAGCAAGGTACTATCAAGACTAACAAATGGGACAGGTCAAAACCAAGGGAAGGTCCTGAGGAAGAGAATGAGGTCCAAAGGTAGGGAAGGAGATCCTGAGGACAAAGATGTCCTGACAAAAGGAAAGGTCATGACCAAAAGGAGGTCGTGGCCAGAGGAAGGTGGTGGACCCACAAGGGTGATCTTTGCAAAAAGACCAAGGGGGATGTTTTTGCAAAAAAGGTCAACAAATACCAAGCGGGCAAGGAGGTCCTGCGGAGGAGGGGGAGGTCCAACAGACAAGGTCATGGCCAACAAGGAAGGTTGTGACCCAGAGGAGGTCGTAACCACCAAAGAGGTCTGAAACCTAAAGGGAAGGTTTAAACCACAAAGGAGATCTAAACCAACAGAGGAGGTCTAAACCACAAAGGGGAGGTCTAAACTCAGAAGGGATCTAAACCTCAAGGAGGATCTAAACCAACAGGGGGGGTCTAAACCTGCGGGGAAGTCTAAACTCAAAAGGGAGGTCTAGACTCAAAGGGAGGTCTAGACCAACAGGGAGGTCTAAACTCAGAAGGGAATCCAAACCTCAAAGAGGTCTGAACCACAAAGGAGATCTAAACCTCACAGGAGGTCTAAACTAAAAAGGGAAACAGAGCCGAGGGAAAAACAGGATGAGTAAAGAAGGGGAGAGACAACTCCAGAGCTCAAATGACTTCAAATAAACCAAACTCAAAACAACCAGCAAAAGAACAGAATAAGATAACTAAGAACAGCTCTCAGGAGGGCTCAACTCGCTAGGAGGAAGTCCAACCAAAAGGGTGGTCCTAGAAAAAAGACCAGCAAAGACTGAGGGCGTGGTCTTTGCAAAAAGTCCACGAGAGGTCCTGAGGAGGAGGTCTTTGCGAAGAGACCACAAGAGGTCCTGCGGAGGAGGCCTCTAAGGACAAGGGGTTAAAGGCGCCGTGAAGTAGGGATGTTCGATTTGAATTGGGCGGTCCAAAAGGAGTGGGACGTTCGGACGATCCGAACGCTACACCTCAATTGGGTCGTTCGATGTGAATCGGATGATCCACAACACCTGGGAACGTTCGGACCGGCCGAACCTTTCATCTCGATCAGGCCATCCAAAAAGGATCGGATGGCCCATGAGTGGGAAGGGCGCGAGGCTGGCTTGGACTGCGCAAAGGGAAAAGGAGGTCCGAGCCCAAAGAAGATCCAACGGAGGAGATCCAAAGGGGAGGTCCTGAACGGTCAAGATCAAATGAGGGGAGGTCCTGACGGTCAGATCTCACAAGGGGAGGTCCCAATGGTCCAGATTAAGACAAGGGGAGGTCTCATGGTTAAGATCTCGCAATGGGAGGTCCTAACGGTCCAGATCAAGACAAGGGGAGGTTTGACGGTTAAGATCTCGCAAGAGGAGGTCCTAACGGTCCAGATCAAGACAAGGGGAGTTCTGACGGTTAAGATCTCGCAAGGGGAGGTCCTAACGGTCCAGATCAAGACAAGGGGAGGTCTGACGGTTAAGATCTCGTAAGGAGAGGTCCTAACGGTCCAGATCAAGACAAGGGGAGGCCTAACGGTTAAGATCTCACAAGGGGAGGTCCTAACGGTCCAGATCAAGACAAGGGGAGGTCTGACGGTTAAGATCTCGCAAGGGGAGGTCCTAACAGTCCAGATCAAGACAAGGGGAGGTCCTAATGGTCCAGATCAAGACAAGGGGAGGTCTAACGGTTAAAATCTCGCAAGGAGAGGTCCTAACGGTCCAGATCAAGACAAGAGGAGGTCTGACGATTAAGATCTCGTAAGGGGAGGTCCTAACAGTCCAGATCAACAAGTCCGACACGAATCGAATGGTACAACCGTGATAGGATCAATCGGTACGACCGCGATAGGATCCTGGGGCAAGCGGGAGCTCCGAGCGGACACGAGAAAAACCCAAATGAACCAGAGGGAGGTCCAATGGAACACAGGGAGGTCCAAATGAACTAGGGGAGGTTCAAATGAACACAGGGAGGATTCAAATGGGCAAGAAAGGTTCAAATGGACGCAGAGTAAGTCCAAATGAATCAAGAGAGGTTTCATCCCGAGTTTAGAGTTTCAAAATCAAGGATATTTGAAACACAAACCCGAGTTGGAATGCCTCGGGGTGGTCGCGACCCAAAGAGGCGGTCAAAACTGAAGGAAGGTTCAATCAGAGAGGGAAGTCTGGCCCACAAGGAGGTCTAAACAGAGAAGGTGGTTTAGATCAAAAGGAGGTCTAACCTCGAGGAGATTCAAACCAACAAAGAGGTTCAAACCAACAAAGGGATTAGAGGAGAGATTCAAACCAGCATGGAGGTTTGAAGAGATTCAAACCAGCAAAGAGGTCTGAACATGAGGAGATGTCCAAACAAAAGGGAGATCCAAGCCAAGGAGGGAGGTTTGAACCTTAAGGGAGGTCCAAACACAAAGGGAGCACAAGGCAAACAGAGAAGGAAACTGAAAGCCAAAGAGCACTAACAACTCAAGGTCGACCAAAAGAGTTAATTGAAGTTCGATTTAATCAAGTTAAATCTCCAAATTTCTGAAATTCCATGTTAATCTTGAGCAAATGACAGAACCGAATGGTTACTTTTGAGTTTTGAAATTTTTTCAAAAAGGCTCGGTAAAATTGGGATGTTACATGAAATGACATGTCGGGCTATTGCAGGTAACGCTGAGTGCACAATCTTCCCAAGGCTCATTCCAGGCAGACAGGGAGAGAGATATACTCTCCACGGCCCTAGGAAATAATGAGCACCCGGGTCGCACGAGAGGCGCTGGTCTTTATGTTCCATGGAAAGATTGGTTCTGAGCAGACTCCAAATGGTACCAAAGTAGGAAGAGAGCCAAATCCAAGCGCGATGCAAAGCTACGAGAGGAGATTCGTGAATCCCTCAAAGATCAGATCACTGAATCCCACAGAGATGAGATCGATGATCGCGTTAGAGCTGCGACCCAACAGCAGATGGAGAGCTTTGAGGAAAGGCTTAGGGAAGTTCAGTTGCAAGTCCCAAATCAGTTGCAAGCCCCTGCCCCTACTGTGCTAGCCAACCCCCCAAACTTTCGAGTAGTTGTGCGTCCAACCCTAACCCTACCCTAATAGGCGACGACAGATTTTCTGTCGATGACATCCAGGTAATAATTATTATCTCTAGAATGCTCGATCCATTAATAGGCCTGTTGGAGTAGCTAATTTTGTATCGTTGTGTAGGTGGCTACGAAGTGCAAGATCCAAGTGAGATATACCTCTGTTGCCCTAGATGCTGCTTGGGGCTAGGTGTATCCATCTGGTGTCGGGGCTTTAGTGCACGGTGTAAATCTAACGCCGGGTTTCGCAAAAGTGAATGTGGACGGTGTTTGTACCAATTTCGCGGCTGTCTCGCTGCATATTCCCCCAAACGACAAGGTCATGACTCTAGAGTAAGCCGTTGGAAAATTCATCTAGTGGCCCAAGAGGGACATCTGCCTCGAGCTACCTGCTCTGGTGTCAACTTCACGGGAATGTCCTACAACGGTGTCAAGTCCACGGGAGTTGACTGCACCGGAGCTACCTGCACCGAAGCGGCAAGGGCCTAGTGCATCAGATGCATCTACACCTCGTGCTCAGTCGACTCTTGTGAAGTAGACCTCTACAAAGCGAGGCAGCAAGGGCAAATCAAAGACGGTCGACTCCTGTTCTGATATCCCCTTCTTGCCGTTGGCCCGGAAATTCGTGCTAGGCGAGCTGTTGGTCAAGAGGTTAGACAACCCTACCCTAGGATTGGTTTGCATGAGATTGCATACATGGTACATGGAACAAGCCAACAAGACGGATGAATAATGACGCTCGGGTGTCACCGTCAAGTTCAAGAAGATTCATTTTAACCACGAGGCTCAAGACTATGTCTTCACGGTGACCTTCGAGGCCTTGTTCTGTCTCTTCAATCTCGACTCCCTCGACGTCGCACTCATGCGATGCTGGACACTGTAAGTGTGTACAATCACGGTCAATGTTCGTATAATACCGATAAATGTTATATATAACTCCTTGCTTTTGTATATAGATACATGATTTCTGAAGCTGAATTAAGGAATTCACCGGTAGGTTTCCTCAACCCACATATGGTCTCCGAGCAAACCATCAAGGAGAATGCAAAATTCGTCGAGGATTTCATTATATAGTTTTTGCTGGCTCACCACAACAAGGAATTCATACTTTTGCCCTACAACCAGGAGTAAGTGTTGCACTACTGGCTATACTTGTTGGTTTGTACTTTATAAGCAACACGAACTTAGGTTTAATGACCATGGTGATATACCTGTGTAGGTTCCACTGGATTCTAATTGTAATTATACCAAAACGGAACTTGGTAATATACCTAGATTCCCTATAGATGGCCAAACACGACTTCATAGTTGTCCGGAATTTAATCAACAAGTAAACACATTTCCTCCATAGAAACTCTATTGTAGTCTTTCCTTCCTTTGCAATGGCTAAGGCTAACTTCTTGGAATCACGTGGAGTGGATTAGCGTGTTCTTTGCTAAAGGAGGGAAATCCAAGGGAAGGATTCTGCGACACGATCTAAAATTCCCGGTACTCGCTAGTTAGTACACATTAATCGTATATAACACTTCGTAGTAATGCCTCTCAAACTAACAAATTCTATTTTTGCAGTGCCATCAGCAGCCGCCGGCCTGCAACCTTTGTGGATACTATGTTTGCCACAACATAGAACTACTCATCGGTTCCGTGATCACTAATGATCCTCAGGTTTGTCAATCTTACAACAATTATTTTATACTTACCAATTTATATAAGCACGAATTTAATCTTTCTAGTGACAGGTTGCGAGCATCGCCGAAACTACGTTGGAACAGGCCAGCTTATAAAAATTCGATCACACTTTGCGACATTCTTGAACAATCAGATCATAAATCCAGATGGGAATGTCCACAATGTAGATTGAACTTGATTGGGATAAGATTGAACTTAATGGTACATGTGCGTAAATGTACATTAATGGTTAATTTTAGTTAATTGATTTGTGAATTGGATGTGCTTGTTTCTGAAATGAATGCAAATTGGATGTGCTTGTTTCTGAAATGAATGCGAATTGGATGTGCTTGTTTCTGAAATGAATGTGAATTGGATATATACAACTTAATGTTGTGTTTCAGCTTGTTTCAGAGGGCATGGCTAGTATTTCCTGAGGCTAGCCAATAAACAGAAATAGATTTAGCAATACAAAAGAATATCACAGACGGTTCCTTAGGACATACCGTCTGTGATGCACCATCTATCATAGACGGTTTCATCTACAAACCGTTTGTGATACATTATCTATCATAGACGGTTTGTCTATCACAGACAGTTGCATCTACAAACCGTCTGTGATACATACTACCACAGACGGTTCGAAAACCGTTTGTGATGACATCATATCATTACTGATCCATAAATTTAGATGGCTCACGAAACCATCTGTGATAATGTTTTTGAACCGTCTGTGAAGACCTTTTCTGTAGTAGTGTCAGGTCGCCTGATGCCTGCTTGTGCTTGGTGCGGTGCGGTGCCTGGGTGCCTGGCTGTCTACCTTTGGACTTTGTGAGCTGATCAGCTGAATAATTAGAGACTAGAGAGTTAAGGGCTGGCTGAAGCCTGGAGGAAGGGCTTGACCTGATTGGTTGGCGGGCTGTATAAATGGATTGACCAGCTCAAGCCACAAGTAACAGCTCTAGGTAAAAAAAAATTACAGTTTTTTTTTTGGTGCCTGTGCACCGAGGCACCCTGACATCGCCAGTGCCGTCCGGGATCGAATCCTAAAATTCACCCAAGTGCTCGCTCCTTCTTTGAGAATGCCAGTGCTCCTGCGTCAATTTCGAAAAAGAAACGGCATATCACAACCACTTGGTCCTCGTTACGCATTAAAATAGGGTATAGTATTTTCTCAACAAAAAAAAGGGGGTATAGTAGCTAGGTGTATGTGCAAATATTGCAAAAGCTATATGCATGTACACAGACCGTCAGATCGATATTGCTTAAAGAACAAAAAAACAAACATACCTCCTAGATGCGGCAAGGCCCAAGCATGCAAAGTGCTCGCCACACACCTAATTCTCTTTTGCTTTCCATTCATTGCCCTGACAGACGAACACAGTTAATTAACTGCTACTGCCGTACTGCGGTTGCTTTTATCTTCCACCTCAAATCATTCTATTCTCTAGGTGCCGTCATCTTCAATTCATCTCTTCTCCAACCCAATTGGACCATGTGCCAATTTTTGTCCGGCAACTACCAAATGGACACTGTATCTAACTGTTCCCCATGCCTCTCACCGTGGTTGGCGGCGACGCTTGGCTGTTCTTAAGAGCATCTACAATAGGATATTTCTTAGCTTGTTACTAAGAGGAGAGAGAGTACTCAATCTAATAAAAAGAAACAACCATTCCAATGGATTGTTTCTTAAGCTTGTATCTAAGACTTTAATTGCTATAAGTGTGCATGATAACAACTAAACCTCAAAATGAGTGTTTAGGTAACAACTAAGCCTCCAATAGAGTATTTTGTTGTTTCTTATGTCTTGATATTAACAATCTGATAGTTTCTTCATGTAGAAACAATGTCATCTTCTCTCCTCACCTTCTCTCCTCTACATCATCTAAAATCTGATGTGGCAACCTTTTAGTAACAACTGAGGTGGATTGTTGTAGATGCTCTAAAAAGCTACTAGGGATCTCAACAAAACAATGCGTCTATTTGCCTCCCCGTCCTTACAGATCCAATGAAAATGCACTGCAGGAACACCATTACTAAAAGTTTTGCGATTAGTCCTAATTTTCCGTCGTTTTGATCACTAATTAATGAAGGTACCGTGAGTTTGGCAATGACGTCTAAACAATGGATGAGTCCGGCCTAATGTACAGATAATACGTCACACATCCTGATCAAGCGCGAGTGCTCCCACCGCAGGATCTTATGGATCAAGGACGCCGACGGCCGCGTCATCTCCGCCATCGACCACGCCAGACATCACCGCGCGCCGGCTAGACCTCGGCGACTAGACCCTCTCCGTCTGCACATGCTTCGATTGCTCATTCGCGCGCCTCGGCGGCGACTTTGGTATGTTTGAATACACAGCTCATCTGACAATGAAATGTCACTCTTTGACTACTCTGTAGTATGTACATGGTTTGCACAATGGCCAAAGATATCTGTAAGCATGCAGATGTTACACCCACTGGCGGTGTCCCCGGAGTATAAGGACGCATTATCAAGCTTAAGGATGCCATCAACTACCAAAAAGAAGAAGAAGAAGAAGTAGAAGAAAAGAAGAGGAAGAAGATAAAGCAATCAGCCCAGATGGGGTTCTTCTTGACGAACATGTCCTCTTATTTTCTCTGTTCATAGTACACTACGATTCAATTCACTATGGGCCGTGAATTACTAGGAAAATTCCATAATCAACTGAAAAAGACCACGTCTACACCATTTCTAGATTCAGTATTACCGACCAACCTCAAAACTTACACAATTAGAAATCACAACATCGAACTTTGTTAATTTTGATGACATCTCGGGAATTTATGATCCTAAGGCACCATTAGTATTTTTCACTGTAGCTCTTCTACATTTGCATAAACTTTGGTTGGAATCGGAAGTAGTTAAGCTAAGCAGACATGAAGTCGTCATTGCTGTGTTTTGAAGCGTCTTCATCAAATCATACAGAAGTACATCTATATTATCTCGTATTCTCATTTTACTTACTTACCTGGTCACAGTAATTTTGAGGAAAGGTTACTCACACTATCAAGTCCAATTCATGAAAATTTTGTAGGTACAACATCATCCAACTATCCAAATCTTGACCAGGAAAAAAAACAATGCAAGAGGAAATACTCCTTTCTTTCAGATGGCATGATGTTTCAGATTAGTGAAAATCCATTAGCACTAACTGAAGTAACTAACCGAACAGTGGCTTTTAACTTGGAGGAGGACGACCGAAAGTGAGGAATTATCACAAAAATAATAAGTGAACCATAACAAATTGTCATTCCCAATTAATGATGCTGAAAATTATGCCCAACCAGGTCATGAGTGTGTCAATTCCTGGAGACGTATATGTTGAACCAGTTGATGCAGCAGAACCACAGCTGCTTGGCGATGATAGTTCTTATTGCTGCAATAACAGCTCTGTTTAACAAGAATTCTATTTCTTCACTCTGTCAAACCTTATTTTCGAAGATATTTCACACATACCTTAATCATATCCCGCAGCAAAGCACGGCCAACACTAGTATACATATATTGCCAAACAGACGGAGTTACTAGCTAGGACTAGACCTGGGCATAGGGCCATGCCGTGCCGGCACGGCACGAGCATGATGAGCCACAGGGCCGGACCGTGCCGTGCCGTCTCGGCCCGGTCAGCACACCGTGTCGTGCCGGCACGGCCTGAATCGTCTCCGGTGAGCCCAGGCACGGCCCAGAGCCCACCGTGCCGCCGCCGTGCCGTGCTGGCCCAAACACGGTCCCGTTGCCATCGCCGTCGCATGTCGCCTGTGGAAACGACGGATGCTCAGAGTCCGAGCCACCGAGGGGCGAGGGAGGAGAGGACTGAGGACAAGCGACCTCACCTGGGCGCCGTCGCCGTCGTCGTGGAGGACCGCAGCAGTCAACGTCCACGCACTGATGCACGGGCACCCGAGGGCGACTTTGAACGCCGCCACGCCCACGAGGCCACGTCCTCCTTGCGCGACCTCACCTGGGTGCCATTGCCGTCGTTGTGGAGGACCGCCGCCGTCGCCGTCAACCTCTGCGCACTGATGCGCGGCAGCACGGGCACCCCGCACCCGAGGGCGACTTTGAACGCCGCCACGAGACCACGAGGTCCACGACCTCCTTGCGCGGTTGCGCTTGCGCCACGAGCGGACGAGGGAGGGGCAAGCCCGAGGGAGGGAGCCGAAGGCGGCGGGGGAGGTGGGGGCGTGGGGCTGCGCGGCGGATTTGGAGAAGACGAAGAAAACCGAAGGGAGATTTGGAGTCTTTTGAGTTTTGACGAAGGGAGGAGGACGAAGAAGCTTCTCGGCGCTCGGTTTTGAGTCTTTTTGACGCTCTGTAAATGATAAAAATGAGGGAATGGGAAAAAAATAGGAGGAAAAAAAGAGGGGTTAGGGAAAAAGGGAGGGAACAGGAAAAAAAATAGGGAAGGAAAAAATAGAGTTTAGGAAAAAAAAAAAGTAGAAAAAAATAAAAATACTATAGAAAATAAAAATTATTCATAACGCAGCAGCACAAAAATATTCAGGGGAATAACTAAAATTTATTCATTGTTTCATACAGTACAAATACAGAGTTTGCTGCCTCGTTAAAAACCTTACCCCCAGTGTGGGGTACCCTTGGTAAGAAAAAGAGTGCAACAACTACATACACTGATACACGTAGATAGACTAGTTGACGTCGAGATTCTCTAGGTCGACTATCGCCTCTGCGATCTCCGGATCCTCGAGCTGATGTTGTGTCCGTTCATCTGCGCTCTCCCAGCCTTTGAGGCATGTGAGTGCCTCAACCAACTCAGGTGTGAGAGACGACCTCCTTGGCTCAATGATCCTCCCCACCGTACTGAAAGTGGCTTCCGATGAGACAGTCGACACCGGAACCACAAGTACATCTCGTGCAAAATGTGACAGCACGGGATAAATACGCTGGTGGTTCTTCCACCACAAGAGGAGGTTGACATCATTTTCATCCGCAAAGTCAAGCTTGGTATCCGCAAAAGGTGTGTCGAGGTAGTGGTTGATCTCTACTCGTGGATTCCATTGAGACCGGGTCGGCGCGTGAGAAGATGAACTGGATGCCAGCCCTTTCAGCTTCTTCCAAACGTTGGAAGCGCTCACATTCTTATTTGTACTTGTTGTTGCGTTGTTGAAGCACTTGTTCTCGATTGACCTCGCGCCAAACTTTTCATAATACAAATCGAAAACTCGAAAAAGCTCGTCATGAATGTGAGTGTAAGCCTCAGAAAAATCAAGATCAAATGCGTCCCTAATTCCCTCGTAAGCCCCCTTCAGATCTGCTAATTTTCTCTGAGGGTCCATAATCGTACCAAAAGCAGAAGAGATGTGGGACAACTTGAAAATATTTTAAAATTTTTCTCTACATTGGTTCAATAATAGGTCTCGTATGACATCATCTCTGTTTCCCTTAAAAGCGTTAGCGATAGTCTAAAGCCACTCGATGACTAAGCAAGAAGTAGGATAGTAAACACCAGATAAAATTGTGGTTGCATTGTAAAATACTTTCAAAAATTCACGAAAACGACCAAAGAACTAGCCAACTGCTTCAAGAACCAACCGCTACTGTAATTAGTATTGACGAAGAGAGTGATGATGTACTGCATTCCTTGCACCGCTCTAACATAGTATCGTGGAGTTCCACCGCACCTTCATGTCCAAAGTTGAATTTCCTTGGCCTCTTATTGTTGGCCTTGCAAGACTCCACTAATGGGCATATCTTGGGCTCAAATCGTAATGAATCGGATAGCATCGCGTATGTTGTCTAGACTAGGTTTCATTACCGCAAGCCCCTCACGCACGATGAGGTTCAGATGTGGCACATGCATCTCGGTGGAGGACAAAACTACCAGTGTAGGACTCCAGATGCGGTGTGAGGAACTCCATGGCCGTCGTGTTAGCTGAGGCATTGTCAAGAGTGATGGCAATAATTTTGTTCTCTATTTTAAAATCCTGAATGACTTCTAATACGTGTTGTGCAATGGCCTCTTCAGTGTGTGCCTCATCGATAGACCTGAACCCTATAACTCGCTTGTTCAAGTTATAATCATCATCTAAGTAATGCGCAACAACACTAAGATAGCCCGCCCTTTGGTGGGATGAAATCCATATATCGGAGGTTAAAGCAAAAGAAAATGTAACTTTCAGGAAGTTTTCTTTCAAACTTGACAGTTTACGTTGGTAGAGTTCTACTATGTCTCGCGTAGTTGTTCTCCTACTTACGTGTTGGTATTGCGGGCAAAAACCACGTTGGATCATCCTTTCGAAACTTGAGCTTTCGCCCTTCCTAATCGGAAGATCCTCAGTAACTATATATCTAGCAATTTCGTCTCTAGCTACCTGAGGGTTGTACATCCATGTACTTACCGAACCATCGGGGCCAAAGTTAAGCTGGGTTTGGACATTCCTTCCTTGCGTCCGTCTAGTCGCTATCTTCTTCAAACACGCCTGCGCGTGTCGCTTGAGATGACCTGTACCTCCACCTGAGCGTGTAGACAATTTAGTATGACAATATTTACATGTGGTATAAGGTACCTGACGCCCGTCCTCTGTTTCTATGTTGTACTCCATATGCTGCCAACACCATGCACGTCGGCCGCCGGAGCTTCCACCCGTTGCATGCACCGTTGCACCGGCCTCGACATTTGGGGTGGAGACGTGGGCATTCTCAAAGCCCTCCGTTCCATCCATATGTTGATCATCCATACCATTGTCTCCCATGCCCAGGGAGAGTTGGCGAGGATCGATCTCTTGCTCGTGCACTTCTTCTAGGGGAGGAGGACTAGGAGAGCGAGGGCGTGCTATCCTGCTCCGCCCTGCTATTTTCTTCTTTCCAAACATACTGAAAAACTACAATTTAGAGAGCAAAGAGAGAGCACATAGAGAGCATAAGAAATGATAGTTGTGCTATGTAGTGAACAAATGAGGAGGGGAATAGAATTTATAGGCACGAAGGATCCGTGAAGAGATATAAACCACAATGTCTCTCTGCTACCGAGAATCTAAAACCAACGTCTCTCTGCTGCTACCGTCTCATCTTATCAATCGACTCATACTTCACTGCAAAAACACTTGCACACAGCCACAGTGAAAGAATCCCACTGGCCACTGCCGCACGTCACGTCTCTCGGCCTCTCTCTTCACTGTCCATTCCACACGCTGCAGCAGCCCAACGGCCATTCGTCGTCTCCAAGTTCCAACTCTCCACTCTCCAACGCCGGTTACGACACCGCCCATTCGTCTCCAATGCCTCCCCTCCCCCTCCGGCGCCTCCGGTCTCCCCAATGGCTCTCATCCTCTCCTGTCACTTCCCTCTCCCTTCTCCACCTCGCGGTCTCACCCCAATCCCCAAGACCCCCAACTACCCAAGTCCCCATGACGGCAACGCCTCCCCTCCCCTATTCGGCCATTCCACACGGCGCCTCCCCATCTCCCCCTCCGGTGGTCCGGGCCTCCCGGCCCCCCAGGCCCCAACTCCACTCCTCTCCGGCCCTCCCCATCTCCCCGAGTCAGAGGGGTCGTCGCCCATGATGGCCGTGGGGCTCGTGCTCTACATGCCGTTGTTGAGCGGGATTGGAGTGCCGAGCAATGGAACTGGTGATGAGTTGATGACTGATGAGTAAAAAAAAATTTGTGTGCTTCTGAATTCTGATTTTGTGATTGTGATTTTGTGAATGAATGATTCGGTTTTTCCATTTGATTTGGGATTGGAGTGTGTGGTTTGCCGCTTATGCTTTGTCTTTGCCGCTTATGCGTTTGTCTTTGCGGCCGGGGGTGGCGACAGAGGGGCACGAGTTGATCGAGGTGGCGGTGGTGCAGGTGCCGTGATCGCTTACGGTCTTGGCGGCGTGCGTCTGACTCTGGCACGAACGCGTCTGCGTCTTGCTTTGAGCCCTCCGAGTCTGAAACGCCGTGCCACCTAAGCACGGCCCACGGCGGTGTCTTGCGTCGCCGCCCACCGTCTTCAAGAGCCGTGCCCAAGATGACCCTAGGTGTCGTCGCGTCTTGCCCAAATTTCTAACAATGCTCAAGCCTAGTGTTGGCCAAATGGGCCTGCCCAAGATTTCAAGACGGCCCGCTTAGGCACGGCCCATTTAGGCACTACCATTCCCATTCGGCCGATCGTCTTTGTTAAATCGTCTTGGCCGCCCATGGGCTGTGGTGGCAGCCGAGCACGGCTCGACGGGCATTCGTGTTGCGGCTTTGGGTCAAGACGAGCCCGTTTGGTCTGTCGGGCGAGATCGCGACCGCTTGGCCCATCAGAACAAAAAAAATCCAAAAAATCCAAAAAAATCCAAAAAAATTATAAAAATGTGTAGAATTCAGAAGTAGACATGAAATTTTAAAAAATTGAGACAATCATATTAAAAATGTAATAAAGAGCTTTATTGATGTCCAACTAGCTGCCTCGTTAAAACCTTTGCCAAGTAAAAACTCAAAATGAGAAAACCTTGGCAAAGGAAAAAGAGTACAGCCTATAGCTCTACAATTCTACATACATGATACATCTTTGTTCTATGTGTCGGTGTCATTGTCTAAGTACAGACTTTCGAACACCTCCGACAACTCTGGATTTTCCACAGAGTGTTGTGTTCGCGAATCAGCTTGTTCCCAGTCCTTCACAGTTAGAAGGATTTCCACCATCTCACTTGTGAGACTTGTTCTTCTTTCCTCCAATATTCTTCCAGAAAGACTGAAAGCAGACTCGGAGGAAACCGTAGAGACAGGAACAGTTAACACATCACGTGCAAGTATGGATAGCACGGGATATGTTAACTTATGGGCTTGCCACCATTGCAAGATGTCGAAGTCTTCTGCGTTGAAATCCACCGTATCGCTGTCCAAATAGGTGGATAGTTCCTCTCCTTGTGGCTCTTGGTGGAGCGGTATTGGCCAGTGAGAAGAAGAAGAGGACAAAGACCTTGACTCGACTCGGAGGAAGAGGCACCAAGATCGTGCCCCACATACTTGTCTTCCCACTCGAGGTGGGGAGACTATTGAGGTCGCTATGGCGGACTCCGGAACTTATTTTCATACCTTTGGTAAACCTCGCTTAACCGAGAACGAACTTCTACAAAATAGTTAGTATAGTCTAGCCAGTAGCATCACTAAGAAGATCAAGTCTGAGACCAAATGCACCCATTTTAGCCCTAAGATCTAAAACAAATGCAAATGCATATAGGTAAGGGATTTCTCTCAATATTTAAGGTATTTAGATTTCATGGAAACAACAACCTCACGTAAAACTAAGTCATTTTCATACATTTTCAATTGAGTAGCAATCAGAAGATAGTATGCACAATGATAGGAGATGTTGGATAGTAGACAATGGACAAAGCAACAGCTTGCCTCGTAAAAATTTCTAAAATGACAAGATTTTCTCAAAGAACGAACCAATGTTGCTCGCTTAATAGCAAATTGTCACGATTGCTAGGATAGTGTGTTTGAATAAAAAGTAAAAAGTGCTCTTGTATGGTAAAAGATGCTTAAGCATGAGGTAAGTAGAGTTCCACCTTACCGCATGTCCAAACCGAACTTTCTTGGACGTACACCCATCGCCTCGCAGGTTCTTATATTGTGCTATTCTTACGTTAGAATTATTCAAGAAAGAAATCGCATCGCTAAAAGCTCTAATATACGGACTCAACCTCTTCGACCACATTTGACTATAAGGTTGATAATATGACAAGCGATCGTTGATGTAGCAAGAACGAATCGGCATATGTACTCAACACCGGAGTAAGAATGTCCATGGCCCTAGAGTTTGAAGCGGCGTTGTCTAAGGTAATTGCGAATATTTTATTCGTAAGACCAAAGTCTTCCACGACTTTGATAATACATTTGCAATATTCTCCCGTGTGTGCTACATCAATTAATTTCAAACCTATAATCCTTTTCTCCATTACCCAATCGTCATTAACATAATGCGAATTACACTAAGATAATCCTCCCTAGCCCGACCACTCCATATGTCCGAGGTCAAGGCCACCAAAATGTGCACGCACTAAATAGTTCCTTTATTTTATTACGACGCTCATTATAGTATTTCACTAGATCCCTTGTTGTTGTCTGCGTCTAGAAACGGAAGAAAATCTAGGATTATGCGCAATCCTAATGTAATTTTGGAAAGAAGCAGACTACCAAAGCCTAACGGTAAATCCTCGTAGCAATTAAACGAGAGAGATTGGCGGGCTACCCGAGGATCGTAGTCCCACTAGATACTGCATCTGTCGGGGTTGTATTGCATTGCGTCGCCTCATCGCCAATCCTTGCTTGGTTCGACACCTTGTAGCATGTCTAAGCAAGTGCCCTGCTCCACTGAGACTTTGCGCATAATTCATTGCGACAAATTTTACAAATAGCATATGGTACCTCATTTCCGCTGCGTCTTGCCAGGGTTGTCTGTCAAATTCTCCCACACTCCGATGTAGACGGTCTCGATCTCTTTGCTCGGTTGCTGTCATGAGCCCGATGTCGATGTCTAGCCTGATGACGGAGCTCCAGCAGCTTGCTCCTCCGGTGAAACCTCCGGTTCGTTTGAGGCAGCCGCAGCGGCCTCCATAGATGCAATTTCGTCCGATGAAAGTCCGAACTCACTAAGAGCAAAGCTATCGTAAGGACCGCCCATAACGAAAATCGCAAAATCGAAACTAACATTATTACTACTTTAATCTTAGCATAACAATAATTGACAATAAAAGTATTACAAAATAGTATTGCACCTCTTTCACGACTTGTCAATTTAAAATTGAAATTTTCAAATTTTGGCACAAATTTTTGAATTTTGCCAAATTAGCTCAATACGGATTTGAATTTGCACAACACAATTTCAAAGAGAGATTAGAGAATGAAGGGTGCTGAATGAGGGGGGTATGATGCCTATTTATAGAAAAAATTGAATTTTTGCAATTTTTAAGCCCCTAACGGTAAAAATATGCACTCAACGGTCAAAAATTCGTCCAACGGTAAAAAAAAGCGGTTTTTTTAGCAGCAGTGCCGTCTTGCACGGCCCACGGCCTGACAACCCGGCCGCCTGCCCCGCCTTCTACCCCCCAGTCGCCCTCGCCTCGCTCGTTTAGCCTGCCTCCTCCTTCTTGGTTCGCCGCCTCGCCTCGTCCAGTCTCGCCTCGGCCTCATGAGGCTCCTGCGAGGCCGCGACCTGCTGCCCGCCTCCTTGCCTCCCACTCCCGGTGATGGCGCGACCCGCCTCCTCGCCTCCCATGCCTGACCCCCGCCTCCTCGCCTCGCCATGCCTCGACCTCGCCGACCCGGCCGCCTCCTCCATGCTTGGCTGCTGACGCCTGCCGACTCGTCGACCCGCCTCCCCCTCCTCTCGCCTCCCAAGGCCCGTCTCCGACCCCACCTCGGCGACCCCGTCTCCTCCGTCCGGCACAGACTGCGGCGCCGTCTTGCCGCGCCTCGCTCGCCCGCATCTTCCTCCCTCCGCTCCGGCCAAGAAGAACGGCATCACGGGCCCCTCGGCCCTCCCGCCTCCTCGGCTCCTCCTCCTCCATGACGGGCAAAGACCGCAGAAGACCTCCTCCTCCTCCTCCTCCTCGACGGCCAAGAAGAAAAGACTCTCCTCCTCCTCCGAGGCCCTTCACGGGCAGAAGACTGCGGCCACGGCCGCTGCCTCCGCCTCGTCTTGCGTGCATTGCCGGCCCAGGCCGTGTCAGGTCAGCAGCCGTCTTGCCGTCGGGCCGCCCACCTTAGCAGTGGGTGGCGCCTGCACGCCCATGAACAAGGCGTGCGGCCGTGCTCGTCTTGCCCCTCAAGATGGACTTCGTGCCAGCCCATTTGACCCGGCCCATTTGAACAGCACTACCCAAGCCGTACC